>CM051236.1:162850951-164050951 GCA_027917425.1 Gastrophryne carolinensis
CGAGCTGACAGAGGGTTTTGATACATCCAGGATCCGAGGAATCTTAGGGGCGGCCAGGCTGCAAACTATCTTGTAACCGGAGGACACCACCTCCTGAATCCACCGATCTGAGACGCGTAGCCTCCAGACGTGAGCAAAGAGCCGAAGCTGCCCCCCCCCACCCGGATGGGTGAGAGCACCTCCTCATGCTTGAGGGGGCTTGGGGCCCCATGAGAGACCGGGATGACCACGTAGTCTGCCATGGCCCCAAGAATCCCTGCGGGTACCTGAGAAGAGGGAGCCACGACCTTCCCTGGGAGCATGAAAGGATGGGAGGGAAGAGGAGGGCCCCCGGAAAGGCCAAGGCCGTCTCCTACGTTGAGGCAGCCTACCATCCTTGGCTAGAACATCCAGACGCTCACCACAGAGCCGCAGCCCCGTAAAGGGGAGCCCAGTGAGCCTTCTTAGCGGCAGCATCAGCCGCCCACTGATGCAGTCAAACAGAGCGGCACATAGCCACCAAAAGGGTAGAGGCCCTACCGCACAGCCGTACCGCATCATCCATGGCAGTAAGGACAAAGGCAACAAAATCAGAGCAAAGTAAAAGGGACCTATAATCCTCCCCCCTGCTACCAGCCATAGCGCCATCAAGGAGACGCTTGAGCCGTTTCTTAAGGGCAATAGCTGTAATGGCAGCAGCGCAGACCGGACGCAGCCCAGCCCCCACACATGTAAAAGCATGGCAGGCCAGCTGATCCATGCGCTGGTTCTCGCTGTCCAGCAGTGTAGTCGTGTCAGGGGAAGACATGACCGAGGTGTTGGACAGCCCTAGCACGGGAACGTCCACCTAAGGGGGACACGACCATCGCTTGACCAGGTCAGCAGGGAAGGGATACCTCTTATCCAACCCCTTTGGCACCGCGGGCAATCTACTAGGACGTTCCCACTCCTTGAGCACCTTATTAGTGAAATGGCTCTGCTCAGGGAACTCCAGACACTGTTTATCCGGACGAAAGCTCTCACCCTGCTTCCTCTTAGCCACCGCAGGGGGGACAATGTGCAAGATTTCAAAAATGTGAGCCAACAGGCTATCAGTGTCCTCAGGGAACCATGAGTCCTCCCCAGACACAGACCCAGGGTCACTGCCGTAACCCTCCGGCTGGTCCTTAGAGGAGTCAGAGTCCTGGAAGAGTTCCCCCTCCTCTAGGGGGTAAAGGCCAACAAAATCATCAGGTCCCTCATCCTCCTCAGGAAAAAAAAGAGGGATGGTACGGGAGCTAGGTGCCGCTTCTTGCCAGAGGCCTTAAGTGGAACAGGCCTGGCAAGCTGCCTTTCAATACCGGCCACACGCAGTGCCAGATCAGACTGACCCCCCGCTATTATCCCCCTCACTGGGGGGCTAAATGCAGGGGGGGGGGGGGGGAGGGGTTAGGCGATGGCGAAGGGGGCGCATAGCTGGGGAGCGAAGCGGGCAACCCAACCTGGTGCGTAATGATACACACACCGTGACACTGTTTCTCACAAGGGATACCCCACACATGGAACACAGCCAGGATTGCCCCAGAAGACCCCCAAGCATGCTATCCCCAGAAGCCTCCATATGGTGATTAACACAGGCGCAACAGGCCAGCACAGGGTAAGGGCTAATAAAAGCCACCCGGATGGCCCTCCAAAGGATGCCCCCAGAAGCCAGTAAGGGAAGATGAGGGATGGTAAGGGGTAGGACCGGGAGAAACCACAACCAACAGTTGTCCCGCCTGAAAGACATAAGTAAAGACAAATAAGCATTCCGCAGCACATGCCCCAAGGAAACCAAAACCCGAAGGGGACTCACGGACCAAGCAGGGCAAGGGCACCAGCCGCCAGACCACAGGAGGAGGAGACAACAGACCGGGACCACCGCCACAGCTCCGGGATGAAGAAGGGCCCCAGACGCGCAGCAGAAGCAAAATGGCATCGGCAGAGGAACCTGTCGATACGCGTCATCCTCCACCCCCAAAGAGCGCGAAAACTGTGCTCACGTGACCGCGCCAGCGTCATCACACAGTAGAAAAAAAAAGCCTCACAGTTATAGCGCCGCCCGCCGCGGAGCGTAGTACAAGGCGGCGACGGCGGTGAAAAATAAGTTAAAGACACAGTTAAAAACTGTTTGAAAAACACCCGCCCCCCTCCCCCGAACACATGACGGGAAGAGGAAGGCGAGTGAGCAGCGTCGAGAGCCCAGGCCAGGGATGGGGGGGGGGGGACCCCAAAACACCAGTAAAAGTACATAGTCCCCAAAACACTCACCCCCTCAGAAGCTAGGACAGGAACTCCGCATCCCTAGTAAGCTCACCATAAAGCCTATGGCCGGCTACCCTTTGTGGTACAGGGTCTGCGGTTTGGAGCAGCGCTCCTTGAGCACTTGACCTTAGTGCTCCTCTACCCTCACCAGATCCGATAGCCGAGGCTGGGAGTCACAGAGGGTCCGGAAAAGGGTGGAAATAGCCATGCAGGGCCGCAGGCTTGGTTGCCCTGCTCACCTGCGCAATAGAGAGCCATCTTCTATCTTTGCAGAATCACAGCAGGGGAAAAACTGGATAAGTCTATGGCGATTCCATTTTTATATGGTACCGGGAGGAGCCACAACTCTTCTGCAGTACACTGCGCCACCTTGTGGCGGATTACCCAGATGTAATGACTTCATGAAGCAGGCCTTGCCATGCAATGGGAAAAACTCCAAAATCCTAGAGATAGAGAAAAAGCGACAAGGGAACTCTTGGATTCACACCAAGCAATGTGGGCATGCCAAACTCTGTAGTTAAATCATGGAAGAAGACTTCTTCCGCGCCTGATTCATGGTCTGAACAACCATAGCAGACAACCCTTCTACGCCAGGATTGAGGTTTCAATAGCCAGGCCTTCAAAGACAGCATTCGTAAATTGGGGTGCAGCAGCAATCCCTGGTTGAGAAGCCCTGGGTCGTCGGGCATAATGTAGCGATCGACTGACATCTGAACTATGTCCGCGAACCAACTCCACCTCGGCCACCGAGGAGCCACCAGGATGGTTGCCACCCCCCTCCTGGGCTATCTTGCGCAGCACTCGGCCCAGGAGTGGGAAAGGAGGAAATGCATAAAGAAGCCTGAACTCAGACCAAGGAAATGCCAGAGTGTCTGTGGCCAAGGCCAGCGAATCTCTCGACAGGGAGACGTACCTTGGGAGCTTGTGATTGTGTCTGGATGCAAACAGGTCCACGTCCGGCTGACCCCAGCGGAGACACAGAGCGTGAAAGATCTTGTAGCTGAGAGACCATTCCCCCAGATGTGAGGCCCCCTGCTCAGAGAGTCCGCCTCCTGATTTTCTACCCCGGGAATGTAAACCGCAGATGCAGGGAACATTCTCCTCTGCCCAAGTCAGGATCTGGGTCACCTCCTGAAGGACTTGCATGCTCCGAGTCCCGCCCTGGTGACTGATGTAGGCGACAGCCGTCCGATTGTCTGAGCGGACCTGGATCGCACGACCCCTTAGATGGGGAGTCAATTGAAGCACCAACCGGATCGCTCTCAGCTCCAGGAGATTGATGGGTAAGTGGGCCTCCTGTGGCCCCCACTGACCCTGGAACTTCAGCATTTGCCAAAAACCTCCCCTGCCGGTCAGACTGGCGTCCGTGGTAACTATCTCCCACCGGGGAGTCAGAAAGGACTTGCCCACCAACAGATTTCTGGAGTCCAGCCACCACAAGAGGGACTGTCTGGCCATGGGGAACAGTGAAAATTCCTGATCCAGGGACTCCTGCGTCCGGTCCCAACAGATTCAGTTGAAGAGGTCTCATGTGGAACTGGGCGAAGGACACTGCCTTTGAAGCAGGACACCATTAGGCCCACCAGTTTCATCCCCAGATCGATGGCCACTGACAAGACAGCACGGCCTTCACCTGTGTCTGGAGGCACGCCACCTTCTGCTGGGGCAGGAATACCTTGACCTGAGGAGGTGCCCAACGTCATGCCCAGAAAGGACCTCGCCATTGAGGGAGTGATCGAAGACTTGGGGTAATTGATTACCCATCCAAAATCCTCGAGAGTGGATAACACCGTCCGGGTGTCGCTCTCAGCCTGCTGAAGGGACTGAGCCGCAATCAGCAAATCATCCAGATAAGGAAGAACACGAATGCCCTGGTTCCTCAGGATAGCCATAATGCCCGCCAGTACCTTGTTGAACACACGGGGGGGGGGGGGGGGGGGCTGAGGATATCCCGAACGGCAGGGCCACAAACTGGTAATGCTGATCCTCCAGCGCGTACCTCAGGAACCTCTGATGCCCCTGAAAAAAATCGGGATGTGCAGATAAGCATCCTTGATGTCCACTGTGGTCATGAAGTCGCGGGGCCGAAGCGAGCTCACTGCGGACCGTAAGGTCTCCATGCGGAAATGTCTGACTCTGACAAACTTGTTGAGACCCTTCAGATCCAGGATAGGTCTCAGCGTTCCGTCCTTCTTGGGCACCATGAACAGATTGGAGTAGAACCCTCGACCCCGTACCTGGCGAGGCACGGGACAAATCACACCTGATAGCAGAAGCCGTTGAACGGCCATTCTTAGGCCCTGCGCCGTCAATGGGTTCTGGGAAAACCGCGACTGAAGAAATCTTGAGGGCGGCCAAACTGCCATCTCTAATTTGTACCCGGAGGAAACCACCTCCTGAATCCACCGATCCAAGACGTGCTGTCTCCAGATGTGAGCAAATAGCAGAAGCTGTCCCCCCACCCGGATGGGTGAGGGCGCCTCCTCATGCCTGAGGAGCCTTGGCAGGGGGCTTGGATTTGTATCCCCAGGGGGGATTGGATCGCCCGTGGGACCTACCTCGTTGCCAGGATTCTCTGCGGCCACCTGAAAATGAAGAGCCTCTTCCTCCTCGAAGGAGCGATAGGCAGATGAACCCCAAAAGGGCCGCGTAGGCTTCCGTCGCTGAGGGAGTCTTCCATCCTTGGTCAGAAGGTCCAGACGCTCCCCAAATAACCTGAGCCCCAAGAAGGGGATACTAGAGAGCGACTTCTTGGCCGCAGCGTCAGCCGACCACTGCCGCAGCCAGAGCGAGTGACGAAGCGCAACAAGCAGGACCGAAGCCCTGGCGCCAAGCCGGACACGATCGTCCATAGCCGACACTACAAAAGCAATAAAATTGAGATCCCCAATTTAGTCCCTCCTTTTGTGATCCCTCTTAAGGGGGAGGGCGCGGAGAGAGAGGCGGGGGATGGGGGATGGGGGGGGTGTAGGAGACCGGGATGAACCACAACCCACAGCTGACAAAGGGGAGCCCACCTAGAAGGCACCAACAGGAGAAGCCATGAGCGTCCCACAGCGCATGCACCATAAGAAGACTATAGAAAAAAGAAGAGGGACTCACGGAACGACCAGCACGTTGGAGTGATCCTGATGGCTAAAAACGGCAGCAAAAGACAGCCGGCGGGCGCTGAAGTTCCTGATGCTAGCAAGAGGAGCAGCATGACAAGAAAATGGCAGCGGAAGCCAGTAAAGTGAACCTCTTGTTCACTTTACCCCCCCCCCCCCCCCCGCGGGCGCGAACGAGAGCGCCTCCACCTCCTAAAATGGCGCCGAAGTCGAGGAGGAGAGAGGGCGGCCCACGGAGACCCCCCCCCCCCCCGACGCGGAGCGCAGTGCGCCCCGCACAACAAACGAGTCCGCAGCCTCAGAAAAGCCAGCCCGCCGAGTGCCGCTCCAGGCCCCGCCCCCCTCACAGCGCTGTCAAGATGGAGGGGAGAGAAGAAGGATCCGAAGGAGCGATGGAGGCAAGTATGCCAGTGAAGTCAGAAAAGTGAAAAATGGCACACACACAATAAATAAATAAAGCTTGTGGGCAAGATGAGGGCATAACCCTGGGCATTAGGTGGTTCCTCCCCCCCCCCTCCATAGGCTCACCATCGCCTATGCCCGGCTACCCTTTAGGGAGGGTCTGCGGCCCAGAGCCTAGCTCTGTCAACGCCTGACCCCGGCATTCTCCCTACCTTCACCTGTCCCGTCAGCCGAGGCTGGGAGGCATAAGTGGGTCCACGGGAACAGAGGTAATAGGGGTGCAGCGGCCGACAGGCTTAAAATGCCCCACTCAGCTGCAGTATCCAGAGAGAGTATCCAAGATGATCCTAGCAGCGGCTACTGCAAGAAGAACTCTGGGAATTCTACTGAGACAGCTTATTTTATAGGGGTCCGGGAGGAGTTACAGCTCTGGATCTTGCAGTAACTGCGCCACCTGGTGGCGGACTACCCAACTGTCATCACTTCTTGGACGACCTGAACTGGATATAGTGAAAAAAGCTCCGCCCCCGTTCCTTCACATGGACCAGTTGGATGACTCTTGAAAAAGAACCTGCGCTGCCTCCATTAGTACCTGGCGACGAGTCTTGTCCGGAGGATTTGGTAGCCTGATTTGGGAGGCATACGAGTGAACTCCAGTTTGTATCCCTGACAAACCAGGTTGTGAAGACACACCTGTTGTCCCAAATCTAGATCCATTGTTGTCCAAACTAGGCTAACCCCCCCCCACCCCCATGTACGATCGTCATTGGGAGGTAGGCTTATTGAGATATGCTTGCTGATCTGCAGCATAAAAAGGATCTTCTCTGCCTATTAGTAGATGGCAGTTCCCGAAGCCCAACATTGTTTGGGATTTTGGATCTTTAGTTTGTCAAAAAAAATCTTCTAGTTTCTTTTTAGGATGTGGTCTGGGAAATTTTACTTTTTTTTTTTAATTTAACTGCCACTTTAGAGAGTATTTCTTGTAACTCAGATCCAAACAGAAAGGAACCCTCAAAAAGGCATAGCACAAAGCTAATTTTTAGCCCTAAGGTCTGTCTCCCAACATTTCAACCATAAAGCTCTCCTAGAGTTATTGATGGCGAGAGCTTTAGTCGACAAACAGACAAACAGCCTCAGTAGAGTCATCTGACAGAGATTTTGCTGCCATCGAAAAAGAAATGGACTCTTCCAAATCCTTAATCTCTTTTCCTTCAGCCATCTACTTTTGCATGTCCGAAAGCCATGCTGAATTAATGTTCAAAATTCAGAAGCATGGCTGTAGACACTATCCCAAAGCCTCTTAAGACAAACATTCACTTTCCTGTAATGGATCCTGTATCCTCAAAAGGGATAGACAAATTTTGAGAAAAATCGGAAACCGGGGTAACAACGCTCAGATTGATATCATTCCGACTGAAAGGGAAACTGGTTTTGGACGAGACTGAAATAAAGGTCTTTCTGTCTGGGTGTTACAACTCTGCATAAATAATATCTTTAATGTCCTGGTTTTATAGGAAAAGTAAGTAAAGGCTTACTTTCTAGCTCTGCATACCCATCTTCCAGGATTTTGGGAGCCAAGGTCAATTTTTAATTTTAACGAAGCCCAAATTAATTTTATCAATTCCATAGAATCTTCTGGAGTAAGTTTAAAACTTCCCTTAGAACCCTGACCAGCCTGCGAAA
Organism: Gastrophryne carolinensis; assembly: GCA_027917425.1. Classification (NCBI taxonomy): domain Eukaryota; kingdom Metazoa; phylum Chordata; class Amphibia; order Anura; family Microhylidae; genus Gastrophryne; species Gastrophryne carolinensis. Next base: position 162,858,406 of record CM051236.1, read on the forward strand.
GAAAATAATCTTGCATACACTTAAAGGGGTCCATCATTTCACACTGAAAAGAGTGCCACATACCCTGAAAAACTTAAGTACTTTCCCTATTAACCACTTTTCCAGTACAATGGGAACAAAGGGATCCATTTGAACTAGAGGGTAGACTTATTACACAGGGCTCGGCTTGTCCGATTTAGTATCCTACTTCTTTCTGGCAGATTATTCTTCCTAAAAAACACAAAGATATCTAAGCTGCTATTTCAATTAAAACACATTATCCTAATAACGGGCAACTGCCCAGCCAACCTTAAGCTTGTTCTGGTCTCCCATGGTCCCCAGTAACCAGCACAGAATGAAGCCCCCTGCAGCCTGCACGCCATCAGCTGTATCCTGCCACCGCTGTGGTTGAAAAACCCGGAATGGAAGCGCAACATAGAGCACAGGTCAATACAGCCCCAGGACCTCCCCCGGCATGGTGGTGGCAAGGAAGGACGTTGTCTACCCCTTCAGGTAATGCTGCTGTCTCAGACTAGAAGTTCCACAGCACTGCTGGGACTACATTAGCCTAGAGAAAGGCGGTTGAGAGTCCAACCAAAAAAATGGATGAACCCAGGACCTCTCTGTTTTTCCCTAATAGGGACAGCAAAGATACTGAAGAAGAGGTGGAGTGACGACCTGTTCCTATGGGGGGGGGGGGGGGTCAGGGGGAGACAGCTTCTTGATAGGGTGTCATGGAGGAGGAGTCTGGGAAAATAGCCCAGCATAGGTATAGGTCATTTTTGAGGAGGGAAAAAAAAAAAAAAAAAAGTAAAAACGTATGTTTTTTTAAAGCACTTTTTGTGTCTAAATGCTAAATAGCTCACTGAAATGCATGTTGCTATCCACACGAATGGGACACAGTAAAAGGCTGTTGGTCCAGTTTAAGCTCTGCTAAATTGGACACTTGCAGAGCTTGATACCACTTGAGTAGTTAACCCTCTAGATTAAAAAGTTATCAAGATACAGATCAGCATGATTCCTCCCATTTAGCCACTTCTCTAAGCCAACTGTTTGAATGTTATGGTGTGGGTGTGACCGAGGTACCTCTTTCTAAGGTCTGGTTTCAGTAATGTTATAAAATCCTTAAAAACACTTCTAAACACTTAATTTTTAAGATATCTCCAGCAGCCCTGACCCAATTTACCAATTTGTAACATTGTGCGGTTATTGCCACGAGATCCTAGTTTTAGGGTCAGCCCCAGGTGGGTGATGGTGAGCAAGTAGAGGAAGAATGATCCAAAGACTGAATTTTTAAAGCATCTGTGAGGTTCAGGAGGCAGTGGAAATCTAGACAAAAATGAGCTAAATGTGGATCCAGACATTTCAATTCTTGGGGATCATAGCAGGTTCAGCCTGACAAGTAAACCACCTCCATCACTGCCTAAAAGCGCAACAGAAACACTGGTCGCAGCCAGCAATAACTCAGCGGTGACAAAGCCAACTAAAATAAGCAGCAATTCTCGACTGTCTAAATCAAAGACTAACGGGGCAAGAAACAATTCACCAAGAGTGTGTGCCGAATAATTGAGAAGCTTGGCAAAAAACTGATGCAGCATCCAACAGAAAAAAAAAATACAATTCTGCGATTACTCACCTGTAGAATTGGTATTATAAGTATACAGTATGTCTTGCTCCAGATAGATTACTTACAATTGGGTATTACTCCGCCAGATGGTGCTGGACTGCAGAGACATCAAAAATAGGCTTCTCCCGGCCCCTCAAATACTCAGGGACCTCCCACAAATCCCCAGCATTGAAAAGCAGTTAACGAGAAGCCGGGAGAATTAAAACAAACCCAAACTGGTAACTATAACAATAACAATCACCATACCGGGGAACCAAGATAATGCAAAACCAAGGGTGGGGTGGAGCAGGACGTACTGTATACTCACAATACCAATTCTACAGGTGAGTAATCACAGAATTGTATTATTCTTAGTATACAGTACGTCCTGCTTCAGATAGATTACTTACACTTGGGACATCCAATAGCAGTGTCCATAAAGTAGGGTGGGATCCCCAAAGGTAACAGCAGACAGGTCATACCATTGCCGCCTGCAGAACCTTATGGCCAAAAGCAACTTCAGCTGAGGCCCTAACATCAACCTTGTAAAACTTTGAAAAGGTATGAACAGAAGACCAAGTAGCGGCCTTGCAAACTTGTTCAACAGAAGCCTGGTGCTGAAAAGCCCAAGAGGCACCAATAGCACGAGTAGAATGAGCAGTAAGGCGGAAGGGAGGATTCTTCCCCTTAGCAGAGTAGGCCTGAATCACAGCCTGACGGATCCATTTGCCGATAGACTTGGCAGGAGCCAAACCCTTCCTAGGACCAGTAGGGACCACAAAAAGAGCATCAGTTTTTCTGAAAGGTGCAGTAGCCACCAAATACTACTTCAGACACCTAACCACATCCAAAGAATGCAAAACCCTCTCCTTAGCATTACTAGGATTAGGGCACAATGACGGAAGAACAATGTCCTGATTCAAATGAAAGGCAGACACAACCTTAGGCAGAAAGTCTGGCTTGAAGCGAAACACCACCTTGTCCTGGTGTCTCTCATAGGAGGGGGGCTGGATCGAGAGCGCCGCCAACTCAGACACACGCCTAACAGAGGTGATAGCCACCAAAAAGACAACTTTGAGAGTAAGAATGGCAGGTTCAAAGGGAGCACCCTGCAAGGCTGACAAAACCAAGTTCATATCCCAAACAGGCAACATAGGCTGACATGGGGGATGCAAATGAGTAACCCCCTGGAAAAAAGTCCTGATCAGAGAATGCTGAGCAAAGGACTTCTGGAAGAAAACAGCCAGGGCTGAAACCTGACCCTTCAGAGTACTGAGTTGGAGCCCCATCTCCAACCCATGCCTTAGACTCACACCAGTCAACGTAGGCACGCCAAACCCTGTAATAAATGGAAGAAGACGACTTATTCCTAGCCTTTATCATGGTATCAACAACAGAGGTAGACAACCCCTTCTCCATCAAGATGGAGGTTTCAGCAGCCAGGCCATCAAAGCCAGAGTTTGTAAATTGGGATGGCGTAAGGGACCCTGAGTGAGCAGGTCTGGCACCCTGGGCAGAACGTACTGATCTACTGCCAGCTGCACCACGTCTGCGAACCACACTCTTCTGGGCCACCAGAATTGCTGGCACCCCCTCCAGAGCAATCTTGAACCCTGCCCAGCAGGGGGAATGGAGGAAAGACATACAGGAGCTGAAAGTCCTGCCATGACATTGCTAGGGCATCCGTGGCCAAGGCCAGAGGATCCTGGGACAGGGAGACAAATGACGGGAGCTTGTGATTGTGACGGGATGCAAACAGATCCACATCTGGTTGGCCCCAAAGGTGACACAGAGATTGAAACACCCTGTTGCAGATGGACCATTCTCCCTGGCGAGAGGTCCCCCTGCTCAGAGAGTCTGCCTGCAGATTTTCCACCCCTCGGGATGTACGCCGCTGATATGCAGGGAACATTGGCCTCCGCCCAGGTCAGGATCAGAGACACTTCCTGGAGGGCCCTCCTGCTCCGGGTCCCTCCCTGATGATTGATGTAAGCAACTGCCGTCTGGTTGTCCAAGGGCACCTGAACAGGCAGGCCCCGAAGAGGTGGAGTTGCAGAGGCCTCAAGTGGAACTGAGCATAAGAGACCGCCTCGAAGCACGCCACCATCAGGCCCACCAGCTGCATTCCCTGCCTGATGGAGGGATGACGACAAGATAGCAGGAACTGGACCTGCACAATCAGACTGTCCACCTTCTGTTGAGGAAGAAAAATCCTTGCCTGAACTGTATCCAGATTCATTACCAGGAATGAAGTCATCAAGGAGGGAGACAGAGAAGACTTGGGATGGTTGATCACCCAGCCAAATGACTCCAGGGTGCTACCAGCTGAGTATCCAACTCTGCCTGATGTTGAGACTGGGAAGTGATGAGAATGTCGTCCAGGTAGGGCAGCACATGGATGACCTGAGCAGAGACATCACTCCTGCCAGCACCTTGGTGTACACCCTGGGAGCTGAAGTGAGACCAAAGGGCAATGCCACAAATTGGTAGTGTTGATCCTCCAGAGCGAACCTGAGAAACCTTTGATGACCTGGAAACACAGGAATATGAAGGTAAGCATCTTTGATGTCCACAGACGTCATGAAATCCCCCGGGCGCAGGGAACTGATGGCAGAGCGCAGAGTTTCCATGCAAAACCGCCTGCACCTGGCAAATTTGTTGAGGAAGTTCAGGATGGGCCTGACTGACCCATCTTTTTTGGGTACGGTGAAAAGGTTGGAATAAAAGCCCTTGGCCCTTTTGGGGTGGGGGGGCAGGTAGCAAACTATCTTGTAACCGGAGGACACTACCTCCTGAATCCACCGGTCTGAGACATGAAGCCTCCAGACGTGAGCAAAGTGCCGAAGCCGTCCCCCCACCTGGATGGGTGAGGGCGCCCCTTCATGCCTGAGGGGGCTTGGGAGAGGACTTAAGCTTGGAGCCCCAGGAGGAGCCAAGGCGTCCACGTCCTCTGCTCCTACCCCAGAAGTATCCTCGGGCCCCAGTAAAGGAAACCCCCCTCCCTTGTCTAGCACCACAGCAGGGGGGAGGAAAAGGAGCCCTGACCCCGAAAGGGCCGAGACTGCCGCCTGCGCTGGGGTAACCTGCCTCCCTTAGCAAACAGGTCCAGGCGGTCCCCAAACAGGCGTAGTCCTTTGAAGGGAAAACCAGTGAGGGCTTTCTTGGCAGCGTTAGCAGCCCACTGGCGCAGCCAAACCGAGCGGCGTATAGCCACCACAAGGGCAGAGTTTCTGCCACACATTCTAATGGTGTCATCCAAGGCAGAGAGGACATAGGTCACAAAAACATCACAACTAGAGTGCATTAAACTCTTCCCTAGACACATCATCAGGGGCACCATCAAGGACACTTTTCAGCAGGGTCCTAATAGCCACAGCCGTAATGGCAGAGGCACAGACCGGGCGCAGTTCCGTCCCCACACATGCAAAGGCATGGGACGCCAGCTGATCAATGTGCCGGTCCTCAGCATCCTGCAGGGTAGTAGGGTCAGGTGAGTGCATGACAGAGGTGTTTGATAACCCTAGGACCGGGACATTCACTTCAGGAGGGGATGATCAACACTTCACCACATTAGCAGGAAAGGGATACTTCCTATCCCAACTCTTAGGTACACCGGGAAGTCTACTGGGATGCTCCCATTCCTTGAGCACAAGGTTATTAAAACGGGCTTGCTCAGGAAATTCCAAGCGTGACTTAGCAGTATGAAACAGTTCCCCAATGTTGGCTGGGGGCCGCAACAGGGGGAGAAATAGACAGAACCTCAAAAATCTGAGCCAACAGTCTGTCAGTATCATCTGGGGCCCAGGGGTCAGAGCCAGAATCATCATGACCCCTGGGCCTCTCATCAGATGTCCCTGAGTCGGAGAATAGCTCCCCTTCCTCCAAAGGGGTATAGCCAGACAGTTCCAAAAACTTCCATAGGGAAAGGAGTGACATCAGGCGTTAAGTGCTGCTTTTTTGCAGAGGCCTTACGCGCCAAGGTATTAGCAGTCAACTTCTCAACACTAGCCAGTCTGGAAGACACATCAGGCCGAGAATCCCCACTAGGATGCAACTCAGTGGGAGTGAGATTTAAGCTTGGGGGAGTAGGTGAAGTCATACAAGGCGCAGGCCCAGCCACTGGAAAACCAGGCTGCAGCGCAAGCACCTGCTGGACGCAAGGTACACAGACCCGCACATTGTCAGCGCTAATAGGGGGACACCCCACAAGCTACACATAGCCGGGCTTGTCCCGAAGGAACCCCGAGCACATTATCTTGAGCCTCCATATGGTGATTATAGCGGCGCAATAGGCCGATAGGGATTGACGCTATAAAAGCAACCCAGGATGCCCCAATAACCCGCTAGGGAAGTGGGAGTAATTAACACTAGGCCTCACTAGTTAATTAACTAAATAGAGGGAGTAGGGCCGGGAGAAGCCAGAAGGGTTCGGCCCGTCTGAAAGACATAAGCAAAGGGAAGCTTTAAGTGACATGTAATGACAACGGTAATAAAGCCGCCCGCGAGGGCACTCACGGACCGCGGTAGGTAGATGCCCGTCACGTAGCAGCCGGAACCAAGAAAAAATGGTGTCGGGTATACCTCGAGGGGCGGGCCGCAGGGACAGTGATGCGGAACACGCCAAAAGCGGGCACCCCCCCCCAAAAAAGCGCGAAGCCGTACACGTGACAAGCAGCCAATAACGGCGCACCACCGCCTGAGGTAACGCCGCTGCCAAGAGCGGAACACAGTGGAAGCGCGCGCAGCGGCTGCGGCAAATTTAAGAAGACAATCAGTGCAACCAAGTCAGCGCGGCGACTGACACCAATCATAACATAATACAATGAAGCACAAAGCCAATGCACATACACACACACCCCCCCTCCCCCGAGGGCTACAAGGGAGAGCGAGAGAGGACAGCGGCCCCTTAACAGGACCCACCGATAGGCAGGGGCATCCCATAGAGGCTCACCATATGCCTATACCGCCTACCCTTTGGTGGGGGATAAGCACCTGACAGCGGTGCTGAGTACCATCACCCGACCAGCGCAGCCAAGGCTGGGAGGCAAATTACTAATGGAACGGGTGGGAATACTACAGGGCCGCAGGCTAATAGCCCCGCTCACCTGCGAGAAGAGAAAGCCATCTTCTTGTCCTTCGCAGTCCAGACTGCAGAGAAGATCTGGGGATTGTGGGAGGTCCCTGGGTATGTGAGGGGCCGGGAGGAGCCTATTTTCGATGTCTCTGCAGTCCAGCGCCATCTGGCGGAGTAATACCCGAGTGTAAGTAATCTATCTGGAGCAGGACGTACTGTATACTAAGAATAAATACTAAAAACACTGGAAGAGGAAAGGGGGAGGGCTGAGAATACCACCTGCATGTGTGGGAGGATGCTTAGACACTGCCTGCCCGACACATAAATGCACAGGATGACACTCTGACTTAACGATTACTAGCTCACTGCTGACTGTGCTGCAGCATCACCTCCCTGAAGACTCAGGGCTGTTCAAATTAAACAAAAAGGAAGAACAGACTTTAGCAAGTATTTTAGTGTGTTTCATGGTTAACCCATCATATTAAAGCAAGGTGACATGAATTGCTCATCTAGTTGATACATTTTCCAAAGGATTTTGAAAGACATTTGAAATTTGTAAAGAAACAGATTCAGATATCAAATATATTATTTTTCCCTTCAAACATTAAACCGCCCATGATTCAAAACAGTAACAACGCCAAACTACTTGTATTTTAAACAGTGATGCAACTGTCTACACCATTCTCATGTCCTCACTATCAACCCAACAGCCACTGGGAAGAGTATCCCAATCCCAACAACCTTACTGCTGTTGGAGAATGAATTTAGAATGAACACCCCGCCCCTCCCCCATTTTTACCTAGGATGTGCTGTTAAAGCTTAAAGCCTGTGAATTTGACTCTCCCCGTTTTTATTCCGTGCCCCTGAGGCATCCCTGCTGTGCTAAACTCATCTGTCCAGGCTCAACAGAACACATACTCGTCCAATGAGAGCTCCCACCCCAGCCGACACCAGCTCGCGGCAGCACACGCTTTCCATTGAAAACAATGAGAGCCATCTGCCGAAGTCATAGCAGCCAGCTATCATTGGACGAGAGTACGCACATGCGCCATTGGAGCAGGGAAAGGTGAGTTTTTATTGGTGCCCTAAGGGTCTCAGAGCAGGATACCCCGGGGGAAAAGCCAGCGGCCGGCCCTGGAGTCTTAAGATTCCAGGCCAGTCGCTGATGGGTTTTGTTCCGCTTTAAGGCCCTCTGGCTCTACAACTATTGCAGTGACTTTCAAAAGCATTTCAAAACCCAAATCATTTGAAACTGTACATACCATTTCTGCAAAGATACAGCCCAGACTCCAAATGTCTACAGCAGTGGAGTAGTACTTGCTGCCAAGGAGGATCTCAGGAGCTCTGTACCAAAGTGTGACCACCTTACAAGAGAACAAAAAATATTCAATAAAGCTATTCAAAGGAAACAACAGGCAGACATCTATCCCCATCACCAAATCGGGATTCCCCATGGTGTAAACCCTACGTGCCCCCCCCCCCCCCGTGCACGCCTAGTTTGCTCACTTCCCTGAAGATCCACTTCCATCTGAGGTAGGCACAGGGGTCAGGCATTCCTGAAATAAATAGTGGAGAACCCAGTGGCACACACTCTACATTCAGCTTTTACTAGCCACTGTAGTGTGAGACACCCACTCGAGTTTATTACGGTGATCCCTAGGGATACACATTTGTGATGCACAGCTGGAGAGGACAATATGGGTGGGATAGAGATTGTTCCTCTTTGTACACACACAATTACTTCATTCTAGCAACATTTTTTTTTACTGGATTAAGATAAATAAGGGCCGAAGCCTATAGAAGGAAAATTAGTTACCGTAATCCGTAATAAATGCAGCCAGATTCAATAATTTCTTAATAATAATGAACCATCAAATAAAAAGTGTGTGAAATATGATTGTCCTCCATCCTCCCTGCCACCAATCATCCTCTGGCTCTACTTCCTCCACTGCTGTCAATCACCCCCCAAGTCCTTACTGCTTTCTCCATGCTGCTCATCCTCCTGACTTTGTTGACTTCTCTACTGCTGCCAATTGTCCTCTGGTCTTAGTCATCCTTTGAGGCCAACACCAATGATCGTCCAGTCCTCACCACCTTAACTGCAACAGGCTAGGTCTGCACAATGGGCACCTGGCTCGTAGATCAGGTGGCTGAAGGCCTCCAGATGCATCACACAGCCCAGCCCAAGCCCGATTGCGACCCCAGAACTTTCCTGGCTATGCACAGTGCGGTCACCAGCCCTGAAATACACTTACGGATCTCTCTGCATGTTTTTCTTAATTATAGAAAATCATTGTGTATTGTAGTCGTGCGTGTAGCTTATTCTCTGCCTTGCCCATATGTCCATCAACAAAGTCCCCAAGAATACACGTGGAAACAGGGCACACACTTACTTTTAAGCAAAAAATACCTACCTCATGGGTATAAGTTCTTACGGGCACCCCAAAGGCACGGGCAAGGCCAAAGTCTGCAAGCTTGATAGCACCATCAGTATTGATCAGCAAATTCTGAGGCTTCAGGTCACGATGCAGTACACGATGAGAATGGCAGAATGCAAGGCCTTGCAATAATTGGAACAAGTAGCTCTAAAAATTAGGCAAAATATATTTAACACGAAGGGTCGTTTTCAAGAGAAGTAAAATTTTTCTGTTAAAAATTACTTTAAAAGCAGACCAAAACCAACCAGCATCTGCCCTGGAATCCAAGATTCCAGGGCTGGTTGCTGGCTTCCCCTGCTGGCATTCCGAATCAGAAAGCCCCAGTGTGTGAAAACCCTCATGGCACCGGCAATAACTCATCTTTCCTCAGTTCAAGGGTGCATGTGCGGGCTCTCGTCAAACGGCTCTAATAATGTACAATTGGGAGTGTATGCTGCCGCATCCCTGGTGGCGTATGTGCTTACACTCCAGCCTATCTAAATGGCTGGGAAGGGAGCGCGTGCGCCAAATAAAGGCAATTAGAGCCCTTCGCTGAAGGATGTAAACACATCCTCCGATTGTTGAACTGAGGAGAGGTGAGTTTTACTGGGCAAATTTGGGTCACAATGTGGGATGCAAGAATCTGGCGATACGATACGTATGGCGATACAATATAAGATGATATATTGCGTTTTTTTTAAATTCAATGTTATCTTTAATTAAAAACAAGAAAGACATAGGGTCCCCCTTACCATTTGCTTGAAGAACAGGGTGCAAAGCTGGCCTCTGGCCCTGCAGGCTACAAGCCGGCATAGACTAATGGCCACATTGCTCTTCTCCCCCCCCCCCCCCGGGCTTTGGGGAGGCAGGAAATGGCAAGTCACCCGCCAGACCCAGAGCCCTGTGAACTGGTATAGGGGTCAAATAGATCCCTTACCAGTTCACAAAGGATTAACAGTGAAAAAAAAGCCAGATCGATCAAGGGGTCAGGTGAGTGTTTTTTTTTTTTACACTTTTCTTTTACTGAAGTCAGAATCGATACTAGAAGAATCAATTCTAGTATAGTTGAATAAAATATTGCGATACTTTGCAGAATTGATTTTTGACACCCCTAACAGCACCCTATGGGCTATGCAGAGTGATTTGGCCAATTCTTTAGCGCACCCCCAAAAGCATCTTATGCACATCACCTGTAGAATTGTTCCATTGCAGGGAAATGTGATTTATTGGGATATGTTAGAACAAAACTTTATAGATATTTAATGTGTACATGTTAAAATGCTCACTCAGATGTAAGTTTCAATTCACACCCTAAAGCAAACACTCTTAATGTGAGAACCTTAGCACCATACACAAATTAGTGTTCTGCTACGCTCCCACTTTACCAGGACAGAGCCACAGGAATAAAAAGCTTGGGAATGGCATGCTGATAAGTAAATCACAGGTCTGGGGGCACATTCTTAAACAAAATGACAAAAATACAATTCTGTGAAACTTACCCGTAGAATTGTTTTTGAATATATCCAGTCCAGGTCGTCCCAGAAGTAATGACATGTGGGTATTCCTCCCCCAGGGGGTGCTCGACTACAAGATCAAAAGCGGTCGCTCTTCCTGGCCCCCTATAAAAGGTGTCTATGATTTTCCCAGTGGTTAAAAAGCAGTAAGAAAGAGACAGGCCGGGAGGCCAAGAAACCATGTTATTTCACACAGCTTCAGCATGAACTCTCTCCAACAAAAAACATAAGGACAACGGTCCAATATAAAAATGGTAATCACCATAACAGGCAAACAAGAAATAATGAAACAAGGGCGGGGTGGGACGACCTGGACTGGATATATTCAAAAACAATTCTACAGGTGAGTTTCACAGAATTGTATTTTACCCTATATCCAGTCCAGGTCGTCCCAGAAGTAATGACATATGGGACATCCAAAAGCAGTGTCCATTAGGGCGGGATCCCCAGTGCAGAACAGCATGTAGTTCATTTCACTACCGCCTGAAGCACCTTTCGGCCAAAGACAGCATGAGCTGAGGCCCTAACGTGAACCTTGTAAAACTTGGTAAAGGTGTGAACTGAAGACCAAGTGGCAGCCTTACAAACTTGTTCAACAGAGGCCTGGTGCTGAAAAGCCCAGGAGGCACCAATAGCTCTGGTAGAATGAGCTGTGATCCGAAAAGGGGGTTCCTTCCCCTTGGCAGAATATGCCTGCACCACCGCCTGTCTGATTCACTTACTAAGAGTAGACTTGGCTGGTGGCAAGCCCTTCCTAGAACCTTCTGTTAGGACAAAGAGCAAGTCCGATTTCCTGAAGGATTCAGTCGCAACCAGGTAATACTTAATGGCTCTGACCACATCCAAGGCATGGAGGGTCATTTCCTTAGAATTAGTCGGTTCTGGACACAAGGAAGGCAAGACCACCTCCTCATAAGGTGAAAGCGAGAAACAACCTTAGGTAAAAAAAAAAAAAATCAGGTTTAAAGCGAAAAACCACCTTATCCTTATGCCGCTCAAAATAAGGAGGTTTCATGCAAAGCGCGGCCAGCTCTGACACGCGACGCACCAAGGTGATCGCTACCAAAAAGACCACCTTGAGGGTTAAAATAGGCAATGCAGCATCGCACAAAGGCTCAAAGGGAGGACCCTGAAGAGCAGAAAGTACCAAATTCAAGTCCCACACCGGTAATACAGGCTTACGCGGTGGACGTACATGGGCGACTCCCTGGAAAAAAGTCTTAATCAATTTACGATTGGCAAAGGATCTCTAGAAAAAAATGGCCAAGGCAGAGACCTGGCCCTTGAGGGTGCTCAGCTGGAGACCCAAGTCTAAACCGTGTTGTAAAAATTCCAAGATCCTAGAGATAGAGAATGTGCGATAAGGGAGACTCTTGGATTCACACCAAGCAATGTAGGCATGCCAAACTCTGTAATATATCATGGAAGAAGACTTCTTCCGTGCCTGAATCATGGTATGCACAACTGTGGCTGACAGCCCCTTTTCCATCAGGATAGAGGTTTCAATAGCCAGGCTGTCAAAGCCAGCGTCTGTAAATTGGGGTGCCGCAGCGACCTATGTTTGAGAAGCCCTGTGTCGTCAGGCATGATGTAGCGATCGACTGACATCTGAACAATGTCCGCAAACCAACTCCTTCTCAGCCAGCGAGGAGCCACTAGGATGGTTGGAACCCCTTCTTGGGCTATCTTGCGCAGCACTCGGCCCAGGAATGGAAAAGGAGGGAATGCATAAAGGAGCCTGAACTCCGTCCAAGGAATTGACAGAGCGTCTGTGGCAAAGGCCAGAGGATCGCTTGACAGGGAGACGAACCGTGGGAGCTTGTGATTGTGTCTGGAAGCAAACAGGTCCACGTCCGGCTGACCCCAGCGGAGACACAGAGCATGAAAGATCTTGTAGCTGAGAGACCATTCCCCCAGACGTGAGGCCCCCCTGCTCAGAGAGTCCGCCTCCTGATTTACTACCCCGGGGATGTAAACCGCCAAGATGCAGAGAACATTCTCCTCTGCCCAAGAATCTGGGTCACCTCCTTGAGGGCTCGCTTGCTCCGAGTCCCGCCCTGGTGATAGACGGCTTTCGCCTACATCAGATTGTCCGAGCGAACCTGGATCGCACGACCCCGTAGATGGGGAGTCAAGCGAAGAAGCACCAACCGGATCGTTCTCAGCTCCAGGAGATTTATGGGCAAGTGATTCTCCTGCAGACCCCACTGACCCTGGATCTTCTGCGTTTGCCAAAAACCTCCCCAGCCTGTCAGACTGGCGTCCGTGGTAACTATCTCCCACCGGGGAGTCAGAAAGGACTTGCCCACCAACAGATTTCTGGAGTTCAGCCACCACAAGAGGGACTGTCTGGCCAGGGGGGACAGTGAAAATTCCTGTTCCAATGACTCCTGCGTCCGGTCCCAGCCCACGGGTTCAACTGAAGAGGTCTCATGTGGAATTGGGCGAAAGGCACTGCCTCGAAGCATGACACTATTAGGCCCACCAGCTTCATTCCCAGATGGATCGAAGGAAGCTGACAGGACAGAAAGGCCTGCACCTGCGCCTGGATGCCCACCACCTTCTGCAGTGGCAGGAATACCTTGACCTGAGGAGGTGTCCAACGTCATGCCCAGGAAGGACCTCACCATTGAGGGAGTGATCGAAGCCTTGGGGAAATTGACTACCCATACGAAATCCTCAAGCGTGGTTAACACCATCCGGGTGTCGCTCTCGACCTGCTGAAGGGACAGCGCCGCAATCAGTAAATCTTCCAGATAAGGCAGCACACAAATGTCCCGATTCCTCAGAATAGCCATGATGCCCGCCAGTACCTTGGTGAAAACCCGGGGGGCTGAGGATATCCCAAAGGGCAGTGCTAGAAACTGGTAGTGCTGATCCTCCAGAGCAAACCTCAGGAACCTCTGATGCCCCTGGAATATCGGGATGTGCATATAAGCATCCCTGATGTCCACCATGGTCATGAAGTCGCCTGGCCGAAGCGAGCTCACCGCGGACCGTAAGGTTTCCATGCGGAAATGTCCGACTCTGACCAATCTGTTGAGACCCTTCAGGTCCAGGATAGGCCTCAGCGTCCGTCCTTCTTGGGAACAGTGAACAGATTGGAGTAGAAGCCCTGACCCAGTTCCTGACAAGGTACAGGACAAATTACACCTAACCGCAGGAGGTGTTGCATGGCCATTCTCAGGCCCTTCAATGGGTTCTGGGATATCCGAGACTGAAGAAATCTTGAGGGCGGCTTGACTGCCAGCTCTATTTTGTAACCGGAGGACACCACCTCCTGAATCCACCGATCCGAGACGCTCTGTCGCCAGATCTGAGCAAACAGCAGAAGCCGTCCTCCCACCCCGAATGGGTGAGGGCGCCTCCTCATGCCTGAGGGGCCTTGGCAGGGGGCTTGGACTTGGATCCCCAGGAGGGATTGGGTCGGCCGCGGGACCTACTTCGTCCCCAGGAATCTCTGCGGCCACTTGAAAAAGAAGAGCCTCTTCAAAAGGAGCGATAGGCAGATGAAGCCCAAAAGGGCCGCGCAGGCTTCCTTCGCTGAGGGAGTCTACCAACCTTGACCAGGAGGTCCAGACGCTCCCCGAACAACCTGTGCCCCACGAAGGGGATACCAGTGAGTGACTTCTTGGCCGCGGCATCAGCCGACCACTGCCTCAACCAGAGCGAGCAGCGAAGCGCAACAAGCAGGGCCGAAACCCTGGCACCAAGCCGGACACCATCGTCCATGGCCGAAACAACGAAGTCAATGAAATCCACGCAAGCCTCGAGGTCTTTATACTCCTCCGCCCGCTTGCGAGACTTAGCGATATCCACAAGACGTCTCACCTTTTTCATGGCTAAGGAGTGTTGACAAGCAGTTAAACAAGAAGCCGGGAGAATCAATAACAAACTGAACAATCACCATACAGAGGTAACCAAGATTAATGATAAGGGCGGGATGGAACAGGACGTGCTGTATACTTATAATACCAATTCTACAGGCGAGTAATCACAGAATTGTATTATTCCAAGTATACAGCACGTCCTGTTCCAGAATAATCCTTACACATGGGACATCCAATAGCAGTGTCCGTAAGGTACGGTGGGATCCCCAAAGAGCAACGGCAAGCAGTTCAAACCACTGCCGCCTACCAAATAGAACTTCAAGGTCCTGACAACATCCAAAGAGTGTAAGACCCGCTCCTTAGAGTTACTAGGATTAGGACACAGAGAAGGCAAAACAATGTCTTGATTGAGATGAAAAGCAGACACAACCTTAGGCAAGAAATCCGGCTTGAACCGAAACAGCACCTTGTCCTGGTGTCTCTCAAAGTAAGGAGGTTTAATGGAAAGCGCCGCCAACTCAGAAACACGCCTAACAGAAGTGATAGCCACCAAAAAGGCTACCTTAAAGAGTCAAAATAGGCAAGGCAGCCTCACGAATAGGCTCAAAAGGAGAACCCTGCATGGCAGATAAAACCAAATTCAAATCCCAGACTGGTAACAAAGGCTTACGTGGTGCGTGCACGTGAGTAACCCCCTGGAAAAAAGTCTTAACCAAACGGTGGTGGGCAAAAAGACCTTTGGAAGAAAATAGCCAAGGCTGAAACATGGCCCTTGAGGGTACTAAGTTGAAGGCCCAAATCCAAACCATGCTGCAAGTATTTCAGAATCCTGGGAACAGAAAACACCCTACAGGGAAGAGATTTGGACTCACACCTGGCAATGTAAGCATGCCAGACCCTGAAATAGATAAAGGACGAGGACTTCTTCCTAGCCCTAATCATGGTGTCAACCAGAGGCAGGCAACCCCTTTTCCATCAAGATGGAGGTTTCAGCAGCCAAGCGTCAAAGCCAGCGCTTGTAAATTGGGATGGCACAGCTGCCCGAGTGAGCAGATCTGGGTCCTTGGGCAGGGCGTACTGATCTACTGCCAACTTCACGATGTCAGCGAACCACACCCTTCTTGGCCAACAGGGGGCCACCAGGATGGCTGGCACCCCCTCCTGGGCTATCTTGCGCAGCACCCTGCCCAGCACAGGAAACGGAGGAAACACAGAGGAGCTGAAAGCTCTTCCAAGACCATGCTAGTGCATCCATGGCCAAGGCCAGAGGATCCCGGGACAGAGAGACAAAGACTGGAAGCTTGCGATTGTGAT
Source organism: Gastrophryne carolinensis (assembly GCA_027917425.1). Lineage (NCBI taxonomy): Eukaryota > Metazoa > Chordata > Amphibia > Anura > Microhylidae > Gastrophryne > Gastrophryne carolinensis. Next base: position 162,874,140 of record CM051236.1, read on the forward strand.
GGGACGCAAACAGATCCACATCTGGCTGACCCCAGCGGTAACACAGAGCGAAACACCCTGCTGCTGACTGACCATTCTCCCAGACGAGAAGTCCCCCTGCTCAGGGAGTCTGCTTCCAGATTTTTCACCCCCAGGATGTACACCGCCGAGATGCAGGAACATTCATCTCCGCCCAGGACAGAATCAGAGACACTTCCTTGAGGGCCCTCTTGCTCCAGGGTCCCTCCCTGATGATTAATGTAGGCAACCGCCGTCTGGTTGTCCGAGCGGATCTGAACAGCCCGACCCCGAAGGTGTAGGGTCAATTGTGTGAGAACCAACCTCACCGCCCTCAGTTCCAGAATGTTGATAGGGGTGTGGGCCTCCCGAGGGCCCCATTGACCCTGGAATTTCAAGGACTTCCAGAAGCCCCCCCCAACCTGTCAGACTGGCATCTGTGGTGACAGTCTCCCAGCAAGGTGACAGAAAGGTCCTGCCCACCAAGAGATTCCTTGAGTCCAGCCACCACAAGAGGGACCGCCTGGTCAGGGGGGACAGAACAAACTCCTGATCCAGGGACACAGGGTCCCAATCCCATACCGACAGTAGGTGAAGTTGAAGAGGTCTCATGTAAAACTGAGCATAGGGAACCGCTTCGAAACCGGACACCATCGACTCATCAGCTGCATCCCCTGCCGAGTGGAGGGATGCGGACAAGACAGTAGTAATTGGGCCTGAGCTTGAAGATTCTCCACCTTCTGCTGAGGGAGAAACACCTTGACCTGAGTTGTATCCAGAGTCATGCCCAGAAAGGACCTCACCAGAGACGGGAACAGAGAAGACTTGGGATGGTTGATCACCCAGCCGAATGACTCCAGTGTGGTCACCACCACCTGGGTATCCAGCCCGGCCTGATGGAAGGACTGGGACGAGATCAGAATGTCGTCCAAATAAGGGGGAATGCGAATGCCCTGAGCTCTCAGCAGAGCCATCATGCCTGCTAGCACCTTGGTGAATACCCTGGGAGCCAAGGTGATACCAAAAGGCAGTGCCACAAATTGATAATGCTGATCTCCCAGAGCAAATCTGAGGAATTTCTGATTACCAGCAGGAAAGGGATACCTCTTGTCCCAACTATTGGGCACCCCAGGTAGCTTGCTAGGCTGTTCCCATTCTTTGAGCACCAGATTATTAAAGGGAGTCTGCTCAGGGAACTCCAAGCGTGGCTTCACTGTACGAAAAAGCTCACCCTGCTGCTGCGGAGCCACTGCAGGAGGGGAAATACAAAGCACTTCAAAAATGTGAGACAACAACCTATCAGTGTCATCTGAGGACCATTGATCTTCTCCAAAAAGGAGACCCGGTATCACCATAAACCCTAGGTTGTTCCTCAGATGATTCTGAATCAGAGAATAGTTCCCCCTCCTCAAGGGGACCATAACCCGAAATGTAAAAAAATTCCTCAGCCTCAACAGGGAAGAGGGAAACAGCGGGGGATAGATGCCGCTTCTTGGCAGAAGCCTTCCACGGGCCCGACCCAGCAATATGCTTTTCAATGCTGGCCACCCGTGCACCCAAATCCGATTGAGACTCACTGCTAGTATACCCCTCGCTGGGGGTCAGATGCAAGCGTGGGGGGTGGGTAGGTGAAGCCAGAGGGGGCGCCGCACCAGGGCCTGTAGCAGGCGACCCAGAATGCAGCGCAAGTACCTGCTGGGCGCAGGTTACACATACCATGACATCTTCACTTATAGGGGAAACCCCACACGCAACACACAGCCGGGCTTGTCCCGAAGGAACTCCGAGCAAATCATCCCCAGAAGCCTCCATATGGTGATTTTTACAAAAGTATGCCCAATAATCAGAACAGGGACACAGCTAAACAGCCACCCTATTTGGGATGCCCCCCAAAACCTGCTAGGGAAAGTGGGAGATTGGCAATAGGCCGGGCCGAGAGAACACAGTCAAGGGACCCGCCTGCAAGACACAATAATGTACACCATAAGCATCCCTAGCGATACAATAACCCAAGGATAAAAAACCCCGTAAGGGACCCACGGACCAAGCCGACAAGCTCACAGATAAGCTGATCACCAACCGCATCGCAGCACCGCAATGGAAGGGCCACAAAATGGCGCCCGACAGCAGTACCTAGAGGGGCGGGCCGTGGGCGCATGACGCGGAACGCATCAAACCGCGGTACCCGCCCCCCCCGAAGAGCACGAAAACAAGATCACGTGACGCGCCAAAAAAACACAGTAAAAGCGGCAACCACCGCAGAGCAGAAAGGTTGAAAGTTTGAACATTTTTCCATTACATCTTCTAATATAATTGACAGGTGGCAGCCACACATTTCAAACACGTAGAGACTGTCTAATGGAAAATTCCCTTTTTGTCATTTGCGTTAGGATTGTGCAGTTGGGGGTTGTACAATAAAGCAATACAGGTTTACAAGACAGCACATTTAGCTGCTGCCCCCCTCCCCCCCCAAAAATTAAAAACTATCCCTAACTAAAATACTCACTTTAACAAGCGCCAGAGGAATTCCTGAGATACTTGCAGCATCCATAAATTTCTTCAAATCTTGATTAAGAAACTCAAAGACAAGGTAAAGTTTATTTTCTGTGTGAATGACATCAAGAAGTCTTCAAAAAAGGAAAAAAAAAAAAAAGGAAAATTGCATGTCAAGCCTGAGTCAATAACAAACAGTATATCAAAGTATCTAGTTTAACCCTTTAAGTGCCAGCCTACCTGGAGTTTTTGTCACACTCTGTTGCCAGACCATTTTGCACTATTTTGCGCTCCCCATGTTCAAATGTGATTTTTGAAGGGATTTCCAGGGATTTCCCAGGAAAATGATATATTGTTTTTTTCAGCAGAGTCTGAGCTTTAACATGAAATGTCTTGTTTGTCATTTTTTAGGTGCATTCTCAATATTTTTTGGCGAAATATGTGCAAAAAAATTTAAAAAATCAATTTTTTACAATTTGTAGTGTTTTTTTGTAATAAAAAATGTAAGTTTGTCAATAAAATCTTATTGCGTGTGAAACCCCAATTTCTCCCGGTTACAGCGATACCACATATGTATAGGTAGACACCTTTTCCTGCCCAGGAGACTCCCCCAAACTGAAACAGAGCTTTAAGGGATTTTCAGAAAAAATACAACTGTGATATGCGCACCTTGCAGTTTTTCCAGAAAAACAACCCTTTACATTTGAAATACCCCCAACAAACTATATATTCTCTGGAAGTACACACCTCAGGCTTTCTATTTCTACCAGGCTTGTTGATGTGGCCACAGTTTTCTAGAAGTAATCCCTCAATGTATTCTTTGGTTGCAAAGAGTTTCCCTAAAAAAAGGATAAAACAGCAGAATCAAAGCCACATTTTCCTAGAAAAACTATATACAAACAAGAAAAAACAAGTATAATCTGAAAAAGCAACATCCCCCGAACAGAACAATATCCAACATGCATAGGTTCTGTCAAGGGAAGAGTTGCCAAAGACCCCAAAGTAAAGCATGAGCATAACAGTAATTTTTCTTGAAAATTTCAGCTCTGCAGACAAAGTGCGCACTTTGCGATTTTTCAACCAAAACAACCCTTTACATTTGGAATATCCCCCATAAACCATATATTCCCTGAAAGTACACATGTTAAGCTTTCTAAGCGTACCCAGCTTGTTGTAGTGGGCTCACCTTTCTGGAATTAATCCCTCAAAGAACTCTTTGGTTGCGCAGAGTTTCCCTAAAAAATGTATAAAAAAGCAGAATAAAAAACACCTTTTCCTAAAATATAAATATGCAAACAAGAAAAAATAAGCTAAGTCTGAAAGCGCAAGGTCCCCCGAACAGAACAATACCCAACATGCAGAGGTACTATTAACCCTTTTAATTGCCAGCTTACTTGAGATTTTGTCACCCTCTGTTGACAGGTCATTTTTCCCCGTTTTGCGCCATGTTTTGCGTCATTTTTGCTGGAATTTTCAGGAAAATTATATATATATTTTTTGCAGCAGAGTTTAGGCTTTAACATGAAATGTCTTGTTTGTAAATTTTATTTATTATTAATTTTATTTATTATTAAGTAAAAAAAAAATAACTAAAAATGTTTTTTAGAAAATTGCCTCCTTTATTTTAAATAAAAAATTTATTTGATTAGGGAAAACCATATTGCATGTGAAAGCCCCATTTCTACCGATTAGAACGGTACCACATATTTATCGGTAGCCCCCCGTTCCTGCCCAGGAGACCCCCCCTAACTGAAACAAGTAATTTTTAACATTTACAAATAAAATACAACTACCATCCACACTACAAAGGGTTAAATCGAGAAAAAAAAATGACATAGGGTTCCCCCTCCCGGGAGGGGGGGGGGGCCCATTTTTTGGGGGGATTTTTAAGGGTTAAAAATCCTTAAGAAAAAAAAAAAAAAAAAAAAATGACATGGGGCCCCCCCCTTACCCAAAGTAACCAGCCCGGGACCAGCTATGCAGGGTTTGGAGGAACAGGGCGCAGGGGCCAGCTTTTGTGGCCCCTGGCCCTGCAGGCTACAAGCCCGCATAGCCAGTGGGCCCAGGCTCTTCTGCCCCCCCCTGGGCTTTGGGGAGGCAGGTAATGGGGGTGCCGGGGGTTAATGGCAAGTCACCGGCTAGCGCAGGTGACTTGCCACCTCCCCCAGCCTTGTGAACTGGTATAGGGGTCATGGACCCCTTACCAGTTCACAAGGGGTTAAATGTAAAAAAAAAAAACAGACACACAAAGAGAAAAAATATTTTATTATTTTTTTTTTTTAATACTTACCTCCCATCCATAGTGGAGCACTCTTTCAGCCTTTTATAGCTGCTGGATGACAGAAAACAAAAGGGTTAATTAAAAAAAAAATGACATAGGGTTCCCCCTCCTAGGGGGGGACCCCATTTTTTTTGGAATTTTAAGGGTTAAAAACCCTTAAAAATCCCCCCCAAAAAATGATGTAGGGTCCCCCCTACCCAGCATTCCCTACCCGGGTCAGCTATGGGGGCTTGTAGAGCAGGGCGCAGGGGCCAGCGTTGGTGGCCCCTGGCCCTGCAGGCTACTAGCCCACATAGCCACTAAGTGGCCCGGGCCCTTCTGCCCCCCCCTGGCCATTGGGGAGGCAGGTAATGGGGGGCTGGGGGTTATGGCAAGTCACCCGCTTGCCGCAGGTGACCTGCCATACCCAGAGCCTTGTGAACTGGTATAAGGGGTCTCATGGACCCCTTACCAGTTCACAAAGGGTTAAATGAAAAAGACACCACACAAAAGTATTCGGATCAGAGGATCCCCTGCCACCTCCTTCCCCGTTGCCGATCACCGGCATCTGACAGCTGAGAAGAACGCTGAAGTCTGAAGTGATCAGGGCTGGGATGACGTCATAGCCCCGCCCCCAAAAGGGGTGGGGCTTTGAGTGGAGACGGCCGGGATGACGTCATAGCCCTGCCCCCAAGGGGGCGGGGCTTAGCGGCAATATGGCTGCTGCCATCGAGGAGGAGAGAGGAGAGAGCCTCCCGGGCTCTCTCCTGAAGATCGGTAAGTCGGAGGCCCCCCAGGTGAAGAGGAGGGACAGCGGGAGCCAGCGCACACACAGGTAAGTGAATGTCATTTTTATTTATTTATTTTTTTTACAGTTAGCAGCTGCTGCTGCAGAAGCGGGGGGGGGGGGCGGCCTATTCCGGGGGCTCTCCTGGAGCCATCCGATCCCCCGCCAAATTAAAGAGGAGACCCGGCCGGATCCAACAAGGGGTCAGGTGAGTATTTTTTATTTTTATTTTTTAAACCAGCAGCAGGGAAAGTCAAGCACGTAACACCTACGGGCTTGGCACTTAAGGCCCAGCCAAGCCAGCACGTAGGTGTTACGTGCTTGGCAACAAAAGGGTTAAATATACACTGCACTTCAGGCGTTTACAAAACAAATGTTTAGCTGTGCAAAAACATATAAAAGCATAGGACTGACCAGCTGTGCCTCTTCTCTGCAATACATTCAGGATTGATTTTCTACAAGAAATTAAAAGAAAGAAAACCCAGGTTTCTCACTCACCTGGGTTTCGGTCCACTTAACAACTGCACCGCGATTTGGGATGGCCAGCTCTCTGTACCCCAACAAATTCCCAGTAAAACTCACTCTTCCAGAGTCCCAACGGTGCATATGGGCAGCCAATCAGCCAACTGTGTGGTGGAATCGTCGGCTAGACGAGTTAATGCGACAAACGATTTAAAAAGTGGGGCATACCAAAATGGGATGCCCCAGGGAGCACTTTAAAGAAAACCAAATCCCATAATGCTTGGCCCTAGATTCTAAAAGGCTCCAGGGTTTCCCTGTCATAGGAAGCATTCTGATCTAGCCTGTCATGGGTACATGCTGCAGCTAAAGCTAAAGCGGGAATTTGGAGAGGCCTGGGCACATGTTGTTGGATCACCAGCTAGGTGAGATTATGTAGCAATAAAGCAGGTTTCAAACATAGGGGCATACCAAATCAGGATGCCCCAGGAATTGGGAAATTGGCCTTGCTAGAGACTTTAAAGCCTCCCCCCACGGCATCCGGAACTGGAATACCCTGCTGCGTGAAACCCCCCAGGGCAAACAGTAAACTCACATTTCCTCTGAGCACACGGCGCATGTGCAGCCGGCATCACTTGTCTCCCCTTTTCGGCTGTGCGCAGCCCCGCATGTTGCAACTGGATGGCTGCGCGTGGCCATGTACAGGCGAAGGGAGGCAACTGATGCCACACGTTGCTCGTATGTGCAGCCAGGATTCCATTCAGCTTCTGTATTCGTGCATTAATATGCGTGGCGTGAGAAGACGATTGGACAAGCGTCTGCGCTGTGGGCTTGAGAAGTTTCACACAGTGGGGCACCCCAAATTGTGGTCCCTAGGGGGAAGGACCAAAACAAAACCCGGGATAGTGAAAATACCCGCTTTTGGTCCTTTTAAAAATCTTAACATGATGAGCTTTCCAAAGGGGCAGCAAAACTGAGATTTTTTTTTTAGCTTTATCATCCATAGCATAGTAAGTTTGTCCAATGTATAGCTTTCTCAGCTTCAGTAGTATGGGGCAAGTTTCTATCTGCAATCATTGCAATCATGCATGTCTTTTCAGGTGCCTTTCATGTTTTTTTTGTTAACAATTCATACATGGTTTCCCGTTCCTGTATAGGGATTCTTGCTTCCTACCTAGACTTGTTATCTGTATCAGCAGTAGCTTTGTGCACTGCCCGTTATGCTCAAAAATACAATTCTGTGATTACTCACCTGTAGAATTGGTATTATGAGTATACAGCACGTCCTGCTCCAGATAGTAATTCCTTACGTTTGGGTTATTCATCCACAAGATAGCGCTGGACTACAGAGACAGCAAAAAAGTGGCTCCTCCCGGCCCCTTATATTCCAGGGACCTCCCACTCGCAGTTAGCAAGAAGCCGGGAGAATAATCATAATCAAACAATTTTAACCATGATAACAATCACCATACAGAGGCACTAAGAACAATGAAAAACAAGGGCGGGGTGGAGCAGGACGTGTTGTATACTCATAATACCAATTCTACAGGTGAGTAATCACAGAATTGTATTATTCTAAGTATACAGCACGTCCTGCTGCAGATGTTAATTCCTTACATTTGAGACATCCAATAGCAGTGTCCGTAAGGTAGGGTGGGATCCCCAAAAGCAACAACAAGCAGATTAAACCACTGCTGCCTGCAGAACTTTGCGGCCAAAAACAGCATCAGCTGAGGCCCCAACATCAACCTTGTAAAACAAACTTAAAACATAAAAAGTATGAAAAGAATACCAAGTAGCGGCCTTGCAAACTTATTCAACAGAAGCCTGGTGCTGAAAGGCCCAAGAGGCACCAATAGCACAAGTGGAATGAGCAGTAAGGCGGAAGGGAGGATCCTTCCCTTTAGCAGAATAGGCCTGAATAACAGCCTGACGGATCCACTTGCTGATAGTAGACTTAGCTGGAGCCAGACCCTTCTTGGGACCCGAAGGGACCACAAAAAGAGCATCAGTCTTTCTGAAGGGCTCAGTAGCCACCAAATAGAACTTCAGGTTCCTGACCACATCCAAGGAAGGAAGAGCCCTCTCCTTAGGGTTACTAGGATTAGGGCACAGAGAAGGTAGAACAATGTCTTGATTGAGATGAAAAGCAGACACAACCTTAGGCAAAAAATCTGGCTTAAAGCGAACCACCACCTTGTCCTGGTGTCTCCCAAAGTAAGGGGGCTTGATGGAGAGCGCCGCCAACTCAGAAACACACCCAACAGAAGTGATAGCCACCAAAAAGACTACCTTAAGCGTAAGAATGGACAAAGCAGCCTCATGCACAGGCTCAAAGGGAGACCCCTGCAAGGCAGATAGGACCAAGTTCAAGTCCCAGACTGGTAACATAGGCTTACGTGGGGGGCGCACATGAGTAAACCCCTGGGAAAAAAGTCCTGACCAGATGATGCTGAGCAAAAGATCTCTGAAAGAAAACAGCCAAGGCAGACACATGACCCTTCAGAGTGCTGAGTTGAAGCCCCAGATCCAAACCATGTTGGAGAAACTCCAGAATCCTAGGAATAGAAAACACACGACAGGGAAGAGATTTAGCCTCACACCAGTCAATGTAGGTACGCCAAACCCTATAGTTAGTAGATGGAAGAAGAGGACTTTTTCCTAGCCCTGATCATGGTGTCAACAACAGAGGCAGACAGCCCCTTTTCCATTAAGATGGAGGTTTCAGTAGCCAGGCCATTAAAGCCAGCGTTTGTAAATTGGGGTAGCGTAGCCACCCCTGAGTGAGCAGGTCTGGATCCCTGGGCAGGGCGTACTGATCTACCACCAGCTGCACGATGTCTGCGAACCACACTCTTCTTGGCCAACAGGGGGCCACCAGGATTGCTGGCACCCCTTCCTGAGCTATCTTTCGCAGAACCCTGCCCAACAGGGGAAACGGGGGAAAGACATACAGTAGCTGAAAGCCCTGCCAGGGCATTGTCAGAGCATCCATGGCAAAGGCCAGAGGGTCCTTGGACAGAGACACAAAGACTGGAAGCTTGTGATTGTGACGCAAAACAGATCCACATCTGGCTGACCCCAACGATGACAGAGAGCGAAACACCCTGTCGCTGAGGGACCATTCCCCCAGGCAAGAAGTCCCCCTGCTCAGAGAGTCTGCCTCCAAATTCTCCACCCCCGGAATGTACACAGCTGAGATGCAGGGGACATTGTCCTCTGCCCAGGACAAGATCAGAGACACTTCCTTGAGGGCCCCCTTGCTCCGGGTCCCTCCCTGATGATTGATGTAGTCAACCGCCGTCTGGTTGTCCGAGCGGACCTGAACAGCCCGACCCCGAAAGTGCAGGGTCAAGCGGGCTAGAACCAACCTGATTGCCCTCAGTTCCAGAATGTTGATAGGGGTGTGGGCCTCCTGAGGGCCCCACTGCCCCTGGAAGGTTAGGGATCCCCAGAAGCCCCCCCAGACTGGAATCCGTGGTGACCGTCTCCCAGCAAGGGGCCAGAAAAGATCTGCCCACCAACAGGTTCCTTGAGTCTAGCCACCACGAGAGGGACCGCCTGGCTAGGGGGGACAGAACCAAGACCTGATCCAGGGACACAGGGTCCCTGTCCCATACAGACAAGAGGTGGAGTTGAAGAGGCCTCATGTGAAACTGAGCATAAGGAACCACCTCGAATCAGGACACCATCAGGCCAACCAGTCGCATTTCCTGCCTAATGGAAGGATGAGGGCATGACAGAAGGATCTGAGCTTGCAGACATTCCACCTTCTGCTGAGGAAGAAAGATCCTGGCCCGAGCTGTATCCAGATTCATGCCCAGAAATGGCTTTACCAAGGAGGGAGACAGGGAAGATTTGGAGTGGTTTATCACCCAGCCAAATTACTCCAGTGTGGTCACCACCCGCTGAGTATCCAGCTCTGCCTGTTGGAAAAACGGAGAAGTGATAAGAATGTCGTCCAAATTGGGAAGAATGCAAATGCCCTGAGCTCTCAGCAGAGCCATAATGCCCGCCAGCACCTTGGTGAATACCCTGGGAGCTGAAGTAAGACCGAAGGGCAATGCTACAAACTGGTAATGCTGATCCTCCAGAGCAAACCTGAGGAATGTCTGATGACCTGGAAAAACTGGAACGTGGAGGTAAGCATCCTTGATGTCCACAGAGGTCAAGAAGTCCCCTAGGCGTAGTGAACTTACAGCTGAGCACAGAGTCTCCATGCGAAACCTCCTGGGTCTGACAAACTTGAGAAGCTTTAAATTCAGGATGGGCCTGACAGACCCATCTCTTTTGGGAACAGTGAAAAGGTTGGAATAGTAGCCCTGGCCCCTTTTCCCTTAAGGGCACTTGGCAAATGACCCCCAGCCCCAGTAGAATCTGCACAGCAAGCAACAGGCCGAGCCGACAGGGGGTCTTGAGGCATACGGGATCTGATGAATCTTGGGGGCGGCCAGGCTGCTAACTCTCTCTTGTAACCGGAGGACACTACCTCCTGAATCCACCGGTCTTGACGTCTCCAGACATTAGCAAAGAGCTGAAGCCATCCCCCCACCCGAATGGGTGAGGGTGCCCCTTCATGTCTGAGGGGGCTTGGGGGAAGACTTAGATTTAGAACCCCAGGAGGATCCAGGGCGGCCACATCCTCTGCCCCTCGCCCAGAAATCCCCTCGGGCCCCTGCAAATAATGCTCCCCTTCCCACTCTGGACCCCCGGTAGGAGGGAAGAAAGAAAACTGAACCCCGAAAGGCCCGAGACTGTCTCTTGCGCTGGGGTAACTTGCCTCCCTTAGCAAACAGGCCCAGGCGATCCCCAAAAAGATGCAGCCCTTCAAAGGGGAACCCAGTGAGAGCCTTCTTGGCAGCGTTGTCAGCTGCCCACTGGCGCAGCCAAACCGAGCGGCGTATAGCCACCGCTAAGGCAGAAACCCTGCCACACATTCTAATGGTATCATCCAAGGCAGAGAGGACAAATTCATCACAACGCAGCAGAGCACTATACTCAGCACTAGCTGCCTCATCAGGCGCCCCATCTAAAATACTCCTGAGCAGAGTTCTAATAGCCACAGCTGTAATGGCAGAGGCACAAACCAGGCGCAGTGCAGACCCCGCACAGGCAAAGGCATGGGAAGCCAGCTGATCAGTGCGCCGGTCCTCACCATCCCTCAGTGTAGTAGAGTCAGGGGAATGCATGACAGAAGTGCTGGACAACCCTAGAATTGGTGCATCCACTTCAGGAGGGGACGACCAACGCTTAACCACTTCAGCAGGAAAGGGGTACCGCTTATCCCAACTCTTAGGCACCCCAGGGAGCCTGCTCGGTCGCTCCCACTCTTTGAGCACAAGATTATTAAAGTGAGTTTGCTCACGAAACTCCAAACGTGGCTTAGCAGTATGAAACAACTCCACCTGCTGCCGAGGAGCTGCGGTAGGATCAGCATAACCATTAGGCTGCTCATCAGATGATTCTGAATCAGAAAACAATACCCCCTCTTCCAGGTGGTTATAGCTAGCCAGGTAAAAAAAATTCCTCAGCCTCCATAGGAAATAAGTTAACGCCAGGTCCCGCCTCTTAGCCGAGGCCTTACGCGCCGTAGAGCCAGCAATCAGCTTCTCAATACTAGCCACCCTGGTAGACAAATCAGGCTGAGACTCCCCACTGGTATGCACCTCACTGGGAGTCAGATGTAAGTGTAGGGGAGTGGGCGAAGCCACACGGGGCGCAGGCCCAGCCACAGGTAACCCAGATTGCAGCGCAAGCTGGGCACAGGGTACACAAACCCGCACATTGTCATCACTAGTAGGGGACACCCCACACGCCACACACAGCCAGGCTTGTCCTGAAGGAACCCCAAGCACATTATCCTGAGAAGCCTCCATATGGTGATTATCGCGGCCACCGGCCAATAGGGATTTACACAATAAAGTCACCCGGGATGCCCCAATAAGCCGCTAGGGAAGTGGGAGGTAAAAGGCAGAGTAGGCCTCTAATAGCAAATAAATAGAGGGGATAGGCTGGGAGAAACCACAATTAAGTTTGACCCGCCTGCAAGACAAACAAAAAGTCCCGTAAGCGGTATGCATACACAACAATAAAATATAAGCCAGCCCGCAGGGGCACTTACGTACCGCGGTAGGTAGAAGCCAGACATGCAGCACGAGAAGGCAAAATGTCGCCCACAGATACCTCGAGGGGCAGGCCGCGGAGACAGTGATGCGGAACGCGCCATCCGCTAGGCCCGCTCCCCCCCCGAAGAGCGCAAAGGCGCCCGCGTGACCATTTCAGCCATTGATGGCGCAGCAGCCACTGAGGTAAAGTCGCCGTCGACCGCGAAACGCCATACAAGCACGCGCGGCGGCGGCATTTTTAAAAGCAACCAGTGCAACCAACACACGCGCGGCAACACCAGACAAGCCATACTGCGTAAACCATAAGAGCAAAGAGTACACTACAACACCCCCCCCCCCCTCAGAGAATACCAGGGAAGGCGTGGGAGGGCAGCGGCCAACCTAACAGGAGCCCACAGATGGGCAGGGGCATCCCATAAGGCCCACCATGGGCCTATAACGCCTACCCTTTGGTGGGGGATTGCTGTCGGAGCAGCGCTCCTTAAGCACCTGACAACGGTGCTGTCTACCGTCACCCAAACAGTGCAGCCAAAGCTGGGAGACATGAAAAGGAGGAACGGGTGGGAATAGTCCTATAGGGCCACAGGCTAATAGCCCCGCTCACCTGCGATTAGAGAGAGCCATCTTCTTGTCATCGCAGCGCCGACTGCAGAGAAGAACTGGGGAATTTGTGGGAGGTCCCTGGAATATAAGGGGCCGGGAGGAGCCACTTTTTTTTTGCTATCTCTGCAGTCCAGCGCCATCTTGTGGATGAATAACCCAAACGTAAGGAATTACTATCTGGAGCAGGACGTGCTGTATACTTAGAATATATTCCTTCATTTTTGTCACAGATTTTCCGCACTGTAGTTACTAAGCTTCCTCCTTTTACTGCAGACTCTAGTCTTGCGGGTGGTGGCGGTTACACCAATAGGAGTCTATAAGCTCTGGACGATCTCATTTACTAGATACAGAAACAATAGGTGAGGGGAGGGGAAAGAATCTCCCCACCGCAAGACATGAAGCAGACTGGGAGGCAGGAAAAAAATGGAAGACTTTCCCTGGGGTTTCATCAGCTTTTTTGATGCACATTATAAACTGGTCATGAAGAGTATCAAAACCTACCACAACTTACTTAAACCAACACCGATAACAAGTTATTGCTTCAAATGTGGAAACAATCTTCAAAGCTCTAAATGTACCTACTTTACTATATTAGGATGGTTTAGCTCTTTAAGGAGAGAAATCTCTCGGATTGCTGTGCTTGGCACTCCTTCAGTCTCCCTAAAAAAAACAAAAAAACAAAAACACAAATTACAAACTTAAAGTATACCTAAGATCTGCCAGTGAAGGCCCAGCTCAACAGGAACAATAAAATACCTTAACAGCACCACAAAAATAGGAGACTTGATTCATTACAGTGTGCAGGTGTTTCCCATAAACCAACATACAACTCACCAAGCCCGATTTTGATTGTGAACTGTAGGTTTAATACATAGAAGGTAGACAGGAGACAACATGGTTCATCTAGTCTGCCCTTATGTGCATACTGTATGTACTCTTTATCTTAGGATAGATGTGTGCTTATCCCAGGCATGTTTAACTTCACTTACTGTCGATTTTACAACTACCGGCTGGAAGTTTGCTCCAAGCATCCACTACTCTTTCTATAAAATAATTTCTGCTCTTCCCGCCGACTAGCTTCAGGTTGTGCCCCCTTCTTCTGTCATTAAGTTTCTTCTTAAAAACACTTCCCTCCTGAACCTTATTCAATGCTTTCACATATTTAAAGGTCTCAATCATGTCCCCTCTCTCCCTTCTTTCCTCCAGACTGTACAAATTAAGTTCTTTAATTCTCTCCTGATAAAAGTCCTTCTACCATTTTTGTTGCCCGCCTTTGGAACCATTCTATTTGAGTAATGTATTTTTGCAGGTAAGGTCTGCAGAACCGCACACAGTATTCTAGCTGTGGCCTCACCAGGGCTCTATACAGTGGCATGACAACCTTCCTAATGTTGATGCCTCAAGCTATGCAGCCGAGCATCCTGCTTGCTTTTCCCACTGCCTGGCTACACAGTCAACTCATCTTGCCACTTATAGTAATCAGTATCCCAAAATCTCTCTCCTCCCAAGTCCTGGCTAACACAGTAATGCCCATACAGTACTCAGGGATTCCTTCTACCCAAGTGCATGATTTTACATTTAGAGACATTAATCTCCAGTTTCCACAGCTTTGACAGACACCTCCAGGAGCATTCACCCTATTACTCACCTTTGTATCATCAGCAAACATTTCCTACAAAGTCCTCTCCTATGTCACTTACAAACATATTAAAAAGAATGGGGCACAGGACAGAGCCTTGGAGTGCACCACTTGTAACTCGCCTTTGTTCAGATTGCACACCATTAATAACCAACATTCTAATACCTATCCCTCAGCCATCTGGAAATCCATTAAACTATCTACGGATGGAGACCTACCTTCAATAACTTATCTATGAGCTGTTTTTGTGGTACAGTGTCAAATGCTTTGCTAAAATCCAGGTAGGCAATATCCACAGCACCACCTTCATCTAACACTTTAGTGACATTGTAAAAAAAAAAATCAACAAGATTAGTATTACAATCTGCCCTCAGTAAAGCCGTGCTGTTTCGGGTCCAACAGGTTGTTCATTTTTAGATGGGAAATTATCTGTTCTTTTAAGAGAGTTTCCATTAGCTTTACAACTACAGATGTCAAACTAATTGGCCTGTATTTACTGGTTACTTTTCTACTCCCCTTCTGATGGAATGGTACGATATTGGCCATTCTCCAATCATCTGGAACCTCACCAATTGGAGGAAATGGTTTAGTAAATCAGTCAGAGGGGCTGCAATGACAAATCTGAGTTCCCTTTGAACTTTGTGGTGGATTCTATCTAGACACATATTCAAAATGAAGGTTGTCTGCCAATGATTGTTAAAGTCCCTTGAACGAAATAAAGTCCCCCCCCACGCTTTGGCCCCTGCAGAGCCACCTAACAGGTCTAATCCATTTATCGCTAAGGAGGGAGTGCCAAACCCACCTTGGTACCTCCCCTTCCATTGCAATTAGAGAGTAGGCGTGTAGGAGCAGAAACAAAGCCCCAAGGACACCCCCCCCCCCCAACAAGAGGCACTAGGAGATAGACAACACCAAATTTGCATGAAAGGGCTATATACTGACCTTGTAAGTGATCTTATAGCGCTTGGAGTGCCTGACATCCCTTTCCCTCTCCTCCAGCTGTGCAATCCTGTTTCGGACATTAAAGGGTACCAAAACCTGGAGTCTGAGATTCCAGGGCAGACTCTTTCCTCTGAGTGCATCCCAAACTGGGATGGCCCGCAGTGTGATCCCCCTCTTTCCTGGCTGTGCGCGGCCCAGCACGCAGCAACTGAAGAGAGGAAGAGACGCCGGGCACTGTTTGTAAGTGCGGCTAGGGATTCCATTTAGCTTCTCTAGCCGTACATTAATATGCACGATGGGAGAAGCGTATTGGACGAGCAGCCACGCCTGCAACTTGGACTCAAGGAGAGGCGAGTAAGCACAGGGGGTATCACACCGCCGCAAATAGTGGAAATCCTGGGTTTTGGTCCACTTTAGGACCTGGCGGGAGGCGTGCAGCAGCCAGAGGGATGCTACTGCAGACTGGCAACTTACTCACAGTAGTCCCCCCCCCCCCCCAATTTGGGATGAGCTACGAACAGGGAATCACCCAGCCCTGCAGTGGTTTAAACTCCAAGGCAGGGCACCTCGGTTTTGTTTCATTTTAAGTGTCCCCATACCCACTCTAAATGCATAACGTCCCCTGTGTCTTTGTAGAAGAACACAACTCTTGGGTACCAGAATGTGGATGGATATCACAGAAAGAGCCCATTCGGAACCCCATTTAAAGTGGGCCTGGTACCCATCCCTGGAGCTTTTTGACAGACGATTCCCCTGTCTCTGATCACCATAAGAAAAAACTCATACCAAACACTGTCATTTGCAAGGTATAGCACACCGATTGCACATGCGCCACGGGATAGTTGGTCAAGTGAATATATGAGGCGAACTGGTGGTTCCACACAGCAGGCCTTTCCCTGTATATGATGCATTGCTGCCCATAATCCTGCCTTGATCCTCGCTCCCATGGCACGTGTGTGCCTCCGACGGCATCCCCATCACCTCTCCATCTCACGCATGCCCACTCCCTTCTGGACATAACTAGGAGCTACTGGGTTTTGGAACATTTTAAAACACCCATACTGGTTCAAGTGTCTCTCTATAGCACATGTGTCAAACTCAAGGCCCGGGGCCAGATGCAGCCCTCAAGCCTTTTTATGTGGCCTATCAGGTGCCAGACGGTGGTGCCTGGGTGGTACCTGTTTGTAGCTCTGCTGAGATGCTTTGGCAAGTTGTGCTCTATTGTGTACCATCTCAAATCCTATCACACTTACTGAGGAGAGGATAGTGGGATAAAGTACAGGGGGTGGGTTATAGCTGTGTTTTGCACAGACAGAGCAAAGCTGGGGTCAGGAAAAGGTCAGCAATCCCAGAATGCAGAGCAGTACAGTCAGAAGGCACTTCCTGTTTGCAGGCTGCCTGATGTTACATGAGCCGCCATCTTGGATGTTTAAAGGCTCATAACATGCAGTAGATGCAGGTAGGATGATTTTTAATGTGAGCAATCTGTATGTACAGGGTGTGGGAAACATATTAGATGACTCTTATTCAGAGTAAAGGACCGCTTTAAAGAGGAAATCTGGACCTCTAAACTACTAGGTCCTAAAAGGCCCCACACATGCTGCAATCCATCCTACTGCTTTTTCCACCCCCGGCGTCTTAGCCGCCCCCCCCAAATCGTGCCAAAATCTTGCTGTGTTCTGATCCACCTGCAGCCTCCACAGGCCTGAGAACTAGGGGGCGGCGCAGTACATCGTGAGACAGAGAAGAAGACAAAGTGGCCCGGTCATAACGGAAAGCACCTGAGGAGAATAGCCGAGTGCAGGTGGAAGAGCAGAAGACAGTTGCCTGCCAAATGTAGAATCGGAAGTTTAAAGGGAACAGAGGGCGAAGTTTGGGGAGTGCTTGAGAACTCCCCAGACTGTCCACTGTTACACTTTAAAGCGGAACTGAACCCGAGATTCTTACTATCCTGGGTTATGGTCCTTGCCTGGGGGGGGCATCCTGATTTGGGGTGCACCGCTATATGAAACCCGCCAAATTGCCCATAAAAACACTCCTTTCCCTGGTCACACAACATATATGCAGGCTCTCATTCAATTGGTGCCTAGCATATTAAAAGTGGAACAAAACCTGTGATTTTCACTTTCCCCGACATCCCACATTGAGATGCTCTACCATGTGAAACCCCCGCCATTGCCACATTCAGACTCACCTCTACCTGGTCCAATGAAGTGACGTAGATCTGCGAGCAGCTCTGGGGAGTGAGATTGGCCACATCCCCTGCTGCCCCACGTTCGTGCCTCAGCCTATCTGAATGGCTAGGGCAGGAGCGTGCACAGGCCGCTATCGCTCCCGATAGTAAACAATCAGAACCGCCTTGCTGAATTACATCAGTTTAGTGGGCAGCTCTGATTGGACAAGAGCCTGCACATGTGCCATGGGGAAAGGTGAGCGATTAGCAGTGGGGCATCCCAATTCAGCACAGCAGGGGCTCGATTCCGTGTGCCCCAGGGGGAAGGCAAGCGGGTATTCCTGAGCTGCCTGCACTGGGTTTTGTTCCGCTCTAAGGAGAACAAACCCCACCAAGGCCGGCCACTGGCTTTTCCCCACTGGCCATCCCAGATCTCTGCTGTGCAACTGCAAACTCACTGTTCCCACTCCAACTGCACATGCACGGGCTCTCATCTAATCACAGCCATTTTCCTTTCGGCAAATGGCTCTGGTGGTTTCCAATGGGGATGCAGCACACACTCCCCACTGAACACAATGAGAGCAGTTAGCTGAAGTACATAGTCATGGCAGACGGCTCTCATTGGATAAGAGCCCACGTAGGTACAAGGAAGAGTTGGGTGAACAGCGGCGTTCGGGGAAGTTAACACAGTGTGGCATTCCAATTCGGGATGCCCTAGAGACATGGAACAAAACTCAGCAAAGTCAAATTCCCAGGTTTTGTTCCGCTAAAAGACATTCATCCGACCTGCTCTTTTCAATTTCTAATAAACAGCAAGTCTGGTTGCCTTGATTTATTCCTACAGGTTACCATTATCTGGATGATGGGACCCTTCCCAGGAAACAAGGCCGGGGTGTGTACACAACTATACAACACGCTGCACTGAGGGAAGACAGGAGTGTTTTACAGCTCAGATTGTGCCAATCACATCTAAACTTTGTAGATAACGGAACTAGCTGCATTCTAGCCCTACATTGGTATTGGGCAGCTAACATTGTAAATACAGGCCAGTGATGGGTCTATACGGACTGCCTTGCCACGTTCGCAAGGAATGCTGGGGCTTGTAGTCCTAGATCACTCTAGCTCCCGTGAACACACATACACACACTGCCCAGTGGCTTATGTCGGTCATGTAACGCTGCCGGTGGTCACTCACGTGTCTAGGCGGATCTTCTTCAGCGCCACCACCTCCCCGGTCTCTCTATTGCGAGCTTTGTACACCACCCCGTACGTGCCCTCCCCGATCTTCTCCACCTTCTGGAAGACTTCCATGTCGGCCCAGGTGGTCTTCCAGCGCCGCGGGGCTCTGCTCGCCTTCCGGTTAACTTTGCGGCACCGGGAACAGGAGAGGAATTCTCCCGGAAACCCTACAAAGCGGCACCCCGAAAACTTCCCGCCACCAACATTCGTTCCCACCCCCGCAACTCCTGATTGGCTACGAGAGGGCGGCCAGTGACGTCACACGCAGGACTTGAACAGCGGCGGGCTATGTGTACTCAGTAGCGAGTATTCCGCCCTGTGTCAGGGGGACAGAGCTGGCTCTGTGTAACGGGGCTCCCGCTATAAAATGCAGGAGTATATGAGGGAACAAGGCCTGCTCTGTCTGTGACTGTACTCCCCCCGTATGATGCAGGAGTATGTGAAGGGGACAGAACCGGCTCTGTGTATGAGGGGGTCCCTCCAATAAGATGCAGGAGTATATGAGGGGGATAGAGCCGGCTCTGTGACTGGACTCTCCCCATATGATGTAGCAGTATGTGAGGGGACAGAACCGGCTCTGTGTGTGAGGGGGTCCCGCCATAAGATGCTGGACTGTGTGAGGGGCTCCCGCCATAAAATGCTGGACAGTGTGAGGGGCTCCCGCCATAAAATGCTGGACTGGCCATAAAATGCTGGACTGTGTGAGGGGGTCCCGCCATAAAATGCTGGACAGTGTGAGGGGCTCCCGCCATAAGATGCTGGACTGTGTGAGGGGGCTCCCGCCATAAGATGCTGGATTGTGTGAGGGGGCTCCCGCCATAAGATGCTGGACTGTGTGAGGGGCTCCCGCCATAAGATGCTGGACTGTGTGAGGGGGTCGTGGCATAAAATGCTGGACCGTGTGAGGGGGTCCCTCCATAAAATGCTGGACTGTATGAGGGGCTCCCGCCATGAGATGCTGGACTGTGTGAGGGGGTCCCGCCATAAGATGCTGGACTGTGTGAGGGGCTCCCGCCATAAGATGCTGGACAGTGTGAGGGGGTCCCGCCATAAAATGCTGGACAGTATGAGGGGGTCCCGCCATAAAATGCTGGACTGTGTGAGGGGGTCCCGCCATAAAATGCTGGACAGTGTGAGGGGGTCCCGCCATAAGATGCTGGACTGTGTGAGGGGGTCCCGCCATAAAATGCTGGACAGTATGAGGGGGTCCCGCCATAAAATGCTGGACTGTGTGAGGGGGTCCCGCCATAAAATGCTGGACAGTGTGAGGGGGTCCCGCCATAAAATGCTGGACTGTATGAGGGGCTCCCGCCACGAGATGCTGGACTGTGTGAGGGGCTCCCGCCATAAGATGCTGGACTGTGTGAGGGGCTCCCGCCATAAGATGCTGGACTGTGTGAGGGGGTCCCGCCATAAAATGCTGGACAGTATGAGGGGGTCCCGCCATAAAATGCTGGACTGTGTGAGGGGGTCCCGCCATAAAATGCTGGACAGTGTGAGGGGGTCCCGCCATAAAATGCTGGACTGTATGAGGGGCTCCCGCCACGAGATGCTGGACTGTGTGAGGGGCTCCCGCCATAAGATGCTGGACTGTGTGAGTGTGTGAGGGGGGGTTTCCTCCATAAATTGCAGGAGTGTGTGAGGGGGATCTAGCCATAAGATACAAAGATGTAGGTGTATGTGAGGGAACAGCGCCGTCTCTGTGTGTGAGGGGGCTCCCACAATAAGATGCTGTAGTGTGTCAGGGGGCTCTCTCCATAAAATGCTGGAGTGTGAGAGGGCTTCCGCCATAAGATGCTGGAGTGTGTAAGGGGGCTCTCTTCATAAAATGCTGCAGTGTGAGGGGGCTCCTGCCATAAGATGCTGGAGTGTGTGAGGGGACAGAGCTGGCTCTGTGGGCGAGGGGGCCCCCACTATAAAATGCAGGACTGTGGGGGGGCGCCATAAGATGCTGGCGTGTGTGAGGGGGGTCCCTCCATAAGATGTTGGAGTTTGTGAGGGGGCTCCTGCCATAAGATGCCGGAATGTGTGGGGGGACCGGGATGGCTCTGTGCATGAGGGAGCTCCTGCCATAGAATGCAGAAGTCGTATGTACTGTACACTTCATCGCACGACCATATAGGAAGCTATGACTGGAATGTTCCAAGCGCACTTGTGAGTGGGGATGTACAGGCTAAATGCAAAAAAAAAATTGTCTACCTGGGATACAGAAGATGCATCATTGCTGAGCTGTTGGATAAAGCTGTTGTTGCTGAGACTCAGCTCCTTTTCTGTAGCTAAAACCCTGGATTTTATTATTCTAAGCATACAGCACGTCCTGCTCCAGATGTAGTAATTACATGTGGGTAATCCTCTGCCTGAGGGCGCTGTTCACTGCAGACATGCAGAAAACAGGCTCCTCCCGGCCCTACACACACCAAGGGACCTCCCACAAATCCCCAGATTTCTCTGCAGTGCTGAACTGTGAAGACATGAAGTATCACGTTCTCGCAGGCGAGCGGGGCTTTACAGCCCGAGGCCCTGCGGGACTATTTCCACCCGTCCTCATTGTGAAGTAATGCCTCCCAGCCTGGGCTGCGTTGGTCGGGTGAAGGTAGGCAGCACCTTGTGTACTTACGGAGCTAGGCTCCACTGCAATCCCCCACCATAGGGTAGGCGGTTAAGGCTAATGGTGAGCCTTCAGAGGATGCCCCTCCCGCATCAGCGCCCCATGCCCCGTGTAGCGGTGAACCCCGAGTATTGGGTCACCTTCCTCCCTAGTTTCCCCCGTTATTGGGGGGAAAAGAGGGGGGGGTTGTGTGTACGACGGCCTAACCTTGCCCTTTTACACTAGTAAGCTTATAGCCCTTGACGGTTACCGGGTGTCAGAGCCACACTTCACATTGATGGTAACTTTAGCCGCAGCGCCTTTAATGTATTTTACTTGGCGCGAACGGCGGCTCTGTTCGCGGATGCTACGGGTTTATTCCTGTATTCTATCCTGTCATGTTTAGTCCCTGAGGTATTTCACTCTGGTTTCAGTTACTAACTACTGTTTTCTGATTGGCTGCGCTTCGAGCTTTGCGCTCTCCGGGGGGGGGGGCGTGGCCTGGTGTGGCGCGTTCCGCGTCATCTTCAGCTCTGGCCCGCCCTTCAAGGTTCGCTTGGCGCCATTTCTTTCTCACGTGTGCGTGGTGAAGACTTTCCTCCCCTCGCTGTTCTGTAAGTGCCCTCATGGGTGACCTTTGCTTAGCTTTTGCTTCTCCTCGCTTGGCTCTGACATCCCTGTTCCCCTTGTGTCTTTCAGACCGCGAACTTCGGTGGCTTCTCCCGGCCCGGTGTAGCGCCCGGTCCAGACCAATAGAAAATCACTCCCACTTCCCAGCGGGTCATTGGGGCATCCAGGGTTGCTTTATAGCGTCAATCCCTACTGGCATATTGTACCTAATAATCACCATATGGAGGCATCTCAGGATATTGTGAACGGGGTTCGTTCGGGACAAGCCCGTCTGTGTGTAGCTTGTGGGGTCCTACCTAGCAGCGGTGACAATGCACGGGTCTGCGTCCCTTGTGCACAGCAGGCGCTAGCTGGTCTTCCCGCCTCTTCCGAGGCTGGGCCCGCACCTCGCCTCGCTTCACCTACTCCCCCAAGTCTGAGCCTAACCCCCAATACCAGTGGGGATTCTCATTCTGATTTGGCCACTAGACTGGCTAGTGTGGAAAACTTAATTGCTGGCTCCTTGGCGCGCAAGGCCACTGCCAAAAGGCGACATTTGAATCCTGAATCTACTATATTTCCTATAGAATCTGATGATTTACTTCTTTCTTACGCACATCCCCCCTCAGACGAAGGGGAACTGTTCTCTGACTCAGGGTCATACGACGACGAGTCGGGACAGGAAGAGTCTGGTTCTGATCATTGGCCCTCGGATGACATTGATAGACTGTTGACCCAGATCCTAGACGTATTGTCCCTCTCTCCCCCTGCCGCGGCTCCCCGGCAAAGGGGTGATCTGTTTCACACCGCTAGGGCTCGTGCTGAAAGAATGGGAACACCCCAGCAAACTTCATGGGGTTCCTAGAAGTGTGGATAAGAAATATCCCTTTCCTGCCGACCTGGTCAAGTGTTGGACATCGCCACCCGAGGTCGATGCCCCAATTCTAAGTCTGTCCAACACCTCTATTATGCACTCCCCCGACACTACTACGCTGCGGGATTCGGAGGATCGGCGTGTTGACCAACTGGCATGTCATGCCTTTGCATTTGGGGGAGCGTCGCTCCGCCCAGTGTGCGCCTTAGCCATCACGGCGGTGGCGCTCAGGACTGTGGTTAAGACTGCTCTTGAAGGGGCGGATGACTTGCCCTCTGATGCTGCCAATGCTCTGGCCACCTGTGAAACTTTTGTGAACTATATCCTATCTGCATCGGACGATGCTATTAAGCTGAGCGCTAGATCTTCTGCTCTGGTGGTTGCCATACGCCGAGCGGTCTGGTTGCTCCAGTGGGCCGCTGATAACGCCGCCAAGAAGGCCCTTACGGGGCTTCCATTTAAGGGATTGCGCCTGTTTGGAGAAAGGTTAGATATCTTTGCCAAAGGTGGCAAGTTACCCCAGCGCAAGTGTCAGATTCGGCCCTTTCGTGGCCCAAGCTCCCAATCGACCCCCTACCGTGGGGCTAAACAAGGCAGAGGAGTGTCCTTCGCTGGGTCTCGCGCAGATTCCTGGAACAAGAATAGAGGACGCCGTCCCGGTTCCTCCTGGGGGCCCAAGGCCCCTCCCAAGACCCCTCAAGCATGAAGGGGCGCCCTCGCCCGTCAGGGTGGGGGGACGTCTACAGCACTTCGAGCATGTCTGGAGTCGTCACGTCTCAGACCGGTGGATTCAGGAGGTAGTGTCCTCTGGTTACAAGATAGAATTTGCTGTACGGCCCCCTACCAGGTTCTTGGGTCCCGGATCCCACAGGACCCTGCCTCAGCTCGGGTCTTGATGCTGGCTGTGCAGGACCTTCTGGATCTAGGGGTCATTTGCAAGGTCCCCTTAAGAGACAGGGGCAGGGGGTTTTATTCCAACCTTTTCACGGTACCCAAAAAGGACGGATCAGTTAGACCCATTCTGGATTTAAAAATCCTCAACAGATTTGTCAGAAACAAGCATTTTCGTATGGAAACTTTGCGCTCGGCTATTGCCTCGCTGCGCCCAGGGGACTTCATGACATCTGTGGACATCAAGGATGCTTACCTACACGTTCCGGTGTTTCCAGGACACCAAAGTTTTCTCAGATTTGCGCTGCTGGATCAGCATTACCAGTTCGTGGCCCTGCCATTCGGCCTCACGTCGGCTCCCAGGGTGTTCACCAAGGTGCTGGCAGGGGTGATGTCCCTGTTAAGACGCATACGCGTGTTGCCCTACCTGGACGATATACTCATCACCTCTCGGTCTCTGCGGCAGGCAGAGCTGGACACTCAGTTGGTAGTGTCCACCCTGGAGTCCTTCGGCTGGGTGATCAATTACCCCAAGTCCTCTCTGTCCCCCTCCTCAGTGACCCCGTTCCCGGGGATGATTCTGGATACAGTTCAGTCAAGGATATTCCTTCCTCCGCAGAATGTGGAAGCTCTGACAATGCAGGCGAGGTCCCTGCTTTCGAGCCCTCATCCCTCCATCCGGCAGGGAATGCAGTTGGTGGGCTCGATGGTGACAAGCTTCGAGGCGGTGCCCTTTGCCCAGTTTCATTTGAGAATCCTGCAGCTTCACCTTCTGTCAGTTTGGAACAAGAACCCAGCGTCCTTGGACGGGATATGGGTGGTTCCCCCCTCGGTCAGACAATCCCTTGCGTGGTGGCTGGACCACAGGAACTTGACAAGGGGCAGATCCTTCCTGGCTCCCGCCTGGGAGACGGTCACAACGGATGCCAGTCTGTCGGGTTGGGAGGGATTCTGGAAGTCCCTGCGCTTCCAGGGGAGGTGGGGCCCTCAGGAGGCCCATCTACCTATCAGTGTCTTGGAACTCAGGGCGGTCAGATTGGTGCTGGAACAACTGACCCATCACCTGAGGGGTCTGGCGGTTCAGGTTCGCTCAGACAACAGAACGGCGGTTGCCTACATCAACCATCAGGGAGGGATCCGGAGCAAGGGGGCTCTCCAGGAAGTATCTCTGATTCTAACATGGGCGGAGGCCAATGTCCAATGCATCTCGGCTGTCTACATTCCGGGGGCGGAGAACCTGCTGGCAGATGCTCTGAGCAGGGGGTCGTCCCGTCAGGGGGAATGGTCCCTCTGCAACAGGGTATTTCAGTCCCTGTGTCACCGTTGGGGTGTGCCAGATGTGGATCTGTTTGCATCCCGTCACAATCACAAGCTCCTGAGCTTTGTATCCCTGTCTCAGGATCCTCTGGCTCTGGCCACGGATGCCCTGTCCATGTCTTGGAGGGAGTTTCGGCTCCTGTATGTGTTTCCACCAATTCCCCTTCTGGGCAGAGTTCTGCGCAAGATTGCTCTGGAAGGGGTACCCGCGATTCTGGTGGCCCCAAGGTGGCCAAGAAGAGTGTGGTTCGCAGACGTGGTTCAAATGGCAGTAGATCAGTGCGATCTGCCAAGGTTGCCATCTTCTAACTCAGGGGTCTCTACGCCATCCCAGTTTACTAACTCTGGCTTTGACGGCTTGGCTGTTGAAACCTCCATCCTGATGGAAAAGGGTTTGTCTGCATCTATAGTGGCTACTATGGTGCAAGCCAGGAAAAAGACTTCTTCTGCTATTTATTATAGAGTCTGGCGTTCTTACATTGACTGGTGTGAGTCCAGGTCTCTTCCCTGCCGGGAATTCTTAGTCTCTAGGGTGCTGGAGTTTTTACAACATGGTCTAGACTTAGGTCTTAAGCTTAGTACTCTGAAGGGCCAGGTTTCGGCCCAGTCTATCTTCTTTCAGAAGACCTTTGCCCAGCATCCCCTTATCAAGACCTTCTTTCAGGGGGTCACTCATGTGCGTCCCCCTCGAAAGCCTATGGTACCTGTTTGGGATTTAAACTTGGTTTTATCGGCCCTGCAGGGGGCTCCTTTTGAGCCTATTCAGGAGGCTGCTCTCGCTGTTCTCACGCTCAAGGTTGTCTTCCTGGTAGCTATCACTTCTGTTAGGGGTGTGTCTGAGTTGGCTGCTTTATCTATTCAGCCTCCCTACTATGAGAGACACCAGGATAAGGTGGTGTTCGGCTTCAAGCCAGACTTTCTACCTAAAGTGGTGTCTGCTTTTCATTTGAATCAAGATATTGTACTTCCTTCTCTGTGCCCTAATCCTAGTAACCCTAAGGAGAGGGTTTTGCATTCCTTGGATGTGGTTAGGTGCGTCAAGTATTACCTAGTTATCACTAAGGCTTTCAGGAAGACTGATGCTCTCTTCGTTGTGACTCACGGGCCTAGGAAGGGTTTGGCTCCCGCCAAGTCTACCATTAGTAAATGGATTCGTCAGGCTGTGGTTCAAGCCTATTCTACTAAGGGGAAGTCTCCCCCTTTCCGTCTTACTGCTCATTCTACTCAAGCTGTTGGGGCTTCTTGGGCTTTTCAGCACCAGGCCTCTGTGGAATAAGTTTGCAAGGCCGCTACTTGGTCATCTGTTCATACCTTTACTAAGTTTTACAAGGTTGATGTTAGGGCCTCAGCTGATGCTGTGTTTGGCCGCAAGGTTTTGCAGGCGACAGTAGTTTAAACTGCTTGCTGTTGCCTTTTCTGTTGGGGATCCCACCCTACTTTATGGACACTGCTATTGGATGTCCCACATGTAATTACTACATCTGGAGCAGGACGTGCTGTATGCTTAGAATAATGCAATTCTGTGAAATACTCACCTGTAGAATTGGTATTATATGCATACAGCACGTCCTGCTCCAACCCACCCTGGTTTCACGTTGTTCTGGATCCCCTGTTTGGTGATAGTTATCATTGTTATTATTGCCAGTTTTTGGGTGGTTGGTTTCTCCTGGCTTCTCCTTTTCACTGCTTTTCAATGCTGGGGATTTGTGGGAGGTCCCTTGGTGTGTGTAGGGCCGGGAGGAGCCTGTTTTCTGCATGTCTGCAGTGAACAGCGCCCTCAGGCGGAGGATTACCCACATGTAATTACTACATCTGGAGCAGGACGTGCTGTATGCATATAATACCAATTCTACAGGTGAGTATTTCACAGAATTGTATTTTTTCTATGACCACCAATTATTTTTAGCACTGAAAGGTGGACTTATAGAATAAAGCAATTCAATGACCGACAAACAAAGTGAGGAGCAGCTAACCTCCCCTATCCTCGCATGTATGAACTCCTCTCATGCAGACAACTACTGTAAATGCAGGACATTTTGGTGAAAATCTCTCGTGTGATTCAGGAAGTTTTTTTTTTTTTTTTTGAGAGGGTGGTAGCAAGAGACTTTTTGTGCAGACTTTTTACCTGTGAAAAGCAAGAGTAAAAAGTCAGCTTCACCAACTGGTATGATTTTTTTTCATTAAAAATGTAATCCCACAAATGCTGGCATTTGTTTCAAATTAAAAAAGAAACATTTACCCCCCCCCCCCCCCCCAACCAGCCCAGACTCCCGGTATAGGGGCTGGATGGCTGGCCCTGCTGGTTTACTTTGTTAGTTATATATCCGTTACCCTTCCTGGGGTGCCATGGTCACTCCTGGAAGAAGTACCCATGATGACAAGGCATCAGCTCTTCTGCACCACTTCTGCCCCAACATTGGGGTGGGTAATCAGACAGGGGTGCCGGTATGTCACCCACCACTGTTGGCAAGTGACAAGCTGACCCCCCTGTCTTTTGAATTGGTATAAGGGTCCAAAGGGAGCAGAAAAAACAGGCCACAAAAAATGCTTTATTTTTCTTAAAGTACAGCTAAAAAATAAAAAAAAAGCTATACTCACCTCTAGTCTCCTAGTCTAGGGCTGCAGCGCTTACCTGAAAGGCTTCATCCAGGTCCCTCGCTGCAGCGCCGTTCTCTCATCTGGCTTCTTATCCTATCGCTCCGACATGGCGATGCCCCCGCCATCAGTCATGGTGAGCTGTTACATTCCCCTCCATTGCAGTGAATGGAGAGGGCAGCGGTAGTTCAACATCCCTCCTCCTGTCTTGGCATCCAGCTGAGGATAATGACAGATGCAAGGGGAGCAGAGCTTTTATACTATAGAGGTTGAGCCTCTCTGGAATCTCCTCCGTTTGACTTTGATTTACCTGGAGGGGAGGAGTATGCCTCTGGTACCCCTAGAAGAGCAATAGAGCCACGTTTATGATGATATAATTACTAATTTACTAAAGTAAACCGTGGATCATTGGATATTTTTCTCTTAATCTATCACGAGCGTGAAGTTGCTTTCCATATGTTTCCTGAATCCCGAATAAGAGAAAATGCTTTCGCATGCGAGTGGTAAATTCTCTCACAGTGCTGAATCGACCCATATCTGAGGCACGCACCAACAGCCACTTCTGATTGTCTGGCACGGTGTGGGCATCGGTGTACGTTCTTTTCAGCTTTGCTTGCCACTTTGATCTTTAAGCCACTCAACCTAATGATGCGCAAGCCATTGATAGGCCAGTGGCCTGCACATGCTCCATGGGAACACCGGTCAAAGGTGAGTTTATGGCAATCTTGGGGATTTGACACAACAGGGCATCAGGATGGTCTGGGGAAGAGGAACATAGTTACGGTTTTGTTCCTACTTCCCAGGATTGCCCAGGCTAAATGTAAAAACAAACCATTGTGTACCGTCAGTTCAGATTCATGCAGGTGAGCTGCTGAATAAAACGTGTTGCTGAGACCCAACTCCTTTTCTGTAGGCCAGACCCTGGATTTTATTTATGCACCGTATTTAACCCTTTCAGTGGCAGCATACCTAGAGAGTTTGTCACCTCTACCTGGCAAGCAATTTTTAAGCATTTTGATATATATGTATATATATATATATATATATATATATATATATATATATAGCGCTACGGAAGATGATGGCGCTATATAAATAAACAATAATAACAATATATATATATATATATATATATATACACTGATTCACTACTAATGCCAGGTATCAGCAGAAGAGCGTCTGTATAGCGGGGCTTACAGTGACCACTAGTAGACACTGTAAGCAGGTATCGGGTGCTGTAACAGCGCCTCAGTCGCTGTAGTAACCTGGCCAGCATTGATGAATGTGATGTATGTTGGGCGCTCTAACACCAGTACAGCGCTGTAGCGCCAGCTCAGTGTGACCGTCTCTCGACGCTCCACACCATACTTATCAAAAAAGGACACACACACAGCATCGGTGCTCTAAATCTGGTCGCTATAGCATAGAGCGCCAGACTCTGTGTGATTAAAGTCTGTTTTTGAACACCTGTAACAAAGCGAAAACACATGAAATGACATTGTTTTAACACTGTGACATTAACACTTGTTTGCAGCCAACAATGATTTGAGCAAAAAAAACAAAAAAAATTTATCAAACACGATATTTATACACAACTAATGAACGCCCATTGAAATGTATGGGAGAGCGAAAGGTAATACCTGGTGCTCTGGAAGTTAGAGTGCTGGTGCTATACGCTGAGCCGGCTGTAATAATACATCGGACGCTACATGCCGATCTGGAGAGTCACTCACCAGATTCTCTTTCATAAATGTGGTTTTGCAGCGTTCACCAGGCGCTGTCTGCCGCTATGAGGCACTACCTGGCGCTATTCTTTCTTAGATAACCCCCTTAGTAAATTGCTTCCCTTCTTATGATCAGTGACATACATATTTTGAGAGGGCTTAAAGGGCTACCCAGAGAAACTAAAAACAGGGACTCGCCTTCACATATGCGCAGCTCATCCGGGCCTCTCCAATGCTCTGAACCCTCCCAGTTTCAGAGAACAACACTCCTGGTACCCCTTGCTCGCCCCTCCAGTCAGTCAAACAGCGCTGTCCATTCATTGCAATGGATCTAAGGTGCGCGAGATCCGGCGAAAGTGCGGGGCAATGACTAAACAGCAAACACTGCTTGCTGGTAGTTGGGGAGCCCCCAACCGCCGTTCTCAGAAATCAGGAGGTTCTGCTGGGTCGTCTCGGCCATTTATTCTTAAATTTAAAAACGGAAAACACTTTAGGACATTGCCAAATGTGGCCCGACACAATGGTGTAACAATTGCACTTTAACATGAAATGTCTTGTTTGTAAATGTTTTCAGTGCTCTTAATATTTTTGGGTGAAATATGTTGGAAAATTTGTAAAATTTTGTGGCTTTTTTTTTAAATGTAAGTTTTTCAAGTGCTTATAAAAGCTACCACATATCTATAGGTAGAATCCCATTCCTGAGAAGCGCTTGATGAGATTTTCAAATAAAATACGACTATGCGCACTCAAGTGTTATATTTTTTTAATGACCAAACCTGGCCCTAGACCAGGGCATGGAGGGTGAGAACCCGGCCTTGAGGGTTACCAGCCCACATGGGCACTGGGATCATTTGCACCCCCCCCCGGCCTGCGGCAGGACGTATTCCCATTCACCTGTAGATGTGGGTGTGTCTGCTTCAGCCATTTAGAAATGCCTGATCACAGCTAAAGGTATAGCGGGGATGCAGCCACAACCCAGAGATGCTGTTTGGGGTCTCCGGTGAGGTAAGTGTTCTAGGCAATCCCCGAGGTTTGAAATGGTGGGGCATCCCAATTTGGGATCCCTCATAAAGGAGGCGGTTGCTTCTTTTTAAAGCAGGCAAAATCCCTGGGTGGCACAAAACTCAACTTTGCCCTGGCCCCTGGGGCAGGAATCAAAACCTGGGATAGCTCCCCTTTGACAATCAGTTGCATATGCTGCTTGAGAGGGCTTAAACCAATGCAGATGTTGTGGAATAGCTGCCCATTACATGGGGACATTCACCTAGGATTATGCCTATGAGCCCTGCTTACATATAAGCATGAATGGGGGGTTGGGGGCCTTTGCCAGCACGCAGTGCAGTTGAGCTGGGAGCCTCCTTATGATTAGCCCAAGCAACCAGAGAGAGATTTTATCTGTGTTCCACACAAAATGATAGAAGATAAAATCATTTTCTAGTCGCCTGCATTGATGCAGCATGGCTGCTGTGTGCCTGTGTGATATTTCTCCACACAATGCAGGCTGCCTGGAGCTTGGGATTTTATAAACATCCCACATCAGAGATTTTTATCTCAGAAAAGTGATCAGCATGTCTGTCATGTAACACACACTCACGCACTGAATCACCAGCTTCTGGACGGGATGACTGTAACTATGTATCAATGGAAGTCAAGGGGCTGCCGCAGAGTTGTTTACAATGTTAATACATGTTTAATAATGTTAATAATAATATTTTAGCAGCTTTCTGAGTAGTGCTGAGTCATTACAGCTGATGGCTTTTTACTTATGGCTAGAAATAAAGTATTAAAAATAAAGCATTATTTCAAGAAAACTAAGGAAAACTTTGACTGTAGGACTGTTTTTTTTCAGAAGCAGGGCTGTCTCCATGCAGTTTGCAGTTTAGAGAAGCAATTTGCAAAACTTTGAATTTATGACCGGAGGTCTGCTTTAAATGGTTTACATGGCTTTGCTTTAGAGCTCTTTAAAATCCTATCACTTAAAGCAGAATAAAGCCCACCAGCAGCCGGCCTGGAATCTAAAAGATTCAAGGGGTGACCGCCAGCTTTCCCCTAGGGCATCCCGAATCAGGATGCCCTGCTGTGTGAAACCTCCCAAAGCGCTGGTAATGACTCACCTTTCCCTGTTCCAATGGCGCATGCGTGGGCTCTCTTCCAATCAGGGCTGCCTGCTGAACTGACGTAATTCAGCAAGGCGTCTCTGATTGTTTACTATGGAGCAAGAGTGGCCGCATCCTTGGGCTGTGCGCGTGGTCCCGCCCTAGCCATTCAGATAGGCTGGAACATGGGGCAGCAGGGGATGCGGCCACTCTCGCCCCCCATTCATTTTAACCAGAGCCACTCGCCGAATTACGTCAGCCCGTGCAGGCAGCGTTGGACTGAGAAGAGGTCAGTCTGAATGGAGCGATAGCAGGTGTTTCACACAGTGGGGTATCCCAGGGGGCACGGAACAAAGCCCGGGAAAATGAAAGTCCTGGGTTTTGTTCTGCTTTAAGAATAGATACAGTGAAAACAAAGCACATTGTGCAAGGGTCACAAGGCCATATGAATGGAGAAACCCTGCAGGGTGCGCATAACATAAGGGTCCCCATTCATAGTCACCTTTCCCCATAGCCCCTCAGGGCTTTCAACTATTTCTACTGTTGTATGGGGAACTCCTTTCACTTTTTCTGTAACACCAAGTGTGAAAAATTTAATTCAGGACATTTCTTCATGTAGGTCTAAAGGCTATTCCCCGAACTCTGTGGCAAAACTAAGAAAGGTCAGTGACTACTATGTAGCTTATAGAATAGTGAGGACACACAGGTTTATGGGTACTCCCCAGGATATCCATAAAAATGTACCTTACCCCCAGAGCCGTAGCAGCCGAGGCACTGGCCTCGGGCGCAGCTACAGCTTCATGCAAGGGGGCGCAGCCACGCAGTCGTGCTACATTTTTTGTTTCTTTCCCAGTTCAGCTGGGGGCGCCCGTGCGCGTGCCCGCACCCCCACGGCCAACAGATCCCGCTCCCCTTGAATAATAGCCCGCCGGTACCCGCCCCTTCCCGCCCATCCCCTCCCCGCTGTCTGGCCGGCCTGCCTCCAGCCATTGGTTTTGTGTCCCGCCTTCCCCGCCTCAGCCTTTAATCCCCCCGAACCTGCCCCGACCGTACCAGCCCCGCCCTGCCGTCTGGGTGGCCAGCCTCCGGCCATTGGTTGTGTCCCGCCTTCCCCGCCTCAGCCTGTAATCCCCCCGAACCTGCGCCGACCGTACCAGCCCCGCCCTGCCGTCTGGGCGGCCAGCCTCCAGCCGTTGGTTTTGCTGCAGGGCCGGCGCGCCCAACTGCTCATCGTCGTCTGCCACGTGACTGGGGGCGGCTGGGTTCATCACTCCCTCAGAGACAAGTGAAAGATACTGTAGGAGTGGGCAGGGATTCGGGGACCTGTCACGATTGCTTTGTGTTTGTAGTATTTTTATTGTTTTTAAAAAATATATTTTTAGAAAAAATAGATCCCCATTTGGAATGCCCTGGGGGGGGGGGATCCCCCAGATCACCCATAGACACTCACCTCTTCCCGGTCCAACAGCGCATGTGCAGGCTATGGTGCAATGAGAGCCGCCAGCTGTAACTAGGTAATTCAGCAGGTGGCTCTCATTAAAATCAATGGAGATCCCAGCCTGCTGAATTGCGTAGTGATGGCATGCAGCACTCATTGGACCAGAACCCGCACATGCACCGTTGGAGCCAGGGAAGGTAAGTGGTTACAGGACTTTCTGGGGGTTTATACACAGCGGGGTATTCCGCGAATCTCCTGGAGTCGAAAAGACTCTAGGGCCATCTGACTTTCACTCCTTGGGGCATCCCAAACTAGGATGCCCCGCTGTGTAAAACCCCCCAGAAGCCCTGTTTCACGAAAAAATTAGGGAGATTTATCAAAATGTGTGCAAAGGAAAAGTTGCCCATAGCAACCAATCAGATCACTTCTTTCATTTTTGAAAATGCCTCTGTAAAATGTGATCTGATTGGTTGCTATGGGCAACTCAACAAGTTTTCCTCTGCACAGGTTTTTATCTCCATCCCCCATCTCACCTGGATGATGGTGGCTGTTTAATGCCTGTTGGCGTTTCCTCAGGCCCCTTGATGAACATGGGGCCTGAGGAAATGCCCACAGGCATGAAACAGGCATGAAAGGCCTGTACCTTCACATTGTTGTTTACACTCTGTGTTGAATAAACACATCGCATAGAGAACTGTCGGGGTGAGTTCGTCTCTTTCTCTTTATTAGTTGGATTGTTTGCTGAACTTGCGGCCAGACAGCACTGCCCGTATTCTCATATACAGTTCCCCCCAGCACAGTACTTCAGCAGCCTAGTTATACTGAGCACTTCGGCTCTGCCGCATTGAAGATTGCAGCCCTCTGAACCCATCCCCCCCCCCCCACGATCTCTAACTTATCTCCTATCCTTAGGAGAACTACTCCTTTAAAGTGGACCAACACCCAGGATTTTGACTATCCTGGGTTTTGGTCCACTTCAGGGGGGCACCCCGATTAGGGGCACCCCGCGCGCCCCTTTGACAGTGCGCGCGCCCGCGCCGGCCATTCACAAACGGCCGTCGCGGGCGCGTGCACGCCTAGAGGGGCGCGCGGGAGGCGGCGGTGAGTTTTCTGGGGCTTTTGGGGGGGTCCCTCACCGCGGGACATCCCGATCTCGGATGTCCCGCAGTGAGGGAGGTGATCAGCCCGGGAATCTTATAGATTCCCGGGCCGATCACCCCTGGGTGTTGGTCCACTTTAAAACAGTGTATCAGTATTCAGTTCATCATATCTTTGCATCCCTATTGTCTTTGTGTGACTGGGGTTATTCTTGGTTTTGAGGTTAGACTAATTAGGTGAGTTGTAGCTACAGAGTAATTTTTTTTTTTTTTTTTTTTTTTTATAGTCTATTGAACAAGACCCCAGAATGACTTCTAAACGGCCAAGCGGTGCAGAATACCATAAAAGAAGGAAAAATGCCGGAATAGAAGACAACAAAATGTCGTCATCTATTGGGAAATGGCTGGGAAAAACTAGATCAGTTGATGAGAACACTGAAATACCAACTGGGTCAGGAGACATGATTTCAAGTTTGTCTACAGAACTTTTTGAAATTGAAATTAATCTTGATACTAATCTGCGGATTGGTGAAAATACATCAGTCACGGTCATTGTTGTCTGACAATGATGATACACATTGTACCTTAAATATCTTAAATGATACTACTACTCATGCGAGTGATGAACCAGTTATTACCTTGAATACTTTAAATGACACTTATACTGATGTGAACATCTGTGATTCACAATGTAGTACCTATCCAGGGATTGTAAATTTTAATGATCCACTCTCATGGCCTTGTATAACAGATAATATAAGGTGCCACCTGATTGAGCATGGTCCTGACCAAGTAAAAACTGCAGATTTTAGAGAGTCAGCATCTGAAGATGGTAGAAAATTTTCAAAATATTGTTTTTTTAAAAAGCTTTCAAATGGTGAAGTGGTTGAACGTAATTGGCTTATTTACTCTGAAAATAGAAAGTCCATTTTTTGTTTCCCATGTATGCTGTTTGATCAGCGAAACACTAAACCAAATATTAGTGTTCCAAAATTAGGGTTTAATGACTGGAAAAATGTCAGTCGTATAGTAGAGCATGAGAATTCATCAAATCAACGCCAACGTTTTTGTGAATGGAAATCCATGGAAAAAAGAATGTTTAGCGGAGACTGTATTGATGATTCAGTACAAAAAGCGATAGAAAGTGAAAAACAGAAATGGAGGCACATTCTAAAAGTAATACTCGATGCTATAATGTTTCGTGCTCAAAACAATTTACCTCTTAGAGCATCAAGTTGCAACATAAAAGATCCGAATTCAGAAATATTTCTTAGTTTATTGGAACTTATAAGTCATTATGATGTTCAGCTAAATCAGCACATTGCAACTCATAAAAAAGGTTTACCGAGTTACTTTTCACCTACAATACAAAATGAATTAATTGGCTTACTAGGAGACCAGGTACGTGGTGAAATACTCTCTAGGGTTAAGAAAGCCAAGTATTATTCACTCCTTTTGGACTGCACACCTGACATATCTCATCAAGAACAACTGTCCCAAATTGTGCGATATGTGCGAATTGAAAATGGTGTTATTGCTGTAGAAGAAAGTTTTATTGACTTCATTGAAACAAAAGAAAAAACAGGAAGTGGATTAGCTGAAGAAATAATAAAGAAGCTTGAAAAGGATGGACTTAACCTTCAAGACGTAAGAGGTCAAGGGTATGATAACGGTGCAAACATGTCAGGAGTATACAAAGGAGTAAGAGCTGTCATCTTGCAAAAAAACAAATTTGCTAATTTTGTTCCTTGTTCAGCCCATTGCCTAAACTTAGTAGGAGTTCATGCAGCTTCTATAAATTCCAACATGGTGTCATTTTTTGCCACTGAATAAAATTTACCAAATCTTTTCCCAATCAACCAGCTGCTGGGATACATTAATGAGTTTTTTTTAAATTATCACTGAAAAGTCATGCTGATACCAGATGGTCATCAAAAGCTAATGCAATACGAGCTTTAGGTTCACAAATTTCCGAAGTGGCAAAGGTTTTGAAACAAGTTGCTTTAACCAAAAATCCGGAAGCCGTGTTAACAGCTAATATCCTTCTTAAAAAAATCAATTTTGATTATTTGTGCACCCTGTGCACGTGGCGCAATATATTATCTGAAATTCATAGAGTTAATAGATCATTACAAGCAAAAGGCACCACTGTGTATCAGGCTTCAAATTGATTCAGGGACTAAAAAACACTTAACAGGAAATGCGGGATAGTGACAGTGACTTTGTCACTGTTTTCATGGACTGCAAAAAAATGGCAGAAGAAATGGGATTTGCTGCAGAATTTATAGAATGCCGAAAAATATAAATAAAAAGACAGCAATTATATGAATGCGAAGATGAATCTTCTCTTTTAAGCCCTCAAGAGTCTTTCAAAATTCAGATGAAAAATGTTTTTGACACCATAGTTGAACAATTAACCTGGAGATATAAAACCCTAAATGGAATTTCATCTGATTTTGAATTTCTTTCGGGCGATTCACTTCTCAAGATGGATACAGTTAGTCTTCAAAAAAGCAGCAGTAAACTTGAGTAAAAAATATGACCATGATATAAACATGGCAGAAATTTCTTCAGAGATTCAGAGTTTTAAACATCAGGCAATAGCATTGCTCCCAACAGTTGCAACTGCGTCTAGTTTGGATCTTCTGCATTTTATTCATGACTATAATTTACCCAAATATAGAAATAAGTATAAGGATATTCCTTAGTTTCCTTAAAAAAGCATCAACTTATTTCCCCCCCATATCCACAAACGCCAGTCTAAAAACATTTCAAAACCTGAGCACACTAGCACTCGAAAAACTCACAACCAAAAATAGCAGACCACGCAACATCACAGCAATTCAAAAAAGAGCACTAACCGAACTTGAAAATAACCCTGACTTGATCATCAAGCAAGCAGACAAGGGGGGAAATATCGTTCTGATGACAAGGCTACAATACGAAACAATGTGCAACAAAATTCTTACCAACCAGGAATGGTACAGAAAGGTACCAATAAAGAAACTGAAAACAGACGAGCTAGAATACAACACCATCCTGGACAATGCCTACACACACAAGATTATCCCAAAAACAACCTGGCAATACCTTAAAATAGAAAAGCCTACAACACTTTCTATGCCTTACCAAAAATCCATAAATCACTCAACCACCCCCCTGGGCGCCCAATAATATCGGCATAGGTTCACTTACCAACAAGGCCAGCGAATATGTGGATGCACATCTACAACCTTTCGTCCAATCACTATCATCATACGTAAAGGATACTCCTCACCTTCTCCAAATCATTCAAGACATGACCATGTCCAGCAACAGCCTCCTAGTAACACTAGATGTGGAGGACCTCTACTCATGCATCCCACATCACAAAGGTCTGCAAGCGACTAAGTACTTCCTAGATCAACTAGACATAAACCAACATGAACACAACTGTTTTCTATTGGACTTACTAAATTTCATATTGACTCACAATTCATTCACGTTCAACGGGCAACTATACCATCAAATCCAGGGCACAGCCATGGGGACGACCTGCGCACCATCCTACGCTAATCTCTACCTGGGCAAGTGGGAACAGTCAATCTGGAACAACGAAGACCTCACTGAACACACCCAACGGATAACTACCTGGCTTCGGTATATAGACGATATACTCATCAGGGTCGATTCAAAGAAACATGTAACAGCTTGGATTTTGGTGCCGATCATCCTATTTTTCCAGTGCGCTCGTGCATTCGTATGAACTTGCGAGTGATTCTATAAGCAAATACGTTTCTATCCTAAAATGTACGTCCGTTCGTATGGCAGTTCGGGAATCAGACCTATGTCAGTTTCCATCCTGAATTTTCCGTTTCATTTCTCAGGTTGCAACATTGGTTTTGCCCTTTTTCCTTTTTTGTCTGGACGTAAATCCTTCTGATCTTGCGGCTGCGCACTACAAACTTACCTCATTAAAGTGCATTCTAAATATTTGGTCTTTTATTTTTCTTTATTTCATTCATTTTGTAGTAACCAACCATTAATGAATGCATTTGCATAAGTAAATCTTACTTTGTTTAATTTTTAGTTAACTTGCATTTTTTACTTGTGGATTTAATTTTAATATTTTGGCTTCAAATGGTACAACTTAAAATTTTGTGTGTGGTTACCCACACCCTCTCCATACAGATTGCTCTCAAATATAAAAAAACACCCAGCAACTTCTGCATGTTATGAGTCTAGAAACAGCCAAGATGGCGGGTCAGGTATTATCGGGCAGCCTGCAAACAGAAAGGGCCTTGTGACTGTGTTGCTATGCATTCTTTGATTTCTGACCTTTCCGTGCAACCAGCTCTGCTGTGTCTGTGCAAAATACAGCAGTAACCCACATCCTGCACTTTATCCCGCTCTCCTCTCCTCAGTAAGTGTGATGCATCTGACCAAAGATGTGCTTAAATAATTAAACAAAGCAAAGGTAAACAACTACACCAATAAATGCAATCTAAAAATATTATTCTAGTACATCAATTTAAAAATAAATACCAAAGGACATAAGTTTCTTTAATTAACGCAAATAGATTGCAAAATAAAGGTTTACATGCAAAGGACTAATTAAGGTCCACATTAAAATGCTTTTATAAGGCATACATGAATCAGGTATGCATTGCCATACAATTTATGGCCTCGGCCATGCTGATACATGCAGTTCATTGGAGCTCAAGACGCGCAGACTCCTCCACATAGCCAAAAAACCTGTTCAAGAACAGCAATACGACTGCTAAAAGGTGTCGGCAGTGGCTTTCTTTTAAAACGTATTTAGAGGTTTGAAAACTGTTCTCTGAATCACACCTAAACCCATTCGATTATCCTAAGTTTTACGTTTTGATCCTAAAATTTAGGAACGAACTTGCGATGATTGTAAGAGCATATACGCATTCGAACGTAGGCTCGTGCGAGTCGTAAATGGCCAAAAAAACAGGAAAAAATGACTAACACCCACCCAAACTTACGATTCTCGATCCAAAATCAATTAACTTTTGCTCTTTGAATCGAGGGGATCATCTGGGAAGGCAACGAGGAGACACTACAAACATTTGTGAGATGCCTTAACACCAATGACTTAAACCTCAAATTCACAGTGGACTTCAATTCTCGCGAAGTCACCTTCCTTGACCTCACAGTTACAAGACAAGACAGTGGCCTCATAAGCACAAAATTCTATCGGAAACCAACTGCATCCAATAACATCCTGAGGGCCACCAGCTCACACCCCCCCAGTCTCATCAAAAGTATACCATACGGGGAATACCTACGGGCAAAAAGGAACTGTACCTCGGAAGAAGACTACAGGATTGCTGCAAAAGGAATACAAACCAGACTTCTGGCCAGAGGCTACCCAAAGAAGACCCTAAAAGCAGCATTCAATAAGGCCCAGACAAAAAACAGAACCACTATGTTAAACAAACAAACACAGAAGACTAGCAAACCCCTTTATCCCACATACCCAACCCTTGTCCTAACTTATAACCAACAACAAGGAAGTGAAGACAATACTTGACACCCACTGGCACATCATCAAGAATGATCCGGATATTGGAAATTTAATCCCGGACCGACCAATCATTACATATAGAAAAACCCGTTCAATAAAAGACCATCTATCACACAGTCACTATTCACCGACACTCACCACGAAGTGTTGTAAAACCAAAGGCACGTACCGATATGAAGGATGTTCATCTTGCCAATATATCAAACAAGGAAACGTAGCTAACCTCCCTACAGGAGTACAAATACAATTAAGACACTTCGCAAACTGTAACACTACTGACATAATCTACCTACTACAATGCCCATGCCCACTGTCATGGATATCTCCCGGGAGATAACCGTTAATAAGGGGTGACCAATAATTAGAGAACTGAAAGGCAGAGAGACTGGCGTAGTGCAGCAACACAATGTGTTTATTGTGAACAAGCAAACATAAACACTCAGATTGCTATACATACAGTGGTAGTGAGGAATAACATGCAAACACGAAGTCCAGTCCAATATAGTCCAAGGCAACAGAAATGAACACAATGGTTCACAAGGGGATACAGGATACAGATGCTCTGCTATACAGAGTTCAGGTTCAGGTTCAAGATCAAAGGGTCCAAGGAACACAGAGTACACAATTCAATGATCATCATCATCAATGTTGAGCCACTGACTACATGTCAGCATCAGCTTATAAAGGGTAGCAGCTAATTAGCCCAGGTGCTGGCTGATCCCAGGAGTTCTGCTGGACAGCACCATCTGGTGGTCAGGCTGCATAAAGACTCAGGCAATCGGCTAAGGAGGAACTCCGGGCATGACAAACCGAAAACTCAAAATCAGAATCTACGAACATATACGAGATATCAAGAAGAAAAATATCACCACCCCAATTGGGAGACACTATGCAGCATACCACAGAGGCATCCCAAACGGGACTACCTTTCAAGCATTGGACAGAATTCACGCACACCCAAGGGGAGGCGATATCACCCTAAAAACACTTCAACAAGAAACAAGATGGATAACAAAACTAAAGGCAACCTTACCACCTGGATTAAATGAAACCTGCAGCTTTGTTCCGTTTCTGAAGAGATAACATATATGTACACAATATTCACACAGCCTCGCATCCCATACAACTTGCCCCACCTGTGCCAGCCACCCTACCTCCCTTCCTACTAAACCTTTAGTAAGTCCCAAACCAACATCGATATGCTCAATTTCATGTGATAAACCAGGTACTATGACCCACTTAAATTGTCTCCAATACAATGCCCCCCAAACTTTCAACTAACATATCCTACAATTATGACCAGACAAGACTAACCACACTACAAACATGATCCCCCCCATATTATATTACATCACATAGCTGAAAATAAGGCTTCACTATATGGAGATCAGTCCTACCTTTATTATTATTATTTTTATTTCTATTTTTTATATATATCATAGACATATATACAACAGCCCAAATGCACAGAAAACAACAGGAACGACACAACACATTTTAATACTCTAACTTATAATAATGATCAGTACACTCGTTTCACCACTAGAGGGAGCTAACTACCCTAAAATCATCAGCCGCAAACTAACCAACAAAATGGCGGCACACGTGTACGGCGACAGGCGCGAGCAGGGGCCCACACAGGAAGCGGAAACACGCAAGCTTACTTGCGTTTTCCCTTCCTCATGCTCCGATTGGCCACCGCCGGAGCAACACCTCAGGCTGGGGAACCAATAGGACTCCAGACTCCAGTGACGTATCCTACCCACCCATACATAACGCGAGCGCTGACATGGCGCCGCATCCGACCGCACTACAAGGAACGCCGCCACCCGCCCCCGGACGGACGGGTGTGCTCATCCCGCAGGCCGCACACGGACACCATTCAAGGTACAGGCTTTAACTTTTCACTTTCAAACCCAGCGCGGGCATCACTATACAGCCGGCTTACGCTGCATAATATTTACTTCCTACACAGGGCATCCACGCTGCCTATCAACACCTTTTCCCTACTCAGGGAATCAACGCTGCTTAATTCCCCCCTATACAGAGAACAAAACAAACCACAGCGATGGAATGTCTTTCTTAAGGTACTACATCTTATTTCACCTTACCCCTTCCATTATGAACATGCCCCTACACCAATGTCGCTATTTATATGTATATATTAATATCCAACAGGCTGTCACAAATATAAATAGGAAGCACCTAACCACCACTTAATAACTCTACAATCAACCACATAAGGTAACCCCCTTTTAAAATGGTCAATTAACTTTAACTCCTACTGCGGGAGACATTATGAACAACAAATGCATATCACATGACAGTATATACATTATATATTTTTCCATCTGTGTATATATATTTTTTCTATATTTTTTCTATATATTCTTTCTATATGCAGCATACTATGAGTGTCTTTTTTATATATAACATATACTGTATATCATTTCCTCTCTGATAAAAAAAATGTTTGCAATGTAAACCAATGTATTGATACAGATTTATTGTACCATAGATGTTAATTAATCTTGGCCACATACACTGAGGAAGCGCCTAGCCGCGAAACGCGTCTGTATTGAGCCAACGAATAAGACCAATCCTTGCTACAAACTACACTTGCTACAAATTGGTCAGAAAATATCAAATCAAATGAACACTCACTGTACTGCAAATATCATTCCTATAATTTAGTACCTGTTTTAAGGACTCAATAAAAATTCCACAGATCTCTGTGTGAATAATTGCACTTTAATGTGATTTACTGTTTTTACTATGCTTTTGTAAACAATTATCTGTGAACTGTATATAACTCGTTATAGGAGGATTGGGACACCCTCCCAGGGTCCAAAAAGCCCCCCTTTCTCAGGTTTCCCTCCCCACACAGGGAAACCCCCCCCCTCGCTTCTACTTACTGGGGGAGCAGGACCCCATAACTTACCTTCCTTACTGTAGACACCAGCCCAAATCAGGGGTTAATACCGGGCTAGCCTGATAGAAAACCCCTCCCCCCCCTATTCCTTAGTTTGCCAGTAACCGTGGCATCTTGTGAACAAAGCTTTAGCAAGTTGAAACTCATTAAAAACTACCTCAGAGCATCAACAGGCCAGGATAGACTAGCCAGTATGTCTATCTTATCAATTGAACAAAATATTGCAAAACGGGGGCGTGGCTTGGCCGGGGAACGGAATGGCGGCGTGAGCTGAGAGCTCCCGGCGGAGCCCTTGATTAAGCGATTGTTCCTGCACCCCAGATAGAGCATGGGACGAATTAACAAACCCGGGGCGACAACTAAGACCCCTCGAGTCTCCCAAACTCCGAAAGCAAGCTCCAGGAAGCTGCCCGAGATGTTTGGCAGCCAGCGCCCGGACGAGGCCTATCCACGTGGGGCCAAGATGGCGGAGGCCCCATCGCCGGAGTCCTCTCCAGAGCGGGAGGATGATGCGGGATCGGATGTCGAGGACGGAAGGCTGGCGGCGCAGCTTAGCCAGCTCCCCACACGCAGCGAACTGGCGAAGTTTGCTGGGGAGATTAAAGCCTCGATCGCAGAGGCCATCGCGGGGCTCAAGGATGACATGCGACAGCTCTCTGGCCGGATTGAGAAGGTGGAGAAAGACGAGGCCAGTACCAGTAATCGGCTGTCGGAGGTGAAAGAAGTGGTGCTGGCGCACAACAGGCACCTCATGCTAGCTCATAGGCACCTAGAAGATTTAGACAATCGCAATAGGAGGTGCAATATTAGGGTACGTGGGATACCTGAGGAGGTGGCGCCGGATCAGACCCAGGAGGCCTTGAGGTCC
This sequence comes from Gastrophryne carolinensis, assembly GCA_027917425.1. Classification (NCBI taxonomy): domain Eukaryota; kingdom Metazoa; phylum Chordata; class Amphibia; order Anura; family Microhylidae; genus Gastrophryne; species Gastrophryne carolinensis. Next base: position 162,917,418 of record CM051236.1, read on the forward strand.
CTCTTCAACTCTCTGCTGGAAAGGCCCCCCGAAACTTCTATTGAGTTCGTGAGAGCCCACAGAGCCCTTCGCCCCAGGAGCAGCGGAGAAGCCCCCCCCCGAGACATCATATGCTGCCTCCAGAGTTTCCAATTAAAGGAGGAAATCCTTATGAAAGCCAGAAGCCGGGACTCTATTTTATTCAACAACAGTGAGGTGCAACTATACCAGGACCTGTCTGGCATCACATTGCAGCACAGAAGAGCACTGAGACCTCTTACTGCTGTCCTCAGGGAAAGGGGCATCCCTTATCGATGGCGATTTCCATTTGCTCTATCGGCTACAAGTAGCGGCAGAACGGGAATCCTGAGAATGCCGGAGGACCTACCTGGGTTTTGTGAGGCACTGCGCCTCCCGATGATATCCTTGCCCGACTGGTTTAGTGAATTCTCCATCCCGCAGCTGGTTCAACGAGCGGGGAGACGGAGGATGTCCGGAGAGCTCCAGAGGAACGGCCCAGAGGACTCACCCTCGCTTAGGGGGAGAGATAGAAGCCGTTCAAGAAGCCGTAGATGAAGCGGGCAGTGTCCAGTGGAGTCACCGTGATCCCAGTGGCTATGGCGCCTACGGACAGATAAGCTCATCCATTGTTATATACACAATCATACTGTTTGCACTGCTATGCTTAGTTTGAGAAACGGTTGATTTTTTCCTGCACTATTTGTGGGTGGGGGGCTTTCGCTCGCCCCGTCCTGTGGCGAATCCCTATTCCATATTAATGGCGTGGGCGCTGCGGGAGGGGGTGAGGAGACAGCGCGTGGAGGCCCCGCGGTGGGAACGGCGGACCTTGCATACAGAGATATAGCGATGCCTAATACACCTGCGCTTGTTGATCATCAGTGCTACGGGTTACATTCCACCCCTCTAGGAAATTAGATATAGAAGGTTCATAGATATGTTAATGTTTATGGTGGTCTTTTGTGGTTGACTCCCCCCGGTTTTAGGGATGACGTCTACAGTTAGATATATGATGTTTAGCGTGTGCTGGAGACTCATATGCAATAAGCTGTCATGCTCAGTTCTGATTGATTTGGGTCGCTCCCCCGGGGGGGGGGCCTCTATAACTGGCATGGGGGGCCTGCTCGCTGTATGGGTGGATGCACAGGAGGGTCGGGCTTGCATTATGCTAACCCACCTAGTGGGAAACACGCCGCTAAAGTTATAGTTCAAAATAGAAGAGATTCTGCTGTATAATCGCACTGTTTACCCCGCTGGGCTTGACCCTAGGAACAGTTTGTCTCCTGCGCTCCAGCTCGCCCCCTCCGATGGCGGATCCCTATTCCATATCAGTGGCATGGGCGCTGCCGGGGGGGATGAGTTGATAAAGTTTAGTGACCCCTGGGTGAGGATGGTGGTCCCTGCTCGTGGAGGCCCAGCGCCGCCTGCTAGGTTTGAGCTTGCTGAGCTTCTGCGACGCGGCCCCCTGCCTTCCCCCACGGCTCAAGCAGGGAGCTTAAGCTCACGAATGTACTAAGATATTCGGAGGTTTTCCACTGTTGATTTTCACCTGTTTTCTGTTTAATGTTTAAGGTCTAAAGGTTGATGTTTATTGTTCAAGGTTAAATGCTTGATGTGGGTCATAGGCCCGGACGCACCGGAGGTGGGATGTTCACTAACACCTGGACCGGGGGGATTCGGTGGGGGGACCCCTCTTTGGGCAGTGGGCGAGGGTCCTGGCCACTGTGGATGTGCCCGTATAGGCGGGAGATGCCCACCTCGAGCTGAATTACTGTGCGGAGCGCATGCTGGGTTGGATGTAGCCCACGGGCGGCCAGGTCGCCCGAATACATATACAATGGGGAGGGGAAATAGGCCAAGGATACAGCCAGCTGAGACGGCGATGGAAGGCTATGTGGGGAGAGCAACCTTACTAAGGTCGGGAAAGGGGGTCCCTAAGGAGTCGGCCGCTTCCCAATGTAGATCAATTTAGGCGCCCTGGGGAGCAGGGGGTTTTGGCTGGGGGGTCTGGAGAAGGAGGGGATCGAGGAGATGTCTCCGTGCACTGCCTTGCACGATCATGTGATATGTGGTAGGCGGGTGGGGGTCAGCCCACTGAGGCCCTCAGCTGAGAAGCTCACGCCGGGGTGCTCTGGCTTTGGAACAGGGAAGGTTGGCGGGTGTCTGCACGGAGCAAGGGGCGGTCGGGAGGTAAGGAGCTGGTTTTCCCAGCCCTGGGTAAGAGGAAGATCCCTAAGATCTAAGACTGTCTTGCGGCTCTCCATGCTAGGTGGCGTATCGCTCTGAGGATTAGAGGGTATAACGTCACTCTGGTGGGCTCCGCCGGACCTCTCCGGGCCGTCTCACTCACTGTAGGATACAGGGTATTTCTGGGTGTCGCTCTTTCGGCCTTCCACGGGTTTTTTCTTCCCCCAAAAAGGGCCTTTGTTCATCAGGGTGGAGCGGAAGAGACGAGAGGGGAGCTGGTCTCTCCTCCCTCTCTTGGACCTAAAAGTCTGTGCTTTGGGTCCTGGGGGTCAACGTGAGAGAGCTATAGGCTCTCAGTACAGAGTTGCCCCAGTTGTCTCCACCAATAGGTGGGTAATTACATTCCCTCGGCCCTCTTCGGTCTGTGGTTGTACATAGTTTGGTTCTGGTCTTCTGTCAAGTAGTTGTCTGTCCCTCGTCTGTTTTTCCTTTAGTCTGTGCCCTATTGTCTTTCCCATCCCTGGTGTCCTTCCCCTTTCCTCCGTCCTTTCTACCCCTGGAATCTAGTGATCTACTTGCCCTCTTTTTACTTTCCCTGGGCTTGGGGGGGGGGTGGGTGGCGCGGGAGGAGGGAGGGAAGTCTCTCTGTACAAGTCTAGGGCCCTCTGCTGAATAGTGCATACTCTTTCACAATGGGGTCTCTTAAAGTAAATATTATCTCCATAAATGCTAAAGGTCTTAACTCCCCTCAAAAGAGACATGCGCTTTTCAGGGAGCTTAAGAAATATGACGCACATATTGCACTAATCCAAGAGACACACTTTCAAGTCCATAAGGCCCCGTATTTAGGCAATAAGACATACACTGCCTGCTACTCAGCCCTCTCCCAACATAATAAAGCAAAAGGGGTCTCGATCCTGGTTGATAGGAACTTAGACCTTAAGGTGATGGCAGTGGAAAAAGACAAGGAGGGTAGATTCATTTTTCTGAAAGGGAGGCTGCCTAACGGATTAATCATCACTGTGGCCAATGCATATGCTCCAAATAAGGACCAGCAGAGATTTTGTAGAACAATTTTGGGCAAACTGGGAGCTTTTCAGGAAGGGATGGTGGTGTTAGGGGGGGACTTGAATTGTGCCCTCAACCCCTTGGTCGATACATCAGATGCTAAATCTGCCATGTCTTACAGGGCCCTGAAACAAATTAAGAAAGCCTTGCAAGATTTGACCCTGATAGATACCTGGCGCCTGTTGCATCCATCAGACAAAGATTTCACGTACTATTCGCCAATTCATATGAAATATTCTAGAATTGACTTTCTCTTCCTCTCGCAAAGAGACCTGGAAAGGGTTACTTCTGCCCAAATAGGCAACATATCTTTTTCTGATCATGCCCCAGTCGTGCTCTCCCTATCCCTGCCAGGGGGGGAGATGAGGGAATGGAACTGGAGACTGAACGAGAGTTTACTGAAGGACCCTGGGGTCGTTGACAGAATCCGGCAACATCTGTCCTGGTACATCAAGGAAAACACTTCGGAGGAGGTGGACCCCCTAATAGCGTGGGAAGCCCATAAATGCACACTGAGGGGGTACCTGATCCAAGAGGGGGCGAGAGCTAAACGAGAGAGGGGGGCAAAAATGGACAAATTAATCCAACAGATTGCAGATCTCGAGGCGAAACACAAACGCTCCCTTCTAGTCCAACAGTGGGAAGAACTGGAGGCTAAGAGACAAGAACTTAGAGATGTCTTGCTCAGGGAGACGGGCAGGTTTTTCACTAAACGTCATGGTTTATACTATGAATATGGGAACAAAGCCGGCCGAATGCTGGCAAGAGCGTTGCGTCCTAAGACCGTCAAGTCCAGAATTGAGGGGATTAGAAGTATAGAGGGAACCCTCTGCCAAAAAAATGGGGAGATAGCAGAATTATTCAAGAAGTTCTACTCTGCCTTATATAATCTTCCAACACACCAAGGGAGGGAGAGTTCAGAGAACCTTATGGGAAAATATCTGGTGGAATCAGAGATGCCTTCGATCTCTAAGGAGGATACGGACCAGCTGGAAGCGCCGATAACTGTGGGGGAACTAGAAAAGGCCCTTAAGGAGACCAGGCCAGGGAGGGCCCCGGGTCCAGATGGATTTTCATCCCAGTATTACAGAACCTTCTCCTCCCTTCTACTTCCGCTCATGGCGAGAGCCTTTGAATCCACAGCGTCCTCGGGTTCCTTGCCAAGCTCTGTTCTGGAAGCCCAAATTGTTGTGATCCCAAAAGAGGGGAAAGACGGCACGGACTGCCGAAATTACAGGCCCATCTCCCTGTTAAATGTGGATGTCAAAATATTTGCCAAGGCCCTGGCAAAGAGGGTGGCTTCCTTCTTGCCGGACTTGATAGGTCAGGATCAAGTGGGCTTTGTACCTGGCAGAGAGGCACGGGATAATGTCATAAAGGCTTTGAACATTCAGTGGTGGGCGAAGGCTAAAAACATACACTCAATGATGCTTTCTACTGACGCCGAGAAGGCGTTTGATCGAGTGGATTGGAGATGGATAGGGAAGGTTTTAGATCACGTTGGGCTGGGGGTGGCAGCAAAAAACAGGATTATGGCGCTGTATTCCAACCCGGTGGCTAGGGTCAGAGCGAATAATTGCTCCTCATCTGCATTCTATATCCGCAATGGCACCAGACAGGGGTGTCCTCTCTCCCCGTTGATCTTTGCACTTTCTTTGGAGCCGTTTCTTAGGAGGGTCAACCTATGTGGGGGTATTAGTGGCATCCCGATTGGGGGGAGGGAGAGAAAGGTAGCAGCATATGCGGATGATATGTTGTTCTTTCTGCGCTCTCCGAGGGTATCTGTGCCCAACTTACTGAAAGAACTAGAAACCTTTGGGCGCCTTTCGAACTTGAAGATTAACTACAGCAAATCTAGCGCTATGAATATCTCCCTACCGGCACTGGAGGTTGAAGCGTTAAGGGGTACCTTCCCCTTTGGGTGGGAAAACAAAAGTCTCAGATATCTGGGAGTACAACTCCCTACCTCGCTCAGTGGATTGTTTCATCTTAACTTCGCCCCTATTGGAGCTAAAGTTAAGAGAGATCTAGAAGGGTGGAATCGACTACGGCTCTCGTGGTTTGGCCGCATGTCTGTCTTGAAAATGAATGTACTTCCACGGATCTTATACCTGCTACAGTGCATCCCAATTAAGTTACCAGAGTCCTTCTTTAGGGAATTGATGAAGTCTTTCAGGAGGTTCATCTGGGCTGGCAAGCCGCCTAGAATTAGGAGAAGCGTGCTGCTCCTACCCAAGGATAGAGGAGGGACGGGGATCCCTTGCATGAAAACGTATTACCGGGCGGTCCATGTGGGGAGAGTGGTGGACTGGCATGTGAACGGGGCTCAGAAAGACTGGGTGCGCATAGAGGGAGAGGCGGCTACGGGAGGAGGTATGGACATTTCGTCCACCCTACGGTGGGAAGAGATTCCGGCGGTTGCTAAGGCCCACCCGTTGATTGGAACCTCACTGTCCATCCTGAGAGCTCTATGCCGAGGTAAACTAGCCTTGGCCGTACTGCCTGGTTACCTATCACCGATTATGGGAAATCCGTCGTTCCCCCCAGGCAGGGATTTGTCCATACTGAGGGATTGTGGGGGACCCAAGCCTCTGAGGGTGTACCACTTGCAGATGGGGGGGGCGCTGCGAGATAGACATAACCTGCAACAATTACTGGAGAGGGAGATCTCTGTCTTCACATACATCCAAATTAGGCACTTCTTCTACTCTAAGGATGTGAAGGAGGGATTGGGAAGAGATGTGTCGGGATTTGAGTTGGCGTGTCTGGGCAAAGGGCCTGCTACGCATCTTCTGTCCTGGGCCTACAACCTGTTGCAGCGTGAGGGGAGGGATGAAGCCAAACCCTGGGAGAGGAAATGGGAGGCAGACATTGGTAGATCCTTATCAGAAGCTGAATGGAACGATATATACAGGAATGCCCATAAAGCTGTGATTAGCAGCTCAATGCAAGAAACCAACTATAAGCTTATCACGCGCTTGTATCGGACTCCTGAGGTGCTACACGCTTACTTTCCATCAGTTCCTGACGTGTGTTGGAGATGTGGGCAGAGGGGCGCCCCGTTGATACACATATGGTGGACATGTCCTGGGGTGCTGGGCTTTTGGGACAAAGTGAAAGATCTCAGTGCTATGGTCCTAGGAGAGCCCCTGGATTGGAAGGTTGAGACGGTTCTCTTGGGGTGGTTCTCGGATGGCAAAGGGGTGGCGGGAGGAGCCCCGCTAGGTCGTCACCTACTAAACGCAGCTAGGGTTCTTGTCCCGAGGCTTTGGAGATCCCAGAGATCACCCACAATCAGGGAATGGTTCACGCAGATGAATCATGTTGAGGTTATGGAAGAAATCTGCTATGCTAAACAGGACAGAATGGATGCTTATCTCAAGATCTGGACCCCATGGGTTATGTTCAAGGACTCGACCTCTTACAAACAAATTTGGGATGCGTGACCCAGCCCTGTCAGGTCTTCGATTGGACAAAGCTGGGGCCTCTGGCTTTCGACCCCCTTTTGTTTCCTCCACTGGTTCTATGGAGACCCTTGCTCTGTATCTTTAATATGGTGGCTAACACTGATCTGGTTATCTTCCCAAACATTACTGCCCTGCCCTATTTACCTGCATTGCTTGATGAGCTCTCCTAGGGGTGGTTTTGATTTCCATCCCTCCCTCCCCTCCTTTTTTCCGCCCCTCTTTTTCCCTCCTGCCCGTTTATGCCCCTTTTGATATTCCCTTCCCAATGTATCCCGGAATGTCTGATTTGTTTGTCTATGTATTAGTTATGTGTTGGTCTTTGTGTCTTATATATGTACTCTCAACCCGGCTTGAATGGGGGAGGTGAAGGGCCTAACATAGAGATCGGTGCATCGTTGCCGTCCAATCTCCCCGGAAGGCTAGCCCTAGGGAAGGGCTGACAGAGCGACGATGAGGTAGGCCACCTGGGTCCTCTTGAGACCTACTAACTGCTACATATGTGTTTCTACAGAGGGGCAGCCTTCCCGGCAGATATGAATGGGATTATCTCAATGCACTTATGGGGGGACTGACGGCTGCTGGAGGAGGGCCTGGATACTTCCCTCTTCTTGGGGGGGGGGGGCCATAGGGATGTATAATACTATATGTCCATTGCTCTGTATATTATTGAATATCATTCTGTTTGCTCTTTTTGGAAAAGCTGACACTGTGTTGTAATACCCCTTATGGCTCGCTTGTTATGAGCATGTATGTATGTTCTTGTTTTTCTTGTATGAAAATCAATAAAACAAGTATGAAGAAAATATTGCAAAACAGATCAATTTTGATGCAGTTATTGACAAATTTGCACGAAAAGTTTAACTTTAAAACCTAATCCGCTTTATTGAATTATTTTATTAAGTATTTATGTGCAAAGCTCGGCAAAAGGAGCTTTAGTTAGAGGACAGAGATTGTATGTCATTTTTCATACTTATCCTAAATTTTCAGTTACTGTAGTCCACTGATCAGAAAAATATGTAATTTGTAGTAGCACACCTTACTCAATGCTCTATGTTCTGGGTGATTCTAGACTTATATTGGAGCTGCAGGTCAGAGATCAATGCAAGCTGGGGAGTGAAGCTTGCTACCACACCATCAGTTTGTTCTTCTGATTGGTGGGGGTCACAACACTGAGACCCTGACTGATCAAAACATTTGATGTCCTGTGTCTAAAGTTTTGGAAATGACCGGGACACATTTCAGTTGTATTTATTATTGTATTATTTATTATTATTGTATTTATTATTTATTTATATTTATACTTTATTTATTTGTTTTAGATAAGTAAACCCCTGACTTCATAAATCTTTATGACCCATTGTTGCTTAGTTTTGGTGTGAGGGTACTTTCCCCACATAGCGAGTGTGCAGCAGATAATGTGCTGTGTGAAATCCATGAATCAGCGATGGGTTTTTGATGGTTTTTGATGTAAACCCATCAAAAACCATCAAAAACCCATCGCTGATGGGCACTGTTTATTTTATTTATAAGTTGTTATGATTCGGATACTTCTTTGTCACATGTTAGGTGCACATGTTAAGTTACATACCTTCTTGAATCTCATGTAGCTGAAAAATTAAACAGTTCTATTCTACATTCTTTATGCCTATTTTCCTTAATGTCTCTCAAAATAATCCAGTAAACAAGAAACAAAACAAAAAGAAAACACATATATATATATATATATATATATATATATATATAACATTTTCTTTTTTTTTGCGGGGGGGGACGCGATTTTCTGGGCTTGCCTCGGGCGCAAAAGAAGCTAGCTACAGCTCTGCTTACCTCAGTCACACGGCACATGTGCAGGTTCTTGTCCAGTCAGCGCTGCATGGCGTGCATCATCAATACAGCTCTATTTCGATGCAGAGTTTAGGAATTAGGTACAAGAGCGGGTGCCTCCTGTCTTAATGGCTGAGATGCTGGGGATCTTCTGGTAAAGGTAACCCATGGGGTTTCACACAGTGGGGAGTACCGATTGGGGATGCTCCAGGGGAAGGTCAGCGGCTGGTCTGTCTTAGCTCGCTCCCCTTTCTATCAATCTGCGAGAGCCTGCTCCTTCATGACTGAGGGCTGGAAGAAACATAATCTAGTAGCGAATATAAGATTTTCTTTTATTTTATACCAGCAAATATATTTTATTAACACTTTACTTCCCTGCAACACATCAAATTAAAGACCTCACCTGGTCCGGGATTCCAGTGGTGTCCACTAGAACTTTTGCTGCACAGAGCGGCATCCCTCACCCTGTATGTGTTCACTGGCCCCTATTCAATGTAATGCCATTCTTTGCACTATGACCAAGATGGGCTGGATTCTGGGGACCAACTATAGTGTTTTATTTGTTTAACCCCTCCTTAGCGCCACAGCAGGAGCCAGAGGGGAGCATGATTGTTATATTGTAGAGTTCTGATCCCAAATCATGATGCCCCTCTAGGAAACATATTAAACAGGTCTATTTAGACATTAAGTACATTTCAGGACTTCATTACTGAATAATTACATTTTCAGCAAAGAAAATATCTATCTGCAAGTTTAAAGAGAGAATAAAAAGGTTTAGGCCAGGCATGCTCAACCTGTGACTCCCAGACCTAATGTGGCCCCCGACCTGCAGTAGTGATAATGGCATTGATTGGGGGGTATCTAAAGATATCTACCCAGATAACAATGAAATGGGAAATCCCTTGCACAACGCTACCAGAGCCCCTGGATTAAATCTTGGATACAATAGTATGATAATCTTTGAAGATTAGAGGTTAGGACTCTATAGGGCCCATATAAGAAACACCTAATATTTTTGCCTAAGCCATGCTCGGGCAGTGAGAAAATAAGATTATAGTTTTGTACATGCAGGGAGCTTTCCCTTACTGCCCCCTGCTGCTGAGAAAATCCTCAGCCTGTGCCAAAACCCCATGCTCTTTCTCCAAAGACATCAGGAGTTTACCCCATATTTGAAACTCTCTCTCTGCCAATGGAGACAGACTAGTGACGTTTGCAATAGATTAAAATAAAAGTTAATGGAGAATGTCATTATAGTATAAGGCCCTTATTCATCAAGTGATAGCGCCAGGTAGTGTCTCACTAGCGCCAGGTATCGCCAGCTAACGGCGGCTACCGACTCCAGAACGCCAGGCTGCGAACACAATCACGCATTTATCACGCTAAATGAGGCTAGCGCCGGCGAAAGCGTCAGCTAGCGGGGGATTCATCATGTAGCCGACTGCAACGAACAGCGCCGCTGCTAATCCCATCACAGCGCCAGGTATGACCTCTCGCTACCTGGCGCTCTCCAATGCATTTCAATGGAGCAATCTTTAAATATTCATAAATAATTGATATTAATGTTTTTTTGTTTTTTTTTTTTTTTTTAAATGTCAAAAATTCTGTGACCACTTCTGCAATGTTATATATTTTTTTAAAGGTAAAAAAAAAAAAAAAAAAATTGTGCAGAATTGATAGTACAGGTCTGAAATTAATGTATTCATATTACAAAATGTTTATAAATACTTGTTAATTTATTTAAAAAAAAAATAAGGTTGTTTGGGGGTTAAAAAACTACTTTTAACCCATCGCCGCCAGCGCACTGGGGTTTAAACAAGCATTTCTCAGCGCGAGAAATTTTTGAGCGTGATTTGTTAATGAATATGCTGGGAGCCGTTCGCTATGGCCATTCGCTGTCATGCGCTCCCATACAGCACAGAACCTGTCAAACAGCGACTCCTAACCCCGTATTCAACATTACCGCACACCGACTGAGTCGCTGTCAACAGCCGAACAACGGCCAAGCACAGCGAATACTAGCCGGCGCTGTGAAAATAACGATACTGCCGCTCATCTGTCGCTACCTGGCGCTATTAATAAATCGGCCTCTAAGTCAGGATTGTGTAAGAGGATGTGGGGTTGCTTATAATGTATATATGTGCATGTGCTGCAGGGGTGAGAGTTAGTAGGTATGTGTGATTTGATGGTGTTTGCGATTGGTGTGTGGGTTTTTTTCTCTTATTGTAACCCCCCCCCCTCCTGCCTCAGCGTCGTGGTAGGATGGCAGGGTGGGTGGGGTTATCATAGTTTAACTGAAATTCAGCTTTAAGTAGAATCTAGCTTGATTCATTAAAAACAAATATGATAGTCAAACTAATCAAACTATTTAATGGTGACCAGATTCCAAATAATGGAAGTGGCTCGCATTCTTCAAAAGGTTGAGGCTTTTGTTCCTCTAAAGGAAACTGCTTTGACCAACCTCTAAAGGTATACTATCAATCCCTGATGGAAAAAAGAGCTAAAGGCTACCCTTATATGCTATTGAAAAGAAAGACTGACAAAGAAGTAGATTCAGAGCCAGGTGAGAAAACCCACTTCCTTTTTAGGAGAGAAAACTGCCATTCACTATCTCTCTCCCCTATTGTATCTTGTACTCAGAATATCCATTGTCAAATCTGTAAAACTGCATTTTAAATAGTATATGTACAGTATGTTTCTACCCTGTCTGTAATTACTACTTTGTAAAGCGCTACGGAAGATGATGGTGCTATATAAATAAACAATAATAATAATAATTCACTGTCATTGTCTACCTTGGGGCTGATTCGGAGCCAGGTAAAAATTTACACCCAGTTGAATGGCAGTTTTCTCTCCTAATAAGACGTGGGTTTTCTGAATCAACCTTAAAGTGTCCTGAAATATATCTTTAAAGTGGACCAAAACCTATAGCCACCCTAGATGGTGCATCCAGATAGGGATGCCCTGCTGTATGAAACCTCCAGGTTGCCCGGTATATTCACCTACTCCCCGGGTCCAATGGCGCATGTGCGAGCAGTGGCCACATCTCAGCTATCCCTCTAGTAGGGTGCGTGCCGCACCCGGCATTTGTGAATGGCCAATGTGGGCACGCTCCCTGGTAAAGGCTAGTGGGGGTGCACCCACCAGCACGCTCGAGCGCACTTGGGCAGCTCAGCTAGAATCCTCTACCGAATTACATCACAGCAAAAGGCTCTGATTGGACGAGAGCCTGCGCATGCGTCATCAGAATGTGCGACCTGGGGGGTTTCACACTGCGGGGCATCCCAAAGCGGGGCCAGCAGCCGGCTCTGGAATCTTTTAGATTCCAGAGCTGGCTGCTGAGGGTGCCCATGCCGGAAGCAGGTCTGCACAGGGATTGGATATTGCCTCAGAATAATGCACCACCGCAGTGGCCAGGAATGGACTGGAGCAAAAATGAGCCCAGGATTTTGTTGACCATGACCAGTGCTGCTCCCAATTTGCTTCCAAGATGTTCAAAAAGTCCATTAGTCAGTTGAGGTTACAGAATTGCAGGGACAGATAATGGCTTTGGAGGGGTATAGCCACTTAAAGTGCACTTATACTCAGAGGTGATACTCAGAGTTTATATTGTCACCTTCCATACCCAGAACAGTGCCCCAACGCAGCCTGTGTTTCTTTTTATACCTCAGCCTTTGCCTAATTTTCATAACAACACGAACTGGATTCAGTCGGCCATGTTGCTTTCTGACTGAGCAGCCCCGCCCCCAGTGATGATGCAATCAGTTAAGAGTACACACGCTCAGCAATGGGGAGCATATCAACCTAGCTGCCATTATGTGACAGTTTGTAACTGAATTAATTAGCATATGACTGCCATTCCATATAATACTACTTCCTGTTGTTTTTTCCTGGTGTTGTTATGAATATTGGGCAAAGGCTGAGGTAAAAAAAGAAACACAGGGCTGGGGATGGAAGGTTACCACATAAACTTCCTGAGTATAGGTACACTTTAAAGCCAAAGTCCAGCAATGGGTCACACCCTGGTTACCTGCCCTGCCACCCTCCCCTGCCACTGAGACAGGACAGGGGAGTTACAAAGAAAAAAACCCTTACCTCGTCCACGGTCCTGTGCCGCCATCTTGGGACAAGGCACAAAGCACTTCCCTTGGCTGCGCTCAGTGTGGGGGATTCCGCCTGCCTTGGGTTACCCCATGACTGGACTTCCAAAAAAAAGGTACTGAAGCTTTAGCATTGTTGGGGCACAACATGAGCTAAGGTGTCTTGGCGGGGGTGTACAATGTGGCCAGGTATAGGGTGAGGGGTTGGGGGGAGACATGCCCCCTGCCAGTACCAGTATTGTAAGGGCAGATAAAGTGTCAGAGGTGGGTATGGCCTCCACAGCCATGATGCTGCAGTGACAAACATTGTGGAGGCAAAACTTGGCTGGGTTGTTGTTGGGAGGCAGGGAGCCAAGGGAGGTGTTAGTAGAGGACTGAGAGAATTCTGGAACAGGATTTGGGTGTGGCGCCAGCCCATTTGCCCAAAGCAGAGCGGGCCACTGGGAATTCGCTCTGTGATCCCTATGCCCACTCCACCCCTAGCTATGATCACCCCAATCAGACACAAAGCATTGCGGCCCACCAGGAATTCTCCCTGTGCTTAATTAGCGGGACACAGCCTCACTTCTAGCTTGAAGACTGGAGACATCAAGGGCCGTATTTATGATGTGCACCTTTTAGCATAATATTTGTGGTTATAGCGCTGGCATTACCATCTTATCTGGAGCTGTGCTTTGTACTACATTGCAATCGCTGCGCTGAACGCTACTAATACGCTTTGATGGTTGCACTAGGTATTGGCCGGCCTATGTTAGCGCCTGTTGGACCCCCTGGCCATTTAGCCCAGCGCCAGTGAGCGCCACTTTGTACTGCCGTTATTCCAGCACTCCCAAGCATATTTATGATGTTTTTCCTCCTTGAAATCATTGGCACTGTATTTTTCCGGCCCTGGAATTCCTTTGTTTGAGTAATGATACCTTGGTCATATTAGCGCATTATCTATAACATTAAAAAAATGATAGTTAACATCTGTTCCTTGCAGCAGCCAGTCTGAAAGATTTCTGAGATCTAGTCCCACAGTGTGTCTATTCCTGGGGATTTGTTGTCCATTGTTTGCAGGCAAATTGGTGAACAAGATACTACCTCCATCATAGTCACTGGAGCCACTGCATGTTGTAGAAGCCACTGCAGCAACCAGAAGGTGGCTGTATGCTTTCTTAAAGTGGACCAACACCCTCCCGTGATTGGCCCGGGAATCTATAAGATTCCTGGACTGATCAGCCCCCCCGATCGGTGGTGCCCCGCTGTGTGAAACCCCCCAGAAACCCCTAAATCCCTACCTAATCCTCGATCCAGAGGTGCCCGCCGCCACCTCCTGCGCATCCCTCTAGCAGAACGCGCACCCGTTTGTGAATGGCCGGTGCGGGCACGCGTCCTGTAAGAGTGATGTACGGGAGGCGGCGGCGGGCGCGCTCTCTTGTCCGTCGCTGCCTCCCGCTTGTCCGTCGGCGGGGATTGGTAGCGGCGGTCACGTGGGAGCGAGGAGAGGTGAGTTTTTCGGGGTTTCACACAGCGGGGCACCCCCCATTGGTGTGCCCCGCCGAAGTGGACCAAAACCCAGGATAGTCAAAATCCTGGGTGTTGGTCCACTTTAAGTTTATGTCTGGACAGGGACTTTAAAGGGGACCAAAAGTATGGTAACCTATGGTAGACTACAGGGCCAAGTTACAGGTTACCCTCAAAGCATTTAGATTTGAAATATGCCCTGGTGTATGAAACTCCACAATTCACTATTTACTTATCTCGATCCAGCAATGCATGGCATGTCTACAAGGCTCTAGAGCCAGTGGTCTCCATCTTTGCGTAAATTGGGATGTCCTGAATTGGGATGTCCCAGTGTGTGCATCCCCAGGGTACCTTGCCGACGATCCCATGGGTATCCCACAGCATTGCTAAATGGCTAGCTTGGGTACATGAAGAGGTCAGTGGCACACACTCTATTTAGCTTTTCTTGCCTCTCTGAGCTAATGGGCAGGGGGATTGCTGGAAAAGTGAAATAATGGGGATCTATGGGATTTTAGGATGACACACACACACACACACACACACACACACGCACACTTTTGCGCTTCCTCACTACTGGCCTGCTGCCCCACATGGAAGCCCCCTGTGCAAAACCTAGCATCACTCGCAGAAGTGTTCCCTAGCCATAGGCTGCTAGCTCACTGTGGGGTGGGGGACTGGCAGATGGCAGGGTGTCAATGCAGAAGTGCGGGAGTTTCTCTGTTATCAGGCATGATACTAGGGGCGACTGGACCTTCAGTCATTTGTGACTACCGGCCCACTTTGAAGTGAAGTAAAACCTGTATTAGCTAGTGGATGAAAGCCTGCCGATGTGCCGTGGGATTGCTTGTAATGTGGGTATGCTGGCGATCCCAGGGGTTTTCACACAGTGGGATAGGGAATCAGCCATTTTGGTACATTTTGGTTTTGGTTTTGGTACAAGGGCAGAACAGAGGTGTGAATGGCACCCCTTCCTTCTGACCCAACTAACCGTGCACCCTCACCATGGTGCCCTGATGGCACACCACACACACCACAATGGCCAGCCCTGATTTCACACAAAATCCCAGGTTTTGTTCCTTTTGTTCCCAGCAGCTAGCCAGGAATCTAAAAGATTCCAGGACCAGCCACTTACCACGAATCAGGATGCCCTACTGTGTAAAAACGTAAAAATCCACCTATACCTGCTCCAACAGTGCATTTGCGGGCTCTCGTCCAATCAGAGCCATTTGCCAAATGATAGATAGATTTCTATCAGAGCCCTTTGCCAAATGATGTAGTCAAGGCAAAGGGCTCTGATTAGATGCAAGCCCGTGCATGTGCTGTTGTAGCAAGGAAGGGTAAGTTTTAGTGGGCAAACTGAGGGGAATCCGGCATGGAACAAAACCCAGGATAGTCAAATTCCCAGGTTTTTTTCCGCTTTAACATCTTATGTTCCAGTTTACCATTTTTATCATCCTGAACTCCACTTGTATGTGCAATGCTCAGACCGTGCTTTTTATTTTTAGTCATAATAATTTAGTCATAATACTGCTACTTGCTTTATCAGTTCTTAAAATATGCAACCGGGTGCTTCTATGGGAATCAAAAAATATGTGTGAGTCACAGTTCAGATACATCAAAGGATCATGTGCCTTGTGTGCAGAGCCTCAGCCTGTCATTAGCAGTCTGGCCTAATGAAGTGTAATAAATGATCAGGTGAGCAGCGTTGGGATTAGGGGGCCTGCCTATAAATCAGCTGCTCCCTGCCACATGGTGTAGACCAACAATAGGGTGAGTGGTTTGTGCTGGTGGAAGGTTTGGAAGAGTTGTGGGTTAAATGATATTTATTTCTATCTTGGAGTGTTAGAAAATATATTGTTAAAACATAAAAACTGATGTTTTAGGTCTGGCTATAGAGGTTTTAGCTGAAGCTGCTTTGCATACCACTAGCTGCCCAGGTTCTAACCCGTTTCAGTGCTGGTTTTATTTATTTTGTATGTCTAGGTGAACTCCCTGTCATAGGAATAAAATAACTTTCCTCAACCCTGTACCTTGGTTGAATTTGATGGCCATGTATTAACTATTACATTTGATCAGGCTAAAGGTGTGTATCAGTTTACTTTTACTCCCTCCACTTCTCCATGCTGGATAAGCCTTTCTAACTGGCCAAATTCTCATTGTATCTCATTGTATCTTTTTGGTGCTTTGTAAATGTTTGTTTACTAGATTATGCAGTGTGGGTATGCTGCCGATCCCAGGGGGTTTCACACAGTGCGATAGGGAATCAGCTGTTTTGGTCCACTTTAAAGGGCAGAACAAAAGTGAGAATGGCACCCCCCTTCCTTCTGACCCAACTAACTGTGCACCTTCAGCAGCCCCAATTGATGCCCCTGCAAAAGAACACTTACCATGGTGTCCTGTGCGATGGCACACCCCAATGGCCAGCTCTGATGTCAAACAGTGGGGTATCCCCCCAGAGACCAAAAACAAAGCACGGAATAGAGAAAATCCCAGATTTTCTCACCAAGAGCTGGCATGTGCACCAACAGAACATTTACAGTCCTACAGTACATGCGCTCAGCTCCATTTCAAAAATGGACGAAGATAGACAAATGTAACCAAGTGCGCTGACGGCCACATCTTTGGTAGCTTCTAGAAGGGGGCATGTCTGTACTGTGTGCACCTCACCCGCCAAATTTAAGCTGCCCCCCCGGTATCTCGTAGGAAAGCCGAAATGCGAATATGTAGATAGGCAGGCAGGTGGGGGTAGTCAGGTAGGTATGTGTATGGACAGGCGGTAGATCGGAGCATGTGTACATTTTCTCATAAGGTCTGGCACAAATGGCAGTTGTAGAGAGGTGAATATGCTCTGGGAACCCATTTGCTGTTATATTTACATGCCTTTCCACGCGTTTACTTCAAAGTACTAGTTGCAAAAAGTGGGTCAAGCTGGCAGGTGGTGTTGTCATGATGTAATCCATAGCAGAATATAGCCATGGAAGAAACTGTCTCAAATGTACCAGTTTACCTTTATTTTATGGATTGCTTGCTTTAAACTATATACAATTTGCTTTTAGTTAAGTATAAGCATGGTTAATAAGGTAAAAGTTTACTATCCTTAAAGTGGTCCTTTCTCCTGGGGACGCTGTTTGCAACCCCCAAGGTCGCCTGATCTCACTTGCCCAATCCCAGATCCTATGGCGCATGCCTGCACCAGCCATTCACACATGCCTGCTAAAGGGATAGTCGGGATGTGGCTGCAGCTCTTGCATGCGCCATTGTACCGGGAAAGATGGGGAGTTTCTGGGTGATCTGTGGGGCATCCCAATTCTGGATGCCTCGGGAGGGGGGGGGAAGGGAATCCAGCGTCCCGGGAATCTTATAGATTTCAGGGCTGATAGGGCATGGGTTTTGGTTCTCTGGCCTGAGACCTGGTTATGTGTACTATTTGGCAATGGGCAGCCTTTTCCATTCTGCATGCTTGCCACACCGGCAAACTTGAATATCTGCTGGCAGGGCTGCTCAGACTGGAAGGGGTGGGGATACAGGGAAACTAGCAGGAATTCCTAAATGGAGATGCCCCTCAGGGAAAAACTTTTGGTCCACTTTAGCATTTAAAAAAAAAAAAAAAAAAGTTTTAAAAACTTGATCTGGCTGGGTCTTCTCTTCACCCAGGGGTGCCTCTGATTCTATTCTGTGGCCTGCCAAGGCTATGTGGGCTTTTAGCCTTCAGGGCCACCAAGGCTGGCCTCCACACCCTGGTTTACAAGCTCTGCATAGTAGTTTAACGTAGCATAAAAAATATGGTGAGAAATGGTCTGCAACAGAGGGTGACAAAATGTCTAGGTAGGCTGGCACTTAAAGAGTTTTAAGAGTTGACTGCCATACTGTATTATGTACAGACAATCTTGCTAAATTATCTACATTGTTAATTGTTACTAACTGTATTGTGCCAATGGCATTGATAGTAAAGCAAACCAAGATTTTGGATTGTGGAGAAGGTGAGTATTCCAGGCGACCTGGGGGTTCACACAGTGGGGCATCCCGATTCTGGGTGCCCCAGGGGAAGGAATCCCTGTGCAAGCAAACAATTCCTGGGCTGATGTCTGTAGTTTTGGTCCACTTTAAGAGAACCATGACCTTTGGCAGAAACCTGTGTAAAGTGGGATGTTTGGTTTCTTTAATATGGTATTGTAATCTAGATTTTTTTTTTTTGGGCTGTGCGCAGCTTCTTAGCGTAGTGAGTGTCTGATTTATAGTACATTTGTTTTTGATTTAACTCTTAATTACACAACCCCAGAGGTTATCTAAAGGAGAAGCATCTCCTAACGACTCCTTTGTCGTTTTTTTTTTTTTTTTTTTTTTTTTGACTGTGTACTGTATAAAACCAACTGCATGCATCACTATACCGGCTAAAAAGGCTTAATTGTAGAGCAAATCACATGAAATGACTTGCCTGGGGGAGAGCCATCCTTTATAGTGAAGTGGTTTGTGAGATGAACAAGAATGTGTTAATCCTGTGATGTTCTAAGGAGGTGTGACTATGCTAATAAGCTGTTGGTTATTTTTATAGGCACACTATCGGTCCTTTCACTGTGCTGGCTGGAAGGTAGAAGGCATGATGGGGCGAGTTTGGCATTTGGCAGTTCTCTGGATGCTGTATGTTGGCATAGCAGCACAGAACAGTGAGTATTACCTTTACCAAAGTTCACAAATGACCACACTGCTTTAAAGCTTCCCCCAGCTTAGACTTAAGTTCACCTTATCTCGCTTACCTTTAATGGAAACCTCATTTGCATCCTTATGAGTTGCCTTCTACTGGGTGACATAATTTACTTTACGTCCCTCATTGCTTTTTGTCTTTTTATTTTCTGCAAAATTTGAAAATATACATTGACACAGGAACCTGTGGTGGTTGTGTCACTACCTTATTAGTTTAACATCTGAAACAGATCTCCTATCAGCACCCCTGTTCCTGATTAGTGGCTTGCAGAGTATACATGTTTGGGTCAGCTTAATGATTATACTTGAAGACTAATGGTGTTAGTATGTCTAACCTTCTGTTGTCAGATACTGTCAAGTACAGGAACCCTGTGTGTTTGAAAAGTATGGCTTGATTGACCTATTTATTAACTTGTCAACAGATATCTAATACTACCCTCATTCCAAATGAGTCTGGTCAGTGCTTATGGTGGAAGAATAAATATCACTTCTGTGTACAGTTTGTGGGTTGCACCATGCACTGCTGGCTCACATCTAGTTTATAACTTGCCAAGGTTTCCCTCTCTTTTGGGACAGTCCACTGCCCCCCCCCCCCCAAAAAAAAAAAACCCTGGGGACTTTGAAGTTGCACTTTCTTGACATTAGTGCAGAGACTTGTCCCACCAAATCCAAGACATCTGGTTATTTACAACTGGAAACCTGCTCTTGCTCATTGACTGGTCATGTAAAGATTGGTAGTGGTATGCTAATCGCGAACATCCTTTATAGACCAGAGATATCAAGTTATGCTTAAAGTGGACCAAAACCCAGGATTTTGACAATCCTATCTGGTCGTTTCCACCAGGACCCTCTGATTGTCCCGCTGTGTGAAACCCCCCAGGTCACCTGGTCTGACTTGACATTTCCTCGGTCCTAAGGCGCATGCATGGCCGCTTGTCCAATTAATGCCTTCAAATCCGCACCCCCCCCCCTTCATCTGAGGGCTTGTCTAAGGCGCTGGCGGATCTGAGCGTGCTGGCGGCTGCATGCTTGCACATGTACCTTTCCACCCAAAAAGTGGTGAGTTTCACACAGCAGGGCATCCCGGGGGGTGGAAATTTAACAAATCTAAGATTCCAGGGCTGTCGGGGCATGGGTTTTGGTCCACTTTAAAGGGACTCTGTAGGCAAAGTTCATAAACTGTTGTTCAGCTGCTCACTCAATCATGGCTGCCCTCTCCCTTCCCCTCAGAATGCAGCTGCTCCTTTAAAGTAGAAACAAGGCAAATAATAATTCCTCTACCATAGACCACCAATGATAGGGTTAAGCTGGTGGTCTAAAGCTCTGCATCGGAGTTTGGACACAGAGAGAGAGAGAACAGCCAGGGTGATGAATATCAAGATTTACAGTTTCACCTTATGATCTGAAGCATGTGGCTATGGTCCTTGGCTCTGATGCTGCATAACCGGCAGGGTCTATAAGACATTCTGATTAGGGTTGTCTAGTGTTTCCATTTAATTACGGCAGGCATAGAATCGTTGACTCACAGGCAAGTGAATGATGTATATAGCATACATGGGAAATATGGGACCCAACCTCTGGCTGCCGGTAGGCTTTCATTTTTAGGCTAGAAGGTACAGAAACTGTAGGTCTTGCAGATGAGATTTTGGAACCGATATTGGCTGGCGCACCAATGACTTCAGAGAAGCAAGCCAAATTGTAAGGTTTCCCCTCTCCCCCCAAATTGTAAGGTTTCCCCTCTCCCCCCAAAACATAAAGTGATGCAGGGATTCCTACTGTATTTTGATGACTCCAGTCAATTTTCCTACACAAATCTACTCTAATGGGCTTTTATCAAAATATTTCATTGATGCATTCCTTGCACATATGTTGTTGTTTTAGCCTTCTTTCAGCTATGCCCTGTACTCTCCTTGTCTAGTCTCCCAATGCCACAGCCTGGGATTCACCTCCTGGTGGCACTACTCCCATTAAAAGCCTACCCCTTCACCATTTTGTAAGTCAAACAGTTTAATGGGAGTAGTAGAGAACCTGAGTCTTCAGCACCTTGAGACCTCAATTGAAACAAAAAATTCTACAGTTCATTCAATTGCATTGTTGTGGGCAGCTAAAGCACTATAGGGCCTATTCCATGGCAAACCATACCTTGATGCCACAAATGGCAGTTTTTGGTTTGTGAACACAAAGTTTGAAAACAAAGAAATGGGGCATACGTTTAGAGTGTTAGAGGGGCCTTGGTGGGCTAAGGTGGCTCAGATGTAATGGCCATCTTGATTTACAAGTTAAAACTTATGAATCATGGAGGGGGAGATGGATCCCCCTGCAGTAGACATGGGCTGTGGTGATGCACACAAACACGTTGGGTATACTACAGTATGTAATTATCATATTGTAGGACCAAGTTTTCCTTTGGAGTCAAACTCTGTAACAATAGTCACTTGCTTTATTAGAGGGCAGAATGTGGGAGACTCTTATCAATTGACTTCTCTGTAAAATGCCTCAGCTGAGTGTCACATGTAGAATTCCAAGAAGGATTGAAATGCCATGTGACCATTTCTGCCCAAGCCACCAGCATGATGCATGCACATCACATGCTGTACCAGGGGCTTTAGTAAGCCTAGAAGGCTGACCTGCCTTGCCCATCAAATATTTCAACTCTTTGCTTTTTGTTTTAGCATGTGATTTCTCCCCCCCCCCCCCCCCCCCCCTAAGGAATGTTAAAAAGCTTGCCCACAGTTAAGCTTTTTATGGTTTTGGTATTGTCATGTTTTAATATGGGATGGGTTGCAGATTTATCCACTGGTCATTCTTCAACAAAGCATTTTCCAGATGCACTTAACAAAATGTGAAAATCAAGTTGGTCTCACTATTGGTCTCCTGTCAAAATCAAGTTGGTCTCACTATTGGTCTCCTGTCACTGTTAAAATGGCATCTGACAATTTTATTGTATTTTTATCTAATCCTTTGAAAGATTTTCTATAGATTTATCCATCTTGTGGGCTTTCTGTAGTCCTTGGATAACATTCCTCAAACCTCTAAAGCCCTCTTCCAAAAGCCTTCAAATACTACATATTCTCACTACAGGATCTGGCAGCAGGATTCAGCAGAGCAAACAAGAGATACAGAGTAACAGACGCCCTCCATTTCGCTCATGGAACAGCCAGATGTATCCAATCTGGAAAGGAAGTGAAACCCAGAAAAGGGAATGCTGGAAAGGTGAGGAAGCCTCCAAAATAAATCTTTTGCATTTATTGCCTATTGAAGTTGTAGTGTATTGAATCAAAATTTCCCTTCACTTTAAGGAGGTCAAGTGACTTTTAGTCTCCAAAATGATGCTCCAACTCTAACCGGTGCCAAAGCTACGTTCTTCATCCAGCTGAACTTTCCCCAAAATCAGACTGTACTGCCTGATGGACAAGTTGTCTGGAGCCAAAACCGCACTAATAATGGTTTGTATCCTTGAAGATTTGTAACCACAATACAGCAGTACACAAATAGTGTCAGAAAATGGTACTCACACACTTCCGCAGTTTAAAAGTAAAGCACTATGAGCAAACATATGAACATTATCCTGATTGTGACCCAAGACCAAGAAATTCCACAAAAATGTGGAGAGCTTGGTTTTGGGTTAAAGTTCATAAGATGCCCTTGAACAAGTGGCATGTGGTTGCTCAGTGAAGGAAAGATGGGACGTGAAACAAATCCTGGGACTTCGACTTTCTTTTTTTTTTTTTATTCCATTGGTGGGTTTTGTCCCACTTTTTTAATGTAACTGAGGGGAGCTACAGTGTATGAAAACAAAAAATAGGGTCATGAGAAAATTGTAAGCGTAGAATGACTGACTGCATTGTTATTGCCTTGCTTGTAGGTACCTGGGATCCAGTTTTCCCTGATGAAACTGCCGAAGGTTCTCACTGCACATTTCCAGATGGCAGTCCATTCCCACAGGATGCTGAGAAAAGACGCAGCAAGTTTGTCTATGTTTGGCAAGCATGGGGTAAGATGTAATGATTCCAGTAACTTCAACACCTTTGTGATGAACTCCTCATCTATTAAACCATTTCTATTAAACCTTTTCTTTTAGGAAAGTACTGGCAGGTCGTAGATGGCCCTTCTTCTAATTTAACAGTGGAGACAGATGACATTCCTCTTGGCTCACACACAATGCAAGTGGTTGTTTACCATTATCGCGGACGGCAAAAATTCATCCCCATTGGTGCTACTTCCTCTCAATTTGCAATTACTGGTAAGCAGACTTCTGCACAATACACTGAACTGAGGTCCTTGCAAATGTTTAGATTAGTCAGGATCTTCCCAAGCCCTTAACTTGGTAATCTGGTCTGTTGGTCAATGACCGGAAAAACACTTGTAATGGGGATAACCATTTCTATATATGACTAGAAACTGCCTTGTAAATGTTCCACATTTTTTGTTATGGTTCCTGGCTATTGGTCACTAATGGTAAAGGTCTAACTTTGAATGCAGTTTAACAAAGAACAAAATATGTTAATGTGTTCACACAGATCAAATACCAGTTTCCGTTTCCATATCTCAAGTTCTGGATCTGGATGAGGAGGACCAGCGCTTTATTCAAAACAGAGCAGTGTCTTTCAGTGTAAATGTTCATGACCCAAGTCACTATCTTCAAGAAGCGGACATATCCTTTTCTTGGGATTTTGGAGATCAAAGTGGCACTCTGATCACCCTGAACACTGGCGTCACCCATACATATGTAACTCCTGGTGTATTCAAAGCAAAGGTGGTAGTTCAAGCTGCTGTTCCAGTCACACCTTGCGGAAGCTCTGCACCTATGATAGCTACAACTGTTCTACCTGTAGTGTCCACCACCAGGGTAGCCGCATCAACTGGAGTCCCTGAACCTGTGACATCTGGCAGCCAAACAGGTACATTTGGAAGATATAGTATCTGTTTTAAAGCAAATATGGCTACTGTATCAAAGGTAAATGATGAGAGCATTTAATGTGGGTATGCTTCTACTGGCACTGGCAGCGATGCAATAAGTCATTCATTTGCAAGTTCTAATGTGAAGGAAGCTTTGCTTTTAAGTAGAATGTGTGTATAATATATTTATATTTTTTTTTTTTTCCTACAGATGCACCTGTTACTGCTGCTGGCCCAGGCAACTCAACAGTGTTGGATGAAGCTGCTGCTTTAAATGATGAAATTAATGCAGAGGCTTTAGCACCAGAAACTGACCCTGATTCTGAAAATGAAGCCTCACCAGTGGCTGACAACGAGGAAGCCACAACTGCAGCTGTGGTTCCAAATGAAGAGGGTGTGGCACAAGCTGAAGGTCTAGACACAGAGGCTGTGCCAAATGAGGAAGAGGTATTACCTGAGGCTGTGCCAACAGAAGCTGTCCCTGCTGCTGAGGAGGGTGCGTTGGCAACAGAAGCTGTCCCTGCTGCTGAGGAGGGTGCGTTGGCAACGGAAGCTGTCCCTGCTGCTGAGGGTGCGTTGGCAACGGAAGCTGTCCCTGCTGCTGAGGAGGGTGCGTTGGCAACAGAAGCTGTCCCTGCTGCTGAGGAGGGTGCGTTGGCAACGGAAGCTGTCCCTGCTGCTGAGGAGGGTGCGTTGGCAACGGAAGCTGTCCCTGCTGCTGAGGAGGGTGCGTTGGCAACGGAAGCTGTCCCTGCTGCTGAGGAGGGTGCGTTGGCAACGGAAGCTGTCCCTGCTGCTGAGGAGGGTGCCCGTAGAGGTTTAGCTATCGCTTAATCTCATGACTTTTACAGTCCATGTTTGTCCAAAGATAAATATGCCTGGCTATTGATGTAAAGGGCCAAAACCGGAGCTAGCTAAATCGCAAGGCGTTGCCCTCCTTTTTCATGCCCAAACTGCCAAGGGCCATAGGCCATGAACAAGGTGGCCAGGCAACACATTGTGGAAACTTTGTTTAGTCTGTATTGAGACTCTATATTGGTAGAGCACGCCCCCATTGTAAAAGACTAAAGTGCCATCTGTGTATGGCGCCCTTCTGGAATCTAGACTAGGTTCTATTTAAGAGACAGAGGTAAGGACCACTTTGGTGTCTTAGACTGTCTCAGCTGTGGAGATTGGCATTGCTGTTTTCTGTTAGGACCGTCGCTGCTTTTTCTTTCATAATGGCCTATCAATAGGGTCACAGATGGCAAACATTTAGTGGATCTAAGCCTGCCTTGAATACATTTCATTGAAGTACCCTTGTAACTAGATATATCGGTATTAAAGGGCCAGTCCAGCCAGACTTTTTTTTACTGCCACCCTTGCCTAGCGCAATCAGGCATGTGGCATTGGTGGATTACCAGCGAGGTAAGGGTGGCAGGGCGGGGTTGTTTGAGAATGGGCAGTCTGTCTGTCTGGACTATCCCTTAAGACTTTCTTGTCTGAACAATGGTCTTTACATGTTTGTCTCCCCTCTTACCAGCTGTTACAGAACTAACTGAAGCTATAGCGGCAACAGAGGCTGGTGAAGTGTTGCTGCTTGCCAAGCGTCAGGCACCTGAAGGACCACTTGTAGGCTGCCTGCTCTATCGTTATGGAACATACGCAGCTGACCTGGATATTGTCTGTAAGAATTTAATTAAAATGGTAACTTTTTTTAAATTCCTTTTTAATATTAGAACTCTTAATGATGCTTCTTGCTCTTAACAGCTGGCATAGAAAGCGTACAAATTGTGCAAGTGGAACCTATTGTATCAGCAGGACTTGAGAACACTGTAGACCTTACAGTGACTTGTCAAGGAAGGTGAGGAAACAATGTCTCTGCAGATGCAAACTAGAAATGTTACTTCTAAAATCTGTCAGCTTTATTTGGGTTAATGGTAAATGTTAGTTTCAGGATATTCTTGCTATAAACTTTACATGTTTTGACGTGGTTCTATCCTGTGTATGTACATTGCATGCATATTCAGAATTTCTTAATATACTGAATTCAGCATTTGTAGAATAAGGAATGAAGTGGCTCTGAAATGGTGTAGAGCAGCCATACTTAACTGCAGAGCTCAGTGCCAGATTTCCAGACCCTGACAGCCCTGCACTCGGTTGCTTCTGTGTTGCCATGCTCGGAGCTGCCCCCTTGATCAGCTATGTAGTGCTTTAGTGTCCCTGCCAGTGTCATGGCTCCCTGGCCCCTAGCATTGCAATCTGAAGTACTGCAATCTGAAGTACTGAAGTGGCATTGCAAAGTACACACAAACATTGTTGCTCTGCCCCATCCACCCCCTGTCGCCCCTCGTGTGCTGATTTAACCATCCGTCCCCCTGTGACAACCCCCTGGCCAGACCTTCACCTCTCACCAGATGTCTGTAAATGGACCTTTACAAGAAGAGGTTGAGTACCTCTAATGTAGAGGATCATTCATCGTAGTTCTAAAAGCTACTGTCCAGACAAAACTCAAAGTCCCTTTCACACGTAGTCATTAAGTCCTGCAGCATTTCTGATGCAAACACAACTCCATACAAATTGATGGCTCCTTTCACACCTCTGGGCTTTACTTGTGCTTGCTTGCGTTGCTAAGACTCAACATGGAGGGGAGGCCTAAAATTCTGAGGTTAAAAGGAGGGGAGGCCTAAAATTCTGAGGTTAAAAGGAAGGAGGGGTATCTTTGAACTGGTTATGTGAAGAAGGGTTCTGATCCAGGGAATTTAAGGGGAAAAAGTTGCTATTGTGGTACAGAGATGGAATGTCCCTTTACTTGTCCAAGCAGCAGTTCAAATGAGAGGCACCATTTGGTGGAGGTCCTAGAATGTAGCACAAAATGGGCCTAGTGCAATGCTGGAGGTTTAGGGTTGGAATCAAGGTTTGGAGGAGGGATTCCTAAGGTAAAACATTGATGCTGGAAGTGAATGTGGCAGCTGCTTACTGAGAAGCCGACCTTGAGGGCCATTAAAGTGGGTTTGTGAAGGAGGGCAGATATCATTTGGAAACATAGGTTGAGGGGGGCACATGGATGCAAGTTCCCACAATGAGAATGCCATCTCACATAGGTGGGGTGCTTACTGGAGTTCAAAATGTCTGAAGTGCAAATCCTGCCCTCCCTTAACAAATCAAATATTAACAACTGTGTTTAACTTATTTTGCAGCATTCCAAGTCAAGTCTGTACTGTAATCTCTGGCCCTGACTGTGAAACTCCACAACAGACAATCTGCAACCCAGTGGAGCCATCCTCTGACTGTCAGCTAGTCCTTCGCCAAGTCTTTAATGATACCGGTGTCTTCTGTGTAAATGTGTCATTAGCAGATGACGTAAGCTTAGCTGTTGCCAGCGCTCAGGTTAGCGTGTTAGCAGGTAGGTGATGGTTCATAAAAAGTTGTGGTACCTGTTAAGGGGGAGGTGGGGCAGAATGTTTAAACACTGGCATTACACTTGAGACTTCATATTGGGCTGGCATGCACGTATCCTATGTTGCAACATGCATTTTTGGATTATGATCATCAAGTTGTCTTAGTGCCTGTCTTTGTTGCTGAGTGAAGGCAGGCTTAGCATGATTAGGAAATGAAGTGAAACTTACCTGGCTGTAGTAGATCAGAAGTGCTGTCTACAGCACTGCGCTCCAAAAGCCAACCAAGCCAGGCCCCTGGGAGTGTATGTGCTTTCTACATTGTGGACCGTTTTAGTAGCTGTCTGCTTTAGTAGCTGTCTGCTTTAGTTCAGTCACTAAACCTGAGCGCAACAGCCAAACGGGCAGTGTTTTGTGACGACTTCCTTTCTAACTCTTTATTACATGCCATTTGTATTTTATCATGCTGTTCTCTGCCATAGGTGCTGCATCTTCAGTAAATGGAATAGCTGTTACCGTTGGTGTTCTCCTTGCAGCTCTAGCAATAGCTACTGTAGCTTATACCTACAGGTATGTAGCCAAACCTTTAAGCATAGATACTGACTTAAACATGTGACAGTTGGTTTAGTGCAGCACTGCACTTGACATGTTTCACCTGATAGACATTAGACTAATGGTGTTAAAGAGCCTCTGTTTAAAATGGGGAACCTAAGTGTGTCTGTCTAGTGCTAATTGGCAGCAGGCTGTTTGGATTTGTACTGACCACCTATTTCAGATTTAACACTTTCCTCCCCCCAAAGTGTATATAAAGTAATTTATAATTTTATGTATATATAATTTTTTTTTTTTTCTAGACATGTGAAGTCATACACACCACTCAGAAGTACACACTCCTCTGTGAACTGGCTTCCTGATCGGTCATCTGTTTGGGTTTTCATTCAAAATGCCTTTGGACGCACTGCAAATGGGGAGCATAGCCCCTTGCTTAATGGCCGAGTAGTGTGATGCAAAGAGGAGCATGGAGCAAAGCGAGCGTTTGATGTTGCCTTATTGCCTATGTGTTGCCAAAGAATGACAAGCCTCTGTTTTTACTGTATTTACTGCCAAGCAAAAAGAAATGCAGCGAGCTTTGTCTGTTCTCCCTGGTGGAGTGAACAAGTGCAACATTCAACCTATGGCTGAACCTTTCCACCAATAAATGTCTTAATCCATATTTCCTAGTCTGAGTTTCATTATACATACTATTCAATAAGCCGTCACTTGGGAGCTGCCATTCAAAAGTGAGGCTCAGACTTGCTCAATTAGGATATCCTTTAGCACAGTAGCAGACTGCAGGGAATGCAAATGTGCCCCAGCATGGATGTGTAATGGTAGTTATTGGGGGTTTAAATAGCAGTAACCACAGTTGGCCTCAATTGTAATTCCACATGTCACATGTATAGTAGTGGAGGTTAAGGGTTAATGGGACAGACCACAGCATTAGGGAGCTGACAAGATGGCCTCACAGCAAACGCTCAATGGCAAGTAGGATAAATGAAAGCATCAGCTGTCAGGAAACCGGGGTGTCACGTGGTCCCACTACTAACCAGAGACCGCCGCACACGCCCACCGGGTTCCCCAAAACCTTGTCCGACCCTCTTATTAGGGTAACCAGGCAAACCGCCTTTGGACACACAAATTCCGGGTTTAAGGCAAGAAGACAGCTCAATTAAATATACGTTTTAATGGCTATAAGCACGCTAGGCAGAGTGTACAAGCATTTAACTATAAAGAAGTATGGAATATTACAGATTAAATAACTATGCGATTCTGAGATGGGTTACAACAGCTATGCAATACACAGACAATAACAAGCAAAGTTTACCTTGAGCATGCAGCGTGGTGAGGAGCTCTTACAAGGGGGTGTGTCAAGAGCTTCTGGTGATGGTGATGGACACCCCTGGATATGCCGGCCGCACAACCCCCTTCCGATGAGTGACACCAGCCTGGTTTTTGACCATCCAATTTATGCTGCCAGGCTATCCATCTCCCCTCCCCATTGTGGGAGGGGATGTTACCTCCCATTTTTTAGAGGGGGATTTTGCCCTAAAACCCTTTTTGGAGCTATAACTTGGAGCAGGGGGGTCACACTGCCTTGTGAGTGGTACCAACCTATCGGCCAGGCGCACCTGAACGCGTTTTAAGTCCAGGGACCGGGTCTTTATTCGGTCCAGAACCTTAGTTCCCCGTTTACCAGTCTGTCTGGTTTCCAGACCTGTTTTATACTATGCTCCGGTCCAGCTTTGGGAGCCGGTTCTGGTTCTGTGACCGGTTTGGCCGTAGGACGCATGGCGTCCGCGTTACGGCCCATAGACTATTTATTTTAATTTAAGAATTTAAGAAAAATTCAAGAAAAATTAAATTCCTTCACATCTCCCTTCTTTAGAGGGTGCTAGGGGCCAGAACCTGTCGGTGCTGACCCATGCACCCACTGGCTACCTCCCCCTCCAAAAGGGCGCTCAGGGGCAGCGCATCCTGATGCTGGCCCGTGCACCCATGCCTCTGCTATTCCGGTCTGGCAGCACCACGGCGGTAGTGCTGTTTTGGGTTGAGGGTTCTGGGCCAGGTCCACTCCCGGAAGGGGTGTAAGGTGGCCCATAGCTGGGACCGCGGGTCCAGTTGCCGATGGCAACTCATCCCTTTCTGCTTTACCCGAGCCAGGGGCCTCGGTGCATGTTGCCAACACTGGCCAAGGAGGCAGCCCCGAGTGGGTGCCTGCCTGACCTCCAGCACCATGAACTGGGTCCCCTGGATGGAGTGTCTGCCCTGGGGGGGACCTTCCGTGGGAAGGATCTCCCACCGGGCAGTACCCACCCCGTCAAGCCAGGTGGGTGACAAGGCCATTAAACTTGGAACCGGCGTGGCATAGACCACTGCCATTGGTACAGACCTCTTTCCTTGCGGCCGAGTTATCGGTGAGATGCTGGGACTTGACCCTGCCACCCCCACCCTCTGGCCGGTATAGTACAAATGGCAGCGGACAGCCAGGCCCGGCTCCACTGGCTTGTTGGTGATCCCTATGTGCCCAGTCATCCGGCTCTCTAAGGCATAGCACTCCTTAGCCCTGGGCAGATAGGGGACTGCCAACTGCTGGTCCTCAGGCCACCCCCCTGGTGACCCTGACCATCATTGGGTACAGCCGCACTGGTCCCCCGACCACCCATCTGGGGTCTGGGCCCAAGTGAGGCTGCATGTCTTGCTTGGGGAGAACTCTCTGGGGGTCATTAGTGCCTGATGCTATCCCACATCTCTGCCTGGACATAGTCGGGACCACCATGTCCTCAGTCAGTTTCACGAGACCCACCTCTGGGTTTCCGCCTGCCTCAGCAGCCTCCTGGGAGGAAGGGAAGGATCGGTCGGTCCCCTGAGGGGACTCTGGGACCTGCTCCTCCACCACTTCCACCCGAGCTGCCGGTTCAGTCAGAACACCCGAGTCCCTTAACACCCCGGGCGTGCTGAAACCCTGCAGTGGGGACTTACCTAGGGGTCCCACCTCTCCATGGGCACCCCTCATCCC
Source organism: Gastrophryne carolinensis (assembly GCA_027917425.1). Lineage (NCBI taxonomy): Eukaryota > Metazoa > Chordata > Amphibia > Anura > Microhylidae > Gastrophryne > Gastrophryne carolinensis. The sequence goes on from CM051236.1 coordinate 162,948,097, forward strand.
ATCTGCAGGTTCCACCACCCCTGTTTCTGGGCATGGACTGGTCCTCTCGGGTTGAGGTGCTGGGAACCCTGGACAGGGGGTGGTTGGAATAGACGAGACCATCCCATCCCCGTCCGTCTCCCGGGGCCTCCCTTCGGACTTCCGTCAGCCCTGGCAGCCACTTGGTTTGGGGGAAGGGGGCAATTAGACCCCCGAGGGGCCCCTGAGCTGCCAGCGCTCCCACTATTCTCGATAGTGGCCCGAGCCGCTGCGGCCTCAGGTAATGCCTGCCCCCCTTCCATTCCCCTCCAAGCCGCCAGACCAGCCTGGCCCTCTGCTACCCCAGGGGTGGAGAAACCCTGCGATGTGGACTTACCTGGGGGTCCCACGTCTCCTGGAACAGCCCTCACCTCAGTCGCAGTTTCCTCCCCAGCTGCTGGGTAACCCTCCTTCCTCTGGGAGGAAGAAGCACACTTTACACCCCCTACCCCCACATTCCCTGTAGCAGGTAGGTTACTCACATTATTTGCACATCTTGAAACATACATGCTATTACATTCTGGGGGACCAGACCTCGGGGGTTCAGTGGCCGCATACTGAGACACTAGCTGCCCCAAGTCTGTCCCTAGCAAAACACCGGCAGGGATATTCGGCGATACCCCCACCTCCCGCACACCCCGCCCAGCACCCCAGTCCAAATAAACTTTTGCCATGGGGAGTGCCGATGCACCTCCCTCAATTCCAGAGACAGAGTCGTTCCAGGGATGAAGTCCGGTGGGGACACCATCTCAGGGCGCACAAGAGTTGTCTCTGCGCCGGTGTCCCTAAGTCCCACGGCCACAGCTTGGCCCACAGTGACGAATTGCAAATTGTCCCGGGACCTCCCAGCACCCCTACCCACATACAGAACCGTGGAGGAGTTCTGGGATGGACCCTGCTGGCGCTGGGGACATGCGGCCTTGAAGTGTCCTGGTTGGTTGCAGTGGTGACAGAGTTGGGGCCCCCCTTGTCTGGAGAAGGGGGTAGGGGCAGGGGTCTTGGGCTGAGGGGCATGTACAACAGACGCCAGCGGCGGCTTACCCACTTTCCAGCTGGCAGGTTTCCGGGGCTCCTGGGCTCTGTTGTGACTGTACTCATCTGCAAGGGCGGCCGTTGCTGAGGCCCCCTCTGGCTTCCGGTCACGCAGAAACTGCTGCAGCTCGTCAGAGCAATTCCAGAGGAACTGCTCTATGGCAATCCGCTCCTTCAGCTGCTGGATGGAGGTGACTCCTAAGCCGGTGGTCCACTGCTCAATTGCTCTCTGTAGCACCCGCATGTGATCAGCCCAGCTGTCGCTGGGGCCCCGTCACAGACCCGCAGCTTCTTGCGATAAAATTCCGGGGTAAGGTTATATTGTCGGATCAGGGCTTGCTTGACCCCCTCGTAGCTCAGGGTGGTTTCGCTGGGCAGGTACCCAAAGATTTCCAGGGCTTTACCCCTAAGGCGGGGGGTTAGGTACCTGACCCACTGATCCTCCGGCACATGGTATTGATGACAAACGGTTTCAAAAGCCAGCAGAAATGTGTCCAGATCTGTGCCTTTGTCCAGGATGGGGAAATCCTCCGCACGCAACTTTGGGGCCTGGTTCTCAGGGGGCCCGCCACATGTGCTGGGTGGAGGGTGCTGAAGCTGTAGCTGCAAAACTTGGAGCTGGTGTTCGTGTTCAGCTTGCATCTGCTCCCGGTGTTCCTGCATGAGGAGCGCGTAGGTGGCGTGGTCTCCCGTCTGAAGACTTGCCACAGCAGCATTCAGGAGAGTGACTGAGCCTGCTTGGCTGGGAGGACCGGCAGGCGGGGCTCGGTCCTGCGGGATGCTGAGGGCTGGTGACCGGCTTCTGGGAGAGCCCTGGCTGGGCCCCTCTGCACCCAGTATATCATCGGCGGCCACATCCCTGCTTCTGGCCCTGGTGCCATTTGCCATGCCTGCAACTGCTCTATTGCACACTGTAATCACACAACTACTGTAACCACTCTCAGAATATGCCTAGCGTTGAGCTGATCTTAAGATCCCAGCAACAGAAAAGCCGCTGCTAGTAATCTTTAGTGTATGAGAGTATGGGGCCCACACTCACTTACACTATTTGCCTTATCCCAAACCGCTGCCACCAAATTGTCAGGAAACCGGGGCGTCACGTGGTCCCACTACTAACCAGAGACCGCCGCACACGCCCACCGGGTTCCCCAAAACCTTGTCCGACCCTCTTATTATTAGGGTAACCAGGCAAACCGCCTTTGGACACACAAATTCCGGGTTTAAGGCAAGAAGACAGCTCAATTAAATATACGTTTTAATGGCTATAAGCACGCTAGGCAGAGTGTACAAGCATTTAACTATAAAGAAGTATGGAATATTACAGATTAAATAACTATGCGATTCTGAGATGGGTTACAACAGCTATGCAATACACAGAGACAAGAACAAGCAAAGTTTACCTTGAGCATGCAGCGTGGTGAGGAGCTCTTACAAGGGGGTGTGTCAAGAGCTTCTGGTTATGGTGATGGTGATGGACACCCCTGGATATGCCGGCCGCACAACCCCCTTCCGATGAGTGACACCAGCCTGGTTTTTGACCATCCAATTTATGCTGCCAGGCTATCCATCTCCCCTCCCCATTGTGGGAGGGGATGTTACCTCCCATTTTTTAGAGGGGGATTTTGCCCTAAAACCCTTTTTGGAGCTATAACTTGGAGCAGGGGGGTCACACTGCCTTGTGAGCGGTACCAACCTATCGGCCAGGCGCACCTGAACGCGTTAAGTCCAGGGACCGGGGTCTTTATTCGGTCCAGAACCTTAGTTCCCTGTTTACCAGTCTGTCTGGTTTCCAGACCTGTTTTATACTATGCTCCGGTCCGGCTTTGGGAGCCGGTTCTGGTTCTGTGACCGGTTTGGCAGTAGGACGCATGGCGTCCGCGTTACGGCCCATAGACTATCGGTGCCGTGCGTCTGCCCTGTTACATGTAGTTCTGACACAATCCCAGCAGGGTATTCCCTGAACCACAGCCACAATGGCAGCGTCACAGTGGGTGGCCTGTGATCTTTGCTCGTCACAGCTGTGTCCTAAATTACACCTTCCTGTATCTTGTTAATATACCTGAGCCTTTTGTGATCAGGGCTGGCAGGGGTTGAATAAAACGGGGGGGGGGGGTAGAATACACACATGGGGGGACTTTGTGCATTTGTCTCCTGAACTTTAGGTTTGAAATAATAATAATAACAGGGAGGAGGGGGGGGGGGGGGGTGGGGAGGAAGTTTAAGACCGAAGGAATTTAAGAAAAATTCAAGAAAAATTAAATTCCTTCACATCAGCTTTTATTGTTGCAGGGTCATGAAGAGGTTGTTCTTTACTCCACATTGCAGTCAAATGCACAGTTCACAGGCCAATAAAATTGTATCGCTTGTAATAGACACAAATGCTTCATAAGGACATTTCAGGGTAAGGGTTGAAAAGTCTTGTGTCCTTCAGGCAGAAGGTACACTTGCTTATCAAAACATTTCGGCATAGGGTTGACTAGGCTTGTGTCCATCCACAATGAAACACAGGTGCACTTACTTGCAAGTCTCATCACATGTAAGCCTTTTTCCTGAGGGAGATTCAGGTAGCCACCATTTCACTTTGAACTGAGCATCCCCCTTGTAGTAGAGTCTTTGGGGTATGGTGGACTGGGACGTGGGATTTCCCAATGTCAGCAGAGTGGCCATCCGCAAATGAAACACGGGTACCTCTCATCAGGTGTCTGAGCCCTACTGCGCCCCACCAGAGTCTCCGGCACAGCGGCTTCTCCATCACAGCCCCTTTTGGATCCTCTTATGTCCCTTTTGGATCCTCTTATGTCTAAGGGGTGCCACCTCTGTCATATCCATGCCAGGACCCCACTGGGTTTTGTCCTACATGGATCTCAACTCTCTGCGTAGACCTCAGCATTGATTGGCTGTACTGCAACCACGCCTTACTCACTTCAGCCTGCACCCGTGCCTTGTCTCTGTAGTATAACAACCAGATGTCTTCTGTAGGGAGGCTACTCAAGTAACCTTAGATTGGTTTTTGGATTATCTCCCTGTATATCCCTCCGAATTCACTTTATGAAACCTCTGCTCAATACAATGTTGCCTGTCTTTTTCCACAAAGCTCCCAGCCAATCTTGGCAGTTTCCTGTAACCCAAATATATCTTATGCCCCTGACTCATCCTAAAGGGCAACTCTGAGTTAGAAATCTGAGTCTAAATTAAGTTTTCATTTGTGGTCTTATGAAGTAAGATTAGCAACCCCATTTTCACATTAATAGATACTTCCTGCATAAATATTTTTGAGCACATAAATGTGTGACCATGGTGAGTGCGTTTTTTTTTTACCACGGATGGGCCCTAGAAATATCTATTGGAATAAAATAAGGCAACTAGACTTGCGGTTTCATAAAGAGTAATATGTATACGAATATGGCAGCAATAAATAACCCAATCTACATCCTGTGTCTACATTAAACAATGCAAGGTGGTGGTTAGCCTTGTTAACATGAACCTAAAGACCTCCAGTCAAACGTCTAGTAAATTGCTTCCCCCCCCCCCCTCCCGATCATTGGCATAAGCAGTTTGAGAGGCATATTCACACCAAATTGAGAGATATATGCCTCAAACAAGGCAAAGCTTGCCTGTCATCTTCACACATGCAGACACTCAAACAGCTAATGTAGCAAAGGAAATCTGTTAGGGAAGCTGTTACAACGTATCTCTGAGGGTGGCTGTTGCAAAAGCACTGTCAGGGGATATAAAGTATTTTATTCAAAGATGAGTCCTTACAGCTGGAGTATTTCTAGACAGACGTAAGACAATTGCACCAAGCTATGAGGTATTTTTGACTGACACTTGTTTTTCCAGATTTGGCTTCTTCATGTGTGTGGCATGACGGCCACTGCCATGCATGTTTAAGAATGCAGAATCTGCCTGCTATTCCAAACATCTGCATGGTGTTAATTCCCATCAATAAGCTTATGTCACGGAGGAGCTTTAGGGGAGCAATTTACTAAGCTTGATTATTTTTTTTTTTTTTTTTTTTTTACAGACAAAAGGTGTTGTAGCCCCTCTATTTCACTTTGGCTGCTTCTTTCAAACTTATTATCTGCTTATTAAACCCAACCACACATCTTTGGAACCAAGGCTGGGTGCAATTACCTTGAAGGTGGTTGAAGCTTTGATGCAGTGTATTACTAACCAATGAGGTATTTTGCACTTTGTAGGTCAGAGAATTAATGCTGCTGACAATTGGTATCAATGGAGTTGTGAGTATCTTTGAAGTCAATATATACAAGAACCTGGGTAAATGCGATTTATGCATAGCTGGGATCAGGGGCAGATCTGCCCCCCCCCCTTTCCTTATTAAAAAAAAAAAACTAGTCAATCAATAGTTTGATAAACTTTCTGCATTATGGAGACCCCCCAATACATATATTATATAGAGAGAGGGGATCACAGATCCACACCATATACTGTAAGCATCAAGATATGTAAAACGTGATTTGTATTTAGGCTTTAAAGAGAGAAACAGAATCAGACACATACTGCTATACAGAGATGATTACTATGAGAAACTTTAATCCTTTTCAAAGAAAAGTATATTATACAGGCAGCAGTGTGTGTAACAAGATGTATGTAAAAAAAATAAAGCTACATTATATGTACACAATCCACCTGGAAAGCTGGCAGGCATCATGATGTAATATGTGACACACTGATTCAGATCTGATACAATGCATAGCTCCAAGTTCACACTCTGGATATTACAATTCACTGCAGAAAGACCACTTGTAAAAATACCAACAAAACTATGAACCACCATCTGACCCCACTTGGGTTAGAAAATGGGCTATATACAGGTATTGCAATGGTAGACTGCCTATCCACATACACTATCGCCATCCTTAACTATGCCCGATTAGGGGATAATTAGAAAAATGGTCTGAGATCTACTTTATCATTAAGGCCTAATGGGGCCACGTGTTCGCCATATTCTGTGATACCATGCTGTTCATGCTGAATCGTCACATTCCCATCGCTCCACTATAGGTGCAGGGGTGTATTTTCCATTAGGCACACCTAGGAGGCAGCACAAGGAGGAGGGGTGAGAGGATGGAATTGAAAAAGGCGGTGTGCCATCAGAAAAAATGCAAGGGATCTAAAGAAGCTTATCACTGACATCTCACCTCAGTCACTGCTGCGCCATTTCTTCAAAACATAAGGTGGTTTGTTTCACCTCCCCTCTTTCTGGGGTCCCTTCCACTGACCTGCGCAATATATTCCCCAGCATAGGAGCGAACTGGCCATAGGGAGACCTGGGACAATGTGGCCCGGTGGGCTGCACCGCTTTGGGACCAGTTGGGCTGCAGTTGTTAACACCCACATTCAATCCCTGCACCCACAAACCAAGGAACCCTAGCCCCAATGCTATAGCCCCAGCATCATGGTTGTGGGGGCCTCAGCATGGATGTCTCGTGCCGACTGGTAAAATCCAGGGCTGATTTTTGGTCCCAGTCCGCCACTGCTCCAGCTGCTACTAAAGTCGCAGGCGGCAATGCAATATGAGTGATTTGCTGTCTTAGCAAGTTACACGGTGGGTGTGAGGGGGCTAGAGAGAAGAGATGAACGCTAAAACTGGCTGAGAGTGACACATTGGTCGGAGGGGAGGCATAGAGAGAGCTTACGGACAAGTCCTAGTGAAGGCCAGGTGTACTGTTGGATGGATGGCATCCTGTCCCTGAAGCTCAAAATGCAGCAGGTCGCCCGTGTGTGGCAGACAAGGAAACGCCTCATCAGCACTTCCTCCTCCTCTGTGCTGCACTAACCCAGTATCAGGAAAAAGAGTGCAAACAGGAGCAGGCCCCCCTACCATAACTCCCAACTGTCCCTCTTTTGAGTCCATGTCCCCCTGCCCCTCGTTGAATCATTTATTGATGCAGATCTGCATGTTACACCTCAGAGAGTGACAAATGATTACATTTGCCTATTCAAAGGGTTAATATTGTTGTAACTGTTACATCCTATCTCCTATCCATCCCACACTGAGGGGGTGTGACTTAATTTAACAATTTCCGTCTTCCCACCCTAAAACGTTGGGAGGTATGTTGCCCGGGGGGACACTGGGCAGCCACACTTGAGCACTGCACAGATTTTAATGTTGTACAGGATTTGTGTTATGTGTGTATGTATGTTGTCTGCATCCTGGGGGTTGGGGTATGTAGTGCCTTCTGCATCTTGTGTGTGTATCTATCTATATATATAATGTAGTGCTGTCTGAGTGTTGTGTTGAGTATGTGTATGTACAGGGTCTAAGATTCTTTTAGCTTGGCATGCTATTATACATACCTCTTAAGTGACTTTCCCTCTTGAGTACATGTCCCCCTGCCCCTTGTGTTCTCATTTGTCCCTCTTTGAATAGGCAAATGAATTATTTATTAATGTAGATCTGCATGTTACACCTCAAAGTGTTTATATTGTTTTAAGTGTTATAACCTATCTATTCTTCAATGAGGGGGAGTGGCCTAATTTAACAAATGTCCCTCTTACCCACCTTGAATATTGGTAGGTATGGCTATACTGGTCATACCTCATGCAAGCTGGGCAGTCATGTTCATTCCCATATATTAAAGCGGTATAAAACCCAACAGGGGCCTGCCCTAGAATCTAAACAATTCCATGGCCAGCCACTGCTCTACCCCTGGGGCATCCCAAATTAAAATGCCCCACTGTGTGAAACTCCCTGGGGCGCTGCAAAACTCGCCTTCTTACTGGCTCACTCACCAATGTAAATATCGACAGCCGCACCCCCAGCATCTCTACACTGTGGCACGCTGCTGCTTCCAAACATTCAGATAGGCTGGGGACGGGAGTGCGCCCACGCCTGGGGATACAATCGCTCTTGCTTCCAATTGTGGTAGACAACCGCTTGCTGAGCATTAAAAATGCATGGACCACAAGACTGGGGAAGGGTGAGTTTTTATGGGCAATCTGGGGGAGGTTTCACACAGCGCGACATCCCAAATCAGGATGCCCCTGGGAACAAAATCCGGGATAGTCAAAATTTCACACCTCAGGCGATGCAGCTGGATCAGCAATGGACGATTTTTCTTAAAAAGTTTCCACTGCCAAGGCCACGCCCACTCAGCACTTTTGAGATTGCCGATTGGCTCATCTCAGTTACTGAGTCCCGTGCCGCAGCCAGCTGGCCGCATACCCGGCTTCCTGCTCAGTTTTGAGCGCTGCCATGCCCAGCCTGAGTGGCTCGGTGTGGGAGTGTGCCAGCAAACACAGCCTCTCAAAAGCTGATGGAGGGCAATTCCCTGCCTCCTGGATACCCACCCTGAATCAGCAGAGTACAGCCAACTGCAGGGTTGTGAGGGGGCAGTGTATTGCTTAAACCGGAACAACCCCAAATTTTTCCCAAAATAGATGTTGTTCCTAGCGTTAGGGTGCGTCTCAATTGCTGGTGCCCCCCTGAGCATTAACCTTCTTGAATCGGAGAAATCTCCTTGGTCAGTAAAATCAATCACTGTGATTGGCCACCACCATGAATAATAATTTACCTCAAGCATGGTCAGGATTCTTGGCGTTCCAGCGGTTTGCCACGCCCCTGGTGACCAGGAGCTGCCACAATGCTCTAATTTACGGCACTTTCCAACCCTTATTTTTTGGGCCTTTTGAGTGCAATTCTTTAGAGGTGTCTACCTTTGTTGGTTAAGGGTCTATCTGTTCTCCTGCATTGTATTACTTTTTTTTTTACATGAACAGCTGCCTGGACTCTATTTAAATTGACCTTTTAATGAACTGTAACCATGACTTATTTTTGGAGTAGGCCTTATATTCCGAGTTGCTGAAGAGCAGGGTTTAGGTAAGTGGACTGAAAGGAAGGGTGGGGGCTTTAGATTGCTGTACAATATTGATGCACAAATATTTTTAAAGAACTACTCAGTCATTTCTAGTTTCATCCAGTTGCTCCTGAAGCCTATGATGGGGGATGGCTTAAGGCACAAGTGTTATTGGGAAAAGAAGGGAGTTTAAGGGGGCTGTCCAAGCAGGTCCTGTGGGCTGAATTAGTCTGGGTGCAGCAATCTGTGCTCTAATGCTGAAAATGCATTCAAACATTTTAGTGCATATGTGTACTTGTGATGCGTCATAGCTGCCAATGATGGCTGGGGTTGTACCGAGGTTGGCACTGGAGAGTGTTGTTGATACCAGAGCCAAAGCTGAGGGCTACTGGCTGCAGCAGAGTGAGTCTGGATCACCTTGGGCCCACCATTTGGCTAAATTCAGAGAACAGTCTAGGTCATGGGACATGAAGGCCTGAACTCTTGTGTGTAAACAGTATGTCATTTATATGCACAGTGACTATAAAGTTTCCAACCATATCTCAGTGCTGAATGTGCCTCTCAATAACAGAAAGTTTGGGGACCCCTGAATTCAAGTATGATCTCTAATTTTATCTTCAAGTTTTCTCTTTTCCTCGACCCATCTTCTTTGTGTCTTCCTCTATCAGTGTACCCTGGCAGCCATACTTGTTGGCCTTTTACACTTCGCACAGGCAAAGCATCCCATCCTCTCCATGCCAGTGAATGGGTGTTGTCACAGCCAGGAGTGGGGGGCTACATTTGCCAACCTGTGCTTTCCCTTCAAGATGTCGGCACCCAGGACCCGAAGCGTTGGGGAACCAATTCTGGATCCCGGGCAAGGTGTTTTTCTTTCTTTCGAAACCCCGTCCAGTCTCAGTGACAGGGGAGGGAGGTAAGGTGTGAGTGGTGACCTGAGACTGGACATACACTTTAATATCTTACCATATTACCTGAAGAGGTGTTCCAGGAAACCTGTAGTAAGAGAAATATTCCTTTACCCCCAAAAATGACATAGGCCTTGACTCAATAAACTTACTTTAAAATATATCCTGAAAGTTTACTGAATCAGGGCCATGAACAATTGACAGGAAAAATGCTTTGCAATTGTGAGATTAGATTGGTGGCACCATTTGCTTACTTATTTCCAGGTTTTACTAAAAAAATGGAGAGATGGACAAAGAAAAATGTGATCAATAAACCCCCCCCCCCCCAACTAATGACACTAGTCTAAAGGATGAATTACGGTAATAAATAGAATTGATTGAAATACCATATATACGGCGACACCACATGTTCACTAGAAGACTGGTTAAAAACAAAGTCTAAAGGCAAAATAAACAATATATGACAAAAGTGAGACTAAAGTGATACGAATGACAATTATGGGGCATTCAAAAGCGTAAGGATGGAAGACATGACCTGGTGGGCATTTGAAGTATCCACAGGTAGCCCCTGTGCCACTGCCTCGGGGAATTCAATAGATTCTCTTTATAAATTCATCCTCTGGACTAGTGCCATTAGTTAGGGTGATTATTGTTCCCTTGTTGGGGGGGGGGGTTTATCTCCCCATATCTTTAGTGATTAATGTACCCTGGGGACAGTCTGGCTAATTCATGCTTTATTGGTGTTTACCCGGTGAGTGTACAGTATTAACCTTTTCATCAAGTCCTGTTTCACATTTGGAATATAACACACAGAAAAACACCACGATATTTTAAGATTTTTTTTTTATTTACCATCATTTAAATTATTTTCTAAATTACAGCAATTTTAGCCACTATTTATAATCATTCCCAATATATTGCATTATAAGTTAAAAAAAATATACATAAATAAAAACAGTGCAACGCAAATTATTTCTTATGTGGTCTGTACCCATATTAACTGCAAAAATATTTTGCGCAAGCATGATCTACCGTACACTGCAGTGATGGGTCACATGGCAGAGATACTTTAGTATTATCCAGTACCGCTATAGGCAGCTATAAGCATGGGCTGGTACAACATGCTGGAATGGTCATCGGAGAAGCTCTAATATTTCATCTATTGTGGTTCTCCGGTCATTTTATTTTGTAATACAGTTTTTTTTCTATCCTGGATATTGTAAACATAATTATTACAGTCCCAATGGGATGTGGTAAAAGTGGCACATAAAATAAAATATAGTCCTCTATTTATATAGGCGCTCTTTAAATGTACAATAGCGTCCAGAGCTTTTGTGTGCAAGGATGAGTATACTTAACAGCAGGCCTCTTAGGATAAAGTGTCTTCTAGCATCACTATTGTATAATGGTATATAAGGCTTTTATACAGGAGATGGCACTGCTTGGATCATGGGACATCTCTCTTAAAATGGTCAGTGACAGCCCAGCTGTTACCCAAAGTGATGCTAGCGCTGCATATACTGTACAAATAGGGGGTTGTCCTGGGTTAGGCTAAGCTAAGTAACATCAGAACATGTAGGGAGGGTCTGGCACATGGCAAAGGCCTATGACGTCGTCATTACGCTTTGGTCCTTTACTTGAGGGAGAAGAAGCTAGAGGAACGTGGTGGAGGTGCCAGCAGCATTGGAGCCTGGTTCTTGTGTGTGATCTTAATCTGGAAGACAAAATATAGCGACTGATTAAACAAATGCGCAACAGTCAGTTACATTGATCTAAAATTGTCAAATTGATAGCTACAATATTTCAACAGACCCAATATAAACTGTTAAGTTTTAGTTTTGTACAGGTTGAAGCACAGAAACTCAGATAGGTCTACTATTTAATTAAAGTGGAAGTCCAGTCTTCCAATCACCCCCAGCAAATGGGCGGACCAGGCCACGCCAGTCTATTTGTAGGGGGGTTGTGACTGAGTACGTGGGGATGCTATGCCTGTCCAAGATGGCGATGCCCAGGACCCAAAGCGCAGGATCCCGGGCGAGGTAGATTTTTTTCCCGTGTAACCCCCCTGCCTCCAGGGATTGACTTCCACTTTAAAGTGCCCCACAGCATTCTTAACTTTTGTAAACAAGTCCTATAGCAGCAACATTTTTTTTTTTTTGCTTAGAAACACCATAGAAGAAATGTTACCGTGCATGGTGGCTGCATCCACGGTTCTCCATCGATCTGCATTGGAAGTGGCTTTGTGGTTCTGCAAAAAAAAAAGTTTTAATAAAGTAGTTGTGCAGCCAGTTACTAAATAAACAACCATTCCTAGAGCCATTCGCCTATTAGAGACATTATAAGCAGTGCTAGTTTTTTCTACACACAAGCTAAGCCTGTTCTCACCCTGATTATCAACTCACGTTCCGATGCACTTTGCCAGCATAAGAGAAAGTAATACTTCAACATTTATCCATCACTAGGTCATCATGACTATCATGACAGATTTGTTATATCATGGCACAACAAACAGTACACAGTACATCAAAGTGCCCGCCCAGGCATGAAAAAAACTATATACACAGCTTTCCCCCCTCCCCCCTCAAGCTTCTAGAATGTAGACACAAGTCCCACCTTACAACTCTGTGCCAAGAGAGATTATGGTCCACAGGGACACAAAACTAACCTTACATTATCAGTGAGCCCTGAATTTTATACATACTCACCAGTTCATAGCCAAGTTCCATCTGACAGGTGACACAACCACACACATATGCAGCGGCTACACCACCACCAATAGAAGATATGTTTTGTTGAAGTCTCCTGGTCCCCGATCATGCAGTACCTAGCGTGTGTGTGTGTGTGTGTTAAATAAACTAAAATGTGGTTCTGAAATGATGTTAACATGGATCAGCCTAGACATTCCACCTGCTGCAACGCGATTGGTGTGCCTAAAGCCCCGCCCCCCCTCCAGAGCAGCAATACAATTTCAATAAACAGTATGGAGGGAGGTGTAGAATAACTGAAGTCATTAAGTGTTATTAACACGCAGACAATAGGTTCTGAATCTCCCCAATTCTGTTAAACCTTCTTGGTTTTTATATAAACAGCTTCTTAAGCACCTCTTTTAAGCCCAGCTCTGTCAGTAACCAAAATGCCAAGTTGGCTCTTGTATGCTGCATCTTCCACTGGTGGAACTGCTGCTTGACACCCCACACAAGGCAATGGGATGAACATTTCCAGTCATGCTAATGCAATCAATGCCTCACCGCCATACTTACTACTTACATATTGACCAGCAAAACATCTTCAAATAAAATAAAACCTAAATTCAAGTTGCCTTGATTTAATCCAACCAGATACCAGGAGTGGGTGAAGCTATGGGGCAAGTAATTAAATGCTTGGGGGGGGGGGGGTCTAGCACATAGATGATCTATGGGTGTCATCAGGGCCAAAAGACCATGATTAAATTGACTAGAATTTTATTTACAACCTGCTTGGGTGTGTGAAGCTGAAGATCTATAAAAATTTCCACAATTCTTAGTTTAGAGAACAGTAATGTGAAGAACCCGCGCTGCTATCTTAAGGCTTGAATTTAGAAAACACTATGGTTACTTAAATTGAGAACTGCTCGACGTGTTAGAACCTCTTATCCCAAATAGAGAGTGTATAACAAATATAAATATATAAACACAGAGCAGGAAGAATGCCTCTATTAGGTCTAATTAGGAGGTATTGGCTCCTTGGCTGGCTCCTATTCTTAGAGACACTACTCCTTTAACACTTCTAGTGTCAAAATTCAAATTAGGAATACAGAGCTCATTCTTAGAACGCTGCACCTTTAGCACCTCAGGTATCAAAGTTCAAATTGTAAATATAAAACTACAGAGAAATGCTGCTAGCAGTTTTCTTAACAGGTGACACTGGCTCTTTAAATAGTCCTTGTTTATATAGTGGTAGAGTTATAATTCTTCCTCTTCCATTCAAAGTGATATCTGGCTGTAGTTCTTTCTTATACAGTATTTTCAGTGCCCATAAACTTATAAAGTCACCACTGTGCCCTTCACCATTGCTAGGTACTCTTACCGGCTGGTGAATGAATATAGAGCTGTATATATTAACTCCTCTTAGATCTTTCTCCTCTGTGTAGATATCCAATTAGGGGCTATAGGTGCTGGTTGCACTAGATTTCAGCTCACCAGGGTAGTACAGGTGTAGGATAAAACAAAAGAGAGAAAATCTAGTGTATTCCCGCTTTTTAATGTTAAAAATTATAAAATGCAACCTACAAGTGCGCACTCACATTTAAAAAGTGACAAATCGCTTGTTTTAAGGATAGGCGAGGCTCTCACCCGACTCCAGTCACCACGGCCGTTGGTGTTACTGTTTAGAAGGGCGGGATAGCTATCGCAAGTGGATCCTCTTTGGTTTCATATGCCTGTCGCCATCAACGCGTTTCACTGCCAGCGGCAGCTTTATCAAGACTGGCGAGGCGGCTGTAAGTCACTGCTAATATAGTTTTGGAGTGTGACATCACTCCTTTTCGGCCCTATTAGAGCAGCTAATTAAGTACCTGTATGCTGCAGCTGATCATCTAAGTCCGGCTGTGTGTTTTCCTGGGATTTCCCTCTCTCTGTCAGTTGGATTTCACTTTGTTTGTTATCCTTTATGTTTAGCAAAAAACTGGGGCTGCATTACCAGCGTCCCTCAGTTTGCTATCTGGTTTTATAATAGGGGAAGCCGAATAAAGCGCCTGTTGACAGGAGCAGGGTGAAAGTCTCTCCTTTACAAAGACATCATTTCTACATAAAATACATAGTCTTCCCGGACAGGTTCCTTATTATTAATTGATGGCTGATGACATAAGCCTCAACTGTACTTGCAATATCTAGCATCTGTTGTAGGACATAATTACTACTTATTTTGTGATATTAATTATACATGTGTCCTCTAAATGACTACTAACATACTCATTGTAATAAAAAATAAAAAATATATGTGAAGTGAATCATAGTGTTCAATAAGCACCCGTTAATCTTTAGGGGTGTGTGGAAGTGAATTAGGGCTTACCTAAGGCTGTGTGTATATTACAGTTACCATTGGGGGACCGTGATGGGTTCCAAGTGAGTTTATGTGGATGGATTAAAGCTTACCTAAACCTATATTGCTCCTCAGTGATTGGGATGCTGTGAACTTATTAGGCATTATCCATTAAACCATAATAAAGGAATTATTATACTTATAGTGCATGAATCTAAGAAGTGTCAATGAAACAGTTGAGGTCAAATTCCACATTTAACCCCTTGGGTGCTAAAGTGTCCAACGTGTAAATCCAAAAGCTCTCCCTACGTGAGATGTCCCTAATTAAGTGAGATCCCCTCCAGTGTCGTTCTATTTTATCTATGCCCATAAATGATGCTAGGCTTGGGTTTTGAGAATGATGTGTTTTAAAGTGGGCTGACAAGTTGTGGGTTTCTAGCCCTTTTTTTAATATTGTAAAGGTGCTCTCTAATGCGTATCTTAAGTGGCCGGCTGGTTCTGCCTATATATTGTAGCCCACATGGGCACAGGATCATATAAATCACCCCTACTGAGTTACAAGTGATGAATTTTTTGATTTTATATTCAATTGTTCCAGTTTTATCCTTGAAAGATCTTAATGATTTTTCAGTAGATGTACTTATTTTACACCCTGCACACTTCCCACATTTGAAAAAACCTTCCTGTGTATTAAATAACATAGCGGGTTTGTGTGGAGGGTCCAAGTAACTTTTAGTGAGGATATCTTTCAGGTTAGGGGCTCTACGGAATATAATTTTAGGTTTATCTGGCAGGGTTGGACCCAGCGTTGCATCGCTTTTTAGAATATGCCAGTGTTTTGCCAATAGGTGTTTAATTTCCCGATGTTGCACATTATATCCTGTTATGAATGAGAAGTCTTGGCCTATATCATTCTTATTCCTATTCGATGTTCCTGCTGAGATAATTCTCTCTTTTCCTCTTATGTTATTCCTCTGTTCTTCTATGTCTAACCGTTTGTATCCTTTCTCTATAAACCTAGTCACCAATAGGTTCGATTGGGTATCATAGTCCGCTATTTTAGTACAGTTACGTCTTATACGCATAAACTGACCTCTCGGTATAGCTTTGAGCCAAGTGGAGTGGTGACAGCTAGTTGCTGGTACATAGCCATTTCTATCCGTTGTCTTAAAGTACGTTGATGTTATTAATTTGGGGCCCTCTTTTATGATGTTTAGATCGAGGAAATTAATCGAGGTCGCACTAGTTTCAGCCGTAAACACTAGATTAAATGAGTTGTTATTTACCTCCTGAAAAAATTCATCTATCTGTGATTGGGTGCCTTCCCAGACGCACACAATATCATCTATGTATCTTCTCCAGCACTTCAGCTCTGGTCTACTTTGGCTGTAAATGAATTGCTCCTCCCACCACCCCACATATAGGTTAGCCATACTGGGGGCAAATTTGGCCCCCATGGCTACGCCCGTTTTTTGTAGATAGAAGGTCTTATTGTACCAAAAATAATTGTGCTGTAATGCAAAGTCCAGGCAGCTGATTAAGAACTCTATTTGCTGGGATGGTAGGGAGGATCTGGTGGATAGAAAATATTTCACAGCTTCCACTCCCTTAGTGTGGGGTATCACTGTGTAAAGGGACGATACATCAGCTGTTGCCAGCAGGGTGGGTTCATTTAGTTGTATATTGGCACATAATTCCAAAACCTGTGAGGAATCCCTCAGATAAGCTGGGAGTTGTATTACTAATTCCTGAAGGTACTTATCCACATATTCCCCTAGCCTACAGGTGATGGACCCTATTCCGCTTACTATAGGGCGTCCCGGTGGTTTCTGTGTGTTCTTGTGAATTTTTGGGACTTGATAAATGGTAGGGATGCGTGGATTAGCTGGTATTAGATATTCGTATTCGGAGCAATATAGGTTTAGGTAAGCTTTAATCCATCCACATAAACTCACTTGGAACCCATCACGGTCCCCCAATGGTAACTGTAATATACACACAGCCTTAGGTAAGCCCTAATTCACTTCCACACACCCCTAAAGATTAACGGGTGCTTATTGAACACTATGATTCACTTCACATATATTTTTTATTTTTTATTACAATGAGTATGTTAGTAGTCATTTAGAGGACACATGTATAATTAATATCACAAAATAAGTAGTAATTATGTCCTACAACAGATGCTAGATATTGCAAGTACAGTTGAGGCTTATGTCATCAGCCATCAATTAATAATAAGGAACCTGTCCGGGAAGACTATGTATTTTATGTAGAAATGATGTCTTTGTAAAGGAGAGACTTTCACCCTGCTCCTGTCAACAGGCGCTTTATTCGGCTTCCCCTATTATAAAACCAGATAGCAAACTGAGGGACGCTGGTAATGCAGCCCCAGTTTTTTGCTAAACATAAAGGATAACAAACAAAGTGAAACCCAACTGACAGAGAGAGGGAAATCCCAGGAAAACACACAGCCGGACTTAGATGACCAGCTGCAGCATACAGGTACTTAATTAGCTGCTCTAATAGGGCCGAAAAGGAGTGATGTCACACTCCAAAACTATATTAGCAGTGACTTACAGCCGCCTCGCCAGTCTTGATAAAGCTGCCGCTGGCAGTGAAACGCGTTGACGGCGACAGGCATATGAAACTAAAGAGGATCCACTTGCGATAGCTATCCCGCCCTTCTAAACAGTAACACCAACGGCCGTGGTGACTGGAGTCGGGTGAGAGCCTCGCCTATCCTTAAAACAAGCGATTTGTCACTTTTTAAATGTGAGTGCGCACTTGTAGGTTGCATTTTATAATTTTTAACATTAAAAAGCGGGAATACACTAGATTTTCTCTCTTTTGTTTTATCCTACACCTGTACTACCCTGGTGAGCTGAAATCTAGTGCAACCAGCACCTATAGCCCCTAATTGGATATCTACACAGAGGAGAAAGATCTAAGAGGAGTTAATATATACAGCTCTATATTCATTCACCAGCCGGTAAGAGTACCTAGCAACGGTGATGGGCACAGTGGTGACTTTATAAGTTTATGGGCACTGAAAATACTGTATAAGAAAGAACTACAGCCAGATATCACTTTGAATGGAAGAGGAAGAATTATAACTCTACCACTATATAAACAAGGACTATTTAAAGAGCCAGTGTCACCTGTTAAGAAAACTGCTAGCAGCATTTCTCTGTAGTTTTATATTTACAATTTGAACTTTGATACCTGAGGTGCTAAAGGTGCAGCGTTCTAAGAATGAGCTCTGTATTCCTAATTTGAATTTTGACACTAGAAGTGTTAAAGGAGTAGTGTCTCTAAGAATAGGAGCCAGCCAAGGAGCCAATACCTCCTAATTAGACCTAATAGAGGCATTCTTCCTGCTCTGTGTTTATATATTTATAATTCTTAGTTTAGGACCACATAAGGTTGCTGCATATGTACTACTTACCGTATAGTAATTTCCGAGCATTTTGCCAGTCGTTTCCTTGCACTTTTAAGTCCAGTGTATATTTGTCCCATTTCAATGGCACCCTCAAGTCCTACCACTTCTAGCCTCTTATCACTGAGGTCTGGCGAAAAAAAAAAGAATTTATATTTTATAACTGATCAAAAACATAATTATTATATTACAACTTACTTTTACAGGAACCACATAGGGCACCGGGGTGATGTAGGTGGCTTGGAAAGCTTAGAGCAGGGCCGGCTCCAGGATTATGCTGTACTTGGGCAAGAGAGGACCTCATTAGGCCCCTTCTTGCAGTGTGTCACTTCATGTCACCCTTCAGCTATGGTCCTCCCTGTCGCTGATCTCCCTGTAGTCCTCACTGCCTTCTCTGTGACACATGTATACCTTACTTTATATGTTTTATACTTTATTGCTGTATAAACATGCATGAGAAATGGTTTACTTATAAAATCACTATGATTTATCAAGGTAAAAGCGCACTGAGGAAGCTGTAATTCAGCGAAACATCTGCACGGCTTTTGCCTTTTTTCATGACGGTAAAAAGTGAAACCTTAAAGCGTGACTGAATCTCCAACAAAACCACATAAGTGTTATACTGGAGACAAACTGTAGTCAGTCACGTGATTTGTAAGTTACCAAAAGTAACATATGTGAAAGAAATAAATGTTATAAAAGTGTTTTTGGTACTATATGTGTAAAAAAATTGACTACATGAGTGTACAGAATGGAACATGAGTGTACAGAATGGAACATATGTGTATATATTATCTGATGTGCTGAATATGATTTCCACAATATCTCAATAACTATGCAATAAACAATTTGCACCATTTTTTATAAGACTCGATGTATTAAACCTATAGCCCTGCAAAATACTCCCGTATCAGAGGATGGGGCGCTTCTAGCCTGGGTGACACCCAGGGAAGAACTCCCCAGACCAACCTCTCCCCCCCAAGCTAGCATTATATATTAGGGAGTAGGGGCAACTGTTTGGGGCATTCAAAGGTCAAAGAGAGGGATGGGGGTTGTTTAACCCTTCCTTATCCTCTCCCCCCCCCAACATACTTGGTCGCATTCCTCCCTGCCATTAATCACACTACAGTCATTGCTGCTGATCATCCTCCAGTTTTTGCTTTTTTGCTGCCTTCTCTGTTGCCGCTCATCCTCTGGTTCTTGTCATCTTCTCTGCTGCTGCCGCCAATTGGCCTCTGGTACTTGTCACCTTCACCCCTGCTGCTAATTGCCCTTCAGTTCTTGCTGCTATCACCACTTCTGCTGATCATCCTCCAGTCTTTGCCGTCACTAAAGATTCTACAATTGCTGCCAATTGTCCTCTAGACCCTGTGGCCTTCTCCACTGTCACATATGCCAATTAACCCATAGGCCAGTCCAAACCTAGCGCCATCCCCAGCTCAGAGGATGGGAGATTTTCATACTATTAAAATTAGCAATGCTTTCAGTTTTATCATTCTGCCTTACCTTGCACACATGACTTTAAGACTTCAGGATCGGTGATGACCTCTGGTGGATTCTGACATGAGGCATTTCGAGGCTCCCCCAAAGGTTTTCTAGTTTCTCCCCATAGATTGGAGCCACCATGCATACTGGGAATGTTTATGACAGCAATGCCTTCCAGGGACACAGAACTAAGGTCCAAGGGCATGCCACAGCACTAAAAGCAACAGAGAAAGTAGAGAATTAGTTAAACTGCAAAATTTGAATGTTTACAGTGTTTCATATTTTGTCCTTAAATGTCTCTTAATTATATATAGTAAAATGGTCTTCCGAACAACAAGCATCATGAACAAACCTGTGTGGACATGACTTAGGACCAGAGGTTGGTAGTGTATATTTAGCATTTACACAAAGTATACCAACCAGAATGTTCCTCTGCAATGATACCCTATTCTAGACATGATGAAAGGAGTCTTTAAAGGAACTTCACCTAACCTAAACATTTTTCTGAGGGCACTCAAAGGACATCTGAAATGCCTGCTGTCAGTTTCGGTCTAGGGTGCCTGGAGACCACAAGTAGAACTAACTCTTAAATTCAAGTAATACAGGCTTACATTCAGGCCCATGTAAAGAAACATCATGTCACACTGTATTGCCTCTGTTGTGCACTTGGGATGCCACAAATAAGCTATACATAGTTCTGGTTTTGGTGATGAAGGCCCTCAAAGGCGCCCCTTGGACCAGGGCATACCATAATAACCCTTTGGGCAAGTCCAGGCCTGCCTGCTGGTTGACCACTTCCAAATTCCATGTGTTAGGCCTTAAGCATAGAGCTCACTGACTGAAATACAGGGCTAAAATTAGGAGGTTCCAAAAACAGATAGGCCAAGAGAAACAAACAAAACGAATGCTAAACTGGCCAGTCCTTGCACTGCAAATAATCATGTTGGTGTACTGTAAATGGCACGCCACAAATGACAGTGTATTGCACTTACAAGTAGGCACCTTATTAGGAATTCAATTTTGGAAGCATTTCATCTAAAGCTATATAACTGGTTATTGTCACAGTTTTAAATACTTTAAAAAGTGGATAGTTGGAAGTTGTAAATGTTGTTTCACGTCAACAAACTATAAGTAACCCAGAATGACATGTGCCCATGTGGTCGCAGCAATTCCCCTACCAGCCATCTCTGGTAAAGAGACTCTAAAATCTAGGAAAGCTGCTTGATACTCAGTCATTGTAGGGATGTGGCAGTGCATGCTCCCTAAACAATCAGAGCCATTTGCCGTAAGGCAATCAGCTCTGATTGGACAAAAGAGTCATTGGAGCAGGGAAAAATACCATTCTGTGATTACTCACCTGTAGAATGGATATTATAAGTATGCATCACACCCTGCTTCGGAATGATTAATCACTTCTGGGTTATAGTCCACAAGATGGCGCTTTTCTGCAGAGATGGCAAAAAAAGAAGCCCCTCCCGGTCCATAAATACCTGGGAGCGCCCACACATTCCCCAGTATAGGAAAGCAGTAAGGGGACCAGGAGAAGCCAAAAATAAAATTAACAACATGAACGAGGAAAAATTCACCATATAGAGGATCCAAGATACAACTCAGGGCGGGGCGAAGCAGGGTGTGAGACATACTTATAATATCCATTCTACAGGTGAGTAATCACAAAATGGTATTATTCCAAGTATGTCTCACACTCTGCTTCGGAATGATTAATCACTTCTGGGACATCCAGTAGCAGTGTCGAACAATGGGCGGGGATCCCAAAAGGAAAAAAATGCACAAATCAAACCACTGCAGCTTGCAGAATTTTGCGGCCAAAAACAGCATCCGCTGAGGCCTGAACATGAACCTTGTAAATAGCTAATCAGTCATAGAACACCAGTCTGCAGGCGCGCTGTGTTAGAGCAACAGTATATTCAGAGTGAGAGGACAGATACTCTTACTCGGTTTGTAACCTTTTTATTTTCACTTTTTTGCTCTCTATGTTCTTTGCTGTGATAAAACGCTATGTCTGCGCTGAGACAGCTGCATTCAATGACACAATAAAGTATCCAAAGTATGCACAAACTTAGCAGGTAGTAAATAATCAAAAAAACGTACCCACCAGGCCCGGCAGGTTTTACCTAACCAGGGCCCCCTTCTTATAATGTCTGTTAATTGATTTCTGCTGAATTCAGACTTCAGAGGAACTTCTTCATGGCAAAATCTTTAATACATATACTGACAAACAAACTGTGATAGGTGTACATAAAATGGCTTCTTGGGTGTTATGGTCTCTTTAATAGCGCCCCTTGCTTCCGTAATACAGCCGATTGCTGCTAGGGAAAAAGTCCTTATAGTTCAATAAAGTTCTCAGGGTAGTGTCCACTGAGCTAGTTCAAACTGCTAAATCCGCAGACATACAAATAGAAAGCGGCCCGTAATAGTGCAGAGGTCCTACACGCGTTTCAGGTTTACTCTTCTTCAGGGTCCTCAGTGCACAAAAGAGTGCTGGGGGTTTATATAAGCCCCATTCGCTAGGGCTGATGGGATTTGTAGTATTCCTGAGGAATCTGGGAGGAGGCCAGTCTGCGAACTCCAGCTTGTACCCGGAGGAGACCACCTCCAGAATCCATTTGTCTGAAACTAGTTGAGCGCAGACCTGAGCGAAGAGCCGCAGCCGTCCCCCCACCCGCAAGGGTGAGGGCGCCCTCTCATTGCTGAGCGGGCCTGGCAGTGGATTAGGGTTTGGCACCCCAGGAGGACCCGGTTCGGGCACGATCTCTGCCCCTACCCCAGGAATCTCCCCTATGTGCAGCAAAGAATACCCCCCTACCCGTCCGAGGGCCATGAAGGGAGGTAGTGAAGGACCCTGACCCCCAAAAGGGTCGAAACTGCTTTGCGATGGCGCAACTTACCACCTTTAGCCAAGGCTCCACCATCACTGACAGGCGCAACCCAACAGGGGGAAGCCCCCTAACAGCCTTGTCCACTGCTGACCGGCGCCACAGGACCGAGCAACTGGATTATACTACCCCGCCGAGGTCAACGATACCTCAGAATAATGACGACTAGGGCAGAGATGACACAGGAGGTACTTAGCGCACATTTCGACAAACTCCAAATCCAGCACCAGGAGGATCCAAATGGGAGGCTTAAAGACGGCCCCTAAATAAGGTCCTAATAGCCGGGGCTGAAATAGCAAAGGCCCCCACCGGGCGCCGGGCCACACCGACAAGGGCATGGGAGGCCCATTGGTCGATACGTCAGTCCTCACTGCCCATCAAGCAATGGAACGAGGGAACGCACCACAGACGCAATACACAACCCCCGGATGGGGCATCCACATAGTGGTATAATTGACCAATACACAGGGAAGGGTATATCCTATCCCACCCATCAGGTCAGGCGTCGGTTCTGGTAATGCCAACCGTGGATAAGCGTACCAAACAATTTTCCCCCTGCTGCAAGGAGTCACAGCAAGGAGAAAAAAGGTACCTCTAAAGAAAGGATAATAAGGAGACGTCAGCATCCCACTGCTCTGAGGCGGCATCAGTGCCATGGCAGGATGATCATCAAAGGGACAGAACCTGAATAATATCCCTTTGCACAGGCAGAAAACAAAATTAATCATGATGTAAATATATAGGCCAACGCAAGGAGCGCCATGTGCCGACAGTCAGCAGGAGCCTTCCGGCTGCACGGCTAGCAATCCAACTCAGTGTTGCCTAGTCTAGCACCCACACAAAAAATACTCCCTGTTAGTGTCACAAAGGGGGGGATACCCAGGTGCGGGGGTGTGAGTGGTGAGACCGGCCGAACTGATCCGGCCGCACGGGCCCAGATTGCCGCGCCAGTACTTGCTGCGCACAAGGCACGCAATCTAGCCATTAATGCCCCACAAGGGATGCCCCGCACACCACATACAGCCAGGGTTGCCCTGAGGGGACCCTGGGCACAGCATCCTGGGAAGCCTCCATAAGGTGATTTTTTGTTAGCCGCAATGACCAATGGGAATTACGCTATTAAGCTACCCGGGATGCCCCTTAAATGTCCGTTGGTGGGAGGATTATATATATATATATATATATATATATATATATATATATATATATATATTATATATAATATATATATATATATATATATATATATATATATATATATATATATACAGTAATGTATAACAAGGCTTTATGCCCCCTTGAAATGAGGTAAAAAACCACAGGATCAGGGGAAACGCACAAAAGGGAAGTTCCCCGGAAGACCCCATAACAATCACCCGCATAACAAAGAACAATAATACGTTACATATATATATAAAATATGTATAACACAATGCATCCCCCAAGCCACCACATATACTATATTAACAATAATCAGCCCAGCAGGGGGCACTCACCCACCATGTGTGGCAAGATGGCGACCAGCGGGAGACAACGAAGAGAGAAAAGGGCAGAGGGGTTGGACCGACTACACGGCGCGCAGAGCGCTAGGCCCCGCCCCCTCCAAGCGCGGGGAGGGACAAGCGCCCGAGCTTCCCTCCAATGCGGGAGCCGGCCTTGGCATACTAAGAGCGAAAGGGGCGGGCCCCAGTAGCGCGCCGAGGGCTAGGCCACGCCCCTTTCAGAAGTGGAGGGATCAACAAGACAGCCACGCTCCCCAGTAAAGTGGGAGCCGGCCCAACACACAGCTAGCCAGAGGGAGCGAAGGGGGCGGGCCTGCAAGGCAGCGTGCCAAGTGCTAGGCCACGCCCCTTCCCCTCAGAGAAATCCAACCAGTCGAGCTCCCCGCCATGCGGGACCCGGCTGCAACGTGACAGGCCCGCCGCCACGGAAGGCTCGCGGGATGAAGGGAAAAAACCACAAGAAACACACACACAAAACCATGTAAAAACACACAAAAATAAAAATATATACATAATATACATACCCCCCCAACTAACCGAGAACAGGGAGATAGGGGGGAGACCCTAGGCTACATTTTGGTAATGCAGCGAGGGTTTCAAACGGACAGGGCATCCCAAGTCAGGATCACCAAACCTGACAACCGCCTACCCTTTGGTGGGGGATTTGCGGTGGAGCATGGCTCCTGGTCAAACACCTCTAATAGGTGTTACCTACCCTCACCCGGACCCTGCAGCCGTGGCTTAGAGGCTTAAATGACATTAAAATAAAGTCCAGGTGGAAATAGGACAAATGGGGGCCCGGTGTTACCCGGCTTACCTGAAAAGGAGAGAGATAGCCATCATCTTGACTGTCGTCGCCTTCATGCAGAGACTATACTTGGGAATGTGTGGGAGGTCCCAGGTATTTATGGACCGGGAGGGTTTTGCCATCTCTGCAGAAAAGCGCCATCTTGTGGACTATAACCCAGAAGTGATTAATCATTACGAAGCAGGGTGTGATGCATACTTGGAATAGTGAGTATTTACGGGTGCTCTGGTAGGCTTTCAATCCAGTTCCAAGTTGGGAGCCCACAATCGCAGTGCCGTTATCTATCAGTGAGCATGCTTTACACAAGCAGAGCCCTTTACTGGATGTCACTAACCTCTATTGTAACATAATCCTTTAACTTCTTGCATGTAGAGAAAACGGTTTCCGATGTTGCAAACTCAAAGTACCAGAGTTTATTCTTCATTCTGAAAGAATATAAAATAATGAGTCATTTATTAATACACGTATTCATTCTTTGCCAAAAGCAACGTCAGAATAAGCAGCTTCACAAATATGGTATTGCATTTTACAGATAACCCTCAGGAATAAAAGGGTCATATTTACCTGCTGTTAAATTTCTCAGGATATTTCTCCCTCATGACATGGAAACGGTGTGCAATGGAGGCGTCCTGTAAAAATAGTACAGATTTTTGTCAGATGCAGGTAAGCGCTGACTTTTTCCAGACTCATACAATGCTTATTTAGGGGAAATGTAACTGGCAACTCCAAATAAATTGTGTTTATTGCTCTTTTTACTGCCTGGACCCCCAAGCTAGATTGAGCCTAGCCTTTATTTTTGTTTATCTGACACTGAAAATGAGTTTAACAAAAAGTCTCTGGGTACAATTTGAGTGCTCATTGGCAAAAACAGTTGGTTCTGGTGTCAACAATTCTCTGATCAGTGACACCCATAGATTTGCTATAATTTAGTTTCCTGTTTGGTGACCTCACAGAGACTATCCCCAAATATTTCAATTTAATCAGACATTTCAATTTAAAAAGACATTTTAAAGGACTGAACATGATTGCATTCCCCGCTCTATCCAAAAGTAAAATTAGAAATTTTGGTTAAAGTTGAGTTATAAAAGGAATGGGAAAGTACTTTCCAACAGACCTCAGGTCGGATCAGTCCAGAGGACACAAGACTCCATGCTTACCTGCCATTTTCTCCCACATGGATCATCACTCTTCAGAAAACCCTGCCAGAAGGTGGGCATAGACTATGTGCGCTGGCTCTCATTGAGAACAATGGGCGCCAGAACTTCCATATATAGGTTAAAAAAAATACAACTCTGTGAAGTACTCACCTGTAGAGTTGGTATTATATGCAGACAGCACGTCCTGCTCCAGACATAGTCCTTACATGTGGGTATACCTCTGCTTCAGCGCCGTGCACTGCAGAATCATGAAGAAAACAAGCTCCTCCCGGCCCTACATATACCGAGGGACCTCCCACAAATCCCCAGCATTAACAAGCAGTGAGAGAAGAAGCCAGGAGGAAAACAACCACCCAGAGACTGGCAATAATATTCAAGATAATAATCACCACACAGGGGATCCAGAACAAGGTGAATCAGGGTGGGGTGGAGCAGGACGTGCTGTCTGCATATAATACCAACTCTACAGGTGAGTACTTCACAGAGTTGTATTATTCTAAGCAGACAGCACGTCCTGCTCCAGACATAGTCCTTACATGTGGGACATCCAATAGCAGTGTCCATAAGTAGGGTGGGATCCCCATGAAAGAACAGCGCTACCGCCTGTAACCTTGCTACCAGGAGCAACTAGAGCAATGCTCTAACTTAACTTATGAAGCCCAACAAGGCTAATGAAACACGAGCAGAGATCTAGTCAGTCTGCTCAACAACCAAGTGCATAAGGCCCAAACCAAGCACCGGTAGAAGAGATCCAAACCCAGAGAGGAGAATGAATCTCCCTCAACAAACAGGCCAGAAAAACGGCCTAACCAAGCTACTAACGATAACAGGGTAGCCATGGCAACCATAGAACCTTTCCCTTGGGGGAATACAAACCCTGGTCTCGGAGAGACCAACATGATACTACACACGAGCTAATGAGGCTCCTCTAGAGCCAAACTGATAATCAAGAGCTCAGAAGGACAATCAGCCAAGCGAGACCAGTCCAATCGGCTTCCCATATTCATGGGAGTAACCAGATCCTGCTGCAGGAAGGATGAGGACATCTATAAGCCCGACAGGCATAGCCCCAACCCTGGACAGGAAGCAGTCCAGAGGTTCCCAACGCCTATTGAGGGATACGGATCCCTTTTAAGCTCAGAGTAAGCAGAACACCAGTCCAAGGACCCTAGGATCTGGAATAGAGAAGAATAACAGCCCTCCGCCAGGACTCAAGTTTGGTGCAAGGTGGACACATCCTCACCAACACGGTGTACAGATATAAGAAAGTTGTAAAATGTAAAAAGGACTAGGCTAAGAGAGCCGTCTCCTATGACACGCCTCAGACTGAGGCACCCGCCCCGAAAGAGTCGTCTGAGGCAGGGAACAGTTCAGACAAGAACCTGAAAACCCTTAGCAGGGCAACAGGATAAGCAACCTTCCCCTCAAGGGAGCTAAGAATTCTCTGGGGAATGCGCCTGAGCCGCCCTTGAGGAATGCTCAACGCCAAAGCTTGAAACTAGTCTCTACCGAGGACAAACAGGGCGAGCGCTGGAGCCCCTCAAGGAACTGAGTTGGAGGACCAACTCCAGCCGTGCCATAAGGACTCTGGTACCCATGAGTAAGACCTCATTCCATAGGGAATAGGGAGCTAGTCCCAGCCATCCAACTAGGGCACCAACTCCCACCATAGATGGTGGAAAAGGGAGAAGAATAAAAAAGGGAGGGATCTAGGCCCAACCCTCCAAGAGGAAGAGACACCCAGAGGGAACATTTCTGATAGGGTGAATAGCGATCGTCCAAACCCTGTGAAGGGAATGCTGTAGTAAGGAGCTTGATTTAGGCATAACAGCCCACAAGAGAGGGCACACAGTACAACTGTCTCCAGCAGAAATTGCGAACCAAACCACACAGGGCCACTCAAGGCCTCCAGTGCAACAGTTCACCCTTACCACAGCAAGCCTGTGCAGAACCCCACCTAGCAGGGTGTAAGAAGGGTCAGACAAAGGGTAGAATACCCAGACAAAAGGCCAGACTAGGTCACTGTGACCAAGGCCAGAGAGTCCTGGGACAATCACCCAGGGCAACGAATTAGGACCTTAACCAGGACAGAGTCTCTGTAACAGTCACAGGGCCACGGCCCCAACCAGTAGGCTCATTGAGACACTAAGGAAGGCCCTCCCAGCACAGTAGGACAGCCAACGAGCCAATACCAATGGAGTGTAAAAAACCTCCACTGGATCAGAACCAGACCCTACAAGAAGGGTCAACCTGTTCCGAGACCTTCTCGGATAAAAGCTGGGACAGGCCACTGACCAGACAGACCAAGAGTCCCCAAGATACAAGGCCTAAGGGAAACAGACCAGCAAGCTAGGGCCCAACAAGGCACAATGTGATGATCTACCAATGGTATGAAAATGGGCCCCCCTAAAGGGGCCCTCCTTAGGTACCTCAGGGAAATTAGGAATAGAACCCCTTTAGTGACCCTGCCAGACCTGGTCCCCATGGTGACCATCTACAGGGATAGCAAGAAGGAAGTGATGTCCATCAACAACTTCCATGAGTAGACCAACCAGAAGGGAACCCCCATAAAAAACAGGGGGAACGTACTGAGCTATTTCCAGGGGTGTTGGAACCCCATCCAGGATAAGTAACCCATGGTGCCGCAGTCCCCAGGGGCATCTGGGAAAAGGAACAGCCTCGGGCCCCCAGCAATAGGCCCACCAGCTGCAAGGTGAATGTAATGAATTTACACAGAGGGCAAGGCCCCTTCCATACCAAGGCACCCAAATCAGAAGGGAGGGTTGAACCTGGACCCATCTAAATGCCACCCCGTAGGGGGGAGTATGAATCAGATTACACCAAGTAATAGATGTGCCTAAGCCCCAATCCAAAAGACTCCAAGAGAGCCCCAAGTCAAAGTAGCAACTAGTGCAAACAGCTCCGGCGAATGAGCATGAAAGCGCTCCCTCACTCGCCTTGGCGAGCCATCCGGGAACAGGGGAGGTATCCCAGACAAGGCCCTAATATAAAGAATGGTCCTGTAACACCGGCTGGAAAAAAGGACTAGGCGTCCAGAGGGAGCAAGGGACGGAAGGGGAAAAGGATCCTTGCAGGCATCAAGAGGTTCACTTGACAAGGGGGGTTGCGGCCCAACAGATGGATACCAAGTAGGCAGAGCCCGTGGAACCTAGATGCCCAGTCTAGACCGCCGGATCTGGGCAGACTGCGTCATCCCGGGGGGAGAGCAGAGTGAATGCAATTATCGGCCAAGGCCAACCTAAAAGAAGGTCCAGACCCTCCAGTCCAATCACTAAAGGATACAACGGGGACTAGAATACCCCTGGCTAATTTTGAGGGGAACTGCCCGGAACACTCCATTCTTTCAAAAACCACGTCCAGGAAGGCCATCGCCCGAAACGAAGCCTGGCATCCTGCCCTAAGAGCCAAGTGCTGTGGCAGTTCCCTCGCCCGCAGGGCGAGGGCGTCCCTTCACGCTTGTGAGGTTTTGGCAGACTTTGGTTTTGACCTGCCAGAGGTCCCAGGGCGATGCCTGCCTCCCCTGGAACGAGCTTCCACTCCAAAAAGTTGGAAGTACACTTCTGGTCCTCTTTTAACAGAAACATAAGGAGGGGGCGAGGGGTCCCTGCCCCTGGGCTGCCTGGCTGACCGTCTGCGCGAGGGCGCCTTACCCTTTTTGCCAAAAAGGTCCAACCTGGCCCCGAATAAGCGACGTCCTCGGAAGGGAATAGCAGTAAGAGCCTTTTTAGTGTCATTGTCAGCCCCCCACTGTCGCAGCCAAAGCAGGCGACGAATGGCCACCACAAGGGCCGAGGTTCTAGCACACATTTTAATGGTGTCATCCATAGCTGAGAGGATAAATCTCACAAAAACGTCACAATCTGACAGTGCGTTGAAGGCCTCACAAGGGAAAATGTCACAATCTGACAGTGTGTTGAAGACCTCACAAGGGAGATCCTCTGGCTGTTGGTCAATTATCTTCCTGAGCAGCGTCCTGGCGGCCACCGAGGTAACAGCCGCAGCACAGACTGGGCGCAGAGCCGTCCCTACGCTAGAAAAGGCATGGGAGGCCAATCTGTCCATGCGCCGGTCCTCGGCATCCGGAAGGGTGCGAGAGGGGGAGGCCGCCATGAAGGGAGGGTTAACCACCCCAATAATTGGAGCATCCACCTCTGGAGGAACTGACCATCGTTCAACCAAATCCTGGGGAAAGGGGTACTTCCAGTCCCAGACCCCCGGAACCCCTGTGAGTTTACAAGGGGATTCCCATTCCTTAGATATAAGATACTGGAAATGATCCTGATCCAAGAATTCCAGGTGCGGCGTAGCCGCGTGGAAACTCTCCCTCTTGGGCTTAGGAGACTCTCCCGGGGGAGAGATGGACAGCACTTCAAAGATCTTAATGAGTAACTCATCTGTTTCACACAGGCCCCAGGACTCCGGGCCAGAACCGTCGCGGTTCCAAGACAACTCATCTGAAGAACTGGACCCTGAGAAGAGATCACCATCCTCGGACTGATCCAGATCCTGCATAGCGGCAGGTTCTTCGGTTTCAGTGGAAAACCTATAGCTAGGTTGCGTCAGGGATCGTTTCTTCCTAGCGCCCAAGCGCTCTGCCAAGCCTGACATAATATGCTCCGCGGTGGGAAGCTTGCACGGCACCACTTGCTGGTCCTCCCCGCTCGAGTGCGACTCATCAGGAGTGAGATTCAAGTCCGGGGACAGGTGTATCGAAGCGAGGTGTAGCTACTGGTAAGCCTGATTGCAGGGCCAGCACTTGTTCAGCACACGGTCCGCAGACCAGTGCTCTGTCAGCGTCAGCTTGGGGTTGTCTACACATGGTACACAGCCGGTCTTGTCCCCGCGGGACCCCGGACACCAAATTCTGAGATGCCTCCATATGGTGATTAATCTAGGTAATATGCCGGAAGGGATTTACGCTGTAAGCAACCCTGGATGCCCCAAAACCCGCTGGGAATGTGGGAGATTCTAATATAACCCCGTGAGATATATATATATAAGGCCGGGAGAAGCCACTGGAAGCTTGGCGTCTGAAAGACATAAGGGGAAAAGAGGGTGTCAGAGCCATGCACAGCACAAAAAGAAAATTAAACGAACGCCCGTGAGGGCACTTACAGCAACCAAGGGAGAAGGAGGATCGTGACCATGCGCGCGCAGGAGACCGACAAAATGGCGCCAGCGAACCTCGAAGGGCGGGCCAGAGCTATAGGTGACGCGGAACGTGCCAAACCAGACCATGCCCACCCCGGAGAGCGCGAAGCTCCGTGGAACAAGACAGGAAAAGAACAGAAATAACGCCATGGCGTCGCGAGACAGAGCCGCCTTACGCGCCAAGTCACATATTTTAAAGGCGCTGCGGCCAAAGTAAAAACAAAATCGGTTTCTGACCCCCGGAAACCGATAGGGCTAAGGCAAGGCGTGTGATATGGCAAGATTAGGCCAACGTACACAACCCCTCCCCCTCTTTTTCCCCCCACTAACGGGGGGAACTAAGGAAGAAGGTGACCCAGCACTCGGGGTTCACCGCTACATGGGGCGTGGGGCAAGGTGCGGGAGGGGCATCCACTATGAGGCTCACCATTAGCCTAACCCGCCTACCCCATGGATGGGGATTGCGGTGGAGCATGGCTCCGTAAGCACACTAGGTGCTGCCTACCTTCACCCGACCAACGCAGCCCAGGCTGGGAGGCATGTTACTCACAAAGAGGACGGGTGGAAATAGTCCCGCAGGGCCTCGGGCTGTCAAGCCCCGCTCGCCTGCGATACTTCATGTCTTCGCAGTTTGAGCACTGCAGAGGAATCTGGGGATTTGTGGGAGGTCCCTCGGTATATGTAGGGCCGGGAGGAGCTTGTTTTCTTCATGATTCTGCAGTGCACGGCGCTGAAGGCGGAGGTATACCCACATGTAAGGACTATGTCTGGAGCAGGACGTGCTGTCTGCTAAGAATATACATCAAATTTGTAACAGGACCAACGGTTGGCCAAAGTTGAAACCAGACAGTAGCTTTCCATGGGAGCATTTTGGATGCCTTAAAAGTAAGGAACTGTTACAACCCTCCACCCCGACCTGAGCAGTATGCTCAACTTCGCGTGATCGCCTACAGTCAAATTCAAATTATGCTGCCCGCTTATCTGGTGCTGAATTTGACCACAGGGGATCTTGGAGAGAAAAGTATGCTGCCCAGACAGAGGGGTCACTGCTGTGAGGCATCCCAAATCGCCCCCCTTGGGAAGCTACTGTCCAGACCAGTTCATTTACTATATGAAAAAGCCTTGGTGCATTCTACATTGGGAAGAATACGGAAAGGAAACTAAATGTATATGAAGTACATACCACTCCAATAGAAAAGTAGTTGTTAATGATCTCGTATGGCACGGGGTCTCCTTTTTCATTGGGATTCTCAGGTATGACCTCGATGTTCCATCGATCCATTAAAAGAATAGTGCTGTGTTCAATGTCTTTTAACACTTTGACTAGATTTTCTCCATCATAACCTGAAAATGATTTATCCATAAATGTCTTTAGTTGCACAATTCTCAGGATTTGATTCTTTTTCCAGCCGATTAACCCCTGCAGCCCAGTATATTAGTAAAGGAGTGAATAGCATTACCATTTTCTTTTTCTATTTTATTATTTATTTATTTTTCTGCATTGCCTTTGAAGTCATATTTTGAGAACCCCTCTAGAACATGGCCAAGAAACCTAATCCCCTATAATCAATTATTCTTTGCGTTCTACACAGGCATGGCTTATAAGATTTCCTGGATTATGGCATGCTTTTTCTATCATTTTCTCTAAGCTAGCCTGCCACAGAAAAAAGCTTATTTCTACAAATCTGTGGTTTTACTAATTTTTAAACGCTTAAGAGCATTTCACGCATCCGTGAACGGACACTCTTAAAATGCTTGCACGTGACCTCCTCAATTCTGGACTTTCTCTGTGGAAACTGACTGTTCCTTGAATTACAGGACCCATGGCTGACGGTGCTCTCACATGAGAAGGCATTACAACACATTCTCTCCACTTAATGCCCATGACAGCTCTGCCCTACTATTATTGTCCTCGTTTGCCTCAACTAGCTACCAATAGTATCAAGAAAAATTCTTAATTCTTTCTGTGACTAACCGTGCTCTAACAAGCCTCCCTTAAATGTCATGGTAACATTCTGATGGCACCCCAAACATTATTATTATTATTGTTTATAGAGCAGGAGAAGAAAATAAGACAAGTAAAAATAATTCTAATACACAGGGCATTAGGAGCAGAGACGAACCAAAGGGGGGGGGGCGGGGGTCCCCAGGACCTCAGTACATATATACAACAAAAAGGGATCGCAGATATACACCATATACATGAAAAACGTGAATTGTATTTTGGCATTAAACCAAGAAATGGGATATGTAATACAGAGGTTATTACTATAACAAATTGTGTATTGTGTCTGGCATGTGTAACAAGACGTATATAACAAAAATGTCCCCTGCCACTGTCCTCCACCACTCACCTAACCCCTTAGATGTGACAAAAAGATGACAACAAATACATATAATACACTGGGTATTATGAGTCAGATGTGACAGAAATAAGACAACAAATGCATATAATACACTGGGTATTATAAGTCAGATGTGACAGAAATAAGACAACAAATACATATAATACACTGGGTATTATGAGTCAGATGTGACAGAAATACGGCAGCAAATGCATAAAAGACATGGTATGAGTCAGACGTGACAGAAATACAGCAAAACACATTGGATACAGGAGTACATTAAGAGAATTTCTCCATGAATAGTAACTTTTGCCTATTTTTACTGCTCCCGCTTTACTCTAATGCCAGATAATCCCGCCTGTTTTAGCTGTAAAGCTCCGCCTCCTCCATTAATTTTTACTGGTGTGTGTGGCAGTGATGTCATTGCCACACTTATATGCAATGACTAATCACCTGCAATCCTACAGTGCAAATAAAAAAGTGAACGATTTGATAAGTGAAAATATCTATTTCTAGTTCTACCTCCTAAGAAGAGAGTATCGGCAAGGGCTTTGGCCAAAAGTACTTCACAAGTTCAGTGGGTTTTGGTCCGCTTTAAGTCACTTTTGAAGGTTTCAGTGATTGGAGAGTGACAAATTGTATATAAAGGAGCATTCCAGATGACTCTAGCAGCAGGAGGTGATTGAGGTTGAGGACACAAGAGGACATGGGCAGATCGGAGACTGCATCCGGGCTGCTATCTATAGACTAGCTATTAAATGTTGGAAGGCGCTTGGCCATAGAGTGCCTTGAAGGTTAGAGTTAGGCATTGACAAGAGGAGCAGCACTGGAAAAGCGAAAAGAGAGATGGCTAGAACAGCAGTTGGTCGCACTAGAGTTGAGAAAAAATTGGAGGGGGTCTGTTTGCTGGTAGACCACAAAGGAGAGTGCTGCAGTAGCCTAGTCAGGAAATGATTGGGGCATGCACTAGAATTGTGATGGTTTGAGAGGTGAGGAAAGGATGGATGAGTTGGAGGTGGCTAATGACTAAATGTGGGGTGTGAATCAAAGTCTGGTTTAAACAGCAAAACACTGATATGACGATTACAGATCATTTTTATGGTGCGGACAGGAGCTTCATTGGTTGGTGGGAAAATGATAAGATCTGATTTGTCCATGTTCAGTTTTAGAGAGATCGAGAGAACATACATGAGGGAATAGTGGAGTCAGGAGCCTAAGAGATAGATTTGAGGGGCATCTGCATAGAAATGGTGCCTGGAGCCAAATGACTGTATGAATTGGCGTAGACCATAGGTGTAGACCAAGAGCTCTGGTACCCAAAAAGATAAAGGTGGAGCACCGGAAATGAGATATGCTAAAAGTACAATGAAAGTAGGTAGAGAGATAAAGATCTTGAATTCCTATGGAGGTAAGGATGTGGCGTAGAACAGAGTGGTTGCCAATATCATAAGCAGAGGATAGATCTAGTGTTAGGCGCCGGACACCCTTCTCTCTTAAGCCAGGTAATCCCCAATCTCCACCGCCTCTTCTGCCTTTAGACAAGTCCCCGCTCGCAGGAGACGCGGATTGTGCCTCTCCAGACTCGGTTACCCCCAGGACTTAGTTGGCGCAAAGATTACCGGCTTAAGGTGGAGACGGGTGAACGGCGGGGTATCCCGAATATGGATGCCGGGATGTAAATGATATTACAAACGGAGAGTCAATCAGAGAGGTCCAGAAACAAGCCAAGGTCAAGCCGGGTGGTCACAGAGCGTGGTATCCCAGGGGTCAAGCGAAGAATAGTCAAAAACGAGCCGAGGTCAAACCAGGTGAGCACCAAAACGCAGTAACAGAGGGATCAGGCACAAGCGGAGTCAGGACAGGCGAAAAGGTCAGGACGGGCAGCAGACAAGGATGGTCAGAGACGAAGCCGAGTTGAACACTGTAAAAGCAGACTATAACGCACACCCTATTAACCAGAGGCTATAACGGGCACTAGTGGACGGGACCACAACATATTTAAAGGGGAACTGGCCAATGGGAAGGGGGAATTGGTGATTGGTGCAACTGTGATTTGGGGGGAATGTAGTGTTTGGTGCAACTAGGAAGTAGTTCCCTATTGGAGCAGCCCCAGGGACTGGACCGCCCTGGCCAGTCAGGCTGTCCAGTCCCTGGGTTCATTCCCACCCAGGCTAAGGACCCGACTGGTCCATTCGAATCTGCCCCCGGCGAATGCGCAGAGAGCAGCGCCGCCGAGGGGCATATTGAAACCGTGCTCGCGCGCGTGCGCGAGCACGTGACAGAGGGCCGGGCGCGCTCCCCGAGAGGGAAGGGGAAGGCGCGCCGGCCAGAGAGGCGACGGAGCCAGCATGGGAAGCGGATGGGGGCCCCGCGATGCCAGCCGCCCCCGCAACGGCAGAAGGAGCGGCGGCAGGCGAGAGTGCAGCAGACGCGGCGGCAGCTGCCCGGCGCGGCCGCCCGAAGACCGGAGCCGCGCGCCGCCGCGCAGAGACGCCGCGGGACTGGGCACGAGGAGGAGGTAAGGGCCTGACATTACCCCCCCCCTGAGGAGGGGCCACTGGACCCTCCAACCTGGGTTTCTGAGGGTTTTCCCTGTGGAACTTTCTAACCAACCTCTCCGCGTGAACCTCTCTGGCTGGAACCCAAGACCTTTCTTCCGGACCGTAACCCTTCCAATCTATCAAATACTGAAGAGAATTTCGGGAAAATCGTGAGTCCAAAATCCGGGCAACCTCAAATTCTTGCTGCCCATCAACTAAAATGGGTTCCGGGAGATTATCAGGCTCAATACCTCTGGCAGATTTCAATAGGGACACATGGAAGGAGTTACAAATCCTCATGGAGGGCGGGAGATCCAGACGATAAGTAACCCGATTGATTCTCTGCAGTATGGGAAAGGGGCCAATAAATCTCGGACCCAACTTGGCAGAGGGTTGGCGTAAGGCCAAATTTTTTGTCGAAAGCCAAACCAAATCGCCAACCATATAATCAGGATTATTACATCGCCTACGATCAGCAAAATTTTTTTGTTGGAAAACAGCTTTAGACAGGTGTTGCTGAATCTTATTCCATAACTCTGGCCACTGGGACATCCATTCATCAAGAGAAGGCATTCTAGAAGGCCGATCCAACAAGGCCGAAAACTTCAAATCTTTTCCGTAAACACAACGAAACGGAGATACCCCAGTGGAGGTATGTGTGGCATTATTAAGGGCAAATTCAGCAAACGGAAGAAATAACACCCAATCTGTCTGGACATCAGAAATGAAACAACGTAAATATTGCTCCAGGGATTGGTTCGTTCTTTCCGTTTGCCCATTGGACTGGGGATGAAATGCAGAAGATAGGGAGACAGTGAACCCCAACTTGGCACAAAAAGCCCTCCAAAAACGAGAAACAAACTGGACCCCCCTATCGGACACAACATCCTCCGGGATACCATGGATTTTAAATATGTGTGTCACAAAAAGTTGGGCAAGGACCTGAGCTGTGGGTAGCTTCTTTAGTGGAATAAAGTGAGCCATCTTACTAAACCGATCTACCACCACCCAGATGACAGTGCACCCTTGGGAAGGTGGAAGATCGGTAATAAAATCCATGGCCAAATGGGTCCAGGGGCGGGAGGGAATGGGCAATGGAAGTAAAGAACCCTCAGGAGAGTGTCTTAATGATTTACTCCGGGCACAAACTTTACAGGCTCGCACGTACTCTTGTGCGTCTTTTCTAAGAGATGGCCACCAGACCAGGCGAGACAACAAGGAGATGGTTTTTTTGACACCAGGATGACCCGCCGTCTTGGAGTCATGGAACTGATGTAAAACAGCAGCCCGATAGGCAGTTGGCACAAATTGGGCATAGCTGGGTTTTTCGGGCGGAGCTTCAGACTGGAACTGGGTTAAATCAGGAAGCTCTGGCTGGATAGCAGCTACTACCAGAGCCTGGGGCAAAATGGGCAAATTTTTCCCTTCGGGTAAAGTAGAAGAAGAAAAACTACGTGACAAGGCATCAGCCTTCACATTCTTGGACCCCGGCTTATAAGTAATGGAAAAATTGAACCGAGAGAAGAACAGGGACCAGCGAGCCTGCCTTGGAGTCAATCTTTTGGCAGATTGAATATACTCTAAATTCTTATGGTCAGTAAAGACAGTAATGGGAAATTGAGCCCCTTCCAGCCAATGTCTCCATTCTTGAAACGCCAATTTAACTGCCAATAATTCTCGATTCCCAATATCGTAATTTCTCTCGGCAGAGGAAAATTTTTTGGAGAAGAAGGCACAGGGATGAAGGCGCTCAGGAGAACCACTATATTGCGAAAGCACTGCTCCTACACCAAGTTCGGAGGCATCAACTTCCACAATAAAGGGTAACTGGCAGTCCGGGTGCACTAACACAGGGGCGGAACTAAAAACTTCCTTTAATTTCCTGAAAGCCAAGACGGATTGTTCTGGCCAGACAGCAGGATACCCCCCTTTCTTAGTGAGATTAGTGAGGGGGGCTACCAGGGTGGAAAAATTTTTAATGAATCTTCTATAGAAGTTGGCGAACCCCAAAAATCTCTGTAAACCCTTTAGATCTTTGGGTTGTTCCCACTCTAGTACCGCTTTGACCTTGGATTGATCCATGGAAAGACCGGTACTAGAAATGATGAAACCCAAAAAGGGAACTTCAGTAACCTCAAATTGACATTTTTTCAGCTTGGCAAATAAATGATTCTCCCTGAGCTTCTGTAAAACCAGACGAACATGTTTACGATGTTCAGATAGCGAGGAGGAAAAAATCAGAATATCATCCAGGTAAACTACAACAAAACGACCCAGGTATTCTCTAAAGATTTCGTTCACAAAATCCTGAAAGACTGCGGGAGCGTTACACAGGCCAAATGGCATCACCAGGTACTCATAATGCCCCTCGTGGGTATTAAAAGCTGTTTTCCATTCATCTCCCTGCCGAATCCTAATAACCACGGAGATCTAATTTGGAAAACACTTGGGCCCCAACCACCTGAGTAAACAGCCCATCAATTAAAGGCAGGGGATACTTGTTTTTAACCGTTATTTTGTTCAAACCCCGGTAATCGATACAGGGACGGAGACCCCCATCTTTTTTCTCGACAAAAAAAAACCCTGCTCCTGCCGGAGAAGAGGAAGCCCGTATAAAACCTTTCTTTAGGTTTTCTGCGATATACTCCCGCATAGCAAGATTTTCGGCTTGTGTTAAATTGAAGATTTTCCCCCTAGGCGGCATAGTACCCGGGAGGAGCTCGATGGAGCAATCCCAAGGTCTATGGGGGGGAAGTTTATCAGCCGCTTTTTCAGAAAATACATCAGAAAAATCTAAATATGGGCTAGGCACCTCTTCAGGGGATAATTGAGTGGCTCGCACTGGAAGTTCCAGACAGGAATGAAAGCACTGAGGGCCCCATTTAACAATTTGCCTAGCTACCCAATCGATTTGGGGATTATGTTTCTGTAGCCAAGGTAACCCAAGAACTAGAGGGGTAGAAGGCATTTTTAGAACTAAAAGGGAAATTAATTCAGAATGCCCCGCTCCCACCCTAAGCAAGACTGGTGGGGTTTTATATTGAACGAGCCCCCCCGCAATTGGTGTGTCATCAATAGCAGAGACCCGAATGGTTACAGGAAGGGACTGGAGCGGAATTCCAAGGCTTTGAGCTAAATCAAAGTCAAGGAAGTTCCCAGCTGCACCACAATCTAAGAGAGCTTCCAGATTTATACATTCTAGGTCAACTTTTACTTGGACCGGAATCATAAATGGAGACAATACACGAGGAGATACCTTACAGCCTAGGTGGGTCCCCTCGATTCCCCCTAGGCTCTGAAGTTTCCCGACGGCTTCTTGGGGCAGGCTCTGACCATGTGACCTATTCCGCCACAGTAAAGGCAGAGACCTTCTGACAAGCGCCTACGTCTCTCAGCTTCAGTGAGCCTGGTGGCGCCCAGCTGCATGGGCTCCTCAGAGGAAGGCAAGGCTGGGACTTCGGCTCTCAGGCTGGAGTCGGGATGGGACCCTTTTTCCAGGCGTCTCTCCCGCAGACGTCGGTCAATGCGAATGGCCAAATGCATGATTTCGTCCAAGGTCTGAGGAACGGGATAGTTAACTAGAATGTCCTTAATGGAGTCAGACAAGCCTAGCCTGAACTGACCGCATAGTGCCGGATCGTTCCAACGTGAATCGACCGCCCATCGGCGAAACTCCGAACAGTATTCCTCGGCTGGCCGACGTCCTTGGCGTAAGGTGCGAAGCTTTGCGTCTGCTGTGGCCCCCCTGTCAGGATCGTCATATAAAATCTCCATAGCTGAGAAAAAACTATCCACGGAAAGACGTGCCGGATCCTGGGGCGACAGACTGAAGGCCCATGATTGTGGATCCCCTTGGAGGAGGGAAATGACGAGACCCACGCGCTGCTCCTGAGACCCGGACGAGACTGGTCGAAGATGAAAGTAGAGCTTGCACGAATCCCGAAAATTGGCAAATTTGGCTCTGTCTCCAGAGAACTTATCTGGAAGTGGAATTTTGGGTTCCACTAGTGATGCGGCCGAAGCCCCTTGAGGGCTGGTGTTGATAGGAGCTGGACGGTTCTCCTGGGCCGCCACGCGATGGGCTAGGTGCTCCACGGCCGCGGTTAAGGCCTGCACCTGCTCCAATATCTGGTCCATTCTTTTTCTGGCCCGTTATA
This sequence comes from Gastrophryne carolinensis, assembly GCA_027917425.1. Taxonomy (NCBI): domain Eukaryota; kingdom Metazoa; phylum Chordata; class Amphibia; order Anura; family Microhylidae; genus Gastrophryne; species Gastrophryne carolinensis. Next base: position 162,988,393 of record CM051236.1, read on the forward strand.
CTGTTAGGCGCCGGACACCCATCTCTCTTAAGCCAGGTAATCCCCAATCTCCACCGCCTCTTCTGCCTTTAGACAAGTCCCCGCTCGCAGGAGACGCGGATTGTGCCTCTCCAGACTCGGTTACCCCCAGGACTTAGTTGGCGCAAAGATTACCGGCTTAAGGTGGAGACGGGTGAACGGCGGGGTATCCCGAATATGGATGCCGGGATGTAAATGGGATTACAAACGGAGAGTCAATCAGAGAGGTCCAGAAACAAGCCAAGGTCAAGCCGGGTGGTCACAGAGCGCGGTATCCCAGGGGTCAAGCGAAGAATAGTCAAAAACGAGCCGAGGTCAAACCAGGTGAGTACCAAAACGCAGTAACAGAGGGATCAGGCACAAGCGGAGTCAGGACAGGCGAAAAGGTCAGGACGGGCAGCAGACAAGGATGGTCAGAGACGAAGCCGAGTTGAACACTGTAAAAGCAGACTATAACGCACACCCTATTAACCAGAGGCTATAACGGGCACTAGTGGACGGGACCACAACATATTTAAAGGGGAACTGGCCAATGGGAAGGGGGAATTGGTGATTGGTGCAACTGTGATTTGGGGGGAATGTAGTGTTTGGTGCAACTAGGAAGTAGTTCCCTATTGGAACAGCCCCAGGGACTGGACGGCCCTGGCCAGTCAGGCTGTCCAGTCCCTGGGTTCATTCCCACCCAGGCTAAGGACCCGACTGGTCCATTCGAATCTGCCCCCGGCGAATGCGCAGAGAGCAGCGCCGCCGAGGGGCATATTGAAACCGTGCTCGCGCGCGTGCGCGAGCACGTGACAGAGGGTCGGGCGCGCTCCCCGAGAGGGAAGGGGAAGGCGCGCCGGCCAGAGAGGCGACGGAGCCAGCATGGGAAGCAGATGGGGGCCCCGCGATGCCAGCCGCCCCCGCAACGGCAGAAGGAGCGGCGGCAGGCGAGAGTGCAGCAGACGCGGCGGTAGCTGCCCGGCGCGGCCGCCCGAAGACCGGAGCCGCGCGCTGCCGCGCAGAGACGCCGCGGGACTGGGCACGAGGAGGAGGTAAGGGCCTGACATCTAGAAGTCAGAGGTTAGCAGGGATTCAGCCATGGCCAGATCATGCCCCATGGGATCAATGAAAAGGGGAGTTTTGCAGCGATCATTTGGATGCCCCACAAAGAGGAAGACCACAGGCCTTAGAGTGTAATATGCCGATGGGTGCTCCTGTTTAAATGTCTGGACCATTATTTATGTACAATATATAACACTCACCTCCTCCCCATCTAAGACATCTTGCCAGATCATTTCCAGTACCTAGAGGCAGGACAGCTACGGGAGGTCTTTGTGGGAGATTAGCTTTGTCTAGGTCAGAAAAAGAAATGTTAACTTGCGTCAGAATAATTTGGTCAAAATAAAAGCTAATAAGCAATACAGTGGAAGCCAAGGCAACAATAAAGTAGTGTTTCTAACAGGTATGTATTTTCCACAACATCCCTATATTCCTATATTGCAATCCCTGGAATCATGCAACCAATCAGTGAGCAACTGTATGCTTTGCACAGCAATTTCCATCTGCATTTTCTAATGCACTTTTTTTATTTAGAGAAGCACAGGAATCGATTTAACGCTAGTTTAACTGTCAATGGCTCCATTTCCTAGCGTTAAAAACACCTACTTATAGGTAATCAGTTGTAACCACTAAAACCTAGTAAAATATAGGCTCTGTGCATATATTTTTCCCCAGAAAAGCTATGAACTTTGTAAGAAAGTCATAAATATCCAACTTTATAAGAATATAAAATTTGTGGAGCATCTAATTGCTCTATATAGTGCAGTGTACAGATTCTTACCAATGGCATCCAGAATCCAACCAACTGTGCCATCCCCGCCACACACTAAAATTCGATAGTTTGTAACATCGCGGAAAAAGTTTAGCCTAGTAAAAAAAAAAAAACAAGAGGAAATAGACCGTGGTTGATTACTATACTACTATTTGATGTGAAATACTACGAAAAACACTTAGACCCTCCCTTCCCCGTCAGTCAGTCAAGTTAGGCTAATATAAAAAAAAAAAAATTCCCCCATTACCACGTGGGTTCCACCAACAAAATATCAGATTGCTGTGAGTGTCTGTGGCACACAGAGCGGAAGATGCCATGGCAACTGCCACATGGAACCAGCAGTGAGGCTAGATTAGGATTTTCTTTTTGTATTGGCCAACATGATAGGGACAGGTTATCCTATTTAGTGTTTTCATCAAGATCACCATCTTTCTGATTCTCACGGATTCTTACCCAGGAGATGGACCACCCTTTGGTAGGTTATAAACTTGCCGAGGGTTCAACAGATACTGAAACTTGCGAAGAACTCTGCAGCAAAATGATAGAAATTAGGAATAAACAAATGCATTCAGTCATTTAAAACTGCTTCATAAATAGAAATGTATTGTGTGTCATTATAATATCAATGTCAAAAGAAATTCCTTGCGTCTACGCACATATATACTTGGTAAATAAAACCTAATTGATTGATTCTTATTTTTTATTTTCATTTTTTCTGCTTCTAAAGATATAGTTGATCAGTACCCCACAGGCCCTTTAACAATGTCTACAGTGGTGCTGGCAGTTTATTCAATGTTTAAAGCATTATTGCCACAAGCTATGTACATAATACATTTAAAGGCCATCAGTAATACTTAGGACAAATACAATTCAGACGTGATCTATCACAGCACTGTCTAATGAAATGCACCTTATGCTGTCAGCGCGGATTCTTTCTCTTATAAGCAATGGAAACCAAAATGCAGAGTGCCTCTCTACTGTTCATTGTCAGACATGTCTTTGGTTAATTGTTTTCCAAGTAAAACAAAGTTTGAGAGTAAATACATATTGACAGTTAAAGCCCAGCTGCATTTTTTTGAGGGTTGTGTGCTATTGACACCCCCACATTTGTCCCAGGTCTACTCTAAATAGACAATAGGGTCACTGTAGGGCGGTTTCTAGACAAAATAGTGCTCCTCACCCATGCCATGGTGCTGCTGCTGTCCCCTACAGGCATGTGCCCTGCTATGCCCATTTCCTAGCAGCAGGTAGTGCCCCTTCTGTATGACTGAATATGGGGGGGGGTAAGGCGTCTGTCAAATGGACTGTACCACTAACTGTGGCCTGACTCATCTGCAGAAAACAGGATGGCTGGCTTCTAGTCACCCTGCTCACTGTCCTCTAGAAACAGCCCCGGCCCACAGACACTAAACTAAGATGGTTCTAGCTCTTCTTCACCTCGAAATAAAAATGTTAGCCATGCCAATCAATTCACTGATCTGTATATGTTTACAATGTCTGCAAGCTTTAATAAATGCTGTTTTTGTCACAAAAGAGTGCTGCTGCCTACTCCGATCAGTTCGGTGACTTACCTTTCTCCCTGCTTTCCTCCGCTCTTTGGGTTGACAAAGACAAGCAATGGGTGTGTATCCAGCATCGGGACTATCTGAAAACCAGGCATACACATGTAGTTGTTCATACACAGGCTGCAAATTAGACACATCCGTCCTTTTACCAAGTTATGGCCTTTAACAACTGATTAAACTGTATTGAAATGAGGTATACAACACATTGTCTTTTGCTTGTGGGGAGAGGATGAAAGTATAGAGACTGTTCTAAGCTTTATTTCACAATAAGGCATACGATTGAATGAGGTGTGATTCAGCAAAGAGGGGAAGCTAGCGGCATGATTTATACCTAAAACTTTCACTTGAGCAATATGACAACTTATTTAGCTCACTTTTAAAAGTACTTTAACCTATCCTAAGGGACCGAAACAGTTATATTAAAGACATATTAGTTTGGAGTAGTTGCTTAGGTTCTCACAGATATTAAGAATAGAATGTAAAAAATGAATCAGCTCTAAAAGCATTCTCACTCGCAGTGCTTGTCCCTCGGCTGAACTGAAGGTCTGTGATGTCTCTTCTGATGATGCTATGAGGTTCTTCTGGCTATTCTGACGTTCCTGGGGATTTTGCAGAAAAGGAGGAATAATTACAATTGTACGGAAGTACAGTATGTTACTCAGTAAAGGCCATGATTCAAGCTGTCTATACACTAGGCAATCTTTTTATGCAATCACTATACACCATTGCGGCCTACCTAATTAATTTCCAACGGAATCAGTTCAGTTTGGTAAAATAATAATATTACATTAATTAGACATATTAAAATAATTGGTTTTTGAACAACATATCTCTTACTGTTTGGCCAGCTTAATGTATACAACTGAAAGCCAGTGTGTTACATATGGTAACTGACAGATGGTTAGCACTTCTGCCATGATACAAATCGTTTTAGACTGTAGAAAAGTCATAAGAAAGCGACAGAACACTTCATTGCTAAAAACATTCAATGCATGAAAAGAATAGTTGTAGTAGAATACAGGTCGCAAGGCAAAGGTCAGTGTAACGACACTCTGCTCATCCACACTGACATGCAGTCTCATGCTGACCACCAGTTATTTTTGCTATACACATGGCAATCCAGTTGAATCTTCAACTATGAGAAGACCTATAAGAAGCTATCCCAATGACAGTTATGGCCAGCCCCAACTTGACCGCACCGACCTAGCCGCACCCTCACCCCTGAGTGCCACTTGGGTTCTCCGATACTTTATGTTACAATCTTTTGAGAGCTCTCCGATACTTTAAATGGGGGACAGCAGCATTGGACTAACAAAAGTAAAACATACGCATTGTTTTCCCTAGTATATAGCTGTTCTTGGGGCTACAGATATCATTTAGCTAACCTCATCCCATCCTTGCTCACAGGATCCGAGTGGCCCAACATGCCTCCTGTTTTGTGGGCCAGCATCAAGCCCCTCACAGGCCCCATGTATGGGTACAGACTCCACCACCTCGGAGTTTGAGGGGCATTTACCCGACTTATTCCTTCCCACCTTGGACATTTACAATAATGTATCATCTCCAATACACTCTCCGTTTGCTTCTACTACTACTTCACTTTAAAAAAATGATGTATTTGGTCTAGGGTTTACTTACCAGTATTACTGGAAAAATGCAAGCAGGAGGCAATATATGATCACGAAGAATACCACCATCACATTTCAGAGCCACTGAGGGAACACATTCATCATGAACCTAAAAAAAGGCAAACATTAGAACACATAGCAGCCAAGGGCTTGCTTTCTTTATAAAGGACACCTTCACATATATGTATTTGTTTATTGTGGTGGTGGTTGTGTTTCCCATTGTATGCAAATGAAAAAAATAGGTGGTTCTGACAGTTAGCTGTCATAACAATGTATAATTTAGACCAGGGGATCCCAGTCAGTGGTACATAAGTTCAGGGTGCCCCTCTGCAGATTCCCCATATAGGCACTATGCCCCCCCCATTCCCATAGGCAGTGTGGCACTCCCGCAAGTAAAGAAAAAAAAAGTAAAACTCACCTCTTCGCTGACACCGCTCCGCTGACAAGTGGCCGGCTCCGTGAATCAGGTGGGAGTGGCCTGCACCGCATTGGCGCAGGCCACACCCACCCGCTCTATGGGCCAGCCATAAGAAGCAGTGGTGGGCTCTGTCCCCCTTCCCTGTCGCTGCTATCACTGTCTTTTCCAGCAGCGGCAGAGCCAGAGACAGTGCCCGCCGCTCCTTTATCTGCTGCCTCTTCCTGGGCACAGGCGAACACCCAGGTCAGGGCAACGTGTGGGTGTGGCCTGCACTGACTTGGTGCTGGCTACGCCCACCTGCTGCACGGACCCCGGTGCTCGTGTGTGCCGAAGCCGGAAGAGGCAACAGATGGAGGAGCAGTGGGCGTTGTCTCTGTCCCTGCCGCTGTTGTGCTGCCGGAAAAGACAGTGATAGCAGGGAAGGGGACAGAGCCCGCCACTCCTCTGTCTTCTTCTAGTCTCCCGCAGTGTGGCAGGCAACGAGGAGCACCAGTAACGAGTGAGTTTCCTTTTCTTTTCCTTTTTTACATTTGCCCAATAAGGCACACAGACATTTCCCCCCCACTTTTGGGGGAAAAAAGGGTATCTTATAGGACAAAAAATACGGTAATTTTAGTGGTGGAGGATCTATTCAACCACGGATTCATTTATTGGGTCTCTTGGGGTTCTGCTCGTCCTCTGCATACTCATTTCTTGTGTCTAGGGGTATCTGCTCCTCATCTGCATATTAATTCCTTAGGTTTGGGGGGGCATTATCTGCTCGTCTACTGCATATGCATTTTTCGGGTCCTCTAGATATTAATTTGTTTTTTTTTTGGGGGGGGGGGATCAAATTGTGTTCTGCATATGGTATCTGCCATGCCAGTATGGTCCTCTTTAAAGTGAATATAAACACTCCTGCAGAAATCTGTATTAGGTGGTACTTTGGACAAATAAAAAATAGGCAGATGGTACTATCACAAAAATGTTGGGAACCCCTGAGTTGGCCAAATATAGCTTGTATATATCCAGTGTTTGCCATAAGTGTCCTGAGTTTTAGATTGAAGATTTCAATATAAGATAACATTCTGTTCCATTGTTTATTGTATGTGTTTAAAGGCTTTTGAATGCAATATATATATCTACCTGTCTTTGCAGATCTACCTGTGCGTAGATTTGCAAAACATGGCCTGTTGGTGGCTTTCGAGAAGAGGGTTGGGGAATATTACACTATATATATATATATATATATATATATATATATATATATATATATATATATATATATAGTGTAATATTCCCCAAACCTCTTCTCTAGAGCCACCAATAGGCAGTGTTTTGCAGATCTACGCACAGGTAAAGTCATTAGTGCTTAGGTAGGGCTACTGAGACAGCTATGTGGAGATGCTGTTGGTGGCTCTCAAGGAAAGGGTTGGGGTACACGGATATAGAGTGTGTTGCCTTACCTTGACATGACACCAGACACATCGCTGGCCGGTAAGACTCTGGAAGCTTTTTATCTTCTTCTGACACATGTCGCACTTGTTAGCTTCACATCCTCCTCTAACCCACATGTGAATTGGCCCCTGAAATGACAGATACAGATTTACTGCACACAGTGCTTGTGTCATGAAGAAACTGTGTTCTAGTCTTTTCTAATCATCTTCTAGATAGATGAGGCTAGATAGACTATGAAAAATACAATTCTGTGATTACTCACCTGTAGAATTGGTATTATATGTATACAGCACGTCCTGTTCCAGAAGATATTCCTTACTCTTGGGATATACTCTCCAGTAGATGGCGCTGTACTGCAGAGACAGAAAAGAGGCTCCTCCCGGCCCCATAAATACCCGGGACCTCCCACAAAATCCCCAGTATTGAAAAGCAGTTAGCAAGAGACTGGGAGACCTATAACCATTACATGAAAATTTTAACATAAAAACAAACAATCACCATAAAGAGGTAACTAAAGATAATGATAACAAGGGTGGGGTGGAACAGGACGTGCTGTATACATATAATACCAATTCTACAGGTGAGTAATCACAGAATTGTATTATTCTAAGTATACAGCACGTCCTGCTCCAGAAGATATTCCTTACTCTTGGGACATCCAATAGCAGTGTCCGTAAGGTAGGGTGGGATCCCAAAAAGTAACAGCAGACAGTTTAAACCACTGCCGCCTGCAGAACCTTGCGGCCAAAAGCAGCATCAGCTGAGGCCCTAACATCAACCTTGTAAAGTGGCGGCCTTGCAAACTTGTTCCAACAGAAGCTTGGCCCTGAAAAGCCCAAGAGGCACCAATAGCACGAGTAGAATGAGCAGTAAGGCGGAAGGGAGGTTCCTTCCCCTTAGCAGAGTAGGCCAGAATCACAGGCTGACATATCCACTTACTGATAGTGGACTTAGCCGGAGCCAGGCCTTTCTTAGATCCAGACGGAAGCACAAAAAGAGCATCAGTCTTCCTGAAGGATTCAGTAGTCACCAAATAGAACTTCAGAGTTCTGACTACGTCCAAAGAATGCAAAACCCTTTCCTTAGGGTTACTAGGATTAGGACACAGAGAAGACAAAACAATGTCCTGACTGAGATGAAAGGCAGAAACAACCTTAGGTAGAAAATCTGGCTTAAAACAAAACACCACCTTGTCCTGGTGTCTCTCAAAATAAGGAGGCTTGATGGAAAGCGCGGCCAAGTCAGAAACATGCCTAACAGAAGTGATAGCCACCAAAAAGACCACCTTAAGTGTAAGGATGGACAAAGGGGCCCCTTGCAAGGGCTCAAAGGGAGACCCCTGCAGGGCAGACAAGGCCAAATTCAAGTCCCAGATTGGTAACATAGGCTTAAGTGGGGGACGCACGTGAGTAACCCCTTGGAAAAAAGTCTTGACCAGGGGATGCTGAGCAAAGGATCTTTGAAAGAAAATAGCCAAAGCAGACACATGGCCTTTCAGAGCACTGAGTTGAAGATCTAAACCATGTTGGAGAAATTCCAGAATCCTAGGAATAGAAAACACACGACAGGGAAGCGAGTGGGACTCACACCAGTCAATGTAAGTACGTCAGACCCTGTAATAGATGAAAGAAGAGGACCTCTTCCTAGCCCTGATCATGGTATTCACCACTGAGGCAGACAGCGCCTTTTACCATCAAGATGGAGGTTTCAACAGCCAGGCCGTCAAAGCCAGCGCTTGTAAATTGGGGTGGCGTAGGTGCCCCTGAGTGAGCAGATCTGGAACCTGTGGTAGAGCATACTGATCTACTGCCAACTGCACGATGTCTGCGAACCACACTCTTCTTGGCCAACAGGGGGCCACCAGTATGGCTGGCACCCCTTCCTGAACTATCTTGCGCAGCACCCTGCCCAGTAGTGGAAACGGGGGAAACACATACAGGAGCTGGAACCCCGTCCAGGGCCAAGGCCAGAGGATCCTGGGACAGAATGACAAAGACTGGAAGCTTGTGATTGTGACGAGACGCAAATAGATCCACATCCGGCTGACCCCAGCGTGGCACAGGGAGCGAAACACCCTGCTGCTGAGGGACCACTCTCCAAGACCCCCTGCTCAGAGAGTCTGCCTCCAGATTCTTCACCCCCGGGATGTACACAGCTGAGATGCAGGGAACATTTTCCTCCACCCAGGACAGTATCAGGGACACTTCCTTGAGGGCCCTCTTGCTCTGGGTCCCTCCATGATGATTGATGTAGGCAACCGCCGTCTGGTTGTCTGAGCGGACCTGAACAGCCCAACCCCTCAGGTGAGGGGTCAAGTGGGCGAGAACCAACCTGATTGCCCTCAATTCCAGAATGTTGATAGGGGCATGGGCCTCCTGAGGGCCCCACTGACCCTGGAATGTCAGAGACTTCCAGAATCCCCCCCCAACCTGTCAGACTGGCATCCGTGGTGACAGTCTCCTAGCAGGGGGCCAGAAAGGACCTGCCCCCTGTCAGAAGACACTTACCGGGTCCCCGTTCCAGCACCGTCTCCGGGCGGCCGGCAGCAGCTACTTCCGCACGGCGGCCTCGCGCACGGCCACTCTCCTTCCTCATCCCCGCGGCTCCTCTGTTCGTGCGCGCGCGAGCACGTTCCTCATATGCCCTCCGGCGGCGCTGTTGCCAGCGCGTCCGCCGGAGGAAGGGGTTATAGAGTCTACAGGCTCAGTTAGGGGGGAACTACGCCCCCTGCAGTTAAAGGGCCAATGAGCCCAAAGCATTGTGAGGGCTATACACCCCTTGTTTCATGTGTGGGCTATTCGCCCTGCTGAACCTATCAGCGAGTTGATCCTATGTGCACCAATCACTACACCTTCCCTTTCATGTCTGTTCCTATAAAGCGGTTTTCCCCTCAGTTGCCTGTTGCCTGTGATAGCGCCTAGAACCTAGTCTTCTTGTAAATTGTAGCCGATCTGAACCCCTGTTGGCGACCTCGATTGTACCGACCACTCTCGATCTGAACTCCTGTTGCCGACCTTGATTGTACCGGCCACTCTCGATCTGAACCCCTGTTGCCGACCCTTGCCTGTATCCAGACTACGAGTTGCCTGATCCCTGGTGCCGCCACGATCTCTGTCTTCCCGCTGTCGACCTCTGGCCTGTCTCTGGACTTCCTCTGCCATCGCTCTAGCTATTGGTTCTCCAGACCTCCTACATATAAGCTCACATCCTTTGAGCCATTAAGTCCTGGGGGCAACCGATCCCGGGTAGGCGTATTCTGCGTCCTGGCAAGCGGGGGCTCCTACAGGTGAAGCTGGCTGCGGAGATTGGGGGTTGTGGGCTTATCAAAAGGGCTGGAGTTACCCCGAGCGTGACACCCCCTAGCAGGTTCCCTGAGACCACCACACTAGAGACCGCCTGACCTGAGGGGACAAGACAAACACCTGATCCAGGGACAAAGGGTCCCGATCCCATACTGACAAGAGGTGAAGCTGAAGAGGCCTCATGTGGAACTGAGCATATGGAACCGCCTCGAAGCAGGACACCATCAGGCCCACTAGCTGCATTCCCTGCCTGATGGATGGATGGATGGATGGATGGGGACAAGACAGCAGGAGCTGAACTTTCTCTTGAAGGACCTCCACCTTCTGCTGAGCAAGAAAGATCTTGACTTGGGCTGAATCCAGAATCATGCCCAGAAAAGACTTCACCATGGAAGGAGTCAGGGAAGATTTGGGGTGATTGATCACCCAGCCAAATGACTCCAGAGTGGACACCACCCTCTGAGTGTCCAGCTCTGCCTGATGGAAGGACTGGGAAGCAATAAGCAGGTCATCCAGGTAGGGAAGAATGCGGATGCCCTGAGATCTCAGCAGGGCCATCACTCCTGCCAGCACCTTGGTGAATACCCTGGGGGCCGAGGTGAGGCCGAAGGGCAAGGCCACAAATTGGTAGTGCTGCTCCTCCAATCTGAGGAACCTCTGATGACCTGGAAAGATAGGGATGTGAAGGTAAGCATCCTTGATGTCTACAGAGGTCATGAAGTCCCCTGGGAGTAGGAAAGTCACAGCTGAGCGCAGAGTCTCCATGCGAAAGTGTCTGAATCTGACAAACCTGTTGAGAAGCTTTAAATCCAGGATAGGTCTGATGGACCCATCCTTTTTGGGCACGATGAAATGATGGGAATAATAGCCTTTGCCCCTTTCCTTCAAGGGCACCCGGCAGATGACACCTAGGTCTGGAAGGCTTTTGACAGCCAGGGAGAGACCCTGAGCTGACAAGGGGTTTTGAGCTACACGAGATTTGATAAATCTTGGGGGCGGCCAGGCTGCCATCTATCTTGTAACCGGAGGACACTACCTCCTGAATCCACCGGTCTGAGACATGACGCCTCCAGACGTGAGCCAAGAGCCGAAGCCGTCCCCCCACCCGGATGGGTGAGGGCGCCCCTTCATTCCTGAGGGGGCTTGGGACCCCAGGGGGGGCCAGGGCGGCCACGTCCTCTGCCCCTGCCCCAAAAATCTCCACGGGCTCCAGCAAAGGAAGCTCCCCGTCCAATTCTGGAGCCCCTGAAGGAAGGAGAAAAGGCACCTAAACCCCGAGAGGGCCGGGGCTGCCTTCTACGTTGAAGTAATTTGCCACCTTTAGCGAACAAGTCCAAACGTTCCCCAAAGAGGCGCAGCCCCTTGAAGGGAAAACCAGTGAGGGCTTTTTGGCAGCATTGTCAGCTGCCCACTGGCGCAGCCAGACCGAGCGGCGTATTGCCACCAACAAGGCAGAAGCCCTGCCACACATTCTACTGGTATCATCCAGGGCAGAGAGAACATATGCAACAAATTCCTCACAAAGCAGAAGAGCTCTATACTCTTCACTACCAGCATTATCAGGGTCCCCATCTAAGAGACCCTTAAGCAGGCTTTTAACAGCAACAGCCGTGATAGCAGAGGCACAGACCGGACAGAGCGCGGTCCCAACACAGGCAAAGGCATGGCAAGCCAGCTGATCAATGCGCCTGTCCTCCCCATCCCTCAGTGTAGTAGAGTCAGGGGAATGCATGACCGATGTGTTCGAGAACCCCAGAACTGGTGCATCCACCTCTGGAGGACATAACCAACAGTACTGAGTATGAGTTGAAGTTCTAAACCATCTTGATGGTGCCAGCCAGTATGGCTGGCACCCCTTCCTGAACTATCTTGCGCAGCACCCTGCCCAGTAGTGGAAACGGGGGAAACACATACAGGAGCTGGAACCCCGTCCAGGGCCAAGGCCAGAGGATCCTGGGACAGAATGACAAAGACTGGAAGCTTGTGATTGTGACGAGACGCAAATAGATCCACATCCGGCTGACCCCAGCGTGGCACAGGGAGCGAAACACCCTGCTGCTGAGGGACCACTCTCCAAGACCCCCTGCTCAGAGAGTCTGCCTCCAGATTCTTCACCCCCGGGATGTACACAGCTGAGATGCAGGGAACATTTTCCTCCACCCAGGACAGTATCAGGGACACTTCCTTGAGGGCCCTCTTGCTCTGGGTCCCTCCATGATGATTGATGTAGGCAACCGCCGTCTGGTTGTCTGAGCGGACCTGAACAGCCCAACCCCTCAGGTGAGGGGTCAAGTGGGCGAGAACCAACCTGATTGCCCTCAATTCCAGAATGTTGATAGGGGCATGGGCCTCCTGAGGGCCCCACTGACCCTGGAATGTCAGAGACTTCCAGAATCCCCCCCCAACCTGTCAGACTGGCATCCGTGGTGACAGTCTCCTAGCAGGGGGCCAGAAAGGACCTGCCCCCTGTCAGAAGACACTTACCGGGTCCCCGTTCCAGCACCGTCTCCGGGCGGCCGGCAGCAGCTACTTCCGCACGGCGGCCTCGCGCACGGCCACTCTCCTTCCTCATCCCCGCGGCTCCTCTATTCGTGCGCGCGCGAGCACGTTCCTCATATGCCCTCCGGCGGCGCTGTTGCCAGCGCGTCCGCCGGAGGAAGGGGTTATAGAGTCTACAGGCTCAGTTAGGGGGGAACTACGCCCCCTGCAGTTAAAGGGCCAATGAGCCCAAAGCATTGTGAGGGCTATACACCCCTTGTTTCATGTGTGGGCCAATGAGCCCAAAGGGGACTTGTGGGCTATTCGCCCTGCTGAACCTATCAGCGAGTTGATCCTATGTGCACCAATCACTACACCTTCCCTTTCATGTCTGTTCCTATAAAGCGGTTTTCCCCTCAGTTGCCTGTTGCCTGTGATAGCGCCTAGAACCTAGTCTTCTTGTAAATTGTAGCCGATCTGAACCCCTGTTGGCGACCTCGATTGTACCGACCACTCTCGATCTGAACTCCTGTTGCCGACCTTGATTGTACCGGCCACTCTCGATCTGAACCCCTGTTGCCGACCCTTGCCTGTATCCAGACTACGAGTTGCCTGATCCCTGGTGCCGCCACGATCTCTGTCTTCCCGCTGTCGACCTCTGGCCTGTCTCTGGACTTCCTCTGCCATCGCTCTAGCTATTGGTTCTCCAGACCTCCTACATATAAGCTCACATCCTTTGAGCCATTAAGTCCTGGGGGCAACCGATCCCGGGTAGGCGTATTCTGCGTCCTGGCAAGCGGGGGCTCCTACAGGTGAAGCTGGCTGCGGAGATTGGGGGTTGTGGGCTTATCAAAAGGGCTGGAGTTACCCCGAGCGTGACACCCCCTAGCAGGTTCCCTGAGACCACCACACTAGAGACCGCCTGACCTGAGGGGACAAGACAAACACCTGATCCAGGGACAAAGGGTCCCGATCCCATACTGACAAGAGGTGAAGCTGAAGAGGCCTCATGTGGAACTGAGCATATGGAACCGCCTCGAAGCAGGACACCATCAGGCCCACTAGCTGCATTCCCTGCCTGATGGATGGATGGATGGATGGATGGGGACAAGACAGCAGGAGCTGAACTTTCTCTTGAAGGACCTCCACCTTCTGCTGAGCAAGAAAGATCTTGACTTGGGCTGAATCCAGAATCATGCCCAGAAAAGACTTCACCATGGAAGGAGTCAGGGAAGATTTGGGGTGATTGATCACCCAGCCAAATGACTCCAGAGTGGACACCACCCTCTGAGTGTCCAGCTCTGCCTGATGGAAGGACTGGGAAGCAATAAGCAGGTCATCCAGGTAGGGAAGAATGCGGATGCCCTGAGATCTCAGCAGGGCCATCACTCCTGCCAGCACCTTGGTGAATACCCTGGGGGCCGAGGTGAGGCCGAAGGGCAAGGCCACAAATTGGTAGTGCTGCTCCTCCAATCTGAGGAACCTCTGATGACCTGGAAAGATAGGGATGTGAAGGTAAGCATCCTTGATGTCTACAGAGGTCATGAAGTCCCCTGGGAGTAGGAAAGTCACAGCTGAGCGCAGAGTCTCCATGCGAAAGTGTCTGAATCTGACAAACCTGTTGAGAAGCTTTAAATCCAGGATAGGTCTGATGGACCCATCCTTTTTGTGCACTATGAAATGATGGGAATAATAGCCTTTGCCCCTTTCCTTCAAGGGCACCCGGCAGATGACACCTAGGTCTGGAAGGCTTTTGACAGCCAGGGAGAGACCCTGAGCTGACAAGGGGTTTTGAGCTACACGAGATTTGATAAATCTTGGGGGCGGCCAGGCTGCCATCTATCTTGTAACCGGAGGACACTACCTCCTGAATCCACCGGTCTGAGACATGACGCCTCCAGACGTGAGCCAAGAGCCGAAGCCGTCCCCCCACCCGGATGGGTGAGGGCGCCCCTTCATTCCTGAGGGGGCTTGGGACCCCAGGGGGGGCCAGGGCGGCCACGTCCTCTGCCCCAAAAATCTCCACGGGCTCCAGCAAAGGAAGCTCCCCGTCCAATTCTGGAGCCCCTGAAGGAAGGAGAAAAGGCACCTAAACCCCGAGAGGGCCGGGGCTGCCTTCTACGTTGAAGTAATTTGCCACCTTTAGCGAACAAGTCCAAACGTTCCCCAAAGAGGCGCAGCCCCTTGAAGGGAAAACCAGTGAGGGCTTTTTGGCAGCATTGTCAGCTGCCCACTGGCGCAGCCAGACCGAGCGGCGTATTGCCACCAACAAGGCAGAAGCCCTGCCACACATTCTACTGGTATCATCCAGGGCAGAGAGAACATATGCAACAAATTCCTCACAAAGCAGAAGAGCTCTATACTCTTCACTACCAGCATTATCAGGGTCCCCATCTAAGAGACCCTTAAGCAGGCTTTTAACAGCAACAGCCGTGATAGCAGAGGCACAGACCGGACAGAGCGCGGTCCCAACACAGGCAAAGGCATGGCAAGCCAGCTGATCAATGCGCCTGTCCTCCCCATCCCTCAGTGTAGTAGAGTCAGGGGAATGCATGACCGATGTGTTCGAGAACCCCAGAACTGGTGCATCCACCTCTGGAGGACATAACCAACATTTAACCATTTCAGCAGGGAAGGGATACCCCTTATCCCAACTCTTTGGTACCCCGGGGAGCCGGCTAGGCCTTTCCCACTCCTTGAGAATCAGATTAATAAAGTGGGTTTGTTCAGGAAACTCCAAACGTGGCTTAACAGTATGAAACAGCTCCCCCTGCTGCCGCGGGGCCACGGCAGGAGGAGAGATACAGAGCACTTCAAAAATGTGAGCCAAAAGTCTGTCAGTACCATCTGAAGCCCATGGGTCAGACCCAGACTCAGCATAACCCCTAGGCTGATCCTCGGATGATTCTGAATCAGAGAATAATTCCCCTTCTTCCAGGGGGGGTATAACCAGTAACATCAAAAAACTCCTCAGCTTCCATAGGAATGAGAGTAACACCGGGTGCCAGATGCCGCCGCTTAGCAGGAGCCTTACGCGGACCAGAACCATCAATATGCCTTTCAATGCTGGCTAGGTAGGCCCAGGTAGCCAAATCAGGTTGAGACTCCCCACTGGTATGCACTTCACTGGGAGTCAGATGTAAGTGTGGGGGGGTAGGCGAAGCCAGAGGGGACGCAGCACTAGGCCCAGCCGCAGGTAACCCAGACTGCAGCGCAAGTACCTGCTGGGCGCAGGGTACATAAACCCTGACACCATCACTTATAGGGGATACCCCACACGCCACACACAGCCGGGCTTGTCCCGAAGGAACCCCAAGCACATTATCCTGAGAAGCCTCCATATGGTGATTATCACAGCACAACAGGCCAATAGGGATTGACGCTAATAAAAGCAACCCGGGATGCCCCAATAACCCGCTAGGGAAGTGGGAGTAATGGTATACAATAGCTCCAATAAGAGTCAACACTAAATAGAGGGGACAGGGCCGGGAGAAACCACAAGTTTGACCCGCCTGCAAGACATAAGCAAAAGATCCCATAAGCGATATGCAATACATATATATACATATAATAAATCAGCCCGCAGGGGCACTCATGGACCGCGATAGTGAGACACCAGGCACACGCAGCAGAGAAGTAAAATGGCGTCCGCATATACCTCGAGGGGCGGGCCGCGGAGACTGTGATGCAAAACGCCCCCCCAAAGAGCGCAAAAAACGCGCCCACCTGACCAGACCAGCCAATGATGGCGCACCGGCACCTGAGGTGATGCCGCCGCCGACCACGGAGAGCAGTACAAACCTGCGGTGGCGGCGGCAGCAAAGAAACCAGTGCAACCAATTCACAGGCAATATATACACACACACGATAATAATACAAGTACACGCACCCCCCCCCCCCAGCCTAAAGGGAGCCACTGTGGAGACAGGGGGTGAGGGGGATAAAGTGCCTGAGCTGGGAGGCAGTAGAAGGAAGCGGGTGGGAATAGTCCTACAGGGCCGCAGGCTAATAGCCCCGCTCACCTGCGAGTAGAGAGAGACATCTTCTAGTCATCGCAGCCAGGACTGCAGAGAAGAACTGGGGATTTTGTGGGAGGTCCTGGGTATTTATGGGGCCGGGAGGAGCCTCTTTTCTGTCTCTGCAGTCCAGCGCCATCTACGAAAGTATATCCCAAGAGTAAGGAATATCTTCTGGAACAGGACGTGCTGTATACTTAGAAAACATGTACAAGAGCTTCTTGACACTTACAGTGGCATCTTTGCGGGACTTGGCATAGGTGCTGATGCAGCTATTTGGCGCTTTGCGAGCACAGCGTTCATGCACAGTAAACTTACAGACTACAGAGGAAAAGATAAAGTATGTAAGTGCACTTATTCACAAAAAAAAACCAAATAGAACAAAAAATACTATTATCTCTAAAATGCTTCCTTGGTTCAAAAAGCCACAGTGCTCCGGATCATCCTATATTCCCAGTGTGGTGTACACACAAAGCTTTGCCATGGGCCTTTGGGTTAGAGAAAGGGATTATTGTGCTACACAAGGATGCTCCTGAAAGCGAAACAAAATCCAGGAATTTGACATTCCCTGATCGGGATGCCCCGCTATGTGAACCCTCCAGAAAGCCCCAAACAGATCACCTCTTCCAAGTACCATTGGAGCAGGTGCTCAGCCAATAAGAGACCATTGCTGTGTTTACCTCTTTTGGCAAATGGCTCTCACTGACTTAGTCACAGCAAACGGCTCTCATTAGATGAGATGCGTAGCTGGGCCAGGGAAAGGTAAGAAATCACTGGCAACTGGGGGGTTTTAAACAGCATGGCATCATGTTTTGGGATGCCCCAGAGGGAAATCTTTTAGATTCCAGACCGGCCACTGCTGGTTTTTGTTCCACTTTAACACAAAAAAAGTTCTGATACACTGTGACATTGGATGGGAGGAATACCAAACCAATAGGACTGTTATTAAAATATGGGAAGCCTCTATATGTCAGTTACTTTCTTCACCTTACTGACACAATAAGGTCCAAACAAATCTTTATATCTAAAATATGTAAAAGAATGCCAAAAACATTCTCTGTCTTGTACCTTTAAATAGAGGGCATTTTGGTCTCTCTCTTCAGGGCTCACCAACAGGCCATGTTTTGTGGATCTCCATAAAGCTTTCTCTGATCACTTCGACTGTGGTCTGTATGAAGATCTGCAAAACATGGCCTATTGGTGGGCCTTGAGGAAGGAATTGGGGATCACTGCTTTATAACTCCTAACATGGGTCTCTCCCTAATCTAGCTCTTTAGGCTCAAGTCCAAAAACTCCTCTTCCTGCTTAACTTGCTGATAGTGTGCTCCTGCGTTCTTCAACAGCAATGCAGATAAAATATCTCCTTGCATGGCTGGTCTGGGAAAACCCCTCAAATCCCTTCCCCCAATCAGCAAGTAAGCCTGACTCCCGTTCTTTGTGACCCAAGTGAGGGCATATATTGTCATGATCACCAAACAAAAACTAAAAATGCCCTAGTTCCACCACCACTCAATTGACCTACAGTGCTTCTATATCCACAAAGTCGTGCTCTTTTAGTCCATTCATTTAAGTAGTATTCAAATTAGATTATAGGTACATACACTGGTAATATTGAAAAATACTACTAATTAATTTGAGAGAGTGGCAGAGCAAAGAAATCCTCTGCGGTAAATATATTTACTCACAGGTACAACACAGGCCTTGTTTCCGGACACCAAAAAGCAGTGCTTCACACACATTACAGTAAACAGGCCGATTAAAATGTTTAAGGCGCCACAGATGTTGACCGTCATCTTTAATATTCTGTAAAAATAAAATAATACTATAGCTAAGCAGCAATATTTACGAAGATCCTAAAGTTTCAATTTGCATATGCATGCATTAAAGAGGGCACTTTGACTATATTTTTACACATTGTATAATAAAAATGTAAGAACAATCTTGATCTCTGGTTGTGCTACCAGGGGTGCACCTGTAATGAGGCCATGTGTGTCAGGTGGCACTGTAGAGACAAATAACCTGCTTATTATTTAATTTTATTTTTTATTTAAATTATTTTTTTTTTTGTACTCTCTCTCATTAGTGGTTCAGTGTGAAACAACTGAGTAGAAGCAGACCTGCCATGCCACAGTGCTTTGGGGACAGCTCTGCTGTTGCCTCTTATACTATTTTTCAATTACTGCCTCCCTAGTCTCCCCCAGCCCCACTGTACCCTCCTGGCAAAAATAAACAGTATATGTTCTGTTCCATTGCTACAGTCTCTGCATCATGGACTGTGAGGGGCATACTCACCACCTGCCCCTACAATATTACATTAGACCAAAAGTCAAAAAAGCAAGTTCAGTACATTGTACCCTAAAAGCCCCACTCTCGTAATTGGTGACAAACTATTTGAGAGGGCTTAACTCTAGGCAGATGTTATGGAATAGCAGGCAGATTTTATGCTGCGTAACTGCGGCGATCTTGCCACACACGAGTCCAGCTTATATAAAAACCCAATTCCACAGTGCATATATCAGTCGAACATATCAGTGCAACCCTCCTTTAGTTCTAGGAGAAAGCCATCAGCTGTGATGCTTCATTGCTCTGCTGCACAGCTGAAACAAATGTGTAATTTTGGATGATAAGCTGTCTGAATGGTCTGCGGTAAATCCAGAGACCTCAGGGAACAATGATAAAGATACATTGTTGGAGCTTTCCCTTCCCACACACAATCTCCCTAGCAGCTGGTTATTCTGTGTGTGTGTGTGTGTGTGTGTGTGTGTGTGTGTGTGTGTTTATATAACATAATACACAAGCTGCCCATGTTTCTGAAGCATTTATCTCTCTCAGTTTGGTGTGGGCTGCTGCTGGCATAGCTCTGCCCTCATACTTATGTGTTGACAAGATGGCCACTCCCATGCAGTTCTACAGCAAAGAGCCGGCCTGTTATTCCAGTACATCTGCATGGAGTTAAGCCCTCTCAAATAGTTTTTGCCAGAGGGGGGCAATATAGGAGCTATTTACTAAACTTTGACTTTTGATCCTTTTAAAGTTTAGGTTCAATCAGATTAAGTGTCCATATTCACCCTTGCCTATGATCTTTCCCTACAATGCTATAGGCTTAGTATGGAAATGCAAGGACCAGCTGGGGCAGTAAAAACTCTGAAGTTTGGCCCCAGACTGCCACTGGGCCTACATTAGTTAGGCCTAGCTCAGACGTTTTATATAGGCTGTTGAATTTGGGTGCAACAGTATAGACTGGTGGGGGCCAAGCGTGCATACAGGGTTTCAGAGGCAGTAAACTTGGCACTTGCTTTAGGCTGTGGTCTTGAGGGAGCCAGACTGGACACTCTAGAGAATAAATTAATTGTCTTTGCTGGACTCCCAGCCCACAGCCTATAATTATTTTCATATGCTGGCTCCATGCTCTGCGCACACCTGACAGTAGGGTGGGAATGTGGGGATGGTGCGGCAAAGCAATGCACTATTCCTGGTATCATCAGCACCCAAACCTGGAACTAAGCAAGTTTCACACTGCAAGGCACCCCACATAGGGAAGGGTTTATGCTGGACTCCAAGGCCAGTTCTGGTACACGTTAAAACACCAAAGGGCTATAGCATCCTGAAATAAAAAAGTGAACTCCAGCACAGGGTCTGGCTAGCCGTTGGCTATGTGGTGGGGGGTAACACCGAGCCTGGACAGCCCTAAAATAGTGCAGACCACCATGAATTCTCTTGGTTTGCCCCTTTCTAGAATGCACTGATTGTAGCCCTGCTCATTTTAAACATTACACCTACAATAGTAAAAACATGTACCTCCCTATAACATTTACTTGTACACAGGTAGAGCAAATATTTATTAACATTAACAAGCTTAGTTTACTTCAATATTACTGGTGCTTCTATAACCTGCTTTCTACTTACAGCCTCCATTCCCAGCAGCACCAGCAGAGGCACTGTGGTAAGCCCTCCCTTGAGCCATTCTTCATAGGAGACTGTGCCATTACCATCATAATCCACCTGCCTCATCATCTCTTCCAGCATCTGCAGAAAAAAAAAAGATATATCAGACAATCTACAAATAGATAACTGCTCAATATTTTTCCAGTATTAATGTTACAGTATTTTACTCAAATATAAAAGAAATGTGAATGTAACATCTAATGTAAGTATTTCAGTTGCTGTCTGATAATGTAAACAGCTCTTAAACAAATTCCCTATAGAAACACAAAACACAGTTTAAATTGGCCCAAAACCCACATTTTTAACTAGCATCCCATGAAGAGCAACTTTTACCAATTTTAAGTGCTCCTGCTTCACTCCAATCACAGATAATGGCCCTTGTTTTAAATGTAAAGCTCTGCCTCCATTCATTGCCATTGCTGTGTGTGGCAATGATGTCACTGCCATACCTATAAAATGACCAATTGTCTGAGGGACAACAAAAATAGTGTTTCAGGACAATTTAAAAAGCGAAAATAACTATTTCTAGTTCTACGCACAAGGGAATATCGGCAGGGGGCTTTGACCAAATGTATTTCACAAGTTCAGTGTGTTTTGGTCCACTTTAAGACAATTAAAGTGTACAAGGTAATTGTTACACCATTGCGTCGGGCTACATTTGGCACTGTCCTAAACTGTTTTCCGCTTTTAAATTGAAACAGAAATGGCAGAGATATCGTTTACAGGTTCAGTCAATGACATTTCTTCTGTCCCTTAATCAGCTCAGCAGAGTGGGACAGGATTGCCCTCCCTCCTCTCTTTTGCCTCCTCCCGCCTCTCCTCCTCCATATTCATCACCACTTCATCATCTCATCTGTCAGCGCAGAGAGCTTATTATTATGCAGCATCACAGATCCTTTTTTCAGTAGAGAAATCATGAGGTGAAATTGTAAACCTTAATATCTTGGCCATTTCGTCTTCAATTTAAAAACGGAAAACCATTTAGGACAGCGCCAAATGTAGCCCAACACAATGGTGTAAGAATTACCTTTGCCTGCAGTAGCACTTTAAGTTTGTTTGTCTGCCCATGTTTTAGTTAGTCCAGACTTTGTTGTCCCCATTTTTGTTTTTTTTGGTCATCTAAATGCTTGTGGCTGTGGACCTCTCAGAGCTGCTAGCGGTGTTCTGCACAAACGGACATGACACACTCAAAATTAGATGCTTGGTTGACTAGAATGTGTTATATGTGAAAACTGCCCAGAGTAGTCTTAGGATATAGACTCCTAGAGAAAAGTGTCCATGGTTTTATACATATGCCCTCCTATAAGCCAGGACTTGCTTAAAACTATTTTCCATTAAAAAAGATCACAAAATAAGAAATAGTATGCTGTTGATGACATCCCGATTATTGATGATTATAAATTATGTAACTCTAGTAAAGGAAGAATTAAAGCTGAAATTTAGCCAGCTTCTTTTCAGTAGAAAGATTTATTTCATTTTATATATATTTATTTTGTTAAGGATATTTAGTCCTACTGTCTACAGAGACCAAACAGGAAGTTCATTGCATTAAAAAGCCATGTATAAACAATGGCACCAAAGGGCTGTTACCATAACTTTATATCTTGTGCCAGACACCAACTTTGGTCTCAGTGATCTTGAATATAACCTTGATCCAGTTTGCCAAAACTTGTTGGGCTTTAAAAAGGGCAACAAATTCCAAAGGTTGTTATACATTTCAAGCACTGTCCCTTATTTACATGCTAAATGGTCATAAAAATCAAACTGTCAGATATAGCGATCTGTTAGAGGCAGTACACTAAAGGAGACGTTCCAGAGTAAAAAAGACTGAATTTCTGTGGCGATTATATATGTTCACTGCTCAAATTCATCTGCAGTCATGCCCATTACCCCGGTAAGACCCAGTGTACCAATTGATCTGCTATTACAGTTCAATCAGCAAAAGACACTTAATAAAAAAAACCTACTTATCCCTGAATATTCTGCATCTCTGAATTACAAGAGCTAAAAGGAAAGGAAGAGTCTATATTGCTTACTGGTTTTAGCTCAGTGATATCCCAGTCAAGGTATTCAGCCACTCTCATCATTTGAGTTATAATCCGGTCTACCTCCTAACAGAAATGAACATATGCAAACAAAAATGTCATAATTAACAAATATGAAGATAGCAAAGTACATAGAATTCATTTTACAATGACAAGAAATCATTGCAAACCTAGAAACACAAATACTTGTAGTGTAAATAATATGCTATACCATGTTAAAAAGGTAGTCCAAGCTTTATGTAACCCCCCAGTCACCCCCCTTCCCCTGTGTGAAGTCTGATTTGGGTGTTAAAATAATAAGACAACTCACCTGGTCTCCACAATCCACTGATGTTGGCGGGTGGGGGGACTCTGAATGGCAGCCATGGACTTGATATAGTTAGACTGACTGACAGCCCAGTACAGTACATGTTGCTGTATCGGGTGACTGACTTGTCACGCAAGGGCCCAGCTTCAGCTTCCATGCAGATTGACCCCCCTGTGAGTTATTTTATAAATTATTGTGGAAATTGGGCTTAGCACAGGGGAAGGGATGAGTGGAGTGTTACAAAATGCTTGAACTTCCACTTTAACTCAAGCACATTACAGACAGAAATACTTCCTCATCCAAACGCCCCTAAATAATACTAAAATCTGCATAGTAGCAGTTGAATGAGCCAGGCGGTTAATATTTGAAAGAAATAGTTAAAGAAATGCCATCCCATTCTGAATTTGTTTGTTAGATAGCTGCTTCGTCACATCCACCATCCAGCTACAGGCTCTGCCTCACCAGGGAACTTTCATTGTAGACTTCCTAAATTAGGGGAGTGATCCGTACCATCTATTTCTTTGTGGATGTTCATTACAATAATCCTTGTAATTTAAATTGCCTAAATCCATTACCAGGTTGCCTGGTGGCTATCAAATCTATACCTGGGTTCTACAGACTTGTAGAGGAGTATCTTAATACCAGAAGTTCCCGGGCAGCCTGCTATCAGCTCCTAGTCAAAAACCCATTCCGTATCATAACCCAACACTGATGTCCTCTGCGCTTTTCCCCCTCATGTCTCTTCTCCCCAGTGTCCATCTTTGCACCCTAATAGATTGTAAAATATGTCTGTCTACCTTTCTACAGGGCCACAGAGGGGTAAAAAATCAGCAATATTTCTATGAAATCATTCTATGGAAATCCAGGCAAGTAACTATCTACTAGGGAAACCAGCAACCACAATTGTATTCTGTTTTTTTAATGGATATGTTTATTTGTATCTTATTCTATCCACTAGGGAATATTCTGAAAGCACTCACACAGCTTACTTTCTAATGCGAGATTTATTTCTCTCCAAGGCACATTGTATTGACCACTTCCTCCCCATTAACTAAAGGAATCCATGCCATGCATTTTCTTTGAGCCTGAAAGGGGCCTTTTAAGCTGAACTGAAATAAAAAGGTATATATTCATTCTCACATTCTTTTTGCATCTGTGGCTTCACTGGGGACACACAGCATCTCTTTGGTACCCAACAGAATTTGGATTTCCAGTATCAGCAGGGGCCTAACTTGAGGAGGTGCGACTGTATCAGGGCACAGAAGGTCATATTTGCGCTCAATTCACTACAAAAAATAATGCCCGCCATGAAAAAGGTAATGAAAAGATGGAAACAATTTGTGGTAAAGAGTAATTAGACAATAAATTGTTAAGAAAAGGGCCTGTGAACTGCATGCTCACCTTTTCACCCTCCTAGCTCTTAGAAATTTGCCCCTCCTTTCGATTTCATTCCTCTATCGCATTCCAGATGTGGTCACACAGCTTCTGACATGCTGGTAGCACTGAGTGACACCGGCGGCCTTGTGACCACATTTGGAGAATTGCTATGACATAATGAAAAGGTAAGGATGTCTGATACAGTCTACAGCATGCAGCAGAAAATAGAAGACCATGGGACAGACTTCAGATGAGCTCCTTGCTGCTTTATTATTGCCATTGCCTGGACTTTCCCTTTAACACCATTTAACACCTAACTGCAACCAAGCTGGGCCTAATAACATATAATGAGAAATAAATTATCATAGGAGACAGGCTTTTGTCAAATCCCATAAATATATATTGTTACTTTATGTAGAAGTGCGGGGGCAGCACCAAATCAACAGGATGCATGTCTGCCTGCCCAATCACTGATCATTAAAGTGGAATTCCACTCATATATTAAACTCTCCTTCCGCCCTGCCACCCGCCAGTGGCGCTGAAAAAAAACCCCTTCTCTCACCTGTGGTCCAGCTCACAGAGCTGGGCAATGCCGCTTTGTGCTTTCACTGAAGATGGTGGCGCCTAGGCCCTGGACCCCAGGCACAGTAGGTTTTTTTTCTTTGTAAACTCCCGTTAATATATGACTGGAATTCCGCTTTACGAACTGTGAAAATGAACATGAAGAGCTACAATTTGTTCAGCCTGTGACTGGTGGTGACCTCTGCAGAGGCATTGCTTACCCTATTGCCCTTCATATTGTGGCAAAACTAAAAAACGACTGGGCTGAAGTTTAATCTGACACCAACAGATCACAGGTTTAGTCTAATTTTGCTGCAAGTGAAATCATATATGCAATCAGTCAAGTCAGATGTAACCTTTGAAGTAAAAAGACAATTTCTAAAGGTAACTTACAGAGCTGTCCAGAAGCCCATTGCTGTCTTTATCGTAAAGCTTAAAAGTAACTGTAAAAGAATAGAAAGAATATAAATAAAAATATGCTATGTTATCAATAATTTCATCTAACTGCATATAATTATGCATAGCAAAAGTGGACAGCAAAGCCTTTCAGTATCACTAAGGACAATGCTACATTATGGTATAAATAAAGAGGAACAACACCCAAGATTTTAACTTTCTTGGAGTTTGTTCCTGTATGGAGGGGGCATCGGGATTCGGGATGCCCCACTGTGTGTATCTCCCGGAATAGTCTGTAAATGCACCTTTCCTCATTCACAAGGGGTATGAGATCATTTCATTCAGATTTTCTTTACTGTACTGAGCTCGGTGCAGCAAAGGAAATCTGAATTGAGTAAACGCAGCCCTCTGCATCCCCTTCAGAAAGACCTGGTGCAGGTGTGCACCTAGCTAGAGGTATGCTGGGGATGCAGCTGTGGCATGAGCTTGTGGAAGCGGTGAATGGATCAGGAGTCTGTCACACAGTGGGGCATCCCAATTACAAACTCCCCAAGAGTCTTATAGACTAGAGGAAGATGTTGCTCCTCTTTAAATCTACCTACAATAAACAAATATGACAGCTGATATTTCTGCCACCATTCAGCTCATTGTGTCACTGCCCCAAATCTAGCATCCAGCTTGTGGATTTTATTTGCAGAATTATTACAACCTATTACAGAAAGACCCAAAGTGCTGTAGATTAGGGGATACTGTACGAGTAAACATTAAATGGGGGACATGTCACAGAGCTGCTGGGGCCTGAATACAGCAAGAGACAGGAGCGGCTGCAGGCTCGCAGCAGTTATAGGAGAATAATTTGATTTATTTATAAAGAAGCATGTCTGAAGGTTTAAGGCTATTTTCAGAAGCATACACCTGAAACATATGATATAGAATAAAATATGGTGTTTTGAATTGCTACTACTACCTCTTTCTGGTGGAAGGATTTTTATTACACTGGTGGAGGACAACACACTTTTGATACAACTGATTGCACACATGGTGCTGGGATTTTAACCCTGAATCTGCATTGCGACACATTGCGCCGTGGTACTCTCATGGAGCAATTTTATTGACTATTCTTTCACCATTCTTTATAGGGAAATTGAATACAATACTCTGACCACAAGAGCGGCAATCTATTTTATATAGCGGATTAAATCTTTGCATATGACGCAACCTTGAAATGCATTTTTAGATTTAATCTTTAGGTACTGATCGGCAATAAATTAGTAGAAAGCAGCAGTACCTACAGTCAAGCTGCAGATGCTAAAGCTAAATTATGAGATAAGATGAGAGATTAGAATTCGTAATGCAGGTAAAATAATACTCCTGTACAAATTAGATAAGAATTCAACTTGAATATAAAGTACAGTTTTGAGTTCAGCACTGCAAAAAGGACATAGGTACATTTGTGATAAGGTAAAGGAGGGCAACTAGATCAATAAATGTCAGGATTCTCTTATAATGAAGGGTCCTGTTCAGTTTAAACAAGTGATGAAATCTAATCAAAAAGTTAGGTTCATAAATATTTGGACAGGGACAACCTTTTTCTAAGTTTGGTTCTGTACATTTTCACAGTGTATTCTGAACAAAACAGTTCAGATGCAGTTGAAGTTCAGACTTAATCTCAGTGGGTTGAACAAAAAGATGGGGGCTTATCAGGGGTTTGTCAGTAATTTGACAAATTAAATAATTGTAAATAAATTGTTAATTTCTAATAGTTGGTTGAAAAACCTTTGTTGGCAATGACTGTCTGAAGTCTTGAACTCATGGACATCGCCATATACTGTGTTTCCTCCTTTTTAAGCATTACTGCAGCGGTTTTCAGTTGCTGTTTGTTTGTGGGCCTTTCTGCCTGTAGTTTAATCTTTAGTGAAATGCATGCTCAATTGGCTTGAGATCTGCTGACTGACTTGGTCGTTCAAGAATATTCTTCTTCTTTTCTTTAATAAACTTCTGAGTAGCTTTGGCTTTATGTTTTGGATCATAGTCCAATCTAGCCTTTTTATTCCTGTTGCCTATGAGTGGTTTGCACCATGCAGTGAATCCTCTGTATTTACTTTTATGCAGTCTTCTCTTCTCGGTAGATTTAGATACTGATATACCTACATCCTGAAGAGTTGTTCACTTGGATGGCTGTTGTGAAGGGGTTTATCTTCACCATGGAAATTATTCTACAATCATCCACCACTGTTGTCTTCCATGGGCGTCCAGGTCTTTTTGCATTGATGAGTTAATCAGCGCTTTCTTTCTTTCTCAGGATGTACCAAACTGTAGATTTTGCCACACCTAATACTGTAGCAACTTCTCAGATTTTTACTGTTTTTGCAGCTTAAGGGTGTCTTGTTTTATCTGCATGGAGAGCTCCTTCGACCGCATGTTTTCTTCACAGCAAAATCTTCCAAATTCAAGCACTACACCTCAATTCAACTCCAGGCCTGTTACCTGCTTATTTCAGAATTACATAATGAAGGGATAGCCCACACATGCCCATGCCCAAACAACCTTTGAGTCAACTGTCCAATTACTTTGGTTTATTTTAAAAGCAGGGTGGATCATGTTAAGGAGCTGAAACGTCTAAACCCTTCATCCAATTTTAATGATACCCTCAAATGAAAGCTGAGTGTCTAGACTTTATGTCAATGTTCATTATATACCTATTACTTGAATATGTTTCAGTAAACAGGTTAAATTTGTGTCAGTGTCCAAATATTTATGGACCTAACCATATATGGTCATTACATGTATTTTTTCTAAAATGGCCCAAAGGACAAGAGGGATGCTATTTAAATGATTCTACCATGAGGGTATGAAAGGGTTCTTTACTACAGTCACATATTGGAATGCGCTACCCAGTGAGTCAAATCAATAACAGAAATCAAAGTGCATGATTGCCAAGACAATGGATCTGTCATTCGGTGTTGGGTAGTACCATTCTATAAGCCATAAAAAGCTTCTAAGGTTTACAACCTGTTTTCAGCTTTCCATTTTCAACACTTTCCATTTTGTAAATATTTTAGGTATCTCCTGGGTGATGCTTATAGCTGGTCATCTAAAACAACCATATAAAGTATATGTAAAAATACACATATACATAGCAATCATATTTTGGTTTTAGGGAGCAAAACAGGCTTGGGAAAAGTTTATATGACAGCAGATCAGGTTGAGGAACAGATCAGTCTGCAACCTAGCTAAGTATCACCTGATAGAGTCTCGAGTACCACCAGTGGTACCCGTACCACTGGTTGGAAAAACCTGGTCTAGATTGGGACCCCAGATCTCAAGTTACCATGTTGTAAAATTACCTCTAGTAAATGCTCATCTGAAGAGAGGTATCAAAGTGTAAATAACATTTTCATCTTGTTTCAGAAATTACTGTTGCTTCCAATGCTTCTGCCCTAAAGAACTTCTCAGCCTAATTTTATCAACTTTTCAGCCTAAAGACCCAATGATGCTCAAAGAACTTTTAAAAAATGCACTTTATTGTATGCAGAGGTAGAACGTTATCTAGAAATAAGAAGAAGCCCCCTTAACTTTAGTAGATAACCCAACAAGATCTCAGATATTAGTCAAATACTCTACTCTCTTTCTCCTTTGGGCCACTGCAAGAAAAAGAGCTTTGTCCGACTGACAGTTGTGTCTGCCCACAGCGCCATTTTCTCCCTCTTTGTTTCCCTGGAAAAAGGCTACTAGATGACTAATTAAGGTAAACCTTTTTGTATTACCCTCAATTTCGGCATTAAGCTCTGGCCGTCTAAAGGGATACTGGCAATGCGTTTTAAAGGACCGCTATTGGGGGGGACGGACCTAGCGTCGTAGAGGAGGGCGGCCTCCGGTGTGTGTTATGCAGTGTAGGTGTGCAGCAGTGGTGTAACAATCGGGGCTGCGACAGGGCCCAGTGTCAGGTGATCAAATTGGGGCCCGGGCACTGGGACCACGATTGAAGAGTTAGGATCAGTTGCATACCTCCCAACCTGGTTGTATGATTGTGACTGCAAGAAAGCTAGAGAAGAGCCTGAGGAGGTGAGATGTGACACGTGCTGTGCTCTGTGCAGCATCAAATGAGCACCGCGAAACAGCCTAGCATGCTGTTTAGTTCCAGCCCTGCGTGTCACTTCCCATCCCCTCAGCAGAGCAGAAGTCCAACAGCATGGCAGCCCCCCCCTGCACACAAGAAGCTGATATTGGTGCAAGGTGTAGACTACAAACAACTAATGTGAGTGTCTCCTCTGTAAACAATCTCCCGTCCGTCCGGGTTGTCTGTGAGCTCTCTGTTAGCCCCATAAGGTCTCCCCTCCCTAGTCAAAAAATCCTTCTATGCTGCTCAGCTTTCTTGTCCCTTTTTACGAAAATTACATCAGTTGCAAAGTAAAGTTGTTTTCCATGGAAGGAAGAGAAGCCTAAGGAACAGTATAGATGTGGGGCCGCCTGCTGTGACTATATGATTTGGCAAACAGCTCTCATTGACTTCAATAGGGAATGCTCCAGTGGCTGGCCCTAGAATCTTTAAGATTCCAGAGAGGCCCTGGTTGGGTTTTGTTCTGCTTTAAAGCAAGCCAAAAGACTGAACTGATTCCCTCTCCCTGATTTGGGATGCCCCAATGTCTGAAACCCCCCATTTGCCCAATATGCTTACCACGTCAATGAGGCCACAGCACATGCGCTGCTGGATCACTTACCAATGAAAGGTTCACACAGTGGGGCATCCCAAACAGGGGTGCCCCAGGGGGACAGACATTGATACATTTGTGTAGGATCCAAATGGGGGGGGAGGCGGCCCAGACATTGTGGCTGTATGGGGCCCTAAAATTTCTAGTGGCGGCCCTGCTCTTTTATAATGTAAAGAACAAAGAGCAGCTGGGAGTCTCTTAATAAGCAAACGTAAATTGGTGTGATTATAATCTATTTCTAGGCCTGCAGATTCACAACAATTTTTTTCCTCTTGCTTTCCCACAGCATGCATGTCACATGACTGTGTACCATGCAGGGCTTTAAAATAGCGACAAAATATAAACATGTATTAGATAAGTTAAATGATAAAATGAATAAGACATATCCTTGATGTCATGTTTCTTTCTATTAAATAATTTCTTTAAAATATTTTCGTAAACCTTTGAGCAAAAGAAAATGCACGGGCCACTAGCCCTATGATCCCACTTGAAGCAGCAATTCTGGGCTAGGGAGAGCCCCTAAACACAGCTAACTCAACACCGGTAAGCCCGGCAAATCATAAGAAAATGTCACCCCGTGTAAAACAAAGAACCTAGCATTGGCTGCAAACAAGTTTGGAAGGCGAATATACACCAGTATGAAGTGTGTAGTGATTTTCAGGTTAACTGTCAACTGCATTTCCAGGAGATAAAGTCGACCAACCCCCTCCCCTTCCCCTCAACTCAGCCCCCAACCCTGAGCACCTGGAGGTATCTTCCTTCTTCCACTGTTGCTCATTTTTTGATAATTGAGCTTTGTTTCCCCTGTTAGCCTCATCCATCAGGCAAATTTGAGAACACCGATAGGTTCATCTAAAATTTCCCGGTTATCGCAGGCACGCCCACTGGACGAATCTCTTGTTTCCCTACAGTCTGAGGAGCGCTCCCACCCCCAGCCTGATTGAGCTTCAGCCAAGAGATGCTGGGGATGCAGCAATGGCCCTTGGAACACTGTGGGATGACTGCCAATGTATGTATAGTGGTGATCCCATAGGATTTCCTCCAGCAGGGCATCCAAGATCAGGATGCCCAAGGAAGGGGCAGTCAGCTAGTCTTGGCACCTGTTAGATAGTGGTTTGGTCGACTTTAAAGGTAAGTATGTATTTATTGCAGTGCTTACCAGCAGTTATGTGATCGTGTGTCATGGTCCTGGGTTTAAAAGCAATGAGTGAAGTGAATTAGGGTGAGGTATAAATAGCCTTTGACTAAGCGATAAGAAAATAAAAAAAGAACAATTTTGTGGTTGCATTTTAAATTATTCTGGAATATAAAAAATGTTGCTTGGAAATGGTACGAGTACTAACATTTATTCCTGCTATTATTATATCAGTCACAGAAACCTTGCTTAATCACAAAACCACTATGTACCAGTTACATATTATGGCATGTAACATAAAATGGATACATAGAATTTGATATTAAAATGAATAAACTCATTTGACTGTCTGGTTACAAAGCAATCACATTGGTTACTTTGTAGATGGCATGCAATAGTACAATACATATTAAAGCATAAGTACATTCATTAGGTCACTCCTTCCCTGGCACTGCTATCCAACCCAGCCCCCCCCCCCCCCCGCGTGAACTTAAATGGGCTCTGTGCGCACACAGAGCCGTGGGAAGCCGATCCATGCTGCCATCTATGCGTTTAAAAGTTTGGTGGATTTGAGCGAGGCGAAGACAAGCTATTCAGATATGCATTTGTGTCATATAACATATGACTGGGTTTATATATAATAGGACCTGCCCCCCATTCCATGGCTACCAGTCCAGAGCACTAAGTATGCAGGTTGGTGTTCTAATGGCTCAGGAGCTGTTCCTCGCCTGGTGGTTGATGTAAAGCAGCAATTCTTTTGTTTTCAGGCTTCTTTTTGTGCCTGTTTTCTGGCTGTATAAATCGTTTACCCGTCCCTGAGTCTGCCCACCAATGTAACAACATGTTACTTGACATTCTCTGAGCTCTCACTCCCCCTCCCTTCTCATTTGCATATCCCCCTGTTGCTCGTTTCTGTCTGATCATTGTGTACCCACAATGTTAAAACCTTGCCATCCATCTTCCCATCTCCAGCCTGAACTTTGTCCTAAGCAATGAATCCCTGCACATACTGAGCAACATCGATTCAGTTGGCCAAGGCTCTGGGATACAGGATCAAAAACAAAGGCAAATATCAACAATATAGTAAGTAAAGCATGATATATATATATATATATATATATATATATGCCCCCGCAGGTTGACTCTCTCCCCCCTCCCCTCCCACCCTGCCTGTTGTTCAGGCTCTCGGATGGCGGGCCTGCACTCCCACCACAGTTGACACGCATTGGCGCTCCACACTGCCCAGAAATGACATGGCTCCGGGCACGTAGAGCTGAAGTCACTTCCACTCCTTAAGAGAGTGGAAACGGGCCATGAAGCGCTCTTCTTGAGCGCTTAAAATGGCCCTACACTCCTGGACTGAGCCAGGGGACCGTCTAGGAATGGTCTGAAATGGTGGCATGCAGCACCACCTGAGCACTTTACTATTCAGCGGACGGGTGGTGGGGCTGAGCCAGCCCTGGATTCAGTCATTGGGTCTACATTCTTCTACAAAGGTTAGTGAATATATTTCTTATATATGGTTATGTGAAGTTTGTTTTTGGGATAGTTTTACCGGTGCCCATAATATCTTGGTGAGACTAGTATGTATCAATTGTTATTTCAGAAATACGGTGCCCAATTTGTGGGCTCACAAGCATGTACATTATGTATGCAAAACCGGGAGCATGTATTTTTGTGACTGTGTGTGCTACATGGAATTAATGACAAGGTACCCGACCCTTTTTTCCTATCTTAATGTCACCAATATATGGGTTTATGTAACATTTACTAACGATGTGTGTCTTAATACCAAGATCACAACTTTTTTTGTTCCCCTTTTCCCTTCCTCCTTTTTTTTCTGTCCCCGTTCCTCCCTTTTCTCCTTTCCCTGTTGCATCTCAACTTTTTTGCTAGGAACAAATGCCACTCTGGTGAAACAAATATTATAAGGCGATTGGTTGAGAACTGATTTTGGCGCAGAAGAAGCCCTTAAAGAGGGCGAAACTAGTCCACCAGCAACACCCCACAAAATTACAATTGCTGCTTAAATGTTTTTCCTAAATGGTTAAAGTATAATTACTAACAAGATGTTATTAACCAATATATATGTAAAATGGTATTGACAATGTGTGATGCTGGTATATACCAGCAATGTTCATAATTGACCGTTTTTAAAGGTATCAATTAATAAATGTATAAGAATATTAATAAGGATGCAATGTGAGCAATTGTATTTTTGAAAGCGGGTCAGATTCAAAGGCTTTGGGTGTTCATGTTGGGGTTCACCTATACCCAACAAAACAAGTACATCCATCCATCTAAATTTGAGGTCTATGGGTCACTATCTACAGGGGGGTGTTGGTCCCATAGAGGGACAATCCTGACAACACCCTCCTGTCTTCTATTGCTTGCTTTATATATATATATATATATATATATATATATATATATATATATTCTTTGAACTATTTCAGTAATTTTCTATACAGTTTATCGCTAGCTGGGAACTGGCTGGCAAGAGTGACGGGTTGCAAAGAGATTTGGGGTACATATCAATTTGTAGGGTCAGCATGAGACTGTATCTCCCTGCTAAATACACCGTCTGGCACTGAAGGGGGTTACGCAAGCTGAGCTGTTGCTATTATGATATGAAAACACATATGATATTGTCCTCAGTATGTTACCATGAGATACAGCACAAAGTAAAAGTTAGTTTTCAAAGGGGCTCTGTTTTTAAAAATATTAAGAAATTGGAATATTAGGAGCTTCAGGGCAATCTGATTGTTTTATTAATTACCTGCCAGGATAATTATTTTTGGCCTCCCCCCCCCCCCCCCCCCCCAGTGGCAGGGCATTCCCCATGAATTTCTGATGCCAGCAGCCGCCATACCTGAAGGAAGCATTCAACCCGTCCTCACTGAGGATAATATTGGGGGTTAGTACTGCAAATGAAGACTTGAAATGTTTTGTAAAGGTGGAGGTTTTATTGTTTGCTTAAATTACTTATAAACTGGTAAGGGGTCCCAAGGTTCAAAACATACCTTCACCCCAATGCCTGAACTCCCTCCTGGGCACTGCAGGTGCTTGCCTGTTATCCAACCAAATTACAGAGCAAGCATCTTCCAGCCACTGCTGCACATATTCCTGACTCCAACCAAGCCCACTGTGTCTCAGTTCTCTACCAGCTGTCATTATCATGATCGAAGCAGTGTGGGGCTGTGTGTCAGTATCTAATCTAGTAGTAACTCCTGCTTGTCCTCTAAATCCAGGCCATAGTTCAGTGCTGTTTAAGCAAGGTTTCTAGTTGCTCAGCAAACAGATGTTTAGAATGTGCACTAAGCAATGCCAAGTGATATTATGGATGGCTTCACAGACTGTAAGCCTCAGCTAAGTGAGCTACAGGCATATGTTTACTGAACCACACAAAATCAATATGTGAAATTCTCTATACTCTACTGAAGTAAAATCACTGGACTGAACTGCATTAAGAATTATGTGCCTCTTGTATTTTTATTTCTTCTTATATTGATTACTATTTTGTTATGGCGTTGAGTCTTTACTGATTTCAAGGTTCTAAATTATATCTAGTGTTCATAGGGTCAGGGTAGGACCATACTGCATGCATAGTTCAAAGATAATGATGAACCTATTAGACAAAGCCTATATATGTGTAAACTCTGGACCACAGATCATAATCAAATATAAATAGACACGTGCGGATGGTACATTTCTCTGTCGCTTTGTATGGTGGGTGGTGGTGCAACATAACAGGAAGGGTAAAAACTGAAACGTATAGGTTTTACACTTGTACTGTGCTTCGGAAGAGATCTGTGTGAGGCTTTTCTAAAATACCATTTTGTGAGTACTCACCTGAAAAATGGATATTGTTGGTGTGCCACACACCCCGCTTCACTTCTTAAATATTCATTACTTCATGGGTTAATCCACCGCAGGTGACGTAGTGCAGAGAGGAAGTCTTGTAACGAGCCCCCTTCCGGCCCATATATACCTGGTACCTCCCTTCAATCACCAGTATAATCAAAAAGCAGTAATACAAGGTACCAGTATTCCACCAGTAACCTCAAAATCAAATTTGATATAAAAAGGCTTCACCATATAAAGGCTTCGGTAATACCGAAAAGGGCGGGTGTG
This sequence comes from Gastrophryne carolinensis, assembly GCA_027917425.1. Taxonomy (NCBI): domain Eukaryota; kingdom Metazoa; phylum Chordata; class Amphibia; order Anura; family Microhylidae; genus Gastrophryne; species Gastrophryne carolinensis. The sequence continues at coordinate 163,023,680 of CM051236.1, forward strand.
AAGCGGGGTGTGTGGCACACCAACAATATCCATTTTTCAGGTGAGTACTCACAAAATGGTATTATTCTTGGTGTGCCACACACCCCGCTTCACTTCTTAAATATTCATTACTTCATGGGACATCCAAAAGCAGTGTCCACAAGGGAAGGGCATCTCAAGGCCAGGTGAAGCATAACTTAAATGACTGCAGTCTGCAGAACTCTGCGGCCAAAACCAGCATCCGCTGAGGCCCGCACATCAACTTTGTAAAACTTAGAAAAAGTGTGAACAGAAGACCAGGTGGCGGCCTTACAAACCTGTTCAACAGAAGCTTGGTGCTGAAAAGCCCAAGACGCCCCAACAGCGCGAGTGGAATGAGCAGTAATACGAAAAGGGGGAACTCTTCCCTTAGCAGAATAGGCCGCAGTAACGGCCTGACGTATCCACTTGCTAATGGCAGATTTGGCTGGTGCCAAACCCTTCTTAGGCCCATGGGGCACAACAAAAAAGGAATCCGTCCTACGGAAAGGAGACGTGATAACCAAGTAGTACTTAACACAGCGTACTACATCCAAACAATGCAAAACCCTCTCTTTGTCATTCTTAGGATTAGGACACAAGGAGGGAAGAACAATATCTTGGTTCAAATGAAAAGCAGAAACCACCTTAGGAAGAAAGTCTGGCTTGAACCGAAAAACCACTTTATCCTGATGTCTCTCGAAGTAAGGCGCCTGGATAGACAAGGCCGCCAATTCCGAGACACGCCGGATCGAAGTGATCGCTACCAAGAAGACCATCTTCTGAGTCAGGGTAGATAAAGCAATATCTTGCAAAGGCTCAAAAGGAGGAGCCTGAAGAGCAGAAAGAACCAAATTCAAATCCCAAACCGGGAGTAATGGTTTCCTGGGAGGCCGCACATGCGTAACCCCCTGGAAAAAAGTTTTAACTAAAGGCTTAAGCGCAACACGCTTCTGAAAAAAGATAGATAAGGCAGAAACTTGCCCTTTCAACGTACTTAGCTGAAGACCAGAGTCCAGCCCAGATTGTAAAAACTCCAGAATCCTGGAGACCGAAAATACCCTACAAGGAAAAGATCTCATCTCGCACCAAGCGATATAGGCTTTCCAGGTCCTATAGTAGATGATAGAAGAAGAAGACCTCTTCCGGGCACTGATCAGAGTCTTAACGACTGAATCAGAAAGACCCTCCTCCTTTAGGATGGAGGTCTCAGCAGCCAGGCCGTCAAAGCTAGCGCTGGTAAATTGGGGTAACACAATCGACCCTGAGTGAACAGATCGGGCCGAAGAGGCAGAACGACCTGGTCCACTGCCAGCCGAACGATGTCTGCGAACCACACTCGCCTCGGCCAACTTGGGGCCACGAGAACGGCGGCCACCCCTTCCAGAGCCAACTTCCGAAGCACTCTGCCTAGCATGGGTATCGGAGGAAACAGGTACAGAAACCCCAGATCCCCCCAGCTCAGGGACATGGCGTCCACTGCCAGAGCCAGAGGATCCTGGGAGAGCGACACGAAGTTCGGGAGCCTGTGATTGTGACGAGAGGCAAACAGGTCCACCTCTGGTGTCCCCCATCGGCGACACAGTGAGCGAAATACCCGAGGATGGAGGGCCCATTCTCCCCGACGGGGAGAGCCCCTGCTCAAGCGGTCCGCTTCCAGGTTCTCCACTCCTGGGATGTATACCGCCGAGAGACAAGGAACATGGGCCTCTGCCCAGGTCAGGATCAGGGACACCTCTCTGAGAGCACTCAGGCTGCGAGTCCCTCCCTGATGATTGATGTAAGCAACCGCTGTTCGATTGTCTGAACGCACCTGGACCGGAAGGCCCAGAACGTGCTGAGTCAGGAGAGCAAGCACCCGACGGATGGCTCTCAGTTCCAGAATATTGATGGGTAAGTGGGCCTCTTGAGGTCCCCACTGCCCCTGGAACTGCAGCTCCTTCCAGAATCCGCCCCATCCCGACAGACTGGCTTCCGTGGTGACAATTTCCCAAAGGGGGGCCAGGAAAGACCTGCCCTTCACGAGATTGGTCGAGACCAACCACCACTGGAGGGACTGCCGGACCCGGGAGGACAACTGGAAGGGCTGATCCAGCGACCGAGGCTGCCAGTCGCAAGACGCCAACAGATAAAGCTGAAGCGTCCTCGTGTGGAATTGAGCAAAAGGAACTGCCTCGAAGGAGGCAACCATCAACCCTACCAGCCTCATCCCCAGACGGATGGACGGCCGAGGATTGGAGAGTAGGACCCGAGCCAACTCCTGAATCAGAAGAATTTTGGACTGAGGGAGAAACACTCTGTGTTGATGAGAGTCTAACTGCATCCCCAGAAAGGACACCACCCTGGCCGGAGCGAGGGAGGACTTGGAGAGGTTGATCACCCAACCGAAACTTTCCAGCGTGGTGTCTTTCTCCGATTGATCGAGTGACGGAGCCATGATAAGAAGGTCGTCCAAATAAGGTACGACACGAATGCCCCGAGCTCTGAAAATGGCCATGACCCCTGCCAGCACCTTGGTGAACACTCTTGGAGCTGAGGTAAGGCCAAACGGAAGTGCCACGAATTGATAATGCCGATCCTTCATCATGAATCGAAGAAAACGTTGATGAGGGTGGCAGATGGGAACATGCAGATAAGCATCCTTGATGTCTATGGACGTCATGAAGTCCCCTTGCCGAAGAGAGCCGACGGCAGTGCGCAAGGTTTCCATGTGAAACTTCCGAAAACGGATGAACCTGTTGAGTAACTTCAAGTCCAGGATGGGACGAACTGACCCATCCTTCTTGGGGACTGCGAACAGATTGGAGTAGAAACCGAGGCCCATCTCTAAACGCGGTACCGGCCGGATGACCGCCATCTGTAACAGATTCTCTACCGACGCCAGGAGCCCCTGTGCGGCCAAAGGATCGATGGGCACCCGAGACCGAAAGAACCGTGAAGGAGGGCGAGACTCGAATTCCAGCTTGTAACCGGACGACACTATCTCCTGAATCCATCTGTCCGGAACCTCCCGGTTCCAAACCTGGGAGAAGTGTCGCAATCGTCCCCCCACCCGCACGGGTGAGGGCAGCCCCTCATTGCTGAGCGGGCTTACCAGCAGGTTTGGGCTTGGAGCCCCAGGACTGGGCGGGACGGCCACGGCCCCTCCCCCGCGTCCAACCTGTACGACTGGTAGAGGGAAGGGAAGCCCCCCTACCCGCTCTGTATCCTCGAAAGGACGGCCTACCAGAAGCTGCCCCTCTAAAGGGGCGTTGAGGCCTCTTGCGTTGTGGCATCTTACCACCCTTTGCGACTGAATCAATTTTCTCCCCGAACAGACGCAACCCCAGAAAGGGGAGAGCTGTGAGCACCTTTTTAGAAGCTGAGTCCGCCGACCACTGTCGCAGCCATACTGACCGACGAATAGCGACCAGCATTGCCGCTGTCTTGCTACTCATAGCCAGCGCATCGTCCTGAGCGGATAGAACGTAAGACACAAAAGAATCGCACTGCTTAAGCGCAGCGAACTCATCACAAGCGGGATTAAGATCCTCGCATAGCCCCTGGATTACAGATCTTACTGCTAAAAGAAGAAGGGCCGAAGCGCACAGGGGGCGCATCGTTGACCCAGCATAAACAAAGCCATGGCGAGCATACTGGTCAATCCTACGATCCTCCCCATCTTTAGGGACAGAAGTCTCAGCAGACTGTACCATAGCGGAGCTAGATAGCCCTAGCACAGGGGTATCGACTTCAGGAGGGACGGACCAAAGCTTCAGCAATTCTGGCGGAAAAGGATAACGCTTTTCCCAACTGGAAGGGATTCCAGATAACCGCGTGGGATGTTCCCATTCTTTAAGGACCACCCTCTCAAAGTGGTGCTGTCTGGGAAAAACCAAACGCGGCTGAGGCTCTTTAAACAACTGACCCTTTGGCAGGGTGACAGCCTCAGGCGGATCTAAATTCAGAATTTCAAACATTTGAGCCAGAATGGAGGGGGTGTCAAGGGCAACCCCCGCCGACCAATCGCCAATCGCATCAGCCTCAAGCTGATCTGCCGGCTCATCTGACTCCAAGAGGAATTCACCCTCATCCGGGGAGCCATCGGACCATTCCACAGGCTCACACAATTCGTCCTGAGGAGCCGAAGATACCGGAGTCAGGCGCTTCCGTTTTGCAGGGGCCTTCAGCCCCGCTTTAACGGGCAATACTTCCCGAAGACTGGCCGATTTTACCACCACCTCGGATTGCGAATCCCCACCTTTGACAGTGTCGTGCGGGGTCCGGAACAGGGAGGGAGAGGCAGGAGATGATGAAGGTTGCGACGGGTCAGCAGCCGGATCAACAGACTGACGCGCAATAATCTGCCTTGCACAAGAAATGCAAATAAAGATATCATCAGCAGGGAGCGCAGCCCCACATTTTACACACCCCCTGGACGGCTCTGACGAGTCGTTTCCGGTAGTAACAGAAGCCTCCATATTGGTGATTTATGGTATCGCAAATACTGGGACTTTTAAGGCATAAGCCAACCCGGGATGCCCCCTTATAAAGAATGTCCCGGAAGGGAGGGTTTTTGTAAATACACTTTTTTTTTTTTTTTTTTTAAGAGAAAAGGTCCCCCTTAACAGTCTCAAAATATATATATATATCCAAAATGTGCAATTTCATATAAAAAGAATGACTAGCCAGGCAATATAGAGCCGGAGGGCCGCAATAAAAGAGGGATCCCAGGATCTGAAAGGAAAGAAAAACAAAACCATCAGATCCCTTGTGAGTGTAACATATGCAGCATGTTCACAATAGCATGATAAGAGTGCATCCTTAAAAGCTTGCCCCATAAGAAATTTCACTCTCGGCCCCACAAAAGCGGGGCCGCTTACCTGACAGCCAGACCGGAGGGACATGTAGCAGCCGCAGCAGTAGAACACAAAACCCATGTGTTGCTGCAGCGCGCGCCCCCCCCACGTGACCTCTCTTAACAGAGACAGGAAGGAAGTGAGGCTGGGGCCGCCGAGCGCCGCTTCCGCCGGCGCCACGCCCCTCCCCCCCCCGCGTCACAGGGAGCCGCCCCATTCCATTCATTGAGGGATTGCCACCAGCTGCGCTGGCTGACACCCAGCCAGGCGGCGGAGGAGGGGGGAAGGAGACATAAGCGCAGCCACACAGGCTGCCGCACGGAGCAGCGGGGAAGGGAGGGAGGCGGGAGGGGACGCATCTGAAGTGAAAGCACAGCAGCTGAGCGCGGTCCGCTGCCCCGCCCCCATAAAGCTGACCAACACACTGGCCATCTCTAAAAAGTATCTGCCCGGAGCTCCAGCATAACAGACAAAGCGCACCATGCTGCTGCGCAGTCTGCTTCTATGCACAAAGTGAACACACAGAAAAAGACAGCAATACAGTGAAAACACTATACAAGATACACAACCCTCTATACCCCCCCCCCCCCCCATAGTAATGGGAGAAGGGACCGAAACGGGAGAGTAAGGGGCTACGGGGACCCTCGGGACAGGGGCATCCCATTTCCGGATCACCATGCCGGATTGCCGCATTGCCCCCAAAAGAGGGGGACGAGCGGAGGAGATAAGCTCCTAGGCACCAATAGTGCCGTCTACCAATTACCCGGTGAGCAGCCTAGGCTGGGAGGCTTCCTATCCACCATAAAGGTATACAAACTCAAACCGGGCAGAAATAGACCAAAAGGGGGGTGGCGGGGTAAGAATACCCCGACCTACCTGTAAGCAGGAAACTTCCAACCTCTGTTTGTCAAGCAGAGAGAAAAATACTGGTGATTGAAGGGAGGTACCAGGTATATATGGGCCGGAAGGGGGCTCGTTACAAGACTTCCTCTCTGCACTACGTCACCTGCGGTGGATTAACCCATGAAGTAATGAATATTTAAGAAGTGAAGCGGGGTGTGTGGCACACCAAGAATATTATAATTAGTGCAACAGGTCCTAGTATAAATTACTGTGGCAAATATTTACTTCCGCATCCAAGCTATTACATTTCAAAAATTTATTTTGAGATGTACCACAGCAAGATGGTGGAAAGAACTATAAATTCCTGTTCAAATACAGACATACACTAACTTCCTGTCTCCTTATCCTATGGGGGGACAGTGAAAATAATCAATTTCAAAGCATCTCAGAACCTGGGATTTTAAGTAAATAGCTTACATATTCAAAATCTAAGCTGCTGGCCTTGGGTCAATTTCTGATTTGTGGTTGAGCCGAAGGCGAGTTTCCGGATGACCTGGGGGGTTTGACACAGCGTGACATCCCGAGGGAATCAAGCCGTGGGTTTTGGTCCAGTTTAACTAAGAAAATGTATTGTTTTACCTTCCGATTTTCTACATTAATGGATAATTTAATAATATTTTTTTAAATATTCAGTACACTTTCATTCTCTTGTTTAATTAGATTTCTGACATTTAACAGGGTGGATATGGTTACATACACCCTTTTGGGCAGACTTTCTCAGCTATTGGCTCATATATTGGGCTGATTATCCAATTGAGAAAGTGTCTCTGCAAATTCTACTATGCTATTCATGCAGATCTCCTGGCCAGACCCAGCCAAGATAGTCATCTGTATTGTCATTTTTATATACTCTTTAATATAAAAATAAAAGAATGTAACTCACACTCCAGTTTATCCTCAGCAGTCCCTCCTTCCAATAAGGAGAAGTAGCAGGACACATCATGCAAACTGACTCGGCCATTCTCTGGAAAAACAATAAAGCAAAATCATGTATATTATTGCCATTATAAAATCATACATTTAGATTTTTACAACTTGCATATTATTCAGAATGTCTTTAATTGTAGTCTTATTAATAATAAGTCAAGGAGACTTTACTTGTATTTTTACTTGGGGATGTTTTGAGACTGCACATTGATTAGCAAAACCGATCAAGTCCAGTTGGCTTATTCCTACAGATATACCATGAACTGTATAAAAAAAGAACGTTTTTTGGGAATATTTTTTATTGTATTTTAGTTGTAATACAATAGTAATCAGTTAGATTGCATAATAATTATTCTCTTTGGTATCATTTAAAAATATGAACTTTTTTGGTGCATTGTCTTTGAATGACGGTTGAGCGTAATCAAGCTATTTCATGATTACACCAAATGTGTATTTGTGTATTTGTGTATTTGTGTGTGTGGGGGGGGGGGGCAAGGTGTTAAATGCAAGAGGGTTACATGTGAGCCAAATGGCACAGGTCCTGCTAATATCTGGCAGAAACTTTAGCGCACACACTGCACCTAAACTGTGCACCACTTTTTTAAACAATGTGCCCCCCCCCCCCACGTGCTGTCTAATTACAAATAAAGACAAGCCCTTTTTACCTCTGATCTTTATTGTTAAGTTCGAGTCCTCATTAAGAATGTTCCAGGCTAACGCAGATATGCAAGGACCTCTCACCCATTGATCCCAAATATATATCTTCCTCATCTATGACAATATGCAACATAGCACCATCTATCTAACTTTAATATGTCATTATAAAGCCAGAAGCATTATCTTATTAGAGAACAGCTGCAAAGACACACGCTCATAATAAGTGGGCCTGACACAATACACCATACCTACATACAGAGACACTCATCAGAGTCCAGTCCATCACACAGCGCAATACACACATCACATTGCAATCTGAATGCTATTTACATTCCAATAACAGGTTCATTACTGCTTTACAATGTATAACAGCTGATTACAATAAAACAATTAAGATAAATATGCTGCTCTTTGGCTGCAACAATGTAAAACAATGCAACTCACACCAGGGTTACACCCTAAATACTATGCTAGGGTGCAGGCAGGCTTTAATCTTGCTAGTTATAGCCTCAGCAGGAGGGAGAGATAGTCCATCCCAATATTTTAACTTCCCATCCTATTATATGGCTCTCTGAGCTCTGCTGTGTCTGTACCTCTATTTCCAGCTATCCACATCCCAGTAAAGGGTCACTATTGCGAAATTGTGTAATATTAGAAATCCATATAAACAGATTGGCTAATGAGGGGAGGGATCAGCTATACCCCCAAACCGGTTAAAACACCCACCAAGCCTGTGGATTCTCATAGTAGGAATAAAATCCAGGGGTGACAGGCTTAGTCTATCAGGGGTGACAGAGCCAGTCACCCTGGATGTCCTTTTCTTTCAATTAAAGAGAGAAAAGCAAACCTGGCTGGATATTTCTTGATGCCGGGAGTATAAGTGAACCCTCCCCCCCGCCACCCAGCAAACTTATATACATTTTTATCATTGGGCCATTCTTCGCGATACTGCTCTTTTAAAAAGTCCCCCCCCCCCCCCAACTGCTCCTCAGGTGCGTCAAATAGGGCAGCCCACCGCTCCAGACATGTGTACTTGCTGCATGGATGGGTTAAATTAGATATTTTCTTCCATAGGATTGTTATCAATTTTTTCCCTCAGGAGTAATAGAAACAGTTCTTGATTAACACTTTCAAGCTGTTCTGTAACTTTCCAAAAAGGCTTAGTAGTATGCCTATATCTATCACTGGACTGAAGATTGGCATCTGTGCTCTCTTCCTGCTCGGATTGTATGTACTGTCTACATTCAGACATAATAGCAGAATGTAACTAAATTGTATTAAAGTGGAGCGAAACGATCTGTGCTGAGAATGTTCTGGTTTGAGAGTAAGCGGAGCGGTTTCTTTGACACACACCTATAAGCAGGCAGCTACTTGCTTGAAAAATATGGTGCTGAGCTGCTTCTATCTGAGACAGAAATATGCCGTGGGCTGTCTCAGATAGATAGAGGATTCCTCTGCATTGTGTATTTGAGCAGTTTCTACTGGCTACAGTTGGCTTACAGATGAATCTGGCAGATGAATAATATCCTTATTACTACTGTGATTCTCCAAATGGCTATAAACCTTGAGTAACTTCACTGTGTGTGTCTAAATTAAAAGCTTACCCCGAAAGATAGCATCAAACTTGGCACAAGAGGCCCGTATGAGAGTTACCCCTGAGCTTTAGTCATGGAGCAGAGATCCTTGAACATTCTTACAGCAGGTAAAAGGGCTCACTTGGAATACAGCATTGACAATTGCAGAATATAGTGAGTATAGAGGAGCTGCTTGCATCACAGCCAGGCTATGGTAGCAGCACAGGGACACACTACTAAATATGTAGTTGTTGTGCTCCTAAGGCCAGTCTCTCTCTTCACAGATGTCTATAAAAACCCTCTATCTTACTGGAAAAATTCTACCCCCCCCCCCCCCTTAAAGAACTGCGGAATTGAGACGCTGGGCTATGGTATACAACTGATCTTCTGTGATGAGGTTCAGAGGGCCCACAGAATCGGGAACACTGTCAGTGAGTCATAACTGGTTCAGGTGTGTATGTGTGTTAAACGGTGATATTGCTGGAAGCTTTAGAGATTCTTATAGGGTTGATAACAATCTTATGACACTCAGATCCACATTTATGAGTCTGCCTGCAACAGCAAGAGGATTCCTAATTGCCGGCCAATGTCCTCCAAAACTTGGTAATAAGCCAATGTCTTGGTCTAAGATTAGGTTTTCAATACAAACACTCCGTAACATGCTACAAAGGAGGTTGGGAGGAAGGTTCCTATAAACATTCATGGAGGAATTGCCCAATAGCCCAACGCTTTTATAAGGAGATAGAAGGATTGATTAACACGTTTTCCCTGGCAACGTCTGTCTCAATGTTTGGTCAGTGACTCAAAATAACATCCCAGAAGTTATTTTATTGGCAGAGAAATGAAAACTGTTAAAGGATGTCTTAAGCGTTAACATTGCAATGAACTGATAATTAAAGACCTGTCTTGCTTAATGTTAAATGCCACCAACCACCCTACTCACCTCTTCTTAGGCTGACTGCAGAAATTCACTAACTATGGGAAACCTAAAGAGGACCAAAACCCAACCTGGAGTCTATGAAGCATGTGTGATTGTCTGGCGCAGGCACGGGCATTAGACGGGCTCCTGGACGAAGGAACTCGAGCAGATCCAAGCGTGCTGATTGGTCGAGTGGCCGTGCATGCGTTGTAGGACTGGGAAGAGGAGAGTTTGTTCGGGCAATCTGGGGGGGGTTCACACAGTGGGAAAGGAACCAAAACCCAGGATAGTGAAAATCCTGGGTTTTGGTCCACTTTAATGAAGAAGTCAAATGGAATCAAAAAACAGTCAAAATTCTAATTTTCTTTGGTGCTATAAGTAATATCTTCATTTAGAGCCCTAAAGACAGGGTCCCTAAAAGCGACGTAAAGGTATAATATACAAAACATGACAATATTACAGTAGGCAAAGGGAGGACTAAATAAAAGCCCAGTGGTGCTGTACACACCCAGTGAGCACAGGACAAGATCCCTGTAGCCTCAGGGAAATATAGAAAGACTCACTGGGCCTGGCCAAGTTGAATATAGACCAGCTAGTCCTGGGACATGGCTGGGCTGAAGAGATACTAAAGCACTTTCTCCAGTCAGCATAAGCCACAAGGAAAACTGGACTAGATAAACCCTCAGTCAGTTGTAGCTGATAATTACTACCTTGGGCCCACTGAACTACCAGACCAAGACAAAGGCAGTGAATGCCAAATACCCATTTAAAGTCCCTGTCCAAGCACACTATAACACCTCCCCCATATGCTTTGGAAATGGTGTAAAATTTGCCATTTCAAAGCATTTTAAAATCTCAAATAATCAGTAAATACTTTATGAATGCAAAGCAAAGCCACTTTCTTTGCGTCGGTTTCTGGGTTGTGGAGTTGGATAGGGAATATCATGGCGCAGCTTTATAAGTCACGAGCATGCTCTGCTGTGGTCAGAGCCAGCAGAAGGACCACTTAGATTGCTGTGCTCACTCGCACTGAGAGCACCAAGGGAGTGGCTGTTGGACAACTTTTAGTGTGTGGTTCTGGGGGAAAAAAGCTGAAGAGAGGGTAGATTTTGGAGCCCTGCTACAGCTCCTACCATACACTGCTGAAAATGGAGGAAAGGCACATGGATGACCGTTTCTTTGCCTTATTATTACCATTGGGTTTACAGCTCCTTTAAAGTCCCTGTCAAGAGGACCATGTACCCCGGACCTCCCTGTGACTGTCTTGGGGAGGAGTCCTTGGCCCCTCAGTTGGGCTTTGGACTGTGGACACCCCGTGCTTCTCTTACGTACGGCAGTGCCGGGGGTGGGAGGCTTGACTCAGCATGATGCAATACAGACGGCGCCCCCATATGTGTCTAAAAGGACATAAGGCACACCCCCCTGACGGTGACCTTAACCTCATTATATCTGAGGTCTAATGTGAACTTGCTCCCTAGAGAACGGTTGTTCGCCATTGGGGGTACGAGATGCAAGCACGGTGTACCATTAATGCATAGCGCGTTTTGAGGGGGTGGCTTGTTGGTGGCGGGGAGGGTCGGGGGTCTGATGATGCCCCAGCTGCGCCTGGAGGCGGGGGTGGTGGGGGAACCTATATTGATTCTGTGTTTGTATGGCTTTTTCTTTTGCTTCTGTACTGTCGGTATGCCTTTATATCTGAAAATCTTAATAAACAAGAGATTAAACTAAAGTCCCTGTCAAAGCGTGCGCTAATTTCCTCACATCTTATCCCCCAGGAGAACCATGTAAAATGAGCCATTTCAAAGCATCTCAAAATGTCACATTGTATGACAATACTTTGTGTATTCTAACTGAAGCTTTCTTCGCTTCAGTTTCTAGGCCGTGCTCATGCTCTGCTGTGGTCAGAGAAAGCTGTGGGACCACTGCCTTGCTGAGCTCGATCATGCTGAGATCTCTAAGGGACAGTGTGTCTGTTAGACCACTTTATTTTGTGATCCTGGAGGAATAACATTTCAAAGAAGGGACAAACTTAGGAGCCCTGCTACGGCTTCTAACTAGCAGGAAATAGTAGAGAGGCAAATAGGACAGACATCCGATATTGGCTTTAATTTATAATGGTGCCCAGTGTTTGGAGTGTCTTGGGGGGTTATGCACACAGGATGAATAAGCAACCCCTTGTCTTTTCAGTTTTATTCTGATATTGATATTTTAGTTGCTTCTAAAAGGTCCTTTATTCCATTATCAGACAAGCCTCTGAGTGATGCACAGACAATAAGACATAACAAGCAGTGAAATGACGACATGATGATATTAATCTACATATAATTTATTAATCTATCATGATGTGGTTTACGGTAATAAATACAAGTACCTCCCATGTCTGTTGGAATGCTGGAATGTGACATGTTGTATACAGCAGTGGGAAGAGAAGAATTGACTGTTATTGTCAAAGAATAGAGACAGATATCTCTAATAATAGATCAAGGTAACTGTATCTTTTTATTCTCTTTTTTTTTATTGAAACAAGCCAGACAGGTTACACGGCATACCAGAGAGGTCAGTCAATATGACAGCCATGTACATGAGTAGCGTATAAAAATTGTACAAATATTAATATATCTTATGCCCTTACAGTACATGTATGATATTGCTGTATCTTTATTCCCTAAGTCAGCGGTTCTCAACCTGTGGGTCGGGACCCCGGCGGGGGTGGAACGACCAAAACACAGGGGTCGCCTAAAGCCATCGGAAAAGACATATTTCCGGTGGCTTTAGCCGCTGAGAAGTCAGCGGCCGTTATAGATGCGCGTTCCAAACTGAATGCCTGCGCGCATGCGCAGACGTGATTGCATCATCCGTCCGGGGCCTAAGGGGCGAGGGAAGCAGGGGGAACGCTGCACAGTCCATAGCAGTGCATTACGTGTGTCCGACGCTTGCTGACGTCATCAGTGGGCGGACGCAGCAAGCGCAAGAGAGCCTGCAAGACAGCCTGCTGGTGGAAAAAACACACCATACACACAATACTGTGTAAATGTATGGTGCTTTGTGTGTAATCATTTTGTGTGTACACTTTGTGTGTACACAAAGCACCATACATTTACACAGTGTGAACTACATCGGTCTTATACTACAAGAGACCACTATAAGATGTAGTTCACACTGTTCCCCAATGTATAATTATCTCCCATATCTCCCACTATTTTCCCATATTCTGAATGAGGAAACTGCTGAAATCAGTTTCCGGCATTGAATCCGCCTCCTATTGATTTCATTGTGAGTGCGGCGGATTTTGTGGAATAGAGCTCCTGAGAATCTCGAGTTACCACACAATCCGCCGCAGCCTCCTATTAATTTCAATAAGAGGCAGAGAAATGACAGTTTCCGACACATGCTATGCCATGGTAAAATGTTATTTATTAGAATTTGTAATAAATATTTCGCAATATATAATTAAATATTGTTTTTGTGATTGATAACTATGTTTAAATTATGTTTGGTTTGTAGCAATGAGAATACATAATGCATATCAGGTATTTACATTCCGAACTATAACTGTAGCAAAATTACAGTTTTGAAGTAGCCACCAAAATTATTTTTTGGTTTGTGGTCACCGCAACATGAGGAGCTGTATTGTGGGGTCACGGCGTTAGAAAGGTTGAGAACCACTGCCATATATATGCACCCCAACCACCTTCCAGCACAGCACCCAAAACTACAAATGTCTTTCAGCACACCACCCTGACCTCCAACCATCTTTAAGCACATCACCCTGAACTCCAACCATCTTTCAGCACAGCACCCTGAACTCCAACGATATTTCAGCACAGCACCCTGAATTCCAACCATCTTTCAGCACAGCACCCTGAACTTCAACCATATTTCAGTACAGTATCCTGAACTTCAACCATATTTCAGTACAGTATCCTGAACTTCAACCATATTTCAGTACAGTATCCTGAACTTTATCCATCTTTCAACACAACACCCTGCACTCCAACCATCTTTCAGCACAGCACCCTGAATTCCAACCATATTTCAGCACAGCACCCTGAACGTCAACCATCTTTCAGCACAGCACGCTGACCTCCAACCATCTTTCAGCACAGCACCCTGACCTCCAACCATCATTTAGCACAGCACCCTGAACTCCAACCATATTTCAGCACAGCACCCTGAATTCCAACCATATTTCAGCACAGCACCCTGAACGTCAACCATCTTTCAGCACAGCACGCTGACCTCCAACCATCTTTCAGCACAGCACCCTGACCTCCAACCATCATTTAGCACAGCACCCTGAACTCCAACCATCTTTCAGCACAGCACCCTGAATTCCAACCATATTTCAGCACAGCACCCTGAACGTCAACCATCTTTCAGCACAGCACGCTGACCTCCAACCATCTTTCAGCACAGCACCCTGACCTCCAACCATCATTTAGCACACCACCCTGACCTCCAACCATATTTCAGCACAGCACCCTGAACTCCAACCATATTTCAACACAGCACCCTGAACTTCAACCATCTTTCAGCACAGCACCCTGAACTCCAACCATCTTTCAGCACAGCACCCTGAACTCCAACCATCTTTCAGCACAGCACCCTGACCTCCAACCATCTTTCAGCACAGCACCCTGACCTCCAACCATCTTTCAGCACAGCACCCTGACCTCCAACCATCTTTCAGCACAGCACCCTGAACTCCAACCATATTTCAGCACAGCACCCTGAACTCCAACCATCTTTCAGCACAGCACCCTGAACTCCAACCATCTTTCAGCACAGCACCCTGAATTCCAACCATCTTTCAGCACAGCACCCTGAACTTCAACCATCTTTCAGCACAGCACCCTGACCTCCAACCATCTTTCAGCACAGCACCCTGACCTCCAACCATCTTTCAGCACAGCACCCTGAATTCCAACCATATTTCAGCACAGCACCCTGAACGTCAACCATCTTTCAGCACAGCACGCTGACCTCCAACCATCTTTCAGCACAGCACCCTGACCTCCAACCATCATTTAGCACACCACCCTGACCTCCAACCATATTTCAGCACAGCACCCTGAACTCCAACCATATTTCAACACAGCACCCTGAACTTCAACCATCTTTCAGCACAGCACCCTGAACTCCAACCATCTTTCAGCACAGCACCCTGAACTCCAACCATCTTTCAGCACAGCACCCTGACCTCCAACCATCTTTCAGCACAGCACCCTGACCTCCAACCATCTTTCAGCACAGCACCCTGACCTCCAACCATCTTTCAGCACAGCACCCTGAACTCCAACCATATTTCAGCACAGCACCCTGAACTCCAACCATCTTTCAGCACAGCACCCTGAACTCCAACCATCTTTCAGCACAGCACCCTGAATTCCAACCATCTTTCAGCACAGCACCCTGAACTTCAACCATCTTTCAGCACAGCACCCTACACTACAACCGTCTTTCAGCACAGTATCCTGAACTCCAAGCATCTTTCAGCACAAACATTTGAAGAGGGCAGGGGAGTTACAAGAAAAAAAAAACATGGTACCTCGACAGGATCCTGCACTGTTACCTCCTGCAGCAGCTGCACAGCCATTATACAGACGCATCCTCCACCCTGTGTGCAATCCCGTCTGCTTTCCCATCAAATGAAGAGCGGGGGTAGCCACTCTGTGCTTCCTGTCCAAGATGGCTGTTCTGAACCCAAAAGTGAAGTGAGAGTGATGCTGGATACCAGACAAAGTAAGTAATGTTTTTTTTTTGGCCATTGTAACTCCCCTACCCTGCCTCTGTGTTCGGGGAGGGACTCATTGCTACACTGGACCCTGGACGCTTTAAAGTGGACCAACACCCAGGATTTTGACTATCCTGGGTTTTGGTCCACTTCGGTGGGGCACCCTGATCGGGGGTGCCCCGCTGTGTGAAACCCCCCAGAAAGCCCCAAAAACTCACCTGTCCCCGCTCCCACGTGACCGCTGCAGCCAATCCCTGCCGACGGACAAGCGAGCGCGCCCGCCGCCGCCTCCCGCGCGTCACTCTTACAGGGAGCGCGCCCGCGCCGACCATTCACAAACGGCCGGCGTGGGTGCGCGCCCTGCTAGAGGGATGCGCGACCGGCGGTGGCGGCGGCTCGCGCATGCGCCGCTGGATCGAGGAGCAGGTAGGAATTTCGGCCCTTTCTGGGGTGCCCCGCAGGCCCGATGCTGATCGACACCTAATAAGCCAACCTGCCTTTTTTACAACTGAAAATTATGCAGTATAGCTTCAACACCTGAAAACATGCAATAAACATACACAATAACATTTCTATGAATTGGATTAAAGAACACAAACACACCTTAAAAGCGGAGTGAAAGTCCTATGCAATGGGACTTTCACTTCTGCATTGCCCAATAAGCAGAAATAGACTAATGTCACCTCCTCTCTGCCCGGAGCTGCTCATCTTTTGCTGCTGCTCGCACCGATTCATTCAAGAACTGATGTGGCCAGCATGCAGGAGTGGATTTTGGATGCTGCACCCTGAAAGGATTGTGGGATACACACACCTCTCAGGTGCAGCAAGACAGCGGTGGAGGGAGCAGAAGCCTTGGGAGCCAGGGAACAGATATGGAGGGTCGTCCTGGATTAGCATGCAGGGATCTGCATAGTTATCAAATATATTTTACTTAGTTTAATAAATTAATAATAACATTAGAAATGCCTTAATATCTGGACAAAACGTGTCCTAAGCAAGAACAGAATAAAATGTAGCGGATCCTAGCAGATAGGTCGCCGGACATCTACTACCTGTACATTGGCTACTTAAGAGATTTCAACTTAAAGGGCATATCACTAAAAATATATAAAATACCTATATATATATATATATATATATATATATATATATATATATATATATATATATATCACACATGAAAAAGAAATTCCCAGCAACTTTGAGGAAAGAAAAAAAAAGGGTGACAGGTTTTTTTTACTTTTAAGATGGGGAATGGTCTCCCCTAGTCTGTGCTGGAATAACTTTAGACTCCTTTTGCAAATCTGCTGAAGTGGTTAGATGCTTTTACCCATCATGCATTGTTAATGTTGCTGTTGAGTAGCTCTTACCTGTAAACATGTAATAGTACATTCAAAATCTGTCACTTCCTGCTGTTTCTGCCTTCCAGCAGCAGAAAACACATTCTTTTTTATCATAAACCTAGGGGCTGGCAGGCAGGGGTGAAGCTAGCCTCTCTGCTGCCTTGGGTAAACTACAGAAAGACACCCGCGCCTTGACAAATATTAGCCTACCTGTATATCGCCAATGATTAAATATAATCCCCGCTGAACCACCAATAAACAAGTATTAATAAAAAAAAACATGGGTTCAACAATTGCTGCCCCCTTATTTTGCTCTAGATTAGGTAGGGCCAGATTATGAGGAGGGCACAAGGGCCCTCCACTACTTGCCCTGCAAAGGGGGCCTTTGGGTTTTAGTCTAGTCCAGGAGGCTTTATAGTCTTTGATCTGACGAGCCGTGGGGCCAGCAACGCTGCAGTCTGTGGCCGGCCATAGATCCCATGGAGCATATGCCTGCTCTGGTCCAATCAGTGCTCTATGCCATGCATGCCCACGGTGCCTGGGATAGAGATCGGGGAGCGTCTGGCATCCCTAGTTTATCTGAGTGAATGGCTGAGCACAGGAGTACCCATCAATCAGGGAGGCTGCCTGCTCATGCACTGTGGGATCACAAGCAGAGTAAGTATATCAGCAATTCAGGGAGTTTCACACAGCAGAGCATCCTAAATTAGGATGCCCCAGGGATAAGGGATTGACCCACCAGGAGAATTACTGTAAAACATATCTTTCTGTCAATCCCACGGTGCATGCACAGGGTTCCAGCCAGTTAGAATATCTTGCCTCACCTGCCTATCTATTTTGAATGAATGGTGTGCCTCCCGTCAGCCTTCCCTCCATCTGTGTGCTTCCACACCAGGCCTACCTAAGTGGTCGAAACAGATGTCGCTGTACACGTGCCGTGGGATCAAAAGAAAGGTTCCCTGCGTACACCTAAATACCTCTCCCCCAGGGCCGGCCCACGCTATACCTTTAGTGAAGTGCATACCCATGTCAGGCATTTGTGAATGGCTGGCGCAGGTGTTCCCCACAGCTAGAAGTGAGTGGGGATGTGGCTGGCAGTGGGTCAGAGACACTATCGGAGCTAAGCGTGCAGAATGGCATAGTGACTTGCGTCTGTGCTGTGAGATCGCCAGGAGGCCACAGTTTGTTCACATAGATACACAGGGAGGCTGCCTGGTGACTGGCAATACGGCCTGGGTGGCATAAGGGATTCAATTTCACGTTCCAGTAAGTAGGCGGGTGCCAGACAACCCCCAATAAGTTACTTGGCTGGACTATTATTTAAAGGAAAAAATATATTGTATTTGGGGCCTCAACCAGATTATATGCCCTGGGGGACCCCACCACGCTTAGTCCAGCCCTGAGGTTAGGGATGCAAAACCTGCGTCTTGAACTGCTGTCAGTTGCGGCCCCTGGCATCCCTCACCTTTTCCTGCTTCATCCCTGCCCTCTTCTTCATCATCTCACCTCAGCTCACATCACCTTTACCCAACTCTGCTCATCTCTTCTTGCTCTCCTACCTCTGTGCACATCTGCATATAAACAAAGGCAAAGGGGGGGGGGTGGCAGCCGCTCAGACCATTTTATAACTAACCTGGGAGGTGCACGTTAGCAGGGCAATTAGGATACAAAAGTCTTAAAGGAGCCACAGCACTCAACCCTGTTAGCTTGCAGGCCAGCCTATAATCTGTCTCTAAACTTGGTTAAAAACAGAGGACTCGGTCACACACATCTGCAGTTATAGTTATAAAAGTTATAAAATGGTCTGAGCGGCTGCCACCCCCCCTTTGTTTCTTTTGAATTTGTGCAAGCACGTGGTGTGTGGGGTCTAGGCTGTATTGCAAGGTCTTTGACCCTTCCACCCCATGGCTTGTACTTGAGAGGTTTAGGGAAACCTCAGGTAAGCCTGCTCCCAATTTATCTATTGCACTGTATGTCCCAGATGGGCTCTCAGAGATTAGAGTTAGGACTGCACCCCACAGAGGCACTTTGGCGTAGTGGTGCAGCTTAAGCATACTTCTGCAGATGTGTGTGACCGAGTCCTCTGTTTTTAACCAAGTTTAGAGACAGATTATAGGCTGGCCTGCAAGCTAACAGGGTTGAGTGCTGTGGCTCCTTTAAGACTTTTGTATATAAATAAAAGCACATACAATGCTTTAAGGTGAAAGCTTGCCTACAGTAAACGGTTTGTGTTTTTTCTGCATATATTTTAATGCAGCCCCTTGAAGTGGAACAATAAGACATGCGGCCCTTAGACCCAAAAAGGTTGTGCACCACTGCTCTATATGGTGCTGCCTGAGGCAGCCACCTCACCTGGCCTTACTACAAGTGCACTTCTGGTGGCAGCTGGCTACATTGATTGACATAAAACACAAAGGCATAAGCTACAAAACTGTTCTCGCTATAAATCAATGGGTGACACAGGGATCAGAGGGGTGTAACAGGAAACCTGTATTTTTTCATTATCATCCTTCAGTTCCAGTAATGCTCTTGGGGTGCCTTCATACTTCGCTTCAATGTTAGCTGACCAAATATAAAGCGACTAAATTGGAATCACCAAACATATAAATCTGTCATAATTCCACTCCCACAATATAAAAAACAAAAATTAGTTTTGTTACAAAACTCACCTGTTGCACCATCTGACTCCTCTTCAGTCATATTAGGCGCAGCCTGAAAAGTCATGAAGAGCCGCTTGCAGACATCATGCGAAATGTCATCTGCCTCCAGATACGTTCTCAAGAAGCGCTTGAAACCTTCAAAATCGATTGACTGTATAAAAAAAAACATAGAAACTGGGCTTCAGATGCTTGCAGAGAAGTCACACCACCCAACACTATGCTGGCACTTCAAAGGGAAGAACATACTGCCATTACAGCTCCACAGCCTTACCCACCGCCCTTCTCTCAAACCTGTAGGAAAGGACTTGAAATCTGTGCTATCCATAAGAATACAGACTTTGTGCTCCTCTATGCTCCAACTGCTTAAAAGTGAACTGAAAGATTAAAGCTTTCAGCTAATTGATGCAACAAATCACATTTTACGCATGCCATAAACCAAAGGCAAACAGCAGCCTTACATAGGGGGACCCGTGAGTAATATAATCCTCCCCACATAAGCCACTGGGTTGCTGGATTAAAGGGAAAATAATACGAATTGGGATATTCATATAAAATATATTTTTAATTATTTTTTTTTATCTAGGAGTTTTACATGGTCATCTGGGCTCTAATGCCTTTTTTCTTCCCCCTTTGAGACTGAAGGGAATCAGGGTGTTGTACATAGCCGATCATTACTATACAGATTCCATTTTTCTATTGTAAAGTAAACAATCATTTGCCTATTCCAGTTTGTAATACGTAACTCTATTATCCTCAGTCATTAGTCATAGAGGAGAATGAACATCTCTATTGACCCGATCTAAGAGGCGTACAGAGAACATTTGGTTTTCATTTCTATCCGTATAAGCATACACCTCTACAATATGGATTTCTAATTTCACAGCATTAGGACTATTCATGCCATTTTGCATTTGACATTTTTCGGACCTCAGCAGCATTATAGGATAATCCATGTACGTCGATACCTGGGAATTGGGAACATTTTATGCATCAGGCTGTCCTTCTAAGTAACATAAAACCAACACATTAATAGGGATGCTAAATGTTGGCACACCTAAACCCAGGATGGTGGGTATATTTTTCTATACTTCTGTATATTTTCTTCCCCCTTTCTTATTCATCTCTTGCAACAAGAGATGTAATGTAGATACATGGAGCACAATACACCCATTCTGATTACAGTTATGTACATGGTTTGGGTATTGAAGGAAGCTGACTATTAAACTTTTATCTTTATCTTATATCAATTCTAATAATTTTGCAGCCCAGTAATGTGCTGGTAACCTGACTTTTATAATAATGGCTTCTAATGATGGCCATTAAGTTTAAGGTTGCTACTAACATTTCTGTAAACACCAATGTCAATGAAATTCAGAAGATAATTACAAATAAAAAAACACAAGTGATGATGAATGGATTCACTAACAGAAGCTATACAGATAGTAAAATATAGTCAGCTGTCACCACAGTTGCAATGTACGTGCCGGGTAAATAATCTTAGCTCAGTACTGCAGCAGTAATTGCACAGGAGGTTATATACTTCTACATTTAAAACATCTGTTCTACATTAAAATACACATTACAAAGGTATGAAAGGTGTGTTGGATATCTCACCTCTTCCGACAGATGTGTGCCATCGCCATAAAACTCCTGAAGAACATCTTGAACCTTTTTGGTACTATCTAAAAACAAAATAGCATTGGATTTCAACATGTGTATTTTTTTGTTTGCTTGTAGTCTTCCTCTCTTTCTAGGACATCTCAGGATGACAAGACACTGAAGCTGCAGCTCTATGCTGAACAGGAGACAGGAGATGTTTACTCACAATCAATGTACTTCTGCAGTTGGGTGAACTCCTCTGGGCTCAGGATTGCCCACTCCTTGTTCTCCTCACTCATTCTGGCTCTGCGACAGCCCTGCGGCAACACAGCAAAGCAGTGTCACACTGATGATCCACGGCAAGGAAGAGCAAAGAGGGGACAGGAATAATGAAAGGGGGTAGATGCTGCCTGGGGGTGAATGGAGTGCGATTATTGCTCAAACCTTGGATTACATATTAGCTGATCTATCACATTGTTCCCGAGTTTTCCAGCGCCTCTGTGCTGTCGTAATAATGAGACAGACTGAGTGGCAGGGTGACTGAAAAGAGACAGAGAGGAGGAGGTAAGAAGGGAATGGAGGGGGAGAAGATGAAGCAGAGGAGACACATTCAATGTGAAGCAAGGTACTGCTTTAGCTGTTCAGAAATGGGCTAAGATTGATACAAGAAGAAAGGTCAGGTGGGAGCAAGAAACAGCCGTTAAAGCAACAGAAACAGAGCAGGAGGAGAAAGAATGATCCAGCAGTGAGTGGAGGGTTTAAAGCAGAAACATACAAAACTCACAGAAGAGGAGGGGATGAAGTAATGATATGTCAGAGATCATAGAAACAACCTTGGACCGATACAGATTAATGACATAACAGTCTCCATTCAGTGTGAAGCAGTATCACTTGACATGATCTATAATTACATTTTGCCACAATAACGAGGCACCCTGGGCACTCTATTACAATAACCCCCCACCCTAAAGCATGAAAAGGGCTCAAGCTACAGATGTAAAGCTATGCACCGTTACTGTAATCTGATCAACATGTACTAAGCAACAGGATGTCACATCTTCAACGTCTGCCAGCCACAATGCTATCAGCCAGTAGAGAAGAGCTTTCCCAGCTCGCTATCGCCAATATACATTTCTGCCAGCCGTGGCAGTCATTTGTCAGCAGTGATAGCACAGCAAGCAAGTCAGCAGAAATCCTATTTATCATTGCACATGGCTGTCTCCTGAAGGAACCATTTAGAAATGTGATGTCAGACAGAGAGGCATCCATATTTGCAGTGATTAAGTAACTAATTTGGGATCAAAGTAATTTACCTTGTGCCATTTTAAAATCTTAAATGCTTTTCAATTGATGCTGTGCTGAGATAATTCAACTAGCACCTGTACATAGACAATATTTTGAATTTCACCACAACAACCATAAAAACTAGATGCTTACTCTTGAATAAACTGTAAACCAGGATTCTTCTATTTTTACCAAACACCCTTTTCTTCAATCAATTTCCTAATAATCTCAGGTACCACAGGGGTGTTCAGTTGCTCAATTGGGTTCAAGTCTGGGAAATTAGGGGACCAGTACTTGGAAGCCTTGGCCATGAGCTTCCAACCAATGGCAGCCTTTTCTAGTTGTGTACATTACTGGAAGATCCCAACCACATCATCCCAAGACAAATCATATGTACAGGTATACGGGATCTACAAGTATGAATTTACACCCAATGATTGCATGGTGTTTGCTCACAACACACCAAACATCCATCCATTTGATAAATAAGCAAATGTGACTCTTGTGAAATTCAACCCTTTGCCAAAGAGCAAATAGGTCCAATTCAAATAGCGCTAATACTACTTTGTTAGCAGAGGCGCTCTGCTTCAGAGCCTCCTATGCAGAAGGGTTTACCTAACTTTGTTTCGGATACATAGCCTGGTAGCTCTCTGGTGTATTTTGGTGGTGAGCTGCTCAACTGTAGAATGGTCAGTCTGTCCTTGCGAATCTTTATAGCCAACGTTTACCTCTTATAAGAATGGCACATGGTGCTGCACAGTTTTCACATCACTTATTTGCAATGGTGCTTTTCTACCACTCGGTATACACTTGCACCATAGCAGCACAAGAACAGTTCACAAACTGTGCAGTTAGAAATGGTGACAGCCTTGGCATGAAAGGCACTGATCATCTTTTTTTTTGGCAACTCATTTATCCATGAAGGGTCAACAAGGACCACCTTATATACTCACCAAGCCAGCACTTCGACACTTGACTTCCTTTATGAGCTACATGCTGCCTACATTGAAATGGTCATAATAAAATGTCTCAACAGAGTATAAAATAACAAAAAAAAACTGCACCGGTCATAGTGCCTGTGCATGCAGTGACAACAGTCACTGAATTTAAACATGCCTGGGATAAGCACACATCTATCCTAAGATAAAGAGTACATACAGTATACACATAAGGGCAGACTAGATGGACCGTATGGTCTCCTTCTGCCGTCAACCTTCTATGTTTCTATGCCCAACTCAATTCACTGCATTGTGATAAGGCCATTCTTGGAAAACAGGTTTCTGAGCATCAGACCAGCAGGACAAATAGGGTTAGTAGCTTTTTGTGGTTTTATTTGGCTTTGCAGACCCTTTAATATAACTAGTTTTTGCACATAATTATAATCCGAGATGGAGAGCTCGCCAAACTTTTTAAAATATCAACAACTGAGATGGCTATGTAATCGGCAGTCAATCAAAGCAAAGATAATGCCGGTCAAGATTGCGTGTTTGATCTAAGATGGCTGAGAATTCCAATTTTCAAGTCAATTTTCAAGTCAAAAATCTTAGAACAGTGGGAGCAGGAGGTTCTGGGATTTTGTTCTACTTCCTTCCTTTTGGCTACCTCATTGGAGAGGTAGATGGCCAGGCCAGGTTGTGAGCAAATTTTACTATTTACATTCTGTCACAGCTACCTCAGACATATAAATATATAAATGTATGTTGAAGTTGTTACCCAATCTAAGGCTCTGTTCAGATGCCTCTGCTGTTATAGGACAGTGGTAAGGCATGACACTTTTTTGGTGGTCCTCAGACTGCTTGGTGTACCACATCTTTTCTCAATACTTTTAGTTTTTCAATACATCTCAGACAATAGGGTTGATTCAGAGCCCCTTTCTCACCTTTTTTTTGCGTGAATATTTCCATTCTCGTTCATTTTTTCACCTCGTCTGATTCAGCAAAGCCTTTTTTCTGCGAGAAATTTAGTGTGAAATGTTTTCATTCTTGTATGATTTTTCGTTTGGTAGCAAGACCTCCATAAAAATGATGAGAAAGGGGCTCTGAATCAACCCTAATATGTGAGACAAAGCATTTAAACATTTGCTGTATCATAAAGGCCATTTAGTGTACAAACATAAGCCATATATAAGACTGTAGGATCTTCAAAAACAATAAGAGGTATCAACCTATTCGGGGGAACCATCGGGTCACCACAACCAACAAACACCCCATCATGATTTCCAAGAAGGTAGTATACTAAATACAAAGAAAGAACCACTTGAGAAATAAAATAACAAAGGAGAAAAGAACGAGAAGAAGGTGCACCACATTTATACTGTTTTTCATTGTGGTATTTAGTGGGATCATCCCAAAGCGCTGACAACTGAGTGAGTCCCTATGAAATATTGGCCAGAAATAAGAATGTAGCCATGTTACTATAAGGATGAACTACCACATAGAAGAAGCAAGTATAGGTTAACTATCATTGCCTTACCACAAACTAAAGCCTAAACCATTGTCTACTTGTAATAGCTTCAACCTAAATATTTAATAAGAATTTGTGGAGTACTTCAAAATAACAAAGAATCATTTGCTTTTGGAAATCTTTCACTTCCCACTCATCCAAAATGTTTGATTGAAAATTAAAACAGACCCAATACCCATTTTACAAAAACTGTGTACTGGTCCACTCTGGGCGATGGTGGTGGTGGACATCTGGATTTTCAAGGCCCTCGAATAACCCCCCTGCATCCTTGTGAATCTTTCCTTCCTTGATTTGCCATCAGCAGTCCTGTTCTTGCCTGGCAAAGCTAAAATTGTAGGAACAATGATCACAATATAGTTTGCAAGACTTGCAGAGGGTTAATAGAGAAGGGGAATCCAGCAATGGGGATCTCCCACACCAGAACAGACCAACACCCATTGTATGTGAATTGTGACAATTGGGGTCCTCTCTCTTTCAGAAAGTCACATGAATTACCATAACGTTTAACATATCGGAAAATCGTTACAAACAGCCGACTGTTTCCGATTCAGAGATGTAATATGCTCGAATGTATTCAAACTTTTATTTTATAATAGTTGTCAACACAGGGGAGATGTTACATGTAACTTAAACCTGGCAGAGGGCACCCCTGTTAAAAGCAGTCTTTTTCATTAATGTGTGTTTTTGTGGATAGCGGGAAGACACTGGTAGGTGAGGCTAAACATGTTGCAATATATCTCTTAGCATTATAGAATAAGCAGACTCTTTCCAGTGGATCTGCATAGGTGAGGTGCAGATGGAGGAGTGGCAGAAGGAGAGACACAAGACATAGTTTTACATCTTTTTAGTGACTGGAAAGAATATGATTTAGGTAAATTTGAAAGACATGTTTCTGCTTTACAATAAAGTCCTTTATTCCAAAACCAAAACTCACTTTATTTGTGGTTTATAAAGAAACTGGAATATGTCCCACAGGTCATATTATTGTAGAAAGTACTGTATATGAAAAATTAAATGGAGGTTTGTGATCCATCAATCCAGAACAAAGCAATGGTAGTCCACTCAGGGTAATTAGTCACTTCTGAAATCTCTAAAAGACAGCACAATAGAGTGGTACTGCAGTGAAAAGCTATTGGGCACCTACACTGCATGGATGCTGCACAGCTGGTATAATATGCAAACTGTTAAAAACATTGCTCTGCATTGCTACCAAACTAGAGTTATAACTGGTACATTAAATAATTCCTCAGGCAAAGCCATGGGTTAGCCCATTGTATAGGGCTACACCTGGCTCTACCCTAAACTATTTTCCATTTTTAAATTCAAGCAAAAATGGCCGCGATATTGAGGTTTTTAAATAAGGGTTTGGTCTAAGCGCTGTGATAAAAGCACATTCTATGAATAGAATCAGCATAATGGGCAGTCTCTAAGACCACCCTTATGCAAATTATCTGCGCATTCATTAGGATGGGCTTTTGCAGTGACCCACATACTGCAGCACATTAAAAAAATGACTTGCGGTGCCCCCTCCCGAGGCTACAAACTGGTTTACCAGGCATAGGGGCTGGGGTCCCCATGGCTCGAAGGCTGCAGGTGGCGCCAGGGCACCAGCCTCTATGCCCTTCACCACAGGGGTGAAAAGGGTCATGCTGATGGGCACCAGGATCTTGCGTACCCCCTGGCCTTAGGGGATTTGGGTAATGGGGCAGGGGGTGAATGGCAGATTACCTGCCATGGTAGCAGGATACTTGCCACCCCCTTAAAATTTGAACTAGAATAGGGGTCCCCTGGAGCTACATACAGATATGGGGGAAATACAGATTTGAAGGTCTTACAGCAGTAGTCTGCATGTAGTAAATCAATATAACAGAAGCTCTCCAGTCTGGGGAATACCTGTAGCCGCTTTATTTTCCACATGGTTCTGGTTGAAGGTTTGGATGACCATGGAAAGAAATTCCTCTTCATTTTCACTGTGTTGGCCTTCAGGGGCTAAAAAAAGCTCTCCTGATCCCAGAGGAAAGAGGCCATTGAGACTGAGGTCCAATTTACCCATCACAATCAGAATGCTAAAGTCTGGATTTTTTAATGGTTAGTCTTTCAAGATAGAACATCATCATTTTAACATGTCTTCGACAAATCAAAACAGAAAGCTATGATTCTATTTAACATTTAAGCCTAGATGACATGGTTAAGAAAAGAAAGATCAATAAATTTAATATTTTAGGGGTTACCAAGGGGCTTTCTTCTTTGATTTGTGGCCAAATAACACGATATCCACAGCCTCTAAATCACCATTGGCAATGTATTGGTCAAAATGATCATGCTGTAAGGAAACAAGGAATATAATATGACCATAAACAACATCCAGGAGAACCCATATCTATTCTAGGGAATGCTTCAGAACCTCAATAACAGTCTATAAACTGCCAAACTTGCTATTATACAGCAATAGCATGGAACATCCCTGAGGTGGGGGAATGGGATATTGAAGGGGGGGCTGCAGGAAATTCCCAGCAGATGGGGAAAATAGGGGCAGAGAGATTAACAGGTGGAGGTCTGCTCAACACACCTCCACATTGGAGCCCAGGTCTGCCACCAATATACTTGCTCAATACTGTCGCTAGCTCGTGGCTGTCCACTTAAAACATGTCTCCCAAATCCATAGCCAGAATCAAATTTCCCCAGTACCATCAACGTCAAATGGCATGCAGAAAGATTGTTTTGTTAATTTCCTCTAATAGAGGAGAAGGGAGTATAGAAAAAAAATTAATCCACCTATTTGCATCTCTTGACCTAATTTAGAAAATTTGCTAAAGATATTCACTAAAAGATATGCTAGTCTAAGATGAATCTTTAAAGCAAAAAAAAAAAAAAGATTAGAAAAATAGAAGCTCCACGTCAAAACTCTTGTCCCCAAACTACATTGGCAGTCATATTGCCAGTGGTTGGTATAAGGCATACCATGGGAGATTTAGGTCTTACTTCCCTAAAGTGGACATTTGTACACATCAGAAGGAATGGATACCACAATGCATAAACAGTAATTATAAAACACTTATCTAATGTTCTCCATACACTGCTGTTAGTGGTTGGTATCTCTGTGGTTACAGAAGGCTCAAATACATTCAAGTAATAAAGCAAGACATACTACTGCTGGTACTGAAATCACTAATCACAAATGTGTCCCTTAGTAGAAATAGTCTAAGCAAATTCAAAGAGGTCTAAATATGGGGCAGGTATTGATTCCAAAACCCATAACTACATTCTCTGCTTATCAAAGTGGATAATTAATTAATTCCTACCTCTTGCCTGGAAACTGTAAATCACTCCTGACATCCATTTCATGGCATGTGTATGTACTTGCCATGCTTGCTTGCGGTCTTACTTTCCACATTAAGCCTAAAAGTCTTCAGCACAGTGGCTCTTTGAAACATTGGCTATTTTTATGAGGAAAAGAAGCACTAAAAGCAGACCTATAGCACTCATATTCTGATGCAAGAATAACCTACAAACACATCTGTGCAAGGTACCTCTCATGCACCAATTTCTTAAAATAAGAGGCCAAAAAATTGGAGGTAAAAAGGTGGCGAGTGGACAATAGTGATGAAATAATTGCGATGTGCAATAGGGCACCATCATATTATCTCCCTCTATTATAAAAGAGGGCAACAGACACCCCTTTTAAGAAAAGGCTCTCAGCATGCACAACATGTCCCCCCCCCCCCCCCATCTCTCTCTCTAATTCATGTTGCCTCATTCTTTCTTTTTCTCTATTTTCTTCCCTGTTTAGTCTTCCTTTTCTTTCCAAATCTCTTACATACTTGTGATCCCTTCATACCTCTCTTTACTTATCACCACTTTTTCATCTACTTTCCTATATTCCCATATCTCACTTTCACTGTCTTTATCTTTTCCCTTCTTCACTTCACCCTCTCCCACTCTTTGTCACCTTACTTTAGACATCCTCCTCCACATTTTTCTGTGCTCCATCTATCTTGCTCTCCGTTATGGGTTTATTTTTCCCACTCTTTATCTTACTCTCTTTTTCCCCATGTTTCTTTCATATTGTCATAATATAGCATGCATGTATGTATGCACAGGTGTGCCTGGATTTGTACCCTGCAATCAGGGAACACAGGTGCTGATATATGCGTTTGCGTGTGCGCTGAACCTTGCCAACAGTATGCATGTCCCCACTAATCCTTGTGTCTGTGCTCTAATTGTCCAACATACTTACTGCTCATGCTTTAATTATGTCAGCTGGCTGCAGGGTCAAAACAAAACAGAAAGCTATGATTCTATTTAAAGTTTAAGCCATGGTAGGAACTTCTAAATGTCATAGTTAAGAAAAGAAAGATCAATAAATCGAATATTTTTGGGGCCCTTCCAGGGTTTTCAGTGGGCTTTCTTCCTTGATTTGCAGCCAAATACACCATGATACCCACAGCCTCTAAATCACTATTGGCAATGTATTGGTCAAAATGATCATGCTGTAAGGAAACAAGGAATATAATACGACCATAAACAACATCCAGGGAATGCTGCAGAACCTCAATAACAGTCTATAACCGTTTTATCATATTTAATATACCTCGCAAAATATATAGAAGAATTTCCATGCAATCCTGTAGATGAAGTTTGCAGTAATAGATCAGCTTGGGACAGGGAGTAGATTCTGCTGACATTGCAAAACTGAGACTGACCAATAATGATAAAAGAATACGGAGCACCCAGCATCAATTCATGAAAACTGCCAAACTTGGCATTATATAGCAATGGTATAGAGCATCCCTGAGGTGGGGGGCAGGGGAAGGGATAGTGAAGGGGACTGCAGCAAACCCCCAGGCAGAGAGATTGACAGGTGGAGGTCTGCTGCCTGCTCAGCACACCACCACATTGAGCCTGGGACTAATTTTCAGGCAAGAAAAAGAATAGAAAAATAGAAGCTCCACATCAAAACTCTGGTCCCCAGACTACATTGGCAGCCATATTCCCAGTGGTTGGTATAAGGCATACCATGGGATATTTAGGCCTCACTTTTGTGTCAGCTGGCTGCAGGGTCCAAACAAAATGCATTTTACCCTTTACAAAGAAGTCTCTGCTGACAACATGGCACCAGAAGATTCCTATCCTGTCCTGTCTCTGCCTCCTGTGACTAGTGATTGACCCAGTTTTTCCTGTTGACTTCACCTTCAGACTTAAAACCATGCTTGTGACCCTTGACCTTGGCTTTGGTGCTTCTCAAGTAGTCCAGCCTATGCCCTCTCGAGGGGGGGGGGGGGGCTCTATTGAAGACCAGGTCAGCCCTTAGATTCCTGGCCACCGGGTTGAGTCTAGTGTTCTTGGCAGTAGCCTCTGGTGTCTGCCTTGCCACCAGTGGGAGCTTTGTCCCTCAGCAAGCAGTACTCGTCTTTGGATTATTACACATATCCCTCAATCTTTTTCCAGTTACCCTTTTTCACTCTGCATTCCCCCCTACATCGGGTGTTGTGATTGGGCATTTTTTTAGGTAACGTACAGAAAGCATTTTAATTTTTACACTGTATGAGGAACTAAAGCTACAATTTGGCACTGGATTTACTTACCTAATCTTAGATATAAGAAATGAAATATTATTATTATACACTGCAACTGACCTCTGTCTTTTTCTATGGCTGTCAAAGATGACCCCAGATATATCCTGCCATGTTACGATCCAATGGTCATTTACTGCAGTTTTTAGGTCACTAAGTGTGCAAAATGCATGTTGGTCAAACTGACGACATCAGAGAAGGTCAGGTTCTTTCTATTCAGTTTAGGTTATTGTCATCTCCTTTCTTCAGTTGGGCAGTCATCCCTCCCAAGTACAGTGGCATCTGTAGTAGTTTTTCTTCACTTGACACTGACACTGCTTGAAAAAGAAATTAACATAGCATATCTGCCTCAGCCTGGTCCACAGGTTTTTCATGATCTTGCTCTTTCAGGAACTGTCAGTTTTCATGTCTGACAAGTTTGGTTGGTACCTCAAAAGTACTCTGCAAACAGCAACCCTGATCTACTGATACATGGAAGCTAAATAACATGTGTGGGTCAGTTCTGTTTTGGACCCATGCAAAAATAAGAAGTCATACAATTTCTTCTACTCCAACATTTACAGGTTCTTATTGGAAGCTCTATGGTCATTCTTTGAATGCATTAATTTCCTTAGCTGTGTGCTCATTCTCAAAGCTCCATCTAAGGCACTCATGGACTAGGGTATAACTTTTCTAAATGATCAGATTTAGATGATCAATGTATGGCATGATACCCCTGCAGAGTGTGCAACCTGAGAGGCTCTGTATACTTACAAGCCCTGGCTCCTGCATGTGACTTCCCCGGCGTCTGCGCACCTTCACAATATGACATAGGCTGTCAGGAGATGTCCGAGTCATATTGGCATGGTGGGTTGCTAGAGCACAGGGGTACCTGGTGCCCTAAGAATGAAATGGCCCTGACTGTGATGTGCAGGGCTGGATTAAGTGTGGTGGAGGACCCTGGACACAAAATCTGGTGGAGGCCCCAGATACAGTATTTTTTTTCTTTAAAATAATAGTCCAGCCAAGTAACTGATTGGTGGTTGTCTGGCACCGGCCTACTTACTGGAACGTCAGATGGAGTCCTTTGTGCCACCCTTGTACGGATGCATGTTGCTCAGGAACTCCTGCTTTGCCGTTATGGGGAGGGGTGTAGTTGCCCAGCTGGTCCAGCAGAAAACAGTTCCCTGCATTGAGCTGCCGATGTGAAGTGAGCGGCTGCCGATTGACAGCTCTGCACCCACCCATCACTGTAGCGTTACTGACAAGGGATTTGCTGCTCTAGACTCTCCGTCCTGCCCTGTGGTGGCTTTGGCTGCAGGTTTGCAAAAACAAAAAAGGCTTACCCAGGCACGCCCCCACTGCCGCCAATAGCTTCATTGCTAGTCCCGCAGCCTGCCAGACCAAAGACTGAAAAGCCTTATGGACCAGAACATAACCCAAAGATTGGTGGAGGCCCCCTTTGGAGGGCAAGAGGTGGAGGCCCTGGGGCACGTGCCCCTTGCTTCCCCCTCATAATCCGGCCCTGGTGAGGGGAGGGGCTTCTGGTCCTGGTGCCCCAGACAATTGCCTTATTTACCCTGTGACTGTAACTAAGACTTATTTTGAGGCAGGGCTTCTATTTAAAGCATCCTCGAAACGCCTTAAGAAATCATGATAGGGCTTAATTTTGGCATAGGTCTTATTTTCAGGGAAACAAGGTAGCAGGTCGCCAGGATGGTGCATGCATAGACAACTGGCATGTGTAGAAGGATGCAAGAGAAAAAGGAGAACAATGGCTTTTTGATTACTTTTATGAACACAAAACGTGTCGAAAATACATTTATAATTTTTTAGCACACCGCGAACATTGCAATAAAGGATATCATGACTTTATTTAAGTTGAAGATGGTCTTTGCCCTCAAATTGTTTGAGCTCTACTAATATAAAGGCAGCATTAATGTCTTTTTTCTAAGGAGTTCCATGATTATGCCTCAGTCCATGCTAATTTTCTTCTTAATTTTTACATTTAGCGTGTCTGAAAAATCTGTAAAATGCCTGCACTTTAGCTAATGGAAAGGACAGCTATGTTTAACAGACTGTATGGCTTGTACGAAATAACATAGCCTGACCTGCAATTTTCAGGTTCAGACTTATGGCCTTTTCAAAGATGAGAATGCAATAAACCACAAGTATAAAGCTAGCAAGGCAGCGAAGTGTAGAAGATGAATGTCAGGATGAAAAATAGACACATTAGATAGGTCAATATAAATGTAAAAACTTTAAGGTTTTGTAAGAAATACAGGACTCCATATCCAAAATATAAGACAGGTATAATATAATAAAAAACATTAAGGTACCGTAATACATTACATGATACCAACCCTGCTGCTCTTTCACTTAGGTTGTAATTGGGCTTCTCTTACATATTGATTTTGTATCTACAGAGACCCAGAGATCTTGCCTTAGGTGGCGTTGGGCATAAAAAGGAGTTTTAATTATGTAATGTAATGTAAAGTCACCTACTGACCATGGAATCCCTTCCTCCTCCAACAGGAAGTCAGTTCTGATAGTGGGATTTTCAAAACTGGGAGAGTTAGTTAGGGGAGATCGATTGAAAGGTGAGGAAGCGTTTTCACAAGGGTCCTGGATAAGTAACTAAGAGCATGTAATATTAGGCATATTTGTGAATAGTAAAACCTTTGTTTAGTCCCTGTGATATCTATACTGTCTAGGGGTCAATGTAACTGTTTACTACCTAATTTTATATAAATTTTATGTTATTTTACATATGGGCAACTGCCCTGTAACATAAGTCTGTGCACAATATAAGCTTTTACATACAATAATTGATGGGGATTCCTTTCGTCACCCACAACCTAGAACCTACAGTGAGCAGTTGTTATATTAATCATTGATATTAATCATTGATATTTTTATTGATGTTTTTATCATAATGATTGTTTACAGTTTAAGTGGAGCTTCTTTGAAATAATAATCAGCATAGCCCAAAATGTCTATCACAGAGGCCTGTGAGCTAAGTATTATGTTTTTGTGAGTATAAATCCAATTAACTACTTGTGGATAAAATCAAAATCATTGCCACCATTAATAACAAACTTTACTTTGGTTACAATATGACTTCATTTGCAGACAAAATGCAATGAGTGGAGTGCAGCTCTAATTCATCCTTCGCTAATCTTTATTAAAGTAAGATCCTTTCCAACTACTGTGAAGTGTCAATATGACCCTCTTCACTAAAATACATAGAACACAGAAATAGAACTGGTCACACTAGTCTCTCTCTTACTTGGATAGAGCCTACCAGCTGAATATAGTGGTGAAGCCTCCCTATTTTGCTAACAACAAAAGATCTAAAACAATCAGGTCTTTTATTTAGGGTCAGAAAGGGAACACCATAAGCCCGTTGATTTTGCAGCAACATTCCTCAAGTGGTGGGATCAATTTTCCCTGATTCAAACTCTACAACATAGCGGTTAAATTAAAGATCATG
The DNA here is from genome assembly GCA_027917425.1 of Gastrophryne carolinensis. Lineage (NCBI taxonomy): Eukaryota > Metazoa > Chordata > Amphibia > Anura > Microhylidae > Gastrophryne > Gastrophryne carolinensis. Next base: position 163,057,623 of record CM051236.1, read on the forward strand.
ACACTTCTATGTTTACGAATACCTTTTTGGATAAAATCTTTCTTCTGTTCTTACATCTACACAAAGTACTCCTTCCTCCTTCAACGGAGGACATCCATTGCTATATCTCCTAATAGGTGGCCACAAAGAGACGGGAGCCGGGGTGGGGCAGCTGGGGTCAATTGGAGCATTGGTGGACCAGGCGTTTTTGACCCCCTTCTATGGGAACAAGCAAGGTTGCTTTAATTATACTTGGGCTATCGGATAAAGATTGGGACAATCCACTTGATTCACAGTTGAGGGATGGCTTGTCGTTGTTTGATCCGGCAGGGAGATTTAAAAACTTTCTGAAACATCCCATTGATTCTAGCACTAGGGAGAGGGGATCGGCTAGATGGTCCTCTCGCTCCCCCCCCCCCCCTCTCTCTACCGAGAATATTCCTGGAAATATATAACCGCTTCCTCTTATAGGTAAAAGTTATCCTATCAAGGCACATATGTCTCCCCACATAGAGTACTCCTAAAGAGCCTATCAGAATCCAGTGCTTACACTAATTGCCAAACAACCTCCACAGATACCATATACCACAAGTTATGGTATTGCCTGGTAGTCAAATTATATTGTATAATCTTCAGTATACCCTGGATTGGGCATTTATAGCAGCCTGGGCCTGGAGATTTACATGGTATCAAGGCATGTGAAGCAACTAGCGACTGTCATCTTGGCAGTAGGGAGGAAAACTATCCTGCAGCAGTGGATCTCTCTGGAGCCCCCCTTCTTGTAGCTTTCTTTGGCCAAGCTAAAACATTTATTCAAGATGGAGTGGGTGGCCTCTAGCTTGAATAGGGAAAAAAGGATTGAGCATTTTTTTGGGACGTGGGAAAGTTTTATGTCTACGGTTCCACAGGAGATTAAGTCTGATCAGGGTTTTTGGTCAAACCTCTTGGTTTTTGGCAAGTTTTATGGCTGACGATCTGCCTGTCGAGGATGGGAAAGATAGGGTGTAATTGATTTATCGTTTAGATGTTGATTTTGGGTAGATTGGGGGGGGGGATTCTACACATTTCCTGTTAAAGGGGGATTGGCTACACTGCCTTTTATGGGGTGATTGGGAGGGGTGTCCTTACCTAATTGGAAAAATTCTCTACCTCATTTGTAGAAATGCCCCATCACAAGGGCAGGGGATTTTTTGAATTTAGAATTTTCCTTGCATTTTTTGTGTTGAATAAAAAAGCTCACCCAGAAGTAGGTTGCAAATCATACAACCTACTGTAGGACATCCCACCGTGCTATCTATGCTCCATTAAGTCTTGTCAGTGCCACTGACTAACAGAGCACAACTGAGGCAATTCCCAGCACCAATTCCCAGTCCAGCTCATAGCAGGACAGCCGCCGTGAGTTCTCACTGTGCTCCCTACGGACAGTCCACCCCAGTGTGTTGGCTATTTTTTTTTCTCAAGATTAGAAGTTGAGCTCATTAGCTTATTGCTAAAATATACTGTAACATTTATGAAATGTACTAAAATGAGTCCCTTATTATGTAGATAGCTTTAATGGGTCTGTCTGGATTTTTTGTATCCCCCACCAGACAGGTACATTTAATCAGATCACACTGGGGCATCAGCTTGTTTTACATGGCAGCAGATAACACATCACAAGGGATGTGTTAAATGTTCACTAAGGGTTGAAAACTCTTCAGGAAAAGCTATAGCCCAGGCATTACAAATTGTTAAATAACTTGGTTTGAAAACGGGGGTCTGTTGCAGCATAAGGCTAACATTGGCCTCCTCTTATAATGTAGTTCCCACAGAGATGCTCTCATCATCCTTGCTGCATTTAGTACCACTGCTAACATTGCACAATTGAGGCATACTCTGCAAACAGGCAGAAATCTCATGTCTGATCATTGTGAATGTGGGACCAGCCACACGCCAGCTGGTGACTGGGGAAAATTGCAAGCAGCCCACCCGTTTACTAAAAGTACATGGTGTACTGCAAATCATATTCTTTCAGTTGTAAGTAAACATGAAAGCACTTCTGTCTGTGCCCAGACCTTCTCGCATGTACAGATCTGATAATAGAGATTCATGCTTTTAGCAGACACTCTTTACTGAATCTTATTTTTTTTTTATTTAGTTATTAGTTATTAAAAGCTTTGTCTAGCAGTAGCCAAATAGGGTGTAAAGACTGGATCTTTTATTAATTAGCTAATAAGAATAATATTTATTGCTTAAACCGGACCTTCAGCATAATTTAATGAAAAGCCCAAACACTCAAAAACTGCTTAACACATTTTTTTCATACTAAGAAATGTTACCCTGCGAGCCTTCCCACGGCACATGTATGAGCTTTCCTCCAAATATCTTTCTATGCTGTGCCTATTGATGAATGGTATGGTAAGCTGAATGGAAGGGGAGCAGCAGCCATGCTGTCTTGGCTTTGGAGCAAGCATCAGCTGGAGGGATGCAGGGGATGCCACGTGGCCTGCACATGCCCTGTGGGATCACCATAAAGGTGCATTTCACCCAAATCAAGATGCCCCAAAAAGAGGGAGACAACTGACCCTAGAATCTGGGCCGGTGATTGCTCCTCTTTAATAAAATATGTATATTCCTTTTTTAAGTGGTAAGGGTTTATATCTTATTTTTAATGCGTTCTGACGATAAAACATAAAAACATAGAGGGTTGACGGCAGAAGGAGACCATACGGTCCATCTAGTCTGCCCTTATGTGTATACTGTATGTACTCTTTATCTTAGGATAGATGCGTGCTTATCCCAGGCATGTTTAAATTCAGTGACTGTTGATTTTTCAACTACCTCTGCTGGAAGTTTGTTCCAAGCATCTACTACTCTTTCTGTAAAATAATATTTTCTAACATTGCTCCTGATCTTCCCCCCGACTAGCTTCAGGTTGTGCCCCCTTGTTCTATCGTTAAGTTTCTTCTTAAAAACACTTCCCTCCTGAACCTTATTCAATCCTTTCACATATTTAAAGGTCTCAATCATGTCCCCCCTTTCCCTTCTTTCCTCCAGACTGTACACATTAAGTTCTTTAAGTATCTCCTAATAAATTTTAAGTTTAAGTCCTTCCACCATTTTCGTTGCCCGCCTTTGGACACGTTCTATTTGAATAATGTCTTTTTGCAGGTAAGGTCTCCAGAACTGCACACAGTATTCTAGCTGTGGCCTTACCAGGGTACTGGAGAGACCCAAACCCAATAGATGTGCCAGTGTTTTAAAATAAGATATACTCCAGCTTTGTATGTATGTAAGTGTAATCCATCCCATTTGGCTTCTGGCATGCTTGCTCTGATGCTAGATTACCAGTTTCATTTACCGAACATCCGTCTCTATACATACTTATTATGAAAGAGGCTTCCAAGTGTGGGCAGTGAAATGGCAACCACGGCTTCTGAAGTCGGTCCAGTATAACTAGTCACCACCAGTTTAAAATCAATGTCTCTTGGTCTTCAAAAGCTTTCAGACCTATAAAAAAAAATATGCATAATGAGTACAAGAAGGTTGGGGGAACATATATTGCTTTTACATATTTTAGAAGAAGTACTGTAGAGGCAACATTCAGATGCATTCGGTAAAATTGGATTGGACCAAAACTTGCACTAAATTAAGTTGGATTTTATGTAAGCCCTATAATTTCTTTATGATATTGACACGTCTTTTGTACCAATACGTTACTGCTACACTGCAATTTATAAAAGAAAAAAAACAAAGGGGTGCTGGGTTTGATGGCATGCCAGGCTCATGACAAGCCATCAATCGCAGAAGAGCTGCCACACCCTCTCCTTTCATTGCAATTAAGGGGGTCTGCTGAGTCCTCCATTGTAATGAATGGAGCAGGATGGCGCCTCTGTGACTGGTGGAGGCAGCGCGCAAGGCCCGGGTGTCGCAGGCTCACATCCAATCAGGTGAGTTGCTGTTTGTTGGACTAGCACTGATTGGCTGCACAGGACAGAGGCAGTTTCTCTCAGTCACCGGTGACAGATTGATGGCGCGGGATGTTTGCATGCAAGATAGCGATAATCTACAGTTCGCCAGTGCAAAGATGTCGCTCCCATGGAAGTGCTAGCAGGCCGAGCGGAGGAAACACGGGGGTCAGTTCATAATTCTCTTGTTGCACAGGACCTTTCTATTTTTGTTGCTGAACACTGGCAATTTTATGTACAAGTGTGTTATACCAGAGACCCCCGAGCAAGCAAACTGGATGTCCGCAGTAGCATTTTTTAGGCTATTCCTGGGACCTTTTTTAGCTGCTGGTTATTGCCCTACCTTCACTCTTACCACTTTTTCATAATGTTGAGTTTCAGCTGTGTGGATAGTTGTTTGGGGCCATACAGGATTTAACAGTGCTGTTGAGGTTTTAATATTCTTAGTGGTGGGTGGAGATTAAAAAGGGGTGGGCTTTGTGGTGGGTATTTTTTGCAATTTTTTTGTGTTTTGTGCAACAAAATGTTATGCCTTTTTTGTCAATTAGCGTCTAAAAAGTACCCTTTGTTTTTTTTTCTTTCACTGCTGAATGACTTTAATACAAACCACAATATACTTCTTAAAAAAGCCCATAATAATCAATTTGCTAAAAATAGCCAAGCAGATAATTCCGTTTAGTCCAGGAGCTCATCAATTAGAAGCCATAAAATCCTGCTGAACGCAATCATACTTTAAGGGAGTTATTTATTTTTTTCCTTTAATCAAAACTTAATTTGTGCACATCCTCCAATGTCAATTTAGTGGAAACTGTTAGGATAAGATGGGATCCTCAAAATACAGCATTCAGAGCCTTGTCTGGACATGCTCACAATCTGCACAAGACACATTATTTATATTATGATAACTAAATAGGACGCACAGCATCTTGTATTGTATTTGTATTGTATTAACGAAAAAAGGAATAAAAAACAGAACACAAAAAAGAAAAGAAGTGAAAGGAGATGGAATTTGAAAGAGGAAACAAATTAAGAAATAAAAGGTGAAAATAGACTGCAACACATACATATACAGTTAGGTCCATAAATATTTGGACAGAAACATTTTTCTAATTTTAGTTCTGTACATTACCACAATTTTGAAAACAATTCAGATGCAGTTAAAAGTTCAGGCTTTCATTCAGTGGGTTGAACCAAAAGATTGCATAAAAATGTGGGGAACTAAAGTATTTTTTAAACCCAATCCCTTCATTTCAAAGGCTCAAAAGTAATTAGACAAATTAAATAATTGTAAATAAAAGGTTAATTTCTAATACTTGGTTGAAAACCCAATAACTACCTGAAGTCATGAACTCATGGATCACTGCAGCTGGTTTCAGTTGAAGTTTGTTTGTGGGCCTTTCTGCCTGAAGTTTAGTTTTTAAAGAAGCACTATCGCAAATTTCGTAAATCATACTTGTCATGTCTTTAAATAGTGGAACTATAAGCAAATGTGTGGAGGGGAAGAGCTTACATGTTGGTGTTGTAGAGTGGTAGATGATTAAGAGTAGTCCGGTTGAGTGCTCCCATCACTCAGTAAGAAACCATGTTGTGTGTGGGAGAGAACCCCCCCCCCGCTGCTGCATTGTTAGGGGTGGCGGTGCTGGGGCAAAGATACATGGGGCTTGTAGGTGGTTTACTGTTGGTCACCAGGTCTGCTGAGCTGCAGTCGCCTTGGCTCCCACTGAGTCTTCTGAGCTGCCGCCGGGGGGAGAGAGGGATTAAACCCCTACCCTGGATTTTGGAATAAAACATACCATGAGAGTGTGTTGACTAATTATTTAGAGCAAAGCTGAAGTTGCTAACATCTAGTGGCAATGATTTTTATATAGCATCGATACTCAACTGGCAGACCGGGGTTCGAATGCAGACCTCGACACCAGATTTCTGGACCCCTGCCCTGACAGCAATGTGCTCAGTTGCTTTTGTGTTGCCATGCTTAGAGCTGCCCCTTGATAGGCGATGTAGTGCTTAGTCTCCCAGCCAGTGTCATGGCTCCCTAGCACCTAGCATTGCAATATGAAGTACTGCACGGGTGGGAAGTAGCGTTGCAAGGTACACACAAACTTTTTCTGTCTCTTTGCCCCATCCAATCTATTCGCCCCACCCCAGCCCAGCCCCATCTATCCATGTCCCACCATCTTGGCCCCCCAGCTTGGCCCCATCCCCATCCATTCCTACCCCCCTGCTTCGCCCTATCCATCCCTGTCCCCTCAGTTCTGACTCACCCTTCCCTGTCCTCTCAGCTCTGCCCCATTCAGCCCAGTCTCCCACTCCCATCAATACCTGCCCTCCCAGCTTTGCCCCATCCAATCCCTGTCCCTCAGTCTTTTTTAGTGTTGCCTGGGGAATCTATAGCCCCTCCCCCGGTGTGCTGATTTTTAACTTACCACCCCCCGCTACAGCTTTACGCCTGGACCTTCACCTCCCACCAGATGCCTTTAAATGGACCTTTACAAGAAGTGGTTGAGTACCCCTGCTATATAGAATGTGAGTGGTAATAACCTGTACAGCTCTTAGGCACGCACTGCCATGCCTAAGTTATAGCTGCAAAAGAATGATGTAATGCTCCATCAGAGAGAGGAGAGATAGACCTATTGGAAGGTTAAACCCCCCTATAAAACAAATGGAAGAGGCCAAGCTACTGTCTCTTTTTTAGGGATTTTAACAATAACCAAATAATTATTAGAAGTGGCGGAGGCAACTGTATCTGCCGCCTTCTCTGCAGCACCTGCACGTACAGGCGCTGCAGAGAAGGCAGCAGATACAGCTGCCTCCATCGCTTCCTCTCTGCAGCGCCGGCATACAGAGTTAACACATGGCCTTATACAGCAGTGGGCGTGGCCGCCGCTCGAGCATCGGCCACGTCCACCGCTGTATAGTCCGGGTGTCTCTGTCGTAAAGAAGTGACAGGGACAGTGCAAGCGGCAGAGGTATCGCCGTTGGCACTGTCCCTGCCACTTCTCCATGGCCCCAGCAGACAGAGACACTCGGACTATACAGCGGTGGGCATGGACGATGCTCGAGCGTCGGCCACGCCCACCGCTGTATAAGGCCATGTGTCTGTGTGTGAAGACAGTGGGGAGGATTAAAAGGGGAGTTTACTTTTTTTTTTTTACACTTTTGCCTATAAGGGGAATGGAAGGGAGGGAATGTCACACTACCTAAATGGAGAATTGAAGGGGGGAAATGCCACACTACCTAAATAGAGAATTGAAGGGGGGGGGTTGCCACACTACCTATATGAGGAATGGAAGGGGGGGGGGAATGCCACACTACCTAAATGGGGAATGGAAGGGGGGAAATGCCACACTACCTAAATGGAGAATTGAAGGGGGGAAATGCCACACTACCTAAATAGAGAATTGAAGGGGGGGGGGGGGGGGTTGCCACACTACCTATATGAGGAATGGAAGGGGGGGGGGGGACTGCCACACTACCTAAATGGGGAATGGAAGGGGGGGATGCCACACTACCTAAATGGGGAATGAAAGGGGGGGATGCCACACTACCTATATGGCAATGGGAGGGGGGATGCCACACTGCCTATATGGGAATGGGAGGGGGGAGGCCAAACTGCCTATGGGGAGTAGGAAGGGGGGAATGCTACACTGCCTATGGGAATGGGATGGGGGAACGCCACTGTCTGTAATTGGGTGTTTTAGCACAACATTTGGCTTAGAATATTTTTTTTCTAGCTTTCCTTCCCCAAATCCTAGGTGCGTCTTATATTGCGAAAAATATGGTAGTCAGTTTGGCTACATTTGGCTGGATTTGAGCACACAGTATGTCTCTGAATAGCTCAGAATTCATCCGGCTGCTTCTGTCCTGTGTCACATCATCAATAAACACTAGTGATCCAGTGCCACTGGCAGCCATACATGACCAACCTATTACACTGCCTCCGGCGTGTTTTACAGATGATGTGGTGTGCTTTGGATCATGAGCTGTGCCACGCCTTCACCATACTTTTTTCTTTCCAACATTATAGTAGAGGTTGATCTTGGTTTCACCTGTCCAAAGAATGTTCTTCCAGAACTGTGCTGGCTTTTTTAGTTGTTTTTCTTATAGCAAAGTCCAATCTAGCCTTCTAATTCTTGAGGCTTATAAGTGGTTTGCACCATGCAGTGACCCCTCTGTATTTACATTCATGCAGTCTTCTCTTTATGGTAAATTTGGTTATTGATACACCTACATCCTGGAGAGTGTTCACTTAGCTGGCTGTTGGGATGGAGTTTCTATTCACCATGGAAATTATTCTGCCATCATCCATCACTGTTTTCCGTGGGCATTCAGGTCTTTTTTGCATTGATGAATTCACCAGTGCTTTCTTTCTTCATCAGGATGTACTGAACTGTAGATTTTGTCACTCCTACTAATGAAGCAATTACTCTGTTTTTTTTCTCTGTTTCGCAGAAGGATGGTTTGTTTCACATGTATGGAGAGCTCCTTTGACCGCATGTTTTCTTCACCACAAAATCTTCCAAATTTAAGCACCACACCTCAAAATAAACTCCAGGACGTTTATGTACTTAACTGAGAATGACATAACGAAAGAACATCCTTTGAATCAATTGTCTAATTACTTTTGGTCCCTTTAAAAACAGGGTGGCACATGTTAAGAAGCTGAAACTCCTAAACCCCTCATCCAATTGAAAGCTGAAAGTCTGGACTTTATGTCCATAACTTGAATACGTTTCAGAAAATAAGTAAAGAAGCTACATTTTTGTCATTGTCTGAATATTTATAGACCTAACTGTATACATAGAGATAAAGAGAGAAAAAACAGACATGGAATAGAAAGAAAGTCAAGAGTGAAACAAGATCAAATTGAAAAAAAGAAACTAAAGAAAAAAAACTGAAAAATAAGTGAAAAAAGAGCTGCAGATGTAGAGAACGTGAAAACTCTTGGAGATGGAATGAAAGTCAAGAGAAAGGTATAGAAAGAAAGAGAGAAAAAGGAGAAATGGAATTAGCAACAGATGAATAGAGAGAGAACGAGAACAAAGACAATGTGCAATAGAGATCAAGGAAATGTGGGGAACAGCTGAGCCACCTGCAAGCTGTCTAAAAGTGGGCTTGGATTATATCTTCTGAGGCCCCCTGAAAGAGAGACTGGATTGGTACCCTGTGCGCCCAACACAATTTGCACATCCCTAAGTCTATGGGTTATAGGCTATGTATATCTATATAAACTATGATTAGTTCTAAAGTAACCAGCCACACATTAACTTTCCTGCACCTTATCCCCCCTTGGGAACAGGGTAAAATGAGCTTTTTCAAAGCACCTGAAAATCTTGGATTATCTGTATTGAAACCGATTTCTTTGTTTCAGTTTCTGGTTCATGACTAGGAAGGGCGCGTCATGGATCAGTTTTACGAATCTTAAAAGAAAACTCCCTTTTTTTCAGAACTGCAAATTTTGGAGCTCTGTTATGGCCTATCCCTTTCGCTGCCAGCCTACCTGGAGTTTTTGTCACCCTTGGTGCCAGACCATTTTGCACTGTTTTGCGCTCCCCATGTTCAAATGTGATTTTTGAAGGGATTTCCAGGGATTTCCCAGGAAAATGATATATTGTTTTTTTCAGCAGAGTCTGGGCTTTAACATGAAATATCTTGTTTGTAATTTTTTAGGTGTATTCTCAATACTTTTGGGTGAAATATGTGCAAAAAAATAAAAAAAAATCTATTTTTTGCAATTTGTAGTGTTTTTTTGTAATAAAAATGTAATGTAAGTTATTGCATGTGAAACCCCAATTAATCCCGGTCACAGTGTTACCACATATGTATAGGTAGACACCCTTTCCTGCCCAGGAGACTCCCCCAAACTGAAACAGCGCTTTAGGAGATTTTCAGATAAAATACAACTATGCACCGCGCTAAGCGCACCTTGCGGTCTTTCCAGAAAAAGAACCCTTTAAATTTGAAATACCCCCAAAAACTATATATTCTCTGGAAGTATACACCTCAGACTTTCTAAGCGTACCAGGTTTGTTGACATGGGCGCAATTTTCTGGAAGTAATCCCTCAATCAATTCTTTGGTTGCACAGAGTTTCCCTAAAAAAGAATAAAAAAGAAGAATCAAAGCCACATTTTCCTAAAAAAAACTATATGCAAACAGAAAAAAACAAGTAAAATCTGAAAAAGCAACAACCCCCGAACAGAACAATACCCAACATGCATAGGTACTGTCAAGGGAAGAGTTGCCAAACACCCCAAAGTAAAGCATGCGCATAACGGTAATTTTACTTAAAAATTTCAGCTCTGCAGACAAAGTGCGCACCTTGCGATTTTTCAACCAAAACAACCCTTTAAATTTAGAATATCCCCACAAACCATATATTCCCTGAAAGTACACATGTTAAGCTTTCTAAGAGTACTGAGCTTGTTGTAGTGGGCTCATCTTTCTGGAAGTAATCCATTGAAGAATTCTTAGGTTGCACAGGATTTCCCTAAAAACAATTATAAAAAAGCAGAATAAAAACCATGTTTTCCTAAAATATCAATATGCAAACAAGAAAAAACAAGCTAAATCTGAAAGTGCAAGGTCCCCCGAGCAGAACAATACCCAACATGCATAGGTACTATTAACCCTTTTAATTGTCAACCTACTTGAAGTTTTGTCACCCTCTGTTGACAGGTCATTTTTCCCCATTTTGCGGCTGGGGATGATTAACCGTGATTTTTGCTGGAATTTCCAGAAAAATTATATACATTACATATACATTTTTTGCAGCAGAGTTTAGGCTTTAACATGAAATGTCTTGTTTGTAATTTTTCTACTGTTTTTTGAATATTTCTGCTTAAAAAAACAAAAAAACATATTTTTTAAACAATTGTTTCCTTTATTTTAAATAAAACCTTTTTTTTTTTAATGAAAACCATATTGCATGTGATAGCCCCATTTCTCCCGATTACAACGGTACCTCATGTGTATCAGTAGCCCCCCCATTCTTGCCCTGGAGACCCCCCAAACTGAAAAGAGCACTGTATTACATTTACAAATAAAATACAACTACTATCCACACTATAAACATAAGGGGTTAATTAAAAAAAAAAAATGACATAGGGTCCCCCCTTCCAGGGGGGGGGGGGGGGGGCATTTTTTGGGGTAATTTTAAGGGTTTAGGGTTAGGCTAACCCTAACCCTCAAAAATCCCCCAAAAATGAAATAGGGTCCCCCCTTTTTTGGGGGAATTTTAAGGGTTAGGGTTAGGCTAACCCTTAAAAATAAAAAAATATACAAAAATAAAAATTCCCCCCCAAAAATGGGGACCCCCCCCTTTTTTTTTTTAAGGGTTAGGGTTAGCCTAACCCTCACCCTTAAAAGTTTTTTTTTTTTTTTTAATTTTAAGGGTTAGGGTTAGGCTAACCCTAACCCGTAAAAATAAAAAAAATGTATAAAAATAAAAATTCCCCCCCAAAAATGGGACCCCCCCCCCAGCCTAACCCTAACCCTCACCCTTAAAAAAAATTTTTTTGAATTTTAAGGGTTAGGCTAACCCTAACCCGTAAAAATAAAAAAATATACAAAAATAAAAATTCCCCCCAAAAAATGGGGACTCCCCCATGTCTTTTTTTTTTTAAGGGTTAGGGTTAGCCTAACCCTCACCCTTAAAAAAAATGTTTACATTTTTTTTTTAATTTTAAGGGTTAGGCTAACCCTAACCCTTAAAAATAAAAAAAAATGACGTAGAGGGGAACCCATTTTTTTATTTTAATTTTAAGGGTTAGGATTAAGCTAACCCTAATCCTTAAAAATTAAATAAAAATGACGTAAGGTCCCCCCTCCGGGGGGGGGGGGGGACCCATTTTTTTTTTAATTTTAAGGGTTAGGGTTAGGCTAACCCTAACCCTTAAAATTAAAAAAAAAAATGACGTAGGGTCCCCCTTACCCGTCATAACCAGCCCGGGACCAGCTATAGGGGCTTGTAGGAACAGAGTGGAGGGGCCAGCTTTTGCGGCCCCCCACCCTGCAGCCTACGAGCCCACATACCCTGAAAAAGCAATGCTGCTAGTGACACTAAGCAATGCTGCTAGTGATATGTGCACATTGATTTAAAGCCACTCCGTAACCGCTCCAGGTTTATGCGGGCCCTTGGGTGATTAGAGTCTCAGTGGGTCCCTTGCGGTGTGGTATGACACTCCGTGCATGGTGATAAAGTTGTATTGTGTATTTTGCCAAAGAATAGAAAGACAAAAGAAAATAGAAGGAATAAGGAATAGAATGAATGACAGAAAGTAAGAGAAATAAAAAAATGAAAAAAATAGAAGGAATGACAAAATAAAGCAAGGGGGAAAGAAAAAGAGAGAAAAGAACTATGAAAGAAAAGAAAGAATGGAAAGAAAAACAAATATACAAAATCAAATGAAAGAAAGAACAAAAGCATGCAGTAGAATGAATGACATGAAAAAAGGAAGGAGGAAAAAAGAAAGAAGGAATGGGATAAAAAAAGAAGAGATGGAAAGAAAAAAAGAAAGAGATGGAATGACAGAAAGAATAGATATAATGACAAAAAATAATAGAGAGTAATAAAGAAAAGGAAGAAAAAGACTAGAAGGAAAAAATAATTATAGAAAGAAAGAACGAAAGAAAGAAAAGAAGGAAAGAAACCATGAATAGAAGGACTGACAGTAAGAAAGAAGCAAGAAATAGAAGGACACACAGTATGAAAGAAAGGCTCTCCCAACGGCCAATCTGCCCCTGGCTGACAGTTCTTTGTCCCGATTACTGCACAGCCCTGCATCCTACAAAGGGGCTGTGCAGGTTAAAAGGAATGAGGTGAGGTGGGCACTCCCAAAGTGCAGGGGCCCCAGCGCCTGCCCGGTACGCCAAGTGCCGACGCCTACCTTGGGATGGAGAACTGTAAACCACATCACAAACTATGGTGGCTGGGACCTCCTCAAACAAGAGGCTGTGAAAAGGAGGAAACAATAACAACACCTTGCTAATGTTTCTATCAATTCTGACATTAGAATTACAAAAACTCTTTGAACCTGCGTTCCTTTGCCCCTATTTTAAGGTTGATGTATAGATCTGCATTAGCAATGCTCCATTTACCTGCCCAAGGTAAATCATTTAAAGGCTACATTTAATATATTGTATTATCTGTTTTAGTTAAAGTGTTGAGTCCACTTTCAATAGAAGTTTTGAAAGTGTATAATTTTGTGTGGCAAAAAAAACAATTGGTGTGGGGTCCCCCCATCCAGCAGATCCGGGTGCAGCGATCACCACTGCACTGACAGTTGGAGGTGATCGGCAGAAGCCGGGTTCAGGGGCAGGGGATCAGAGTCCCCACCTGAATTCTGCTGATCACTCCTGGCTTCTACTCCCACCCCTGCTCCTGGGGGCGCCCTTTTATACTGGCAGAGTGAGAGGATATCCTCTCACTCCCAAACATAATGGCCCCGTCCCGTGGCGGCCGGCGAGCTGTCAGAAGCAGAAGCGTGGGGAAGGGAATGGGCGTTCTCTGCCCCGCTGAAGACCTGGGGCCGGCGATCTGAGGCCCACCGGGGAAAGAGGAGACCCCAGAACTGGATACGCTGGCGCTGAGGAGAGGAGACCCCAGCGCTGGAAGACGGAGGGGAGCTTTTTATTATGAGTTTAATTATCAAATGTTATAAAATTGTAGCTCACTGAAAGGGGCCAAATTGAAAAAAATGGCCTCACCTTTTGTTTCTCGCAGCAGCTGCCTCTAGGTTTGGTGCGGTGTACCTTGGCTTGTCTTGGAGAATAGGTGCACACACACCTCGATGCTTTAAGAGATGGCACACAAGTTTACATTCAGACTACGACCCCCCCCCCCCCCCCATGTACCATTGCAGTAAATGCAGCTACGATGAGTTTTCTCTGTATGAGTTGATGGGGTGCAACGTGGTGTTTGAGATGGGTTAATCTTGCAGCACTGGACCCAGAGGCAGGTAGTATATTGAGTATATGCTTCTTTTATTTTATGGCTGTACAGGGACATTATTTCTGATCTGTGACACTGTGAGAGCAAAAAGTCAGGAAATAGAATAATATCAAATTTACAATATTCACACATTGTGTTTGCTGTCAGGAATGCGTTGTTTGCTCAGTGGTTAACTGAATGGCATCTTAATAGGGGTGATAACCCCTGTGCTGGGAGGGTCGAATGAACTCCAGTCCATTACGATTGTTACAATGTTAAAACAAAGTAGTAGTAGTTGGGTCTGAACTGTGGTCTGTGATCTTTCTGGAATTATTCTCATTATCCACCCCTTTCTTCTCTTGCCCTCCCTCTCTTCTTTTGTCCTCTCTTTCTTTTCCCTTTCTATTTCAGTAATGGTTTTACCTCTTTATCCTTTTCAATTGGTAAACCCAGTGAATGTGACCAGGTTAAAGCCAGGTTAAACATATATGGAGGATGTATATTTGTTCTTGATAACCTTCCTATAAACTTCATAACTGGATATATTTTGTATATGTTGGGTCACCCGTCCAAATGGAAATAAACTTGTTTATAACTGAAAAAACAAAATAGAAAATTTTGGAATCTAAAAAAGTAGTTCTCTCTATATTCGCACACACATATTTCATGTCAGTCTTTTAATCCTTAGCATTTAGTTACAGAACCTGGACTAATGTTGCTCATCTCCAGCAATCCACTTACCTTGCGCCTCAGTGGCCTGATAATAACTCTACACACTCACTGAGTGACAGCAATCCTTGGCTTGCAAGAGATGCTTTAGGCTCTGAGCAAGTCCCTTAGGGGAACATGATGACACTTACAAGGTCCCTGGAAACTATTTCATTCCCCACTTTCGCCAATCTCTGATTAGGAGCACTCCTAATTGCTAAAAAGTCTCCCATGGGTTTACCTGCTCTTACAAAGGCAGAAGCTATCCCAGCCAATCTATCAGCCATGGGCATTTAATTCTCATCTCACTAGGCAATTCATCCAGCTCCCGTGCCCTGCTCTCAATTAAGTTTGCAGCAATGAATCCATTCACTTATTGCTAAGATCATATGGCTTTTTCAAGTGCCAGAAGATCAATACATGGATGATGGGAAGTTATCCACGAGGGACCCGCAACATTAAAGACAGAAAAAAAAGAAGACATTTAGATCTGGTTTATTAAGTAGCTCTGGCATTATCAGTTTCCTGGTCTAACAGTAAAAAGAATACTAATTGGGGCATTAATTCCTCATTTCCTATTAAGCCTGCAGCTTCCTTATTAGCACATCTCCTAATGGGTTAATAGCAGGACTAATCCAATGTAGCCAATGGTTTCCTCTGTGTCACCCGGCTGGATGGTGGGCTCTGCACGATACACACAGGGCATGGCTTGCCTTAAATTGCATTATTATCACACAAATAGCATTTTCTTGCTGCCCCATTACACTTCCTGTCCCCAGCCACATTGCTTCTTGCTCAGGCTCTGCACTTCGGGGAGACTGCTGTGCTCAGAATATATCACTTTATGAATATTAATAAAAATGTAACCATGTTCAGCAATCTTCAGTTAATTACATATATCTAACTCATGGGACAAAAGAATATTTCGCATTTATTTTCGGAGAGGTGAAAGTAGCACTCAGACCTTTTTTTTTTTTTAAGCACCACTATAAACCTCATTTCGGCTGGGAATTTGCAGTCCATAGAGTTCCAAAGCAATGGAAGAAAGGACTCCTTAGAGTATTTTGAAAAAATCCCTATCCTCTGAAGACTGGGATGATATGGTGACAGCCTTATATTAAAGCCCTAGAAACTGGTTACAAGATACTGTTTGGATGGTACCTCATTCTATTTAGAAGTGAGTAGTGGGTTGCTCTCCTGGATGCTTTAGGGAATTTATCATGGAAGGGACCCTTCTCGATACTTTCTGGGAATGTCCAAAGTTCAGGAGACTTTATATACTGGTCTACAACATGGTTAATTCTTTGCTGGCCAAACATTAAAAAGAATAAAAGACCCTCTTGGGCAGAAGCACAACAAGACACCAGCTTATATCCCCAGGAAGCAACAAATAGAATGCAACCATGGTTAATGAGCAACTTTCTTCATACCCCAACCTCATCTGCTGATCTCTATAGGTTACGCGAAGTCTGATTTACTCAATATTTACAAAACTGCTTCAAATGGTGATTTATGAACACTTCTGTGCATTTCATGAACTTTCAATGGCCGTTTGGTCATTTTTATGGTGACTGACAACCCTAATGTACCACCCAGGTTATACTTGATATTACTTGATAGAATGGAAAGCGGCTTGGTAACCCCTGCCCTAGAGCATTGTGTGGATTGATCTATATATGCTAGTCACTGGGTGGGAAAGCCACCAGGTCCCTCCAGCTTGGAAAAGGTGGGGTACTATTGCGCTGATGTATATAAACTCATGCCCATATATGTATGTTTCATTCAATATTATTAAAGAGGAACATCGGAGACCCTGGAGTCCAAAAGAGTTCCACTCCTTGGGGCATTCCAAATTGCAGTTTCACTCACTGCTCTGAGGCCGCATCCCTGCTCACCACTAGCTGTGCGCATACACGTGCCCGGCCTTTCTAAATGGGCATTGCGGGCATGTCATGGCTAAAAGTCGAGCCGGGGATGTGCCTGGTGGCACGCTCGGCTGCTTAGGCGTCAGCATGCTGATTGGCTGAGGACAGTCAATAAGTGCACGGATCAAGTAAGTGAGTGAGTGAGTGTATGGGTCAACCTGGGGGATATACACAGTGGGGCATCCCAATTCAGGATGCCGCTACACAGAGGGACAACACATGGGAAAGGGAGATTCAAGTGTGATGTTCCTATTTAATATTTAGGGGGTGATTTACCATGTACACTACCGTTCACTACTTGACATAATAGTATGTTCGCTGGACACACGACGCACATGTGACAGACTGGTAAGCAAAACTTACTGCAGCAGTGAATACAGACTTTGGCAATGCATTTTGCTGTGTTTGCGGTGCAATTTGCTGGTGAGTCACAGGTATTTACATGGAAAAGTGGTTTGGAGAATGCCAGCTATAAGCTGGCGAACTGCTGTGGCAAACTTCTTCAGCAAAATACATGAAATCGTGCTGAAAACACACTTTTATAGCATATGTCGGCATTGGAGGGGTCTCAGAATATATGTGGGGTATCTTGGGAATATCTGAGTTGTTTGAAAAGCTTAAAAATAAAAGTTTATTTAAAAATATAAAAGACATGTAAAAACATTATTATTAGTTGTTTTTCACATACTGGGTAACTTTCTAATGTTTGACGCTCAAAAAATAAGTTAGAGATGCTAAAAAACCTAAAGTAACAATCTCTTCCTAAATAAATGTGATTTCTATGGGATTCGCCAGCATTTGCTGAGCCAAACTGAAGTAGATATAAGTTAAAATAAAACATGGACATCGCCAGCGGGAAAAGACTAAATTTAATTTGATAAATGCTTAACCCGGCGGATACCAGCGAATCTTTTCATAAATTACCCCCTTAATAAATATCTATTAAACAAAAAGAACTGTTTTAGGGCCTTCCCAGTTCATTAGACACTTCAGAGTTCACATCCTTGGCAGAAAACCTGTGTGAACACCTGTGGGGTGTAATTACCACAAGCTTTGTAATGTTTTATGGTGTTCTTTTTTTCATTTATTGCAGAGCTAGTAACAGCAGGCTAATGTGTGCCTATGACGGCTCATCTTACCAGGGGGCTGCCAGCTATTGGCCCGGGAAGCAAACACAATGTATCATACCTTGTCTGCCATCGTGTACAATTGGAATTACTGCAGCAATAAAGAAGGCCAATACAATACAAACTGCACATTTAGCACTAAAAGCAGAACAAAACCCACCTGGGCCAGCCATTGACTTACCCAAAAACTCTCCTTTAACCCCTTCAATGGCGCATGCTCAGGCTCTCGTCCAATGGGGAGCGCATGCCGACACATTCCCGCCCCAGTTGAATGTATGATAAACAGACAAGTCTTCTGCGTATAAACACAAAAAGTTTGACCACTTGATACATTTATTAGTAGAAATTGGCCTTAACTTTGACCACACTATTCAACAAGGTGGCCCACAGGCTGTTAAGATAAATAAAATTGGTTATTTATGCCTAGGTTACTCTGTCAATGCCTACAATTCCTACTGAGATTGGATAAGACATGCTCTTCTGCAGATATCCAGAATAACTTACTGCTCCCATCATAAAAAAATGTGCAGCCTAACCATGATATCTAACCGAACACCTCCATATGTGCAGCATTAGTTAACTGCTGGGGCTGTACAAAGTGTTGAAGAGCCATTTGTGCTCAAGTGCTCAATAAATAGAGTGCAGAGGGTTTTAGCACCACAAGAACCAGAGGGGCCCTTTAGTTTCTCCTATAGGCCAGTCTAAACCTAAAGGGAAACTGTTATGCAGAAAATAGAGGACTTTAGCTTACTTTTCATCTCAGAGAAATTCAACAGTATTGGAGCATTTTTTTCTAGACAGGTAAGCAAGCAGCAGCTAATATGGCTCTCAATTTTGTTGCTGGCAGGGCCATCACGTAACAAAAGCGACACCAGATTCAAGGAGCACCATCATTGGGTTGTCCTCACTAAATCATCAAAAGTATATAGAAATGGGTTTGGTTCGATTAGCCTTTAATGCGAGGGTTTATTTTTCCGATCGTATACAAGCCATGATGGGTGGCCTTCACCAAATTCCTCATAATTCAATATACAGTGGAGTTAATACTGCACTGCAGGGTTACATGGCCGAAGAGGACATTTCTATATTAACTATATATATGGCGCCATCTGTCCTGCTTACTCAATTATCAGGACATACGCTTTCCCGCATTTTCAGGCATCATGTCACTCTGTAGTCGAAGCAGCTGTTTCTATTAAGCTGCTCAACATGCAGCCTACATGTGCAGTCTTGTGACCCGCAATCCTATTCCTGTAGACAGCAAAATGTCCTGTTCCCTGCTTTCACTGACGCCATAGAAAGCCAAAGCTTCAGAACTTTTAAATAGGTCATGGATCTGTCAGTGAAAAGCGGATATGGAGACTTTATTGAGGTTTTAAAAGGAATCTTTGAAATAGCCAGCATCTTCTGACAGCAATCAGACCTCTGGATTCATGACTTCCCATCTACCATCATAGCCGAGAGCAATGCAGAGATATGATCTGGGTGCAAAATCACTTACTATAGTCAGAGATTTGCTATAACTTTTTAGGTCAAGAAGCATTAGTCAGTAACTGCCAACCCAAAAGCACATTACATGCTACAAATCGATATATGCAAACTGTACCTGGCAGAGTAGATTATTAGATTAATTGAATACTTTTTTATATATTTTTTGTGTAGGTACAAAATTACTTAGGGTGGTGTCGAATTCAGGGGATTTTTTGTCTAAATTGTTGTCCATTTATAGCCCTAATTGTCATCAATTATTATTGTATATCAGCGTTTTATGTAAATATGTAAAGATGTAAAACTAGCTACTGTTGATATATATATATGTATATAGTCGTAGGTCTGGCGTTTGTTTAAGCTGTATGGAGAACCTCCCTTCCAAAAAGTATTCCATGTTGTATTCTGTACATACTTGGCGACCAATAAAGTATTCGTATTCGTATTCGTTTTGGAGAATATAGGGAGTGTTGCAACAGTTTTTGTCTTGTGTGTATGTATTTTTAGCCCATTTTTTGTGATTCAATAAAATATGTAATTTTTATAATTGGTTTGGTGCTCCTCATTGGGAGGAAGGTGTGGTCCAGGTCACGTCCACTCCATTTTTTTGTAACTGGCAGAGTAATTTGCACCTGTTTTTGGACAGTCCTGTGCTCCCCCCCCCTTTGCCCCGATAGGCCCAAAAGATGAGCAAGTGCAGGTTCTGGTGGGGGCGTCTGATAAACATGACAGCTGAGATAGGACAAGGCAGTGGGGCTACTTCTTTGTCACACGTATGGCTTACAGTGGGTCTAGAGTCTAAAGCACCTTCTTCCCATCACTGCCTCCCCTACTAAGCCAAATTCGAGATAGGAAAAGTTCTGGCTATTTGCCCACTCTCATACCAGAAGTGGGACACAGTATACCTGGCTGCTGCAGTGATTGTGTGGCAAAAGAAGAGGAAAATTTGCATGTGACAGGGCACGTTTTTTTTAAATTCTTTTAACTTTGTATAGGTGGGAATTTTCGGGGGGGGGGGGGGGGGACATTAGGGGCTCGATTCAACAAAGGTAGAAATAAATTTGTGTCGCTCGAAAAATCGGATCGCATGCGTAAATTTTTTACTTTTTCGAGTGATTCAGAAAAGGGGTTGAATTAAATACGTGCACTCGAAAATGCGATCATAAAATTTTCGAATCGCTTGTAAAATTTTCAAAACGCTCTTAAAAAGGCTGTCCCAATCGAAAATTATTGGAAAATGTACTCAAATTTTTCTTCTATTGTTTAGTATTGTTTTCTGACTGTTGCATGGTGTTGTAAGGTTTTTAATGGGTAAATGTAAATGCATCATTTTTTTCAACTTTTTAAGTTACATGTAATAAAGAGGCAAGGTATGCTTTAGTGGAAGTACTAATTAAACACTAATATTTGTAAGAGGCATGTATGTTGTTTTTTTGGGAGGGTTTGGTTGGATTGCCAGGGACCTGTATTAAACAATTTTTCCTTTAATGCAGAAATGTGGTCATTGTTTTCTATACAAAGCTTGCTCACATAGCACCACATGTCCTTTGGTGCAGGGTGCAGCTCTTTGCTAGCTTTAACCTCATGGAACGCCATTCTTATGCGTGGACCAAAACCCAGGATTTTGACTATTCTGGGTTTTGGTCCCCCGCTGTGTAAACACCCAAAGGTCGACCACTCCCATGTACCTATCCCTGTTCTTATGGCGCATGCGCGGCCTCCCATGCATTCATCCGTATAAATGGTCCAGACGCAAACTGGTCTAGGGTTGTTTAAGGACTCGGCTACAGTCCAGTTGAGCATAGTATACCTGTGTTTGCTACAATAAGCCATTGGACACATCCATGCTAGGCTGGAACAGGGAGTGTGTCTCCTCCAGACATTTACAAATGACTGGTGCCATGGCATACCCTGCTAAACTTATAGCAAGGATTGCTTGCGCATGCATCCTTGAAGTGTGGCATGGTGAGTATACTAGGCAACCTGGGTTGTTTCATAAAGCAGGGCATGTAAAATTATAATCAGCCAAAGGCAAGGAAACAAGTAGCCATGGAGTTTTAACAATTTCCGGAGCAAAGGTGGTGGTTTTGCGGGTACTGTAAGTGCACGTCAGCAATAACGCTATTGTCTGAATAGGCAAGCCTATGGCAGTCATCAAATAAGCAAATACATGGGCAAAATGTAACACTTCCAAACTCAAATCAAGGAACAGCATACTTTGGGACCTTAACATCAGTTGCAGATTCTAAATTCTTATAAGGGTGAGGCTAGCAAGGGGTTAAAAGGTTGGAGCTTTCCAAAATGTCACAAGCACTCTGCACAAAGTTAGGCAATAATGTCCCTCCTCAAATAGTCCAAAATTCATGCAATTCGCAGAATGTGGGCATCATGGCATGACCCTAGAAAGCCAGCCACAAAGCTAAGTATTTTGAGATCTGGACCAGCAATCATATGTACATTCAGTGAATGTCCCATCTTGTGATTGCGGTAGATATATTCATCCACACTGGGTGGGATAAAGCAGACATGGGTGCAATCCACATCCCCCATGACATGTGGCATGCCAGCAATGCAATAAATACCCTGTTTTACTACAATCCATTCCTGTGGTGAGGAGGGTAAATTAACACACCTTGGCAAAATGGCACGCATTGCCTTTAAAAATGTATCTACAGCACGGCATATAGAAGTTTGGGACATGCCAACCGCTTTACCACCCAGGCGCTGAAATGAGTCATTGGCCAGAAATCAGATTCGTCATTCCAGAAATGGAATGTATGGATGCAGTAGGCTATAGAGGTCTTCCAAAGCTGCACGATTTAGCCTAGTAAGCTGGAAAGGTGCTTGATCTGGCAGCTGATCCATATCGAAACGGGTACGAAAATACTTGGGAATGGATAGTCTGTGCCTTCTCTGCGCCACATCATCTGCAATATTTTCGAAGGGCTCCATTGTGAGAAAGAGCAAAATGAGTTTTCTCCTGCTGAAAGCAGCATCAAAAAACTAGTGTGAAACACTCTAATTTATATCATGTGTGTGGCTCATCAAGTCCACCTGAATCAGTAGTAACATTTTCGAAGCGCAAAATGCAGTAACTTTTTCAATCCACTAATTTATTTTGCGCTTTTACAATCGGAATCGAATTTAAATTCGTTTTTTTTTAGTGACTTGTGTTTTACAATAGTTCCAGGTTGCTGGATCACTCGTAAAAAAGACGATTGCAAAATCGCAACTATTAAAGCACAAACACACGAAAAATGCATTTTCTACCTTATTTTCTACCTAAACAGGAACTAAATCTGAGATTTTCAATCTCTCTGGTTTTGTTTCTCATTCCTGGGGCATCCCAATTTAGGATTTACCCCACTTTGATAAACCCCCCTATACTGTTACTTTGTTGGCGATTCCATGGTACATGCGTGGGCTCTCCACCAATCGGCTTTCTATGCCATGCATATTAATAAGCGTCATAGGAAGCACATTGAAGGGAAATTGACATTGTCATCCCAGCAGCCGCTCCCTTTCGGCTGTGCTCCCTTCTAGGTAGGCAGAGAGCAGAAGCAAGCATCAGCTAGAAGGAGGCCGAGGATGCTGCCACAGCCCACTTATGCCCTGTTGGATCACTGGAAAGGTTTGACAGCAGTTCTAGGGGTTTCACACATTGGGTTGCCCCACAATGAGGGAGACCACTGGCCCAAAAGTTGTAGTTGCACCCTTTTGGAAGTAGCTATAGAAAATAGAGGTAGAAGACTTGGTTAGAAACATTGGAGCTAGGCGGAGGTAGTTTGGGTGCCAGGAAAAGGCTGTCTGATGTGCACTAGGTGACAGAGAAAAAGCTTGGGCCTGAATCCACTGTTAGAAGTAGAAGGTGGCAGTTTACTTTAAATGAATTTTGCCACAAAGCTATGAGTGTCACTGGAGTGAGAAATGTACCAGGTCAGTGCTGAAAGTCTCGCTTACCCCCCCCCCCCCCTCCCAATCTGGCTCTGCCCTATAAAAGGTGGCAAAGGCTACTATTAATCATCTAATTCACTGCAACTTTCAGCAGTTTTTAAATAGAGATAGAGGTAAAATAGAGAGCGGTCTTCTATTCCTCCCAGCTTGTGCTTCCATTATGAGCTGCAGTGGCCTTGTAAAGAGGGAGCAGGCTGCATGCAAGGTGTCAGGATGATGTGCCGTGAGTGGGTGGGAGTGTTTACGTATTTGCAGGTAACAGACTGTCAGCGTGGGAGGAAATGATTGCATGTTTGCAGCCTGTCAGGGTTTGTGTATATACACTGCGATAATGGAAATGATTAAAGTATTACAATTAGTAATATTAATAAGCATTTTTTGGCTAAATCATACATGCTGCACATGAGGTTGCCTTAGTAGCCCGTATTGGAAGCTGCTATTTACTTTAAAAATAATTCAGTTTCTGAAAAAAGCAATTTGACAGTGATATTACAGTTCTGCAGAAGAGCATTTTGGTATAAAAAAACAAATAAATGATAATTAAAAGTAACAGCTCCACTACTCCAGACAACGCAGGCAGTCCATTAGTCTGAGAATGGCGGCACACTTCTTATGTACGTATAAATGTTTACCAACAACCAGTGTATGCAAAACAGGTGTCGGGCACAGCCCAGGCGGCATCTTGATTTTCTTTGCCGACCACATGACCACTGGTGGCCAATCAAGATGAATGTAAGCCAAACAGGGCTTGAAGGAGAATGGTTAAGGGAGTCCCCGAGATGCCTCAACCAGGAGAAAATTGGTAAGGTGGTGTTTCAGCTTGGAGTGGATAAAGGGGCAAAGTGCTGACAATAGGGTTGATTCAGAGCCCCTTTCTCATCATTTTTTTGCGAGAAAATTCTTGTTCTCGTCCATTTTTCCACCTCATCTGATTCAGCAAAGCCTTTTTTTCTGCAAGAATTTTTATGTGAAATGTTTTCTTTTTTGTGTGATTTTTTGTTTGCTGGTAATACCAAAAAAGTGTTGAGAAAGGGGCTCTGAATCAGCCCTAATGACTCAATATCATGCATGCAAATGGAGCAAATTAGTTTTGGGGATATTTTTTTCCATCTGTGCAAGGCTGTTGGTCGGGTTTAAATGGACATATCTGACTTTAAACTTATGGCCTGGGAAGACTTATCACAAAATGAAGTTGTGTCCCCGCTAATGCTGAAAAAAACATCTCAGCTATCCATTCCTGTAACCCCCAGTGTAGGGGGCACTATAAGCAGATAAGTGATTTATGGCTTCTCTCGATTTGTCTGTGTGTTTTCTCTGAATTCCCAAACTGAAGAGAAATGCTAAGCAGAGAGAAACACACTGTGTCTGTCTTTTTTAGTAAATATTCTAGTAAAATATTTTTTTTAGACCCAGGCTCTCAAATTATGAGTTTATTTTAGAGCTTTTTAATGATACTTGCCCTTTAAAGCAGAACCAAACCCATTCATTGTTCCTCAGGTCCCGTCCCCCCCCCGTCCCCCTATCTCAGACGATGTTGGCTCAGTTGGAAAAAATGGGGGGTTCCAACACCATAGCCATGGCCACCAGCCATTTTTGAGATCTCTGACTGGCTGATCTCAAGAATGTCGGCTGATGTGACCAGCCCGCTGAACGCATCCCTGGCTTCCCTGGTGTCATGGAATAAGTATTATGGTATTGTTCACAAAATAAATTACTATAGACTGTGAATTTAAATTAAACAACAATGCTTTAATAGGTTTGATCGCCAATGCAACAAGCACTCAAATATCATAATACACTAACTGTGACTGTGTGGCATCACTAAAAAGTAACATGTATTGATGGCAAAATAAACAACAAACCTTACTGATCTAAGGACTGGAAATAGTTGCAGCCAAGCCGTGAACAGTCCCCGCTGGTCATCTTCCTCCCACTGCTGCACTTTATTTTTGCCGGCTAATAACATTCCTCCCACACATCCAAAATCAAGGCCAGCCAAATGCTGCTATGTTCTATTCTGCACAACAAAATTGCTGATAACAGAGTGAATCAACCAGAGCCTTTCAGCTCCTGCCATGTGCCGCTCTGGATGGAGCCTTCTCGTTCTCTCCTATAGTATATGCAACCTGTTCATCAGATATTCTTCTTTATATTCTATAGTGTGATAGTTAGGATGATTGTTATGAGTAAGGGGGAACTCCCGACATCTCGGAGGCATGCAGCGTGACATATACAAACAACAAAACCTCAACTTGTACCATGTTACAAATAGTGGGAAGTCACATAGCAAAAACACACTAAATATAGAGGGCCTAAAGAGGCTAAAATGCCCCCTATTTAAAGGAGCATTATTGCTAAAAATGGGCTAATAATAAATATACAAATAAATACACTAGACAGCAAGAATAGGAGTCACTTATACATCCAGCATCAGGCAAGTTTGTTTCTTTTAAAAGAATCAGCGTTTTGAACAAACGTTTCTGCCTTTCCAGGGGAGACCTGCTCTACTCTAATGGCCTATCCCCTTAGCCAGCTTGTGTGGGAATAGCAGCGTATTGCTATTGCAATTCTTCTGATGTATGTAGATGTTTTTACCCATCATGCAATGAGTTGGGCAGATATTTATAGTAGCTAATGCTGCTCTCCACAGGCTGGCTAAGGAGATAGGCACTGAAATGGAGCAGATCACACCTGTCAAAATAGAATGGAATATACAAAAACCTGTCAACCCTTGGTTTTATTCCTACCAGGAGAAGCCAAACAACAAGCTTGGTTGGAATTTTCTTTCAGTCGGAGTGTATAAGTAGCTCCAGCTCCCTTATACAGCATGGGTTATTGTTAAGTTCTTAATACTAGGTTACTCTGCAATACATTTCCCTTTAAGGGTACAAGCAGGGCAAAGAGTGGAGTGGAAGTCACAATGGACACTGGAAGTTTAGTCATCTCTGTCTGCCTCCCACATGTTGTCAAGACTGATTTGGCCAGTAAAAAGGAAAAAAAAACAAAGTTTAACTTAGCAGAGCTCACTGCCCATTCACCCTGCTGGGGGCTGCTCTTACATGTTCTAAGCTGCCACCCTGGCCATGACTGAGTGCTGCTGCAATATCATCAGGAGGAGACTAGTAAAAAAAAAAAAGTACTTATGTGGTGAATACACACCAAGAACAACATAATTTACCCATGATACTACACAGTAGGTGGAGCCAAACAAGTCATCTCTTTATGTCTCTTGGGACCCAAGGTCCCAGGCGGTCAATTGCAGCATTCAGTGTGCGGTACAAAACAGCAGAATCCCTACTTCCTTTGTGCTGCTAACAACCACCAGCAGACTGAATATTGCCTCTCATACCGTGATAAAAAAATCTTTCAATATTTATAACCGTTTGGAGTTTCCACCTGTTTCAGCAAGACGTCCAATCTAAAATACTTTCGGTCCGGCAAAAGCCCTTACCTAGGGGGCATATTGATTTGCCTTGCAAATTGTAATGTGAAACCCATCTAGTGGTCACTATGGAAGTTGTGAGCCAAGCCTCAGGTTTGGTAGGGTTACCTTGCTTTTTATCAGGTCCTAAGTAGGTGGGTTTGCAGTAGTTGTCTCAAACAGTGGTGGGTATAGGTCACCATTTGGAAACTGCCTACTTCCTGGTGGGTTAGCTTTCCTAGCTTTCTTCATTCTACAGCCCTTTGTGCCAGTGGGGAGGGGCACACTTGCACACTCACCTCATTTGCTATCAAACACAGAAAGTTCAGCATCTTGGGGTCATGCAGCACGCTGCTTTTTACACCTATGGTACAAATTTACCTCATTATGTTCCCTGCAAACTGGGATTGCTCTGGTGGAAGTTTATACTCACTTAGGAAGAAGTGAATTTATAACTGGGGCACTTTTTCATCTGTGAACTGCAGCCAATGATACTCTCTGCCAGTGACCAACTAGGGCCAAAAATCAGCCCAGGATTTTACTAGCCACCTGCCAGCCTGGGACATCCACGCTGGTCAACAAGTGCACTCCAGTGCTAAGTATTGCAAGGTGATATAATGGTGGATGTGGCCACACTTAGTATAGAACAACAGTTAAAAATGACTGTAGTTTCGCAGTACTACTTATCAGCGCTGCATATCGCCACCATTAAAATAAGAAACTGGGTGCCAAAATATTTACCACTTCCGGACCTTGTCTAGCCTATCAGAATTGTGGCCAGTGCTGATAGGCTCACCCGCTGGCCACGCCGATAGGCTGCTTGCAGTGCCACACCCACATCACCGCAAGCACTCTATTAGCGCTGGCCGTGATTCTGATAGATTCTGATCGGATAGACGAGGTCCGGAAGTGGTGAGTATTTTGGCTGTGCCACGGCCATCTTGTCATTGTTAATATCTTGCATGGAATATGGGATATTTTTATTTCTACTTTCTTAGGTTTGGGTTTAATATCACGTTATTGAAGAGGGGTGTTCCTTTTGAGATGGGTTAACTGTATCATACCTATTGTTTTATAGTAATTAGCCCAGTAGCTGAGTTGGAACCTTCCCCCAGCACTCAATACCGCAGGGGGAGGAGAAATTAAAAAGCAATTCCACTTTCAATCGTATCAAAAGTTTCCATTATTATGTGCCAAAATTATGTCATCAATGTGCTGAGCTTATCTGTTTTGTTTGTATTTGCAATGTTTGTGCTATAAAAGACAACAGTTTTTTCAAGCAACAATGTGTTTACCTTAGCAATGTATACCACAGTGTACATAGCAGAGACTTCCTGACTCTGGCTTGTGAATCCTCTGACTAGCTAAGGGATATACGATACTTCACATTCCTGAACTCACATGTTTAACCCCTCCTGCTGTAATTCACCATTTTCATATGAGAGGATCACAATCTTGTATACCAGCAGCTAAAGGGTTACTGGCAGTTTTCTCACCTGGGGAGGTCATTACTTCTGCTTGCTCTAAAGAAAGCTGCTTATAAGCTTACCTGTTACAGTGAAAGGATTCTGGGACTTGTAGTCAGAAAAAAATACCAAGGGCTTTACTAAAGGCCAGGAAAGCCACATTACTTCTGCTTGCTCTAAAGAAAGCTGCTTATAAGCTTACCTGTTACAGTGAAAGGATTCTGGGACTTGTAGTCAGAAAAAAATACCAAGGGCTTTACTAAAGGCCAGGAAAGCCACTCCCACTTTAGCAACACAGAGCCACAAGAATATAGGCAACTTGGAAACAGCATGCTGATAAGTAAATCACAGGCATGGGGGCACAATCTGAACACACTGGGTTTTTTTTACATTCCACAAGAGGAAAACAATGCAGGGCAGAGCACCAAAAAGCACCAGCAGCAGCGGACATTCACTGTCGGAAGTGGAAGGTATACCTAAAACAGTTTTACTGTAATGGGGAGTCCCAGCTTGTGCAGAGGTAGTTGGGGATGTATTTCCAAGTATTGATCTGTTTTACATTTGAAATGAAAAATGGAATGAAAGAAATTATTGGAACTGTCCTCTTCATTAAGTCATTACATAATTAAGAGTTACACTGACATTTGGAAAATTACATAAAAGTTACATGTGGTAATGCCAAAGCCCGATGGAAATTTGCACCTTAGTGCAGCGATACTCAACTGGAGGACCTCGGCGCTAGATTTCTGGAACCCTGCCCTGACAGCCCTGCACTCAGCCCAGTTGCTTCTGTGTTGCCATGCTTAGAGCTGCCCCCTTGATCAGAGATGTAGTGCCATAGCTCCCTGGCACCTAGCATTGCAATATGAAGTACTGCATGGGCAGGAAGTGGCATTGCAAGGTACACCCAAACTTTGTTTCTCTCTCTATTTGCCCCATCCAATCCTTCCCCCCCCATCCCAACTCAGCCCCATCTATCCCTGTCCCGCCATCTCATCCCCCAGCTTAGTCCCATTCATTCTTTTCCCCCCAGCTTTGCCCCATCCATCCCCCATCCCAGCTATGGCCATCTACCCCCCCCCCCAGTTCTGCCCACCCATCCCTTCTCCCAGCTCTCTATCACTCCATGCCCTTGCTGTTCTGTCTATCCATCCCTCTTCCTTACAGCTTCTAACTATCCACCACCCGCCCAGACCTTCACCTCACTGGATGCCTTTAAATGGCCCTTTACAAGAAGTGGTTGAGTACCCCTGCCTTAGTGGTTCAAGGTATTTTATTTAGCATGAGTCTAATGGACCTAGCACCACCCCAAAATGTAGAAGAGGCATATAACTGATTATGAATAGCAAACTGATTTTCGAATTACTTGTTTGAATTCTTTACATTGAGCTGGAAACAATTCAGCTACTAAACCCGAGACAAATGGTACTTCTTTCCAATCCATGTTCACAAATAAGGATGAAGGTGCAAAAATGATGCCCCCCCCCCCACCTCATGGGCTCCAATGCAGTCACTACCCTGTAGTTACGCCCCTGTGTAAATGCCTAATGTGCCTTCTGGTAAATTTCACTTCTGTACGGAAGATGGAAGGAGGCCACTTGGACTTCATGCAGACTATTTTTAAACAATTGGCACTTGCAGATTTCCTGAAATCCGGGATTGTATTATTTTTATCCACAGTTCAGATCTCATAAAACTACAGATCCCCATTCCGAATGCCTTTGTTGAAGGTAGCACGTCTAAGAGTATGGGTTAAAACATGACAGAAATGAGTTTGGCTTGCAGTGATTTGAGTGGGCTGCCAGCAAAGCAACACATTGTGCTGGGAATTCTTCCTCAATTGGAACAGTAAAGCTCGAGGGAAGCTGCGTATTTTCCTTGGAGAGAACAGCCTTAATGATAAAACACTTTGTACTTTTCCTCCATCCCTATAAAAAGACCTGGGCAGCCTTGTCTTCCCCTTTATTAGGAAAATGAAAAATGTTTGCTGAATTAAATAACAGAAATAATTCATTATCTATAGTGCAGATAGGTGCAATCATGAGGCTCCCCACCTACATTTTAGGTTCAAAAGCAGCAAGCTGTGGAGGAGCATACAATGGTGAAGAGCTATGAAAACAGATGTGTACCACTAAAATGCTGAATTTCATGCTAAAAAGTTAATTACAGCATAGATTTTTTTTTTTACTACTCAGCAGACAAAATGCAAAGCAGCTCTTCTGGCACACACCTTCCAGGCACCGCAGAAGCACTGACTGGAAGTCATCATTTAGTACCAAAGATTTACGAGAAGCAAAATGAGCAGTGAAAATCAGGAACAATATTATATATGCAGAATAAAGCTATTGCTTAGTGGCCCATCCTAACCACCCCTTTCTCAGTCTAGAAATTCCAAAAAAAGCCAAAATTCTGACTCTTTGCCATTATATAAGCAATCGGACTACTTCGATAAAGCATATTTAAGAATACAATAAATATGCTTTATGGGAAAGGGGGACAAGTGAGAAATTGCTGAAAGAGCACAGCTACTATAATGTCCTCCATGATCGTGGGACTTTTCGGAGAGCATAAGAGAAGTTTAGGAAGCAGACTCTCCTTCACGTTCTCTGTACAAAGCATGGTATCTTCAGCTGCCATGACAGAGAACGGCAACTAAATTTTCAGCAAGCACAGGGCATAACTGCTGACGCAAATGCCAGATACAATACATGTAATAAAATGGCCAGAAATAGGGTTATTGCTCATGTAAACACACTGGCCTAATTATAAATGTAATTGTTGAAAGGTTAAAGCAGTCCAAATGTCTATTAAATTCACCAAAAATGGTTTTAATAATTAAAATAAAAAAATGTAATTGACTCAACCGCGCCCCCTCACTTGTCCAGTGGCTCCCGGAAATTGCTGCTGCAGGCGCCGCCATCTTGCTTCCTTCAGATCCCGGATACATTCGGTGTATCTTGTATTCCCTCATCTCTCTAATTGGTGGAATCTCAGGTACAGGTGTGGGCTCTTTTACACTGCTGCTGAGTCTGCATCAGTGGGAGGTGAGCAGGTGCTGAACGGCCATTACGATCTGGAGTGAAGTCTGCATTGCCGGGGGATGGTGCTGACGCGTCTGAGTGGATGCTGCCGCCACTGCCTCCTCATTGCAGCGGCATTACACTGTTGATGCTGGTTTCTTCTGGCAGCTCCCAGCTGCCCAGTTCAGTGGTTCACAGCACTGAGTACTTATCACACTCCCAGTGACTGGTCGGAGATGCGGCAACAAGAGAGATGAGATGCTGCAGACAGCAAGGAAAGGAGCGCAGCATCAGATACGATAGGAAGGCGCAATTTACCGCACTACATAAATGTGGAACTCCGTTTCGGAAGGAAGCAGCACAGCAGTAATACAGTAATAATGCCAATATCCAAACCTAGACCGCTGATGTGTGTATATTGTTTTGGTATTATCTTTGGTCTGCTTTAACACTTACTGTGTTTCTGCTCCGTCTAGCGCTCCCAGGATGACTGCAGACACATTCAGTGATGAACTTCTTCTACTCTTTAGAGGAGGAATTCACTTATAAGGCAGTGCCTTCGACACAGATAAACGTACTACATTGAAAAACAGGTTATTTGTTCTGAATGTAGGTATACAGCCTAAAACTCAAAATCTCATAGATTACAGGGCTACCGGACTCCAGGGCCAAGTCAAGAGGTAATTGTTCCTCTTTAAAAAAATGTCCGAAATCATGCAGAATAAGTCACTTGGTCTAGGTACTTTGTAACTTCTGGATATGAGTGGAATACACCTAATGGCTCAACTGGCCACCAGCAAAACAGTTAAAGCGGACCTTCACCCTGAATAAGAGCATATCTTATATGTTTCCCACACCCTGTACATACAGATTGCTCACATTAAAAATCATCCTACCTGCATCTACTGCATGTTATGAGCCTTTAAACATCCAAGATGGCGGCTCATGGAGCATCAGGTAGCCTGCAAACAGGAAGTGTTGTGGGATTGCTGTCCTTTCCCTGACCCCAGCTCTGCTCTGTCTGTGCAAAGCACAGCTATAACCCCACCTTCTGTACTTTATCCCGCTCTCCTCTTCTCAGCATGTGTGATGCTTCTGAGGCAAGATGACGGCGCCCGTATCCTAGAGTCCTGAACAGAGTTGCAGCCCAGAGGGGGAAATAATAAAAAGTAGGCGACTACAAACTTTACATTTATTAATTTTAGATGCTGGGAATGATTTTTTAAGGGTTTGGACGTTTTATTAAATCATGCTGAAGGTCCAGTTTAATGCCAGATTGACACAAGACAAGGTGCAAGGTGCTGCAGAGGGAAGGTATTTTGCTCACTTACCGGTTTCCTTTTAGGAAATGGTGGGGCATCCCAAATCAGGTGGGGAGGAGACCTCTGTGTGGAGACTACTTTGTGGTGAAAACATGTGGTGACATATGTAAAATGCATATATATATATATATATATATATATATATATATATATATATATATGTTGGATATGGAGGTGGAGTATTTTGAGCCCTATCAAAAGGAGTAGCCATGAGAGAGACTTTAATTAGTTCATTTAGTTAGTTATTCCCCCACAGACCACAATTGGAGAAGATAGCTAGTAGTCATATTAGAATTTAGAAGCTAGATGCAAACAGGAAGTGCTGCTGGGCTTCCTGTTATTGTGAATTGTCAGTTATGTGAGTTGAATCCAGACAGGGTTGAGATGCTGGGAGAGGCAAGTTCCAAAATGGCCGCTACCTTTCTTTTCAAACTGTCCAGTTTAAGGGGATGCTTGCCCTAGGTCTAGTGTTCAGTTTGAAGAGTCAGCCCAACAGAACGGATCTGTTAATGTTAGTAGAGGAGTAAGGGTCCAGTAGAAGCGAGGAAAGACAACCAAACAACACTTGTATACCTCAAACTAGGGAGTAAGTCAAGCCAGGTGTCAGAGGAAGCTGTGTAAGGTTAACATCTGAAGTTATGATGCAACTGTATATCGAGATCTGCTGACGAAATTTGTCAAAGTGTACCTCACCTCACACCACACCTAACCTGTGCCACCCACCCCAGGTCCAAGAACCCCCTCACATCCCCCACCCTCTGCCACTGGCCAGGCAGTGGGGCATAATATTATATATATATATATATATATATATATACAAACATACACACACACAGTAGCACTATACATATCGCTGCTGATATTGTTCTTGTTCCAGTATACTAAATCAAATGTAATTCGTAGCCAAATAAGCGGGCAGAGGCTTTTTCCGAGCGTGTGGAAAGATTTAGTGATGAAGTGCTAATTGAACATGAGCGCGTCTTCCTTTCAGGAGATATATGCAAGCACCAGCAGGTTTTCTCTTGTAAGAAAGTAAGCAAATGACTCATAGCCTCACTGCGCACATGTTGTCTTCCTGCCTCCCAAACCGCAAACTAGGCCAGCGGTATGGCTTGTAGTGACAGCAGAGAGGATATAGTGGCCAATTAATGCACACTATGCCTCATATAACAAGCACCACAGAGAAGCCTTCAGCAGCCGTTCCTGCCGCAAGGCAAGCACTCTCTAGGCGTCCCTAGCGTATTGCCACAATATTGTGTCGCATATAAAGTGATGGCTTCAGGATGTAAACCTAAACTTTTTAGTCACACTGACGTTGAAGTCTCTAACGGCCTGGGGTGGATCTCAGGAGCTATCATGAAGCATTTGACTTGGGTTTTTGATAAGCTGACCTTTTTTTTCAGATTTGTGACGTTTATATTGTGACAGCTTGTGACAAGTTGCTAGGTTAATTTTCGATAGCGACAATATTGGTCACAAATCATACATCGCCGTAGCTATTGAAAAAAAAAAACCCAGAGGAGTAGCTAGGATTTCTGACACCTGGGGCAAAGATTTGCAATGGCGCCCCCCCACCTGTGCTCAGGCCCCCCTTTGGCCCCCCCCTGACCTGTTGCACCCGGAGCACGTGCCCCCCCTTCCCGCCCCTAGCTATGCCCCTGTTTAACCTAGCGATTTAAGCTGTCATTAATGGGCCGCATGCAGTGCCTGATGGGATGCAAGATGGTGCCGCCCATCAGAAGGTCGCCCGGAAACCGAGGAACCTAGAAGATGGATCCCTTGGCGGGGTGAGTAACAAATGGCCAAAGGTAAAACCAGTGGGGGGGGGGGGGGCAGATCGGTGAGGCTTGGGGGAGGTTTTAACCTTCTCCGATGATCCTCTTTAAATGTTCCAAATTTGTCCCTGTGACAAAATGGTCAGCTTAGTTTTTGATTGTGGTTAGCATCCGGATTCTGTGTGTAAACCACTTAGGTATGTTATGCAGGGACATAGCTTTGATCGATATGCCAAAGTATAAATAGGTGTACACCCACAGAGGGCGTAACTTGAAAGAAGCGATCGCACTGGGGCCCAATTATTATTGTGCCAGTGCATCCCCACCTATTATGCTGATTTAATGTAGCATCACAACTCCAAGGGGCATGCCCACATGCTTCAGAAGAGAAATCATAAGGTGAAACTTTATATGTTGATAACTTCTTCAATTTAGAAACAGAACAGTGCCAAAAGTAGGCCAACACAATGGTCTAACTATTGCCTTAGCCTGAAATATAACTTAAAAGGGGAACTCCAAGCATGAGTACACTGCTGGGGATGCGGCAACGTGGGCGCCACATTCCCAACAATGAGGGCCGTTTGCCAAATGATGTAGCCACTGCAGATGGCTCTTACTGGCCGAGCACCCACGCATACGACGTCTGTGGGTGGAAAGGTATAAGTTTACGGGTGCCGGGGGGTGTTCACACAGCGTCAGACTGAGTGGGTTTCGTTCCACTTTGGGATGCCCCAGGGGAAAAGCTGGCCCTGGAGTCTTTTAGGTTCCAGAGCAGCTCACCAGGGTTTTGTTCCGCATTAAATGTATACAATATAATCAGATACAGCCATAGTAAACCAAATAAGGCCGTTACTTGCTTAATATGGTGTTATGTGGAAAATACGTCAGAGCCATCATATGGCTTTTTGACCTGATCGCTTGTTGCTTCCATTGCACCCCCTTGTTGCTATGCCACATTTGTTAGATACAATAACGATGCCCATACCAAGGTCCAGTATCTTATATCTGTATAATAGAAAGAATTACAATATTTTATTTTTGGCCCATCTTATCTGATAGAGGCAATAAGAAGCGCACGCAAACGTAAAAAGATGGCCTCAGTATTTTGACATTAGCGTGATTAATAATGTGCGGCCAGGCCTGTTTGGGAGGATAAACCAAGTTGCTGGCGCTATAAAAACAGAATGACCATAAAAATAGTAACAGGTTAAGCTTTCATAATAAACATGAGCGGAAAGAAAAATCTGAAGCCAGCATAAACAGAAGAGCGGCATTTATCAGGCCTTGTTAGCAGGACAATCTTCAAGCGAATTAGAAGATAAAGGATTATTGTGTGTCGGCCGCGGTGAATTTACAGAGCAGCTAAGGCCTCCATAGAGCGTTTCCTGATACAACCACCGCTTACAAAAACTCATCAGATACAACAAAACATCCTCATTTTCAGCCGTTATTCTCAACGTTGTCATCGTCACTGACACACAACATCCCACGCAAACCCCGCCAGAGCTCACATCACGTAACACCTCTAGAATACACTCGCTCACTGCACTGTATAGAACTATGGTGGAGAATATAAGAGACCAGCACTGCACAGCATCTGGCAACATTATACTCATTCACCCCATTCATCCGCCACCCCCACCCAGCAACATTAAATTACCCCCCGGTCCTCAGACACCAGGTTATACACAGGCTGCAGCATGAGGTGAGGCAGGAAGCATTTGTGAAGACATATCTATATATCTATATATGGGGTAGCCATGGCCAAGATCTTGTAAATGGACGGTTGAGGGTTCAATTCCCAGCAAACCCCTCACATTTTTGTAAATATTTTATTACATTTTTTCATGGGACAATGCTGAAGATACAACACTCTGATACAAAGTAAAGTAGTCAGTGTGCAGCCTGTATAACAGTGTAAATTTGGGGTGAACTCAGAATAACTCAATACAGCCATTGATGTCTAAACCCCGGGCAACAAACGGGAATAACCCTCAAGTAAAAATGGCCAGTCTCATGTGACTTAGCGTTACAAAGTTTCATGTGTAAATGGGAAGCAGGCGAGTTAAATGTGCTGTTAAACCAGACCTTCACCCTGAATAAGAGTCTATCTTGTATGCTCCCCCCACCCTGTATATACAGATTGCTCACATTAAAAATCATCCTACCTGCACCTTGTGCGTTTTAAGAGCCATTAAACATCCAAAAAGGCGGCCCATGGAGTCTCAGGCTGCCTGCAGAAACAAAGTGTCTTCTGACTATGCTGCTCTGCATTCAGAGACTGTGGTCCGTTTCCTAACCCCAGCCCTGCTCTGTCTGTGCTAGGAAATTGTTTAAGTGTTTGAGCTTTTCATTTAATGATGCTGAAGCTTAATCGCTGTCACTCTTAATACTGGTCGCTGGAGGTTCAACATGACACCTCACTGAAAGACCTGTCTTATGAAAAAAGGATTGCTGCTCTACATTAAGATGGCCTGGACTATAAAAAAATCGCTAACCCTGTTAAACTGAGTTGCAGTACAGTGGTCAATACCATACAATGATTTAACAAGACAGGTTGCAATCAGAACAGGCCTCACCATGGTGGACCAAAAAAGCTGAGTGCATGAGTTCTGCATCATATCCAGAGGTTGTCTTTTCAATAGACATATGAATACTGCCAGCATTGCTGCAGAGTCTGCATGGCTGTCATCCCAGAAGGAAGCCTCTTCTAAAGCTGAGAAAATAAGTGAACAGTTTGCTGAACAAACTTATTTGGCTTAGATGTGTCAAGCATGTGAGGTGGCAACCATCTGAGGAGCACAAATACAAATGTGTCCTGCCAACAGCCAAGCACGGTGGTGGGAGTATCATGGCTTGGGGCTGCATGATTGCTGGTGGCTGTGGGAAGCTACAATTCAATAAGGAAACCCTGAATGTCAGCATGAATTGTGACATAGTAAGGCCATGCATGAGCCCCTTCCTACGGATACTGGGCCGCAGAAACAAACCTCTGCCTTGCTTAAGAAACTGAGGGTAATTGTGCTGAACTGGCCAAGCAGGTCTGCAGACCAAAACTCTATTGGGCATCTGTGAGGCATCCTCAAATGGAAGGTGGAGGATCACCAGGTCTCTAACATCCACCGGATCTGTGATGTTGCCATGAAGAAGTGTAAGAATATTCCAGTGGCATCCAGCCAAAAGCAAAAGCTCTAATCAACTCTGTGCCCAAGAGAGTTAAAGCGGACCAACAGTCAAAAGTGACTTAAACCAGACGAACACAACAAACATTGCTCATATGCATCCCTCCCAAGGGTAATTTGGATTGCTGCACATAAAAAATAATTTACCCTTTTCTAACTACTACTGTGGTAAAACAAAATGGTGGCTCATGCATTTGCAGGGCATCTGCTGCTGGGCTTCCTGTTACTGTGCATTGTCAGTTATGTCAGTTGAAACCAGGCAGAAGCATGGCTGAGTTGATGGGGAAGGAAGCTCCAACTGTCTTTTCCATTTGTGCCAGGCTGCTGGTCTGCCTTAAGGCAGTGCTGGAAACGAATGATGGCTGGTACTCATGTTTGTTGCTGGGGTTTAGATATTAAAGTGGACCAAAACCCTTGCCGGTTCGCTCTGTAATCTAAAAGACTCCAGGGCCGGACACTAGCCTGCCCCCGGGGCATACTATAGTGTTATGCCATCTATTTGAAACTCTGGCATCCCCAGCATCCCTGTAGCGGTGCACTCACCGACTAGCCAACAGCACTCTCCCAGGTACGGGCACGGAGGGTGGGTTGCGCCTGCGCACTGTTATGCAAGCTGTACATTGTATGAAAATGTCAACTCATCAGGGTTGTCCCATGAAAAGATAGAATAACAATCTTATACAAATGTGAAGGGGTGTATTCATTTATGTGAGATACTGTACTTTGGTCATATATGCACATTATTAAATAAATATATATATTACAGCTTTACAATTTCTGCTTTTAGGTAGCAGGAATCTTTGGGATTTTAATATTTACCTACAGCACTGCTTAGCAAATTATACATCTGTGTCTGAAATGTTAAGAATCAGCAGGACTAAACCTACTGAAGTGCATTAGTGAATACTAAATAATCCAAATTGATGAATGGAAGGGGATTCCCTCATTAAAGTGGGGAATTAATAGAGAATGTGAATGCAGGTGGGCAGGATAGGAGAAGATGCACTTCCGGCATTCAAACATGGTCTCCATCCCTAGTGGAGACATACATACGCCCCCATAAGGCGCAAAAATGCCAGGGTGCACAGATTTGGGTCTCCAAGCTGGATGGTGGGTGCATCATCAACACTGTGGATGTACCCTGCCGCCGTCACCATCACCACCCACCTGTGCTTGGACCAGCTGGACCTCGCAGACACCTCTCGGCTTACCAAATATTATGCGAGCCACCACGAGGGAATAGCCTGATAAAAATATGGCCAGAGGGAACAGAGCACAACAGCATTACAGCAGCCGTTGATTATATTTTTTTCTCTGTCTCTGGAAAAAGCTCAAACACAGAGTGATACATGTTAAGAAAAAAAGAAGAGAAAAAGATAAATGTTGATTTCAATGTTTTAATATATGTATTTATCTGGACTAATACAAGATTTTCATTACATCTATATTGTTGACTATTTTCTATATTCTGCATGCAACGGGCATAGGTTGAAGTTAAGGGAAAGCCAACAAACCCCATCACCAGTGAGTCATGTAACCAGGACTTGCAGTGCCTGAACGAGAGGGGGTTAAAAATATTTTCATCAAATTGGCATCCCTAATAAGGATGCGGTGAGGAACAGGGAATACAGCAGTGGATATATAAGGCTGCTGCAGGTTAGTAAAATGCGGGTTTGTTCTAAAATATGAGCATCATTTACACTACAGGTCCGGCAGATTAACTCCCTGATTTGGGATGCATTATTTAACTGTCAGCTAAACGAGTCCTGTTTCTGAATCTGACGTCACACCCCAAACTGGGCCTATTTGAGTGTATGCCACTAATAACACATCAGCGGTGGACAGTCATGTAGTGCGCACAACTTGCCTTACCTGCGACAGGCTTAAAGTGGACCAACACCCAGGATTTTCACTATCCTGGGTGTTGGTCCACTTCAGCGGGGCATCAGAGATCAGGATGCCCCGCTGTGTGAAACCCCCCCAAAAGCCCCAAAAAAACGTACCTTTTCGGCGACGGATAAGCCGCCGCCGCCTCCCGGGCATCCCTCTTACATGGCGCGCGTCCGCGCTGGCCATCTACAAACGGCCGGTGCAGGCGCGCGCACTGCTAGAGGGGCACGCGGGAGGCGGCGGCGGCTGAACCGTCGCCGATAAGGTAAGGGTTTTTTGGGGCTTTTGGGGGGGGGGTTCACCCCGCGGGACATCCCGATCTCGGATGCCCCGCGGTGAGGGAGGTGAGGTGGGCCGATCACTCCTGGGTGTTGGTCACTTTAATCCCACAAAGTGTTGACAGCTGACACCGAGCATGCTCCTTGGTTAGCTCAAGGTCTGCCCCAGTTTCCAATTTCCAATCAAAGGGGAGCTTGATTTCAGCAGAAGCCTGCCGCCACCCCTGGGGCATCAGCAAAGCACTGTTTGAGGGAATCATCTTCCTCATCTGTAAACTTCTATTCACTTAAAGTGGACCAACACCCAGGATTTTGACTATCCTGGGTATTGGTCCGCTTCCCCGGGGCACCCCGATCGGGGGTGCCCCGCTGTGTGAAACCCCCCAGAAAGCCCCCAAAACTCACCTCTCCCCGCTCCCACGTGGCCGCGCCGTCCAATCGGCGCCGACGTACAAGCTGATTGACAGCAACGTACAAGCAGCTTGCCCGTCGGCGCCTCCCGCGCGTCACTCTTGACGTGTGCGCCCGCGCCGGCCATTCAGAGAAAACAAGGTAAGGTGATTTGGGGTGTTTGGGGGGGTTTCACCCCGCGGGATATCCCGATCTCGGATGTCCCGCGGTGTGTGAGGTGATCGGCCCGGGAATCTTATAGATTCCCGGGCCGATCACCTCAGGGTGTTGGTCCACTTTAAGGCTTTTGGTTAATTTATACAGCCAGCACACCCCGACAGGCTTCGCTGATTGCTTTCAGATCAGCATTCAGAGAAGGCCACTGGGGAACGCTGCAGAAGACAGCTCATAACAGATGAAAATTAGGATTTCTTTGCATAACATGCAACCAACCCTTTGATGATGCCAGGAGGCATAAATAAGGTGTGTGAAACAGGAAAATTATAACTATCATTTGAAGAGGACTAAAACCCTCCCAGCTGACACCCCCTCCTCCCACAAATTCGGATGCCACGAGGCCTAGCCACACACTGGTACAGACCATATATGTCTTTGGGGGCCTGCACATGCATGGGGGAACCAAGGGATTTCCCAAAGTTGGGATGCCTCTAGGACATGAAAATGATCCTACATCAGCGTGCTCTGATCTGCTCGTATTAGATGAGCACCTGATTGGACGAGCGGGCCACGCATGTGTAATAACACCGGGAAGAGGTGAATTTGTTTGTGTGACCTGGGGGGCTTCACACAGAGGAGCACCCCTGATAGGAGTGTCCTGGGGGCAAGGACCAAGACCCAGGATAGTTAAAATCCTGGGTTTTGGTCCACTGTAAAGTGATCCTATTCCCAGACAGCAAGTTTATGTAGTCACCTTCTATCCCCAGGCCAGTGCCCCAAAACAGCCTGTGTTTCATTTTTTAAAGCCTTTGCCCAATATTCATAGCAACATGAACTGAATGCAGTCGGACATATTGCTCCCTGGCCCAGCAGCCCCGCCCCTGATGCTCTCCAGAGAGGATACCTTACAGTACACACATTTAGCATTGTGGAGCACTTCAACCTGTTTTTATAAATATTAAAGAGGAACAAAACCTACCAGTGGCCAGCTTGGTATCTAAAAGAATGGCCTGAAAACTAAAAGAATCTAAAAGATTCCAGGGCCGGACGATACCTTTCCCCTGGGACATCCAGAATCTGTATGCCCCGCTGTGTGAAAACCCCTAGGGCACCCATAGACACAACCCCTTTTCCTGGTTCACCAGTGCATGCACAGACTCTTATCCAATGAGAACCAACCACTAAACTGATGTAATTCAGCAGGCGGCTCTCATTGTTGTCAATTTGGAGCATGCGCCATTCCCTTTTAGAATTTAGAACCATTTGCCAAAAGATGTAAACATAGCAGATGCTCTCACTGGCTGAGCGCCTGCGCCCTTGGACCGAGGAGAGGTTTAACTGGATGACCCGGGGGGATTCACACCCCAAAGTAGGGGCACATCATGAGCCTGGTATGGGGCAGCAGCAGCACTGTAGAATGGGCGAGGAGGGAGCTGAATTTTTCCTTCCCACACTGGGCACTATTTTGCCTGCCCTGTCACTCCTAAATGCTAGGCAGGCACCTTCTAACAACACATTGGCTTGCATTGTACTTTGAAGTCAGTGGCCCTCTTTAAAGTCTGGTCACCTAAAATGTACTTAAAAACATAAAAAGCAGAGAGAAGCAAAATTATACTCGTCAGAATAAATGTGCTTACATGAACTTAGACCTTTAAGAACATAAGCACGACGCATTGTTTAATTTGGAATCAACGTGAATCTTTGCCCAGTCTATATTTGGACTTTCATTTGGCAGCCTACCTAATGCATGAGAGGGAGAGGCGAGACTACTTTACAGATATTCACAATCTCAGGCCACTGCCATCTGGTTACCCTCTATTTCCTTTCCAAATTAAAACCTATATTCCCTGATGAGTAAACATTGCAGTGTCATTACAACCTGGAAAGCACTGAAACTATTGAGCAGCAATGCTCGATTAACCTCTTAACATTATTACAATCTTGATAGTCCATCACACCCACAAGAAGTCACAGAACATAATAACAAGCCGTGCCTCATGTCTATGATTTCCCTGCTCCTAGATGATGAATAATATGCTTGTAACCAAACCAATCTATTTTATTCACTCTGAAGGCAAATGAAAGCTGCCAGCTATAGGCTTCCTCCAAGTGAAGTAACATGCCCAGCTGCATATGACAAGTGCGCAAGACTGTGTTTTATATATCAACACACCCACTAA
This sequence comes from Gastrophryne carolinensis, assembly GCA_027917425.1. Lineage (NCBI taxonomy): Eukaryota > Metazoa > Chordata > Amphibia > Anura > Microhylidae > Gastrophryne > Gastrophryne carolinensis. Next base: position 163,099,782 of record CM051236.1, read on the forward strand.
CTGAACTAATCTTTTATAAAATGACAATAAAATCCATTCAAGCAGACCTCCAGTCAAAAAAAGAAAGTTTAGTAAATTGCTTCTCCTCTTATGATCAGCGGCATAAGCAGCGTGAGAGGGCTTAACCCCATGCAGATGTTGTGGAATGGCATAACGATTAATCACTCTTGAATTACATGCGGCAGTCATCTTGCCACACACCTGATAGTCCTTTTAGGGGGGAGCTGTGCCAGCAGCAATTCACACAGAATTGAGATAAATATATGCCTCAGAAACAAAGAGAAGCTTGCCTGTCATTTCTCACACAAGCAAACACTGAATAAACAGATAACGCAGCAAAGGAAATCTGTGTGAGGGAAACTGTTACAATGTATCCCTATGGCTGCGGCGGATGCAAAAGTATCTAATCAGGGGATACAATGTATTTAGAAGATGTCAGTAGATTCCAAAGCAAAGATAAGTCATTACCATGCAAATGGCTTTAAAAGTAGGACACTTTCCCTGTTTTTCATTTTGGTTAATTTAGCCCATGTTGATAAGATCCTGGTGCAGCCTGTGGGGGGCCTAGTGATTAGGGAATGGATCTCAGGACTGGAAGGTTGCCGGTCCGCAGTGCTAGGGCCGCTGGCCTTCGAGCCTAAAAGTCCTCAGGGCCAGGTGCACTGATACGGGATGATCCAGTGTGTGAACCCCCTCAGATCGGCTGCAAAGCCCTTATCTTTCTGCCGGTCCGTCGTTGTGATCGCAGGCCACAGCACGCACTCCACAAAAGAGATGGGAAAGTGGCCTCCTGCCGCCGTTTTCTATGCCGGCGCACAGTCAAAAACAACTGCTTTATGCCATGCATTAGTATGCACGCCATAAATCGCTGACTGGACAAATGCTCGCACATGTTCCATGGGAACAGAGGAAAGGCTAGTGGAGTGGGCGATCTGGAGGGTTTCACACAGTCCCGATTCAGGGCAAGGACCAATCACTAGGATAGTCAAAATTCTGTTGACTGGTCGACTTTAATGAATGCTTCTCAGAACTGTAAAATTGTGACCCCACGTGTGACCACATGTAGAGGTATGGAATGAAAAAGAGGGGCAGACCTTAAACCGGACCTTCAGCGTAATTTAATGAAAAGCCCAAACTCTTAAAAAACGGTTCCCCAGCATCTAAAATTAATATATTTTACGTTTTTAGTCACTAACTTATTATTCTTTCCCCCACTGGGCTGCAACTCTGTTCAGGAATTTAGGATACGGGCGCCGCCATCTTGACTCAGAAGCATCACACTTACTGAGTAGAGGAGAGTGGGATAAGGTACAGGGGGGCGGGATATAGCTGTGCTTTGCTCAGACAGAGCAGAGCTGGGGTCAGGTAAAGGTCAGCAGTCCCAGAATGCAGAGCAGCACAGTCAGGAGGCACTTCCTGTTTGCAGGCTGCCTGATAAGATGGCGGCTACCATAAGCCGCCATCTTGGATGTTTAAAGGCTCATAACATGCAGTAGATGCAGGTAGAATGATTTTTAATATGGACAATCTGTATGTACAGGGTGTGGGAAACATATAAGATAGACTCTTATTCAGAGTGAAGGATGCTTTAAACAGTGCACTATAGGACATGGAAGAGAGGCACATAGCACAGGCTTCATGTGAGCTCCTTGCTGCCTTATTTTAGCCATTGCTTGGGCTGTCCATTCCAATATCACTCTTAAACCTGACATGCAACTATAGCAAACAGATGGATACCAAAAAAAATGTGGGTAGCCTGCAGGTAACTCAAAAAATGCTAAGATGCTGAGAAAAGTCCATTTACTTTTCTATGTCCAGCATCAGTTAAAAGAAATCAGTGCAAGCTATATAAAACATAAGAACAGTCACTTTCTTTTCCTACCATGTGACTTGTTACTCCTGATCCACTCAAAGCTCACTCAACAGCTGCATGGGAGGTAAGGGCAAGTATTCTTTTTTAATCTGTGCCTATCATGCAAATAGCTTTAAAAGTAGGACACTTTTTCCCTGTTTTTCATTTTCACAAGTTCCTCAGCTGGTTAATTTAGCTCATGTTGATAAGATCCTGGTGCAGCCTGTGGGGGTCCTAGTGATTAGGGAACCGATCCCAGGACTGGAGGGTTGCAGGTTCGCAGCGCTAGGGCAGCCCACCACACAGGCAGGTGTGTGTACTCACTTTCCCTAGTGTGTTCACTGGTGTGGTTCACTTTGTGTGTTGTTCCTATGGCAGGGGTGGGAGAAAGTAGAGAACAAATTCCAATTCACAAGCACATTATAGATGATTACTCAATCTGTCGTAGCAGCATTACAACTTAAAAATAAACGCAATCGCCCGTCAGCATTGTGGGGACACTGCAAAGCAGCTGATGTTGAGGTATATCATGAAGGAGGAATCCATGTCCACTATACGTGACGCTCCAAGACTCTCATTACCGCCAGAGCTTCTCTTCACTGGCCGCAAGCTCTTGTTGTCGAGGATAATGACACTAACTGCAGGAAGTCATTACACAAACAGGGGACTTGAGGGGAATAATAAATACGGTTCAGTTAGAAAACACATGTGGGACAATAGCCGGTTCTTAAACGGTCTACTTTTACCAGGATTGCTTATATTGGTGTAATAAAAAGATAATCTTGGAATTCCATGACGAAATAGAAATAAAGGTATCAGAATGCTAAGCTATGCTAAAGGAGCTGTATTGCGAAATCACTCAACATTATATATCCCTGAGAAAAAAAATTCAAACCAAACTTGTTTATTCCTCCCGGCAGGAATAAACCTAGCAGGTTTTGGAAAGTACTAACTGATCTCTCCTGTGCATTCAACTCTTGTGTGAATCAACTCTTTCCTTTAAAAAACTTGGATACAGTTTTTCTAATGCTGGGTGTATATGTGACCCCTGCTCTTGCTCTCTAGCGTATTTATTTGGATTTTTTATTATTTAACCCTTTTTACATGATAGTGCTCCTTAACATATTTTATAACGGTAAGCATTCAGAAAGCTGAGTAAACTTAGTGAGGGAGACCAAGTTTAAAGGAAAAGTGCACTTTTGTGGACTTTCCCATCGATTCCAGGTCCAAGCAGTGGCAGAGTCTAGTTTGAAACTTAGCGCATCTGCAATCTCATCTCTGCCACCCAGGTAAAGCAGAGCTGAGCGTTCCTCTCACTGTGTCAGTCATGATGACTGGATGCACCTACATATTCACTACATGGAGTGAGCCCTTTCCACTGAAATGAATAAAGCAGGTGTGGTCAGTCATCGTAAGGAGGCATGGTCTGGATCTCCGGTAAGGTTTAGATCCCTGGAATATTGGCGATCAGCTGCGTGGGAATTTAGGTATGTAGTGTTTATTGTTTTTGTCTGGACAGTCCCCCATGCTGATATACAGTCAAAGGGGCAGCAATTTGCCCAGACCTAAAATTATAGGCAAAGTGTGCAAAGTCATCACTCCACACCAGCTCGGTGAATGGCTCCTCCCTCGGCAGCGACACCATAGCTTTGCGGTCTGCTCCTGTGTCAGAGTGCTGCTGAATTCTGTGTCTTAAAGAGGAACAACACACCCGATTCTCACTTTTTGGGGTATTGCTCCTCTCAGTGGAGGCATCCTGAATTGGCTCATCTTGCTGTGTGTGTCCCCCAAGGTTGCCCCATTTACTCATCTTCCTATCGCTCCCACGGCACAGATTCGGGGCGAGACCAAGCACGCTGATTGGCTGAACGGCCAGCTCAACTAATCAACGTGCTCTCTTTCACTCGGCTATATTCAGCGCCACTGACGGCTAAGCTATCTGGACGGCTAAGCAGAAGAACAGCACCACCGGCTGCATCCCCCGCTCAACTCCTAGTCGTTGTTTGCCAGCGCCGTCCTTTCAGAAAAGCTGGGCGTGGGTATGGCTAGAGGCAAGTCGGGATGCCGTGGTGCAGAGACGCGGTGAGGACTCCTGGACAAGATGAGTGAAACGGGGCTTGCACACAGGGCATCCCAATTCGGGATGGCTCTAGAAGTGGAACTCAGATGACCCTGGAGTGTGATGTGTCCCCACACAACAATTTTTGAACCAGATACATTTTTTCCAGGGACGCGCCCCTATACACAGGAATGAACAGTCAAGCCCAATTAAATCTTACCTTTGAATGTGACAACACAAGCTTGAAAGAAAAACTCCACTTTTGATGACATTCTTGAAAGTGTATATTATTGCGTGCCAAAGGGATGTCCGGAAGAGCTGCGAAAAAAATGCTAGAAGACTTCTTTTTGACCCACAATAATATATATTTTCAAAAATGCCTTAAAAGTTCACTTTAGCTTTAAAAGCTCAGTTTAAGGTCTGAACCTGGTGCCTTACTGGAATAGTGCATGTGATTAACGGGACACTTGAGCGGCGGAATTGATGGTCTTTCTCTAAAAAAAAAAAAAAAAAATGCTGTTGTCTGGTTGCCAAGCTGCTCCTCCTGAAAGACTTGGTGACTCTTGCAAATTTGCAAGCAGTAAAGCCCAAATAATCTAAGCTACTTATCTGTTCCAGGCCACTAAGTTAACTAGGCGTTACATTTGCAGGTAGACAACTACCCTTATTTTAGGAAACTGCTACAGTTTTGTTGATCTGTGCCCCAAAGTCACATTTGCAGACGTCACATGAACCCGCCGTGTGACCTCTGATCTACCCCCAACCTACTTGCTCAGTTTGCTGCTTGCCTGGACATGATCAGTGACAGCAGAGGATTGTGTCATCCTCATACTATTTACACTTTTTCGTCATCAATAGATCTTCACCCCTTACTAAACCAAGAATAGATTTGCCTTCCCCCCATAGCTTGACAAGGTTCCCTTTAGGTCAGTGAGCTTATTTGAGCCAATAAAACCTAATTTTTGATAGACTAAATTAAAATTCCAAAACCCAAAAATATCATGGCGAAGGGGCAAATTACAATGTGGTTTAGGTAGGTATACCCTTAAAGGCCTCCAGTTAAAAAATCAAAGCAAAGTAAAGTGCTCTTCTAAAGTCCTTCTTCGGCAATCAGTGATATAAGCTATTTGAGGGGGCTTACGTCTGTGCACCTGAACTGCATGGAAGCAGCCACCCTGCTATTTATCTGAGATCCCTGCTTCCTGCTGAAAAAATACAATTCTGCGATTACTCACCTGTAGAATTGGTATTATACGTATACAGCACGTCCTGTTCCAGAATATTCCTTACACTTGGGTAATACTTCCACAAGATGGTGCTGGACTGCAGAAAACAGCTTGAATTCCCCAGCATTGACAAGCAGTTAACAAGAAGCCGGGAGAACAATAATAACCAGAATAAACATATTAACAATCACCATACAGAGGTAACTAAGAATAATGATAAAAAGGGTGGGATGGAACAGGACGTGCTGTATACGTATAATACCAATTCTGCAGGTGAGTAATCACAGAATTGTATTATTCTAAGTATACAGCACGTCCTGTTCCAGAATATTCCTTACACTTGGGACATCCAATAGCAGTGTCCGTAAGGTAGGGTGGGATCTCCAAAAAGAAACAGCGGACAGTTTAAACCACTGCTGCCTGCAGAACTTTGCGACCAAAAGCAGCATCAGCTGAGGCCCGATTGAAGGTAGCCATTAAAAAGACTACCTTCAATCTACCCCCCCTCTTGTGTCCCCTTCCCCTTGTAGTCCGAACGGATTCGAGAAAAGTCAAGCTAGAATTAATAAGGGGAGAAATAGGCCCCAGTTTGCTAAAGAGAGATGGGATATGATCACAACAAGGGAAAAGCCTGCGTTAAGCGTTCACATAAGTATTGTATTCAAAAGTGATCTAGTTGATTATGTAACGGTTGGTATGTTAAGTCACTTGTGATAAAGCTTTTGTAAAGTGTTGGTTTGATGACGACAATATCCCTAACGTGTAAAGACTGAATTGTGATTTGGATCCGTGGACAATTCTGCTCCTACCCTTCTTTTCCTGTTGACCTACCCTTTGTTGTATATGGCAAAACTAAATAAAGAATAATAATAATAAAAAAAAAAGACTACCTTAAGAGTCAAAATGGACAAAGGGGCCTCACGCAAAGGCTCAAAGGGAGACCCCTGCAAGGCAGATAAGACCAAGTTCAAATACCAGACTGGTAACATAGGCTTACGTGGAGGACGCACGTGAGAAACCCCTTGGAAGAAAGTCTTGACCATACGATGGTGAGCAAAGGATCTTTGGAAGAAAATGGCCAAAGCAGAAACATGACCTTTGAGGGTACTAAGTTGAAGACCCAAATCCAAACCATGTTGCAGGAATTCCAGAATCCTAGGGATAGAAAACACCCTACAGGGAAGCGACTTAGACTCACACCAGTCAATGTAAGCATGCCAGACCCTATAGTAGATGGATGACGAGGACTTCTTTCGAGCCCAAATCATGGTATTAACAACAGAGGCAGGCATCCCCTTTTCCATCAAGATGGAGGTTTCAGCAGCCAGGCCGTTAAAGCCAGCGTTTGTAAATTGGGATGGCGTAGCTGCCCCTGAGTGAGCAGGTCTGGATCCTTGGGCAGAGCATACTGATCTACTGCCAACTGCACGACGTCTGCGAACCACACCCTCCTTGGCCAACAGGGGGCGACCAGAATGATTGGCACTCCTTCCTGAGCAATCTTGCGCAGCACCTTGCCCAGCAGAGGAAAAGGAGGGAACACATAAAGAAGCTGAAAGCTCTTCCAAGACATTGCTAGTGCACCCATGGCCAAGGCCAGAGGGTCCTGGGACAGAGAGACAAAGACTGGAAGCTTGTGATTGTGATGGGACACAAACAGATCCACATCTGGCTAACCCCAGCGGTGGCACAGGGAGCGAAACACCCTGCTGCTGAGGGACCATTCTCCCAGACGAGAGGTCCCCCTGCTGAGGGAGTCTGCCTCCAGATGTTCCACCCCCTAGATGTACACAGTCGAGATGCAGGGAACATTCTCCTCCGCCCAAGACAGTGTCAGGGATACTTCCTTGAGGGCCCTCTTGCTCCGGGTCCCTCCCTGATGATTGATGGAGGCAATCGCCGTCTGGTTGTGGTTGTCCGAGCGGACCTGAACCGCCTGACCCCAAAGGTGTGGAGTCAATTGGGCGAGAACCAACCTTATCGCCCTCAATTCCAGAATGTTGATAGGGGTGTGGGCCTCCTGAGGGCCACACTGACCCTGGAATTTCAGGGATCTCCAGAAGCCCCCCCAACCTGTCAGACTGGCATCTGTGGTGACTGTCTCCCAGCACGGGGCCAGAAAGGATCTGCCCACCAACAGGTTTCTTGAGTCCAGCCACCACGAGAGAGACGGTTTGGCCAGAGTGGACAGAACACCTGATCCAGGGACCGAGGGTCCCGATCCCAAACGGACAAGATGTGAAGTTGAAGAGGTCTCATGTGAAACTGAGCGTATGGAACCGCCTCGAAGCAAGACACCATCAGGCCCACCAGCTGCATCCCCTGCCGGATGGAGAGATGAGGGCAAGACATAAGGAACCTGGCTTGGACCTGAAGACTCTCCACCTTCTGCTGAGGGAGAAAGATCTTGACCTGAGATGTATCCTTAGTCATGCCCAGAAAGGACCTCACCATTGACGGTGACAGGAAAGACTTGGGGTGGTTGATCACCCAGCCGAAGGACTCCAGTGTGGACACCACCAGCTGAGTATCCAGCTCGGCCTGCTGGAGAGATTGAGACATGATGAGAATGTCGGCTAAGTAAGGAAGGATGCAAATTCCCTGAGATCTCAGCTAAGCTAGTACGCCTGCCAGTACTTTGGTGAATACCCTGGGAGCCGAGGCGATACCGAAAGGCAAAGCCACAAATTGATAGTGCAGATCCTCTAGAGCGAACCTGAGGAATCTCTGATGACCCGGAAAGATTGGTACATGAAGGTAAGCGTCCTTGATGTCTACAGAGGTCATGAAGTCCCCTGGGCGCAGAGAATTGACAGCTGAGCGCAGAGTCTCCATGCGAAAGTGTTTGAATCTGACAAATTTGTTGAGGCACTTTAAATCCAGGATAGGTCTCATTTTGGGAACAGTGAAAGATTGGAATAATAGCCTCTGCCCCTTTCCCTCAAAGGCACCTGGCAGATGACCCTCAACTCCAGAAGGTTTTGGACAGCAAGGCACAGACCCTGAGCTGACAGGGGGTTTAGAGTCATCCGGGATTTGATGAATCTTGGGGGCAGCCAGGCTGTAAACTCTATCTTGTAACCGGAGGACACTACCTCCTGAATCCACCGGTCTGAGACGTGAAGCCTCCAGACGTGAGCAAAGAGCCGAAGCCGTCCCCCCACCTGGATGGGTGAGGGCGCCCCTTCATACCTGAGGAGGCTTGGGTGAGGATTTTGGCTTAGGACCCCAGGAGAGGTGAGGACGGCTACGTCCTCTGCCCCTTCCCCAGTGATCTCCGCGGGCCCCAGTAAAGGAAACTCCTCAGCCAGGTCTAAAACCAGGTCTAAAACCACGGAAGGATGGGGGAAGGGCATCCATCCCCCGAAAGGACCGGGACGGCCTCCTACGTTGAGGTAATCTACCGCCCCTGGCAAACAAATCCAAGCGTTCACCAAAAAGGCGCAGGCCATTGAAAGGGAAACCAGTGAGAGCCTTCTTAGCAACATTATCAGCTACCCACTGGCGTAGCCAGACAGAGCGGCGTATAGCCACCAACAGGACAGAAGTTCTACCACACATTCTAATGGCATCATCCATAGCAGACAGGACATATGCAACAAATTCATAGCAAAGCAGGAGAGATCTATACTCCCACGTCATGAGAGGCCCCCTCTAAGAGACTCTTAAGCAAACCCTTAATAGTAATAGCTGTAATGGCAGAGGCACAAACCGGGCATAGCGTGGTCCCCACACAGGCATGGCAAGCCAGTTGGTCCATACGCCGGTCCTCACCATCCCTCAGGGTAGTAGTGTCAGGAGAATGCATGACAGATGTATTGGAGAGCCACAGAACGGGCGCGTCCACCTCGGGAGGACATGACCAACGCTTAATCACATCAGCAGGAAAGGGATACCTTTTGTCCCAACTCTTGGGCACCCCTGGCAGCTTGCTAGGCTTCTCCTACTCTTTGAGCACCAGATTATTAAAGTGAGACTGCTCAGGGAATTCCAAACATGGTTTAACCGCATGAAAGAGCTCGCCCTGCTGCTGCGGAGCCACGGCAGGAGGGGATATACAGAGCACTTCAAAAGATATGAGCCAAAAGCCTGTCAGTGACCATAGATCTTCCCCAAAGGGAGACCCTGTACCACCATAAACCCTAGGCTGCTCCTCAGATGATTCTGAATCAGAGAACAATTCCCCCTCCTCCAGGGGGGAATAACCAGTAGTGTCAAAAATGTCCTCAGTTTCCACAGGAAAGAAGGAGACAGCGGGAGATAAATGCCGCTTCTTAGCAGAAGCCTTACGTGAGGCAGACCCAGCAATATGTTTCTCAATGCTGGCCACCCGTGCAGCCAAATCAGGCTGAGACTCCCCACTGGTATGCTCCTCGTAGGGGGTCAGATACAGGCGTGGGGGCGTAGGCGAAGCCTGAGGGGGCGCAGGCCCAGCAACAGGTAACCCAGACTGCAGTGCAAGTACCTGCTGGGTGCAGAATACACATACCCTGACATCATCACCGACTGGGGATACCCCCACACGCAACACATAGCCGGGCTTGTCCCGAAGGAACCCCAGGCTCATTATCCCCAGAAGCCTCCATATGGTGATTTGAATAGCACAGTAGGCCAGTAAGGGTTAATGCTAAAGAGCTACTCGGGATGCCCCAATGAACCGCTAGGGAAGTGGGAGATAATGAGAGGAGAGGGCCAGGAGAAACCACAGGACTGCAGGTTTATCCCGCCTGAAAGACATAATCAAAATATTCCCATGAGAATAAGGCATAAGAAAAAAACAGAGAAAAATCACCCCACCGGGGAACTCACAGACCACAAGGAGCCAGCAGCAACAGGAAGAAGACAAAATGGCGTCCGCAACCTCGAGGGGCGGGCCGTGGAGATATGAGGTAAAATGCATCATCCACAGAGCCTGCCCCCCCCAAAGAGGGCGAAGCACGCCCACGTGATCCGGCTGGCCAGTAGCGGCCGGCAGCTCTGAGGTGAGTGGGGCTGCCAGCCGCGGAGCGCAGTACAAACGCGCGGCAGCGCGTTTTAATAAAGTGACAAGCACAACATAAGTCTAAAGTCATAAACCACTAGACAACCCCCCCCCCCCCCGGAGATCTCCCGAAGGGAGAATTCCCAGGGGGAACGGCGCCCAGGGGCTAATATGAGGAATGAGGTTGGAGGGGGAATGGGAATAGGGTTTAACTGCACAGGGTAACCTGGCAAAACCATGAGGCAGTGGGGGCATCCCAAAAGGCTCACCATTAGCCTAAACCGCCTACCCTGTTCGAGCAGGGACTGCGGTAGGAGCCTAGCTCCTCAGCACCGTAGTGCTACCTTCACCCGAACCTTATCAGCCGAGGCTGGAAGGCAGCAGATGGGAAGGAACGGGTGGGAAAAGTCCTGCAGGGCCACAGGCAATAAGCCCCGCTCACCTGCGCCACAAAAGAGCTATCTTCTATCTTCTCAGCGCAGACTGCAGAAATAAACTGGGTGGGAGGTCCCTGACTTATATAGGGCCGGGAGGGGCCACAAGCTGTTTTCTGCAGTCCAGCGTCATCTTGTGGATGTATTATCCAAGTGTAAGGAATATTCTGGAACAGGACGTGCTGTATACTTACAATAAACAGCCCCTGTGCAGTCACCCTTATTACGAACCAGAAGCATTCATGTAGTTCAGGAACATAGAATCAGCAGGCTATTCCACAATATCTGAGGTTAAGCCCTCTCAAACAGCTTACATCATTGATCATAGAGGGGGTTAAAGGAGCAATTTACAGTACTAAACTTGGAGGTCTGCTTTAAGCTAGTTACAGGTCATCCTTTGCCCCTAAGCCTTAAAGACTTTTGTGGGCCCTGGACTTTTAAAGCAGCACAAAACCCTCCCTGGGAGCCCGCATCCGCCCTCCCCGCCAGAGTACCTTGGGCAATGCTGCCAGCCCTCGGTGGCCTAGTTTAAAAAGAAAAAAAAATTTTTTTTTCCAAAGCTTGGCCCCCTGGCACTTTAAAGATCGACGATTGGCTGATCTCAGGGGTGCCGGGTGGCATGCGCTAGTTGGCTGGACACATGCCCAGCTTTCTTCTTGAGCACTCACAGCTCCTGCGCCACACCCATCCAAATCGCTGGGTGCAGGAGCGCATGCAGCTACAGGGATGCCAGGGATCATATCATCGCAGGAGCTGAGTTTACTGGTGACCCGGGGGTTTCACACAGCAAGGCATGCCATTATAGAATACCCCCTGGGGAGGCAGACTAGCGGCTGGCCCTATGTTTTTTTTTTTTAGATTTCAGAGCCGGCTGGCAAGGGTTTTGGTTCGCTTAATTGTAATTAAAAGTTACATTTTATGGGTGGGTTTGGTAGAACCAAATTTCCCACTAAGTTTTGGGCTGCAGCATACCTATTGTATCTGAGTACTGCCAGTTTCAGTGAAGCAAAATTCAAAATCACTCATGAGGTGAATTGCTTTTCTTCTTGGTTTTTAGTTTAATCTTGCTTCTTCTTGGTTTTTAATTTCTTTTTTAATAAAGAAGAAAAAAAGGGTGCAAAAACTCTAGTTTCTCTTTAAAAATTCCGATTTATTTCAATTTTCAATTAAAAAAACTGATTTTCATTTTTTCTTGGCTAAATGAGGCTGTTGTCACTCAGACTAATAACTGGTCTCTATAAAGGGCCGACAGCCGGGCCCAGTGCCAGTCTCTTATGAAAATGAATGAGCACTATCTGCTGAGCCAAGGCTCTCACAAACTCGCTAGATGGATATTGCTGGGCCACGGTGCTGCTTAATGCTGGGAAAATGACTGCAACGACTGACTGTGCCCACAGGCCAATCTCCATCATACCATTGTATGCCAGACACTCGGGTTACATGACATTTCCTGAAATATCTTTTTGTTTTGCCAAAATAATTAATATGAAAGTGGGTGATTAACAGTAATGTCATCCCTAGCAGCAAAGCAAGAAAAATAATGTAGCCTTAGAATAATCTTCTCAAGACCATGTTAAAGATATCTTTTGCATCTTCAGCAGTTACTTAAAAGCACTGAAAAATTCATAACTGACTTTAAATATATTTTCACAAATAAGATAATATTTGGGATATTATCAATATTTGTAACTGGTTATTTTTTTTTGCTGTGCTTTACCATATCAGATCTATATTTTCATTAAAAAAAAACAGAGATGGGTATTCCCAGCCCCACCCCCCCGCCCTGAGGGGAAGAAGCTCCTCTTGGGCGCCAGAGAAAGCCGCCAGAGGTCTGAGTAACGAAATGCACTGTAAAGCACCACACACACACATTATAAATAAATAAAGATGAATTCAATAAGGGACCCGCCCCCCCCCCCCCCCACAAGGGTATCCGGGAGAGGGGGAATCCATGCTAGGGTGGGAGCCAAGGGACGGGGCATCCCAAACCGGGGTCACCAACCCGGTTAGCCGCCTACCCCTTGTTATGGGGTCTCACGGCGGAGTGTAGCTCCTGAGCACCTAGGGTGCCATCTACAATTGCCCGGACCAGCAGCCTAGGCTGGGAGGCAAGTAATAAAATATAAATAAATAAAAGAATCCGGGCAGGAATAGAACAATATCCCGGCTACCTGCATGGAGGAGACATCTCTGCAAGATCGCCATCTACAGGTCAGTATACCCACATGTAATGAATGTCTTGAAGCGGGGTGTGTGACATACTTAGAATATAGATCAAGCTATGCCCCCATCATAAATACAGATTAGTCTGCATTCGCCCACAGCAAGCAGCTTGAATTTGTCAACACTATCAATATAGATCAGTCTGCGCTCCACCCAACAACAAAATGGATCAACCTGCATTCCCCACTACCAATATATTTCACCTGTATTCTTCCCACCAGCAAAAAACATCATCCTACATTCCCCTAACACCGAACTGTGCTCCCCCACAAATACCAGCCAGCCAGACTTTGTTTCACTTACTTAGTGTCATCATATCTCATGGTTCCATTTAATTTGAATATTACCTGGCAGCAATTCATCATTTCCATTAACTTTTTAAACAAATGAGCCCTCTGCCATGATAAAACACCATACACAAACAATACATCCATATAAATATCCCTTTTAAATGGCAGCCATCAGTAGAGCTGCCAGCATCAATCCCTATACCGCAGCCTATTATTAGCATGGAGCACAATGGTTGAGTTCACAGGAATCCATTTTTTCCAGCCTGCTTATCTCAGCGGACTAATATTTTACAGTCCATGAAATAAGAATCTTAACCAATGAAAGTGAACATACAGTTTTAGTGCAGTATAGTATACATACAGTGTCTTTTTTTTTTTTACTTTCAAATCTTTCTTTGTTTTATTTGAATATTCAATATTCAAAACTAGTGCATGGCATGTCCAATGTTTATCAACGATTTACATTTTATGGAATGACATACAGTAAAGCATTTCGTACAGATAATCATTCAGTATAATCATACACAAAAAAAAGGTGCTGTGAAAAGGAACTGGTCACCTTTTTGTCGTCTATTCACAGATGGCAAGTAGAAAAAGTTAGCCTCTGAAGATTGCTGGAGTCCTAAGAACTTTTTCTCATTCTCTGTAATGACCCATTCTTCTACTCCTCCTGCACTTCCCACTACAACCTACTACCAGGGCTGGCCCTTGTGCTGTTTAGAGCGGGCTGACAAACAGGGTGTTACTGTCATGGGGGGATAACCCATAGCTCTGCAGTTTTCTTTTCCCTTAAAGTGGACCAACACCTGATGCTGATTGGCTCGGGAATCTATAAGATTCCCGGGCCGATCAGCATCGGGCCTGCGGGGCACCCCGATCGCTGTGTGAAACCCCCCAGAAAGCCCCGAAATCCCTACCTGCTCCTCGATCTAGCGGCGCATGCGCGAGCCGCTGCGGCCGCTTGCGCATCCCTCTAGCAGGGCGCGCACCCGCCAGCGCGCTCCCTGTAAGAGTGACACGCGGGAGGCGGCGGGCGCGCTCGCTTGTCCGGCGACGGACCTCGCTTGTTCGGCAGCGGGGATTGGCTGCAGCGGTCACGTGGGAGCAGGGACAGGTGAGTTTTTGGGGCTTTCTGGGGGGTTTCACACAGCGGGGCACCCCCGATCGGGGTGCCCCACTGAAGTGGACCAAAACCCAGGAGGGTCAAAATCCTGGGTGTTGGTCCACTTTAATGTTATTGTTAGATTGCTTTCTGTTTCAAAGCTTTTATTGCTTTTTAGAGGGACGTTTCAGGTAAAGGGTTTGCCCTCTGCCCCATGCTGGCTGTCTGGGGCTGCTTCTTTCATTTACCAGCATTTTGTATTCCGTGATAAACCCTATAGAACTTGCTTCCTTCTGCGGACTCATTTTTCAGGATCCCCCGAAAGGAATGGACTTCTGAAGCACACAGGTATGAGTAATCATCTGCTGCTGAGGAGGTGGGAACAAAGTTCAATGGGAATTATTAAGTAAAAAAAGTAGGTAGAATGAAAGTGCAGTCATGATTGATGAAGAAGATTCACAGGCTTTAGCATTTTTTTTTTATTGAAAATTGTATAGTCGAAATTGTGAATTGCATAAGACAAGAAGATCAAATTCTAGACAGTAAAAGAACAGTAAAAAAGTAAAAAAAACAAAAACAAAACAAAAAAGGGTAGCGGGTCAATTAGCATCAGCTGCTTCCTGCTAGTCCCTTTCCCATGATCCAGGAAGCACACTTCAGTGCCATCTCCAGACTAAAATTAGAGAGGCCAACACAAAAACTATCCCCTTTAGATAAGGATGACTAGACTGCATTAAGCAGCAAAGAGCACACAAGATTATGCCCAAAATACACATTCAACACGATTAATGGCTTGTAACAGACAATTAAGTAACAGTACCAGTCTGTTGAGTCATCTGTATACTACACATTTATATAGCTCTAAAAATATTCCACAAATCTGTAAAGACGACATTGGGAAATGCCCATAAACCGCTGCCCAAAAGAATCTTACAGGCAAATGTCTCCTTCACATAAAAAACCCACAGGACAATCTCCAGATCAACCTAATACATTGCACAGGGAATCAGTCTTCTTAGTAACCAGCTGGAACTATAGAAAGTGCTGATGTATAATGAAACCAGAAGACTTGCTTGTGCGTAATCACAGGGACCAATAGTAATAGTTAATGGGCACACCAGCAGCTATGTGAATTTAAAGAACCAATAAGACTGCAACCTAGATAGTAAAGGGAGTTCAGATTTATTAAACTTGACCAAGATTACACTAAAATACTCAAATAAAGTGGACGACCCTGTGTACGCACGCATGCTGATGCTCGCGCTTCTGTGTGGCAGGTACTTCCTGAGCCCGAGGGCCTTAAAAAAAGGGGCCTGTGGCAATAGGAAGTTGCCTGCAGATTTTCTTGGAATGACGCTTGCCTCTTTTCCTGTTTGACTTTTGGCTCTGTCTTCTGGCTTTGGATAACAACCCACTCTGGCTCTGACCCTCTGGCTCTTGGTTTACGACCCTGCTCTGGCCTCCCTGACTTTGGGCACAATCTCTCTCTGGCTCTCGACTCTCTACTTGGATGATTACCTGTTTTGGGTCACTGAACACCGGCACTGCATTACAGCTTTCCCTGGCTCTGGACTCTGGCTTCCCCGCACCAGCTTCCCCTAAAACCCGGACTAGAATTTTCCCAAATTTGGGCTCACTGGACACAGTAGTGGGACCCCAGTTTTTCTACAGCGTAGTCCGCCACTCCTTGCGGAGGGCTCCAGCTGAAAACTGATCTGTCCCCACGCCGAAACCAGTGCGTGGTGTAGTACTACCAATTACCCCTCGCTGGCTCCCCTCAGTTACAATCAGCTTTAACTACCTATTGCCTTCCAGATCTTCAGCCATTCCTGCCTGGTGTTCCTGATTCTGCATCACCTACCGGCCCTCCCCTCCCCCTCCACACAGCTGTCTGTATCTACATCTGCCTGGATTAATTTCATGGACATCACAGTTATGTCTGTGTGTTTTTCAAGAAATATCTAGTTCTTGAGATTTCAGTTTCGATTATGTGAGACATTATTGTGTGGTATATATCACACTAATTCAGACCACAGCACCCTCCTCAGTTTGCATGAGAGTTCCTAGTTCATTATGTGTATGCTGAATTATTGTTGATTGAAGAGTATTCTTGACATAAATGGCTACTCCACTGACCTTTTTCTAATCTGTCTTTTCTGTACAATGTGTAACCGGGTATGGCTATCTCCCAGTCATTGTGATCCTTGAACCAAATCTATGTTATTGCAACAAGATCCAATTCATCTCTGAATATGATTAATTCACAGAGTTTGTTGCCTAAGCTGTGAACATTGGTACACATCATGTGGAGGTTGTTGGTATTGCATTCTAGTTTGTTCTTGATCTTTTCCACCTCTATCCTACCACTGACCAGGTTTCCTGAAGTGCCAACATCCTGCTTCATCCTAAGTGGTTGGGGACAGAAATCTTCCTTACAAGTTAAATCTCTGTCCCCTTCATCTAGTTTAAATCTCTATCAAAAATGTTTAGAGTTCCACTCAAAGTTCTTCTGTGCCTTTTTGTGAAGAATAATACATAATAAGATAAGCCTATAAAGCTGTTAAAAAATGCTTCCTGGTCCGAGTCATTGCCTGGTATGCCCCCTCTATTGCAGGGAATAGAATTAACGTGCTCCAGTCAATGATTTATGCAGCAGCTAGACCAGCGAGTGTTGGCCAGGTGCCCAAGGAATCATGGGGCATGTGCACACCGAGGGGCCCAATCTCAGACAGAAGTACATTTATAAGCAATGGACTGGAGTATTATTTTTTCTTTATTGTTGGCCTTTAAACACTTCGTTCCTAGGTACGTCAGTAGAGTGAACAATCACATTAAAGCGTGAAGCTGTGTTTTAAAGCTTTGGCACTTGTTTAACAATAACTAAACAAATCAAGAAAAGAAGGCATGAAGTTTAACAGTCTTGAGTTAACAAAAAGCCACTTAGTGATGACAACAATAAGAAAAAGAAAGGCCAAGAATAGAAAGCAGAGAAAAAGAAGACATCTAAGATGTATGACCGTCTGTCCTAAGGTTCCAAAGCCAGCCTAGCATTACTAAACAGCTGCCACAAAACAAAGCCATCATTTATCTGGTGGGGAGATTTCTTCTGGTCTATCTGGTTGGATTTCTTTAGAATGGTTTCTTCCTGTGAGTTTTGTCAGTTTATTGGTGTTATTGAATTAAAAACATAATTTGGTCTAATGGAAAATCCCAATATTGGGGTTGATTCGGAGTCAGTTGAGAATTCTCACTCATTTTTAGGAGAGAAAACTGCCATTAACTTTCATTGTCTACCTTGGTATTCAGAGCCAGGCGAAAATTTACTCTCGGTGGACAATCAAAATCAATGGCAGTTTTCTCTCCTAAAAAGGAGTAAGAATTCTCACCTGGCTCTGAATCGACCCTATTGTGTCATAAGACTGGCGGGTAGTGCACCAATAGCAACCTTTCTGTGGTGACAAAGTTGCTAAGGTTGAGCATATATTTTTAAGTAATTGGGTTTCCAGCCATAAAACGAAATAAATCCCTAAAAAGAAACAGTAGACAACAAAACAGTTTACCAAGTTGGAATGCCCCATACTACTGGCTGAACCAAAAAGTATTTTGACATTGCTCTAGTCTAAGACCCCCACAATTAGGGATGTCCTGTCCTCATGTAGAACTGTGGTTCTCAAGCTTTTTATTCCAAGTACCCCCTAGCCACAAGACATTCCAACAGAGTATCCCCAAAGCTCCAATTATAAATGTTACCAAAATAAATAGGCTGCATGCCTCGTAGCACTTTTAATGCCCCTGGGGGGTACATGTAGAAAAACAGTGATGTAGAGCCATTGGAGGCCCAAAATCAGGCAGGATGCCTTTCTCCCTTTCTGTGGTGGCATTGGCCACCAGGGTACATTCTCCAGTGGCAACAAACAGAATTCACAATGGCTACCAATAGTGACATAAGATGTGTAAGCGCCGTGGGAATGTGACCCAGGCCCAATTTTCACGCTTTTCAGCAGACTAGTTTGGAATGACCATAAGGCCTATGGTGCAGGACCGAGGACCACTGCAAGATTTAACACTGGTGGTCTGCTTTAAAAGTGGATCATTATCCCCAACAGGGATGCCTGGGGATGAGAGATGCACAAGTTATAAGTGGACTGTATGATAAGGTCATCAAAAAGAAATGATGTGCTTTTGCAATAAAAAATAATAAGTTCAATTATGCACTAACCAACTTGAATGAACTAGAATGACCATATATGTATACCTGGAAGAACCTAAAACACCTGACGGGATCATCAGGTATTTTTAGGTTCTCCCTCCACTTGTACATGTATGGTATTCTCAGAATGGTGCCAGTTAGACATTAGGCAAATCGCTAAGGTTCTTCCTCTTCCACTGGGATAATCACGAGAAGGCTTCACAGGTTGACACATTGTCATGTCTGGCTATGCAATTTTAATGCCCAACTTGGTGATTATTTCCATAATCACCTGCCCTTTGATCCCACAAAGCAGGTAAACCTAGGCCTAGGCCTTTAAATGAACTTTAAGCTTGGTTACCACAGACATGGAGTAAAGCTACATTGCCATGTAAGGACTATAGACCTAAAAATGTTCTGTCAGGTTTTAATTAGGCTCAGACATTAATACCTGCTTAATATGATTCCTATTTGTGATGTCCTATAGTCGGAATTGGTGAGTATCCGCCCACCTCTGTCTGAGCCGAGTATACACCTTGCCGGGATCCAGCCCTACAGATATGTTTGACACATAAAGTGCATGCAGCAGCATCCCCTCTGTGCACACTCTACAGGCCCAACAGACCTGATAGTCTGCTGGTGGGAGCACACACAGAGTAGGGATTAGGGTATGCCACTGCACACACTTCTCATGCCAAATTAGTCTATAGTGCTAGGCTAGCTGATTATGCATCTCGAGCAGGGGGGTTAGTCAGCAATTCCTGATTGGGATGGCCCTGGGAATCCTACTATATGGACCAAAAATTAGGCTTTTCCTCTGTGCCTCTCTCCAAGGGACGTTGTCATTATGCAAAAGCAAAGCAGACAGTGTTTAGGATGCCAAAATACATAAATGCTCCTGGAAATGCACAAAATTATGCCATGAAACTCAATGTCCCCCTGCTCACCTGATCCTGTACAGCTGAGGGCCAATGGGGTTCCCTGGGTGATCATTTTTGGGTACTTTAAAGAGGGTTTGGATGCCCCCAAGGCTATCATTTAATTTAGGATCTCTGTGCCCAATTTCAGCAGCGTAGGGTAGGGAACTATAAATCTAGCATTCTAACTCCTAAGGCCAAGCCTCCTGGCTTCACATTTTCTCAGTGCCACCAATGTACCAGCAACGTACATTTAGTAAGACATGAGATGTGAAACGAGTGACCATTCCCATGACAACAGCAGTATACCATGAAGTCTTTGTATGTCTTTGAGACTTACCACAAAAACCAGCACTGCTGGTAGTCTTAGATGCAATGCTGATAGTATAGGCTTCAGAATTGCGTGCACATTGCTTTGCATCTCACGTCTTTGTTAACTGCACATCAACAGGATCATTCACACTTTTTCTCTATGGCAGAAGGCAATACAAGCAAAGCATAGTACCTCTTCAATGAAGAGTTTTGCCACACTGTGCTAGGGCACTGAAAGAAGGAGCTTACAAATTTCTTGAGCAGACTGCTTACCCTTACACTGTCTAGAGCTGCCGATGCTAACTGAGCCACATGGAAAAAGTTGTTTTTACTATTTTACCAATACTGTTAAGGGGTTAATCCAATGATCCACAAGAGATTCAATTCACATCATACTGCAGAACCTGTTAAGAACTCAAAATAATTATATATATATAATGTACTCTCTGTGGGTGGAATCTGGCAGAAGAGTCAATATCAATTCATCCCCCCCCCCCCCCCAAGACGTGAGGGGCCTACTAATAATTTTGGACTGAAGGGTTAATTTAAGCATATACAACAGACTGAGGAGCAAATAAAACATGCAGATCTAGCAGCTGCTTGGTTACTTACTGGATGGCTATTCACAATCCAGCCTAATAACTTACTCTAAACCAGATATTCCAAGTTTATAGATCTGAATTGGCAGGTAAGGCAAATGGGATTAGAACAAATAGTTGCTGGTAATAGGGGAGATCCAGTTATAGGACAAGGTTTCCTTCTGTCACAGACAGGCTTCTGCGCTCCACAATCACAACATTCAGGATATTTAACCATTCACATAGTGCACTGTTACTTTTTAGAAATAATAATGGCATATTTGATCAGTGTCAGAGATCTTGTAGAGAGAGAGAGAGAGAAGAGAGAAAAATGCAGGTTGACATTGCTGGCCCACTAGTAACCTGGTTAAAGCAATGAGCATAGCTTCAGTGTTTACACTGTACACATGAAACAAGCATACTGCTTGAAAAATTAGAACTTTCTTTATTTGCTTACCCGGTTTGGTGGTTTTCAGTCCCACTATCCCTAATGCTGGGAAGAACAGCTTTGTGGCCAGACCAATAGCATATTTAAATGTAGATATTTTGAAGCCTTTCAATGCTATTCAATTTAAATTCTCAGGTAATTTTTCAAGCATGCTTTACAGATAACCCTATTGTGACTAGTTATAACAGTAAAAGGAAACCAGCAATAGCTTTGTGCAATATTCATCAAGGGAGTTTCAAACCTAAAGCTGGAAAGACCTGTACGACAGGATTTTTCTGTCCATATGTCAGATGACCTGTGCAGCTTCATTCTTTACCCTAAAGCTTATCTACTCTTTTTTAATAGGTCACTTACCTGACACAATAACCACCAAGGTCGATAAGACTAGACAGTATACCACCACCATTGATAGGAGGCATCCATCTTACCCAAAACTGAAAGGGCACCAGTATGTCTTGTGATGAATAATCACATGCACTTGCCCTCTCTTCCCTAACAGTAGACCACGGGTATCCTTTTATAGGTGAGTAGGAGTGGGTCTCAACTGCAATACCAGTTTTATAGAATGAGCTCAAATTCCACATGCATTGCTTGCTATGGTCTGGATATAGCCGACACAATGGTCTAGATCAGTGATATTCAACTGGCGGACCTGGGTCCGAATGCAGACCTCAGCCCCAGATTTGCGGACCCCTGACCTGACAGCCCTGCACTCAATATATAATACTGTGGGGCCAAAAAAAAAAAAGCTCCCCGTTCTTACCCAGTGCCCTGTAGAATTTTGGAGTGGGGGTGAGCAGCCTTTTTTTAGTTTTGCCTAGGGAATCTATAGGCCCTCCCCCAGTGTGCTGATTTCTAACAATCCACCCCCCGCCCGGACCTTCACCTCTCACTGTATGCCTTTTAAATGGACCTTTACAAGAAGTGGTTGAGTACCCCTGGTCTAGATCCAGGTTCTCAACCTGCCATACGTGGGAATGTTTGGGGTGCACCAACAACAGGGGTCTGATTGGTCTATTATATTATTTTAACAGTAAAACATTATTCCTTTTTGCTTAAAGTAGACCCCCGCCCCAGGTTCCTCAGTCCTACAGCGCATGCACAGCCTCTCGTCCAGTCCGCGCGCTGGGACCCATTACCGTCCTAGAGCCTGTCTAAGACGAGCGGCTCCGAGCGCGCTGGCAGCCGCATCACACGTTACCCTTTAATAAGGAGCATCCACAAAAGCCTGGCGCAGGCACGGACCCTGCTAAAGGGATATCGGAGATGCTAAAGGGATAGCGAGTTATGTGGGGCATCCCGAATATGGATGCCACGGGAGAGCAAGTATGCCTTCCCTGGAGTCTCAGTTCCCTGGCCCACTTAAAAAGCGCTATGAGGCCTGTGGCCTACCCGTTTTGGTCAAATTTATCATTGATCCCCTCCTTGGGGGTACTCTGAACTTCTTGTCTCTAGGGGGTACTAGGCGTAAAAAGAACCACTGGTCTAGACTATCTTTCATTTCCGACACCTATAGGAACCTCACTCATAAACACAAGTTACATCACGTATGTGTCAGCTATGGCCTGTAAGCCCTTTCTATTGTGAGCTGGTAAACCTACTACCCAGCTGTCTCTCATGAAAAGATCATCTCTCTCTTTACCCGTTTCACCCCCCTTTTAGGTTTGATGTCTACTGTAGGTCTGTATTATTACTGCAGGTCACTTCTTTCTACCTTTTTCTATCTTAATTACAGTCACACTCTAATTTTTGTAATGATCCTTATCAGATGCTATGTTGGGGAATGTATACTTCCTTTGACCCCCCAAGGCCATATTTAGCCAGGACACCCTTACTGCAAAATCATGTTCTGTTTTTTTCCTGCATGCAACCCAAGCAACTACAAATGACAACCACCAGACTCCAAAGTAAACATTACAATCACAAATATAAATGTACAATCACAAATATAAATGTACTTTATCAATAGTTTATGGTAATTAAAGAAGCAAATATCTGTGAAGTGTAAAGAAAATGGTGCATGCTTTTCCAAATTTTTAAAAATAAAATAATAAAGTGTGATGTGCATATGTATTCAACCCCCTGTACTCTGATACACCAAAACAAAATCCAAGCCACTGCATTAGTACATAGCATGCACCTGTATTTAATTTATTCCTAGTATCACTACAGCTGTTCTGTAAAGGCCTAAGAGTTTTTTAGAGAACGTTGGTGAAAAAACAGCATAAGGGAAACAAAGGAACAGACCAGACAGCTCAGGGATAAAGTTGCAGCAAAGTGTATTGCAGGGTTAGGTTATAAAAAAAATATCCCAAACTCTGAAAATCTCATGGAGCACTGTTCAATCCATCATCCAGGTATGACACAACTGCAAACCTTACAAGACCTGTCATCCACCGAAACTGACAGCCCAGGCAAGGAGAACACTAATTAGCAAAGCAGCCAGGGTCACTGCGAGGGAGCAGCAAAGATCCACAACTCAGGTGGGAGAATCGGTCCACAGGAAAACTATTAATCGTGTACGCCATAAATGAAACCTTTATGAAAGTGTGGCAAGAAGAAATCAATTTTTAAAAACAAGCCATAAGTGTTATTTGCCGTTTGCCTCAAGCTATGTAGGAGGACACATCAAGCATGATGGAGCAGGTGCTCTGGTCAGATGAGACCAAAGTTAAACTAACCAAGTTTTTAGCTGAGTGAGGTAGAATTTATCTTATCTGGAATCTAAATAAAAGTGACATAGTCTGTTGAGAAGTATCAGTTGACTTTAGTAAAAAGCTTCCTTAGCAATTTGGACCCCCAACCAGGACTTCCATTTGGGCAGTACAGGCAGAACTCCTGCATGGGTCCCAACCACACAAAAAGGGGGGGCTGGTTGCTGCTCCTGATGGTAGCCCCACAGAAACTTGTTTCAGGCTGCCCTGCCTCCACCTATGGGCACTTACCTGGCATAACTAAAAGGTACATGGTTGCAATCCTTATTTTTACTACTTGCAGCATGTGTATTACCAATCTCCACTACTACAAACCCCTACTAAATACTGCTCTACCCTAAAACTTAGTAACCCTACATTGTTCAGTTGAAGTTCTTCACAGCTTCCCAGCTCAGAGCTTCTTGCCACATGCCATTTGTAAAGGTCTCCAGACAGCGACATGCAAGAGTAGCTGTGCTTTGCTATTCTGGTTCATTAGCAAATGTATCTCAGGTATGTTTGCTACCTCCACCCATTACTTAACTATCTGTGTTATTTCAAGATTAGGTTACGTCCATTTCTGACAAGAACAGGAGTTTACATTGAGTGTTACGCGAGAGCAACTAAATAAATATTTTCCGAAATAACATGTCTTGAAAGTGGAATAATTTCAATTTAAAGCAAGCATCCGCAGTATCAGAAGAATTGGGTGGAAGCTGCTACCATCATTACTAAATGTGTTTTAACCCGCTAACACTTTTGCACAGACATAGCCAGCCCCTAATGCCCTCTGCTGTTGTATAACACCTTGCTAAAGAAGGCATGCAATTGAGAGTATCTGAAGTTTTTTTTTTTTTTTAATCAATATTTTTATTGAAGTTATATTAAAGGTACACTGGCTTACAATCATACATCACAATTTGTAAAATATATAAAGACGTGCAAAAAGATGTAATCTTGTTCACCTATAAAAAAAACAGTGTCGATACAGACAGGAAATAAGGTACGCGTAGTAAAGACCACGTACCAAGAGATAGAAGACAGAAGGTGAGAGAAGAGGGGCAAGATAGAGAAGAACAGAAGGATGGGAACAGGGAGGGGGGAAGGAGTGGGGGTGAGTGTCCAGCCGCCGCTTGGCTTGAGATGAGTGCTAAGCATCATTGAGATGTAAGGAGGGATCGATCAAAGTTTTTGGGGTGGAAATGAGTGATCCAGCCCTCCCATGTAGGGGGTGAGGTCACCTTGCATCGAAGCTGCCATCTTCTCGAATAACATTACATCATTGATGCGAGGGACCAGGCTCCCACTAGGGATTGTGCTCTTCTGCCATGAATGAGCTATTATAAGCTTAGCTGCAGTCAGGACGTGTCTTATAAGCTCAAATTGTGATCTAGTGCAATTGGGGGGTTTCAAATTGAGCAGGGCGAGTTGGGGCGTGGGGGTCAGGTGTAACCCTGTTGCCTTCCCTAAAAGATAGTAGACCTTAGCCCAAAAGTGGCGGACCACCCTACACTCCCACCAGATATAGATGTAAGATCCCTGGAGCCGGCATTCTCTAAAGCACTCCAGTGGGTAAGAGGGACAAAATCTGTGAATCATATCCGGAACAAGATACCAACGGAGTAGAACTTTAGTGTTGACCTCTTGGGCACCGATGTTCAGGAACCAAGAGAACGAGTTCCGCCATGCGGCGATAGTTTCATATCTAGATCCTTTTCCCATCTAACTGTGTATGCCTGCTCGCACAATGCCTTATAAACCGTGGCTATCATCCCCTTCCCCAGGGGATATGCCCCACATGGTGTGGATGGCCCTGGCGCAGCTCCCGTCCTGAGTTTGGAGGCTATGTAGTGGGTTATCTGTAAAAAGTGGAGGTATTCCCTGTTCGGGACATTCCTAAGGGACTTGAGATCAAGGAATGTGATCATTCCTCTATGCACAACAAAATCCTTAACCCAGATTTTGCGTTTTCCACCAGCTAAACCTGGCTGGTTCCAACAAGGCCGGGGGAAATTTGGGGTTACCTAGAACCAAAATAAGAGGGGCCTGGGGGGAGATAAGATGGCCTTTCAGCCTGTTTGTTTTCCAGATTCTGAGAGAGTGTTTAAGAATCGGGTTGTCTATGCCCTTGAAAGCTGTCGGGGGCAACCAGAGTAAATTTGAGATTGCTATCAGGGCACAACAGACCTGCTCAATGTCAACCCATAGTGGTCTATCATCTCCAGCATGAACCACAGCCATTTGTGCGATCTGACAGGCGGAGTAGTAGCGGGCTATGTTAGGGACCCCAAGACCACCCTGTCGTTTGGTTCTGTACATAGTTGAACGATTTATCCTTGGCTTTTACTTACCCCAAATAAAGGAGTTTCAAGGCGTATTGGAGGCCTTTCAAACATACGGCCGTGATTGGGACCGGCAAAACCGGAAAAAAGTAAAGCATTTTGGGGAGCCACGTCATTTTCACGGCGGCTATTCTTCCGAGCCACGAAAAGGTGCACCTTGGCCCAAGAAGTTAACAATGAACGAAGGTCCTTAAACATAGCGGGGTAATTGGCGGTATAAAGGGATTCATAATTTGCTGTCAGGTTAATACCTAGACATTTGATATATTTCTCTTGCCAGGAGAACTAAAAGGAGGCTTTAAGAGCCGCTAGTGTGCTTTCGGGGAGAAAGACGTTAAGGGCTTGGGATTTCGAAGTATTAATCTGCAGGCCCGATTATCTTAGAAAAACACTTCTAAAGTTTGAAAAAGATTTGGGAGGGAAGTGGTAGGGTTAGATACGAGGATCAAGATGTCATCAGCAAATAAAGAAATCTTATGCTCGTATCCCCCTATAGTGGTTCCCGCAATATTGGTGTTGGCCTGTATTAGCCTGGATAGGGGCTCAATCGCGAGAGCGAAAAGTAGAGGGGAAAGGGGGCAACCTTGTCTTGTGCAACGAGAGGAGCTTTTCCTTATGCGAGGCTTTGCGCTTGGCTGATTCTTGGATAAAATACCCACGAATTACAGCCTTATGAGCCTCCCAGAGTAAGGCCATCGATCCGACATTCTGAAGGAAAAAGTTCTCTATCTCCTTACGGAAGCGTTCCAAAAGCGCCTCATCGGACAACATAGGGCCGTAGAGCTTCCAGGACCTTTGGGAGGATCTCTGGGTCAGGGAAATCAACTCGACAACCACCAAATCGTGGTCAGACTATACTATAGGGACAATAGAGGAACGAGAAAAGAAGAATCACCCGCCAGTATGAGAAGTCCCTTAACCTGGAGATAAGGGGCCTAAGAAACTCCTCAAAAAAGGCATTCTGGTTCTGGTTGGGGGCATAGTATGTAGCAATTGTAATTTCTTGGTCTTGGACTGTACCAGTCAAGATAAGGAAGCGACCAAGAAGGTCCCGTATTGTCTGCTCCAACGAGAAAGGGAAGGAGCACTTAAAAGCAGTAAGGACTCCTCTCTGCTTGGTATCTGCCGATGCCGTAAAGAAGAGAGGGTAGTCTGAGCTAAGGAATTTTGGGGGGTTCTTCTTAGTGAAGTGAGTCTCTTGGAAGCAGACAATATCGGCATGCAGGGCCCTCATCTGACGAAACGCCTTTACCCTTTTTTGGGGGGCATTCAGGCCCTGGACATTGAGCGAAACAAGTTTAATCGCCATTTATAGGCACTACAGTATCTGTTGGTTTAGGGGAACTGGACACCTGAGGAAGAAAGGAGGGGGAAGGAGGGAAGAAGAAAGAGGAGGGGGAGAGTACAGAGAAAATTTTAAAGTGACAACAACCTTCCTTAGCAAAGTTTCCCAGAGAAGTAGATAGGTCCTCTACTTCAATGGGGCGAGCAGTCAGGACGGAGGGACCTCCTAATAAGATCCCTGCCAAACTGAGTGGAAACTGACCCTCAACTGGGGCCAGAAATAAGGCTTCCTGACTCAACGGGGTCCCGACGAGAAAGGGAGCAAGGAGTGAGCAGGCAATGAAACCTGGGTATCTGGCCCACTTTACCTAAAAGCAAAAGTATTAAGCAGCAACAATTCAAGTAATATGCTGTAACTCGTTAATGAAAATATATATAACACTACAAGAGAAGGACCCAACTGGGCTTAACCCGCAAGAGAACCATAGGGTTCATGCATAAAAGGGGTATATACACTGGGAATACCTAAAATTTTAAACAAAGAAACCATCAAGGAAGAAAGAAGTCCCCATAATAGCGGGCAAGGGCTTCAGAATTGCACCCTCGCTATCACAGCGACGGGAGGGTGAGGGGCAAGATCCCTCGTATAATACCCAGGGGGTCCTACCTCTCAGCCCTCCCCCGCGTCCGGCATACCGGACCTGTGGGCCAAAGCCCCCACGACTTTGCTTGTAGACTGGTTGCCTCTCCGCGGCCCTCGCTTGTCCTTGGGTGCCGGCGAGAATGAGAGAGCTCTCTTCTTCTGAGGTGGAGCAAATGTAGTGGAACTTTCAGGCCGGCGGAGATCAAGGCGATCTCTAAGTCTTGTAGAGTGGACACCTCGTAGCGCTGGTCCAAATAGCTGAATGAGATTTTGAAGGGGAAACCCCATTTGTATCTTATCCCTTTTGCTTGGAGAATTTCTAATGAGGGTTTCATGGCGCGCCTTCTGGTGATAGTTTGGGGAGACAGGTCAGCAAAGAGTTGATACTCAAAATTCTGAAATTTCCTTGGTCGTGTGCGGCTAACATAAGTTACCCGCGGTAGACCATCTGCTCTCTTTTTCTGCAAGGCTCGGTGGATTCTATCAAATTCCAGCCTTTCAATGGGGATGGCCAGGGCGAGCTCTTGGAAAAGGGCAGTAACGGTGGATTGCAGATCAGCGACTGCTTCTGGAATACCTTGTATCCTGATGTTGGCCCTCCGTGAGCGGTTCTCCAAGTCTTCAAGCTTGTGATGCAGGCCTTTAAGGCCTCCACATCCGACCCAAGGGAAGATAGTTGTGAGCCTTGCGCTGTGGAATGGTTCTCTAGGTCATCAACTCTTTGACCCAGTTCCTTTATTTCAGCGGAGAGGTTAGCAGTAATCTGAGATGTAATATTTAGGGCCCACTGCTCGAGGGCTTTTTCAAGCATGACTTCGCATCTATCAAGCGGTGGCGGTTGCGGCGCTGCTGGTGAGCCATGTAGAGAATCGTCCCTCCAGGACTCATCCTCAGGTAAAAGGTCCGCAGGGACTAGAAGACCACTCTGGGATGGAGTAGAGGGAGCCATATTGTGGTCAAACCTTGGTGGAGATGTTAAGCCAGGCCCCGGGGTTAATTATTCAGCTAATATTAATAGCTTGAGGATTTTAACAGGTCAGATGGTGCAGACAGCACTGAAAGGGGGTGACGAGAGCCTCAGACTCCTTAAAATATAAAAAAGTGTGCTGCCCCTTTAAGGAGCACTAAAGACTTATTGGAGGTCTCCTTGTGGTAAACAACTCCGGAGGGACAGAATAGGCAGATATATTAAATGCAACAGTCCCAAAGCCGCGATGTGATCAAGTGAAGGAACTTGGTGCAGCCTTTACAGTCTCCTTGTTGTGGAGTGTGTGGGAGAGAAAATGAGTGCTGAGCTGCTGCAGTTTGCGCTGTATGCACTAGGGGGGGTAGAAACACTCTTCTGAACACCCCTTCCCCTCAAGATATGGCGAGGGGAGCTCTGCTGGGGATGTGCCTTCAGGCAGGAGGAGAAACTCCCTTACTAAGAAGAAGCCCCGAGGAAACACACGCTGGGGCTGCACTGCTGTTGCTCCCTGCACACAGGCAAGATGGCGGCCGCCCCTCACCTCAGTGCTGGCCAGCTTCTCCTCGTTTCGGAGGTCGGCGCTGATCACGTCCAAATCAGGTAGGGGGGGGTCCCAGGGCTCACCCGAGCCACGGGGGGGGGGGGGGGGGGTGAAAGCGCTGGGTGCTGCGGGCTGCGAGGGGCCAGAAGCACCAGCAATCAGTGGAGCGCGGAGCTAGACAGCCATCCGCGCACCACACGCATGCGCACTCCCGTCTCTGAAGTTTTTTAACATTTTTACTATGACTGCTAGAGGTTTAAAGTGAGACATCACTTTAACCCTTTCAGATGCACTTACCTTACTCTTCCTCAGCAGTGGGTCATCATCCCAGCAATACGAGCTCTTTGGTCTAAAGGTTCAGCAAGGGATAATCATTCTTATTGGTTTCTGGAGGAAGGGGCGCACTTCCAGCCTCTTAAAAAAGTTCACAGTGACAAAGAATGAACGGGACTCAAGATGTCCCGAAGGTCTTTATCTATATGTGTGGGCAGGGCCGGATTAAATGAGGTGGAGGCCCCTGGGCACAACATTTTGTGGATGCCACAGATACAGTATTTTTTGCTTTAAAATAATAGTCCAGCCAAGTAACTGATCAGGCGTTGGAACGTTAGATTGAGTCGTGGGTGCGTGCTACTCCGGAACTCCTGCTTTGCCATTCTGGGAAAAGTTGTCGCCCTGCTGGTCCAGCAGAAAACAGTTCCCTGTATTGAACTGCCAGTGGCTGTGCTTGGTGGCTAATGTGGAGTGAGCGGCCACTGATTGACAGCTCTGCACCCATCACTGTAGTGTATGTAGTGTAGACTCTCCTTCCCGCACTGTGTTGGCTTTGGCTGCAGGTTTGCAAAAACAAAAAAAGGCTAGCCCAGGCGTGCAGGGGCCCCCCACTGCTGCCGATAGCTTTGTTGCCAGCCCCGCGGACCAAAGACTGAAAAGACTCCTGGACCAGATAACATTTATACAATTTTTTGTGGGAGAACTCATCTACTTAAAGCAGAACAAAATGCAAGAGTGCAGACCCTGGAATCTAAAATATGCAGCAATTGTATTTACATGAGGCTGAGGCATATATTCCAGATCTGCAATAAAAGAAAAATCCATTTTCAGGGGGGGTTCTTCCATTTTCATGTCACAGTCAAGAGCTTAAAGCGATCCTATACCCATATTTTAACCACTTCCACATTCTCCAGTGGCTGGCAATCACGTGACTGCTGGTGACCAATCTGGATTTCCCAGTGGGCTTGCACACAAAGCCTGAATGTTTGCCATTGGTCACCCAATTAACAGACATTTGGTGCTATATGCCATGAATGACTTGAATAAAGTGCCGCTTTAAAGGGATATCCCAAGCAAAGAGTTTCAAGTGTACACCCATTTGTCACAACCGACGCAACCTGAACCACGTGACTGCCGGGGATCAATTGAGAGGCTCTATTCCTGGCCGAGGATCAAGGGACACTAAAGAATTGCAGCATTCTGGATACCCCCCCCCCCCCCCTCAGGCCTGTGTTGTTGCATCCAGACGTTAACACCAGTTAGCAGGTCCACTTTAAATTATGCTGCTCTCCCCATCCTGGCCATCAGAGGCTGCATCTTTTATCCAGCCATCATTCTCCCTAATTTATATTTCTCAATAACTCCCAGTGAGTTTTCTCCCTTCTCCAGGGCCTCCTGATAACTCACCATGCATGTTTCAACATGTGGGTCTCTTCAGAGGTCAATTTATTTTGGGGGAATATGTCTGCAGAAGGGAGCAAGTTCTATAAGGTTTATTAGGGAATGCAAAGTGCAGGTGAAAGAAAGATGCCGCCTCTGACAGCCAGCATGGGTCAAGTAGAAAGCAAGCTAATTTAACATGTTGCCTGGAATGTCCCTTCAAACTGGGAAATCCCCTTGTCCGTGTCCAACTGGCCCTCCAGAGCCCAAAAAGGTTCCTCCAGTGGGCCCCGGCACTGACCCAGTACCACCATCAGAGCAGTATAAGAGATCCAAGAGTGTTCTCTGAGTTGGTTATTTCTTCAGTGAGTTACATTTGTTACTTGGTCAACCTCAAACTCTAAATCATTACAATCTGTGTTTTAGCAGAAGGGTTGTCCCAAAGATTATTTCCTCTGGTGGGCTACAGGTGCTCCAATCCAACCTGTCTGGGAGTTAAAAATGTCTCCCTATTTTATAATATATAATAGAGGCATATACACAGTTGCATGGAGGTTTTATGATAGTAAAACAAAGTTATACACACACGCCTACAGTTTATAGCATCCGGCATTGCTGCACTCTGCTCTGCAATAAAAGATCTGCTATAGGCCACCTAAAAGCATGTAGTGGTATGACAGAAGTATATATAAAATATGACACATAATAAGTTGTAACAGTCAGTGAAGTGACATTTTAAATGGTACTTTCAGCCATGGTACTGAGTAGGTGGATGGTATGCATTGTGATGAGTTGGATACATTTCAAACCTGAAACCAGATCATGGTTTATGTAAGCTGTTACTTCTAATTCTGTTGTAATACATTTATATGCCCATTAGGTTCAAGCTGCTGATCATTAAACAGACCTTTATGGTTCCCATTTATCAGAAAACAGATGCTCAGCTGATTTGTTTTATTATGGTGTGTTTCTAAAACCCGACGGACGTGTTATTCTATGGATCTAGTTTTAGAGACTTGCCAATTTTAAAAAGTTGATTTCTTTATGTAAAAATGACTGTCAAAAATGATGTATATTGGTTAGTAGACAACTGGTAACTACCCCATACTAATAATGCCTCTAGTACTGTATGTTGCCATGTGCGGTCATGTGAGGGAATGTATGCAGACATATTATTTATAATATGAAATGTGTGGGATTTTCAGGAAACTGGTAAATTATCACATTAAAAAGTGGACAAAAATACCTGGGGACCAACATATGCAGTGATCTCCTAAAAATATTTACCCTCAACTTCCCCCCACTTCTGAAAAACTTTGAGAGGGAGACGGCCAGGTGGGGTGGGGGCAGACTCTCCTGGTTCGGAAGGTGCAACGCGATTAAAATGACTCTCCTGCCTCGCCTGCTCTTCCTCCTACAGGCTCTCCCAGTGTTTATTCCTCGCTCTTACCTCCCTGATCCAGTACTCTATCACACCGCGGCCCACCTATGTAGAGTGGTGGACTGGTGTGTACATGGTGTGTAAGCAGTGGGTCGGCTTGGAGCAGAGCTTCCTTGGAATTCCCCTTAGGGGGATGCCCTGGGTCGCGGGCGAAGGAGATAAACTCGGGAGTCATCATCCCACCATAGGCCCCCCCCTGAAGATATGCGAGACCGCCTTCCGCTGCCGGGGGATCTCCCCCTCCCCCTCTCCTATGTACCCAGTCCTGGGGAACCCGCGGTTTGCCCCGGGGTGCGGGGGTCGCCGGGTGAGAGCTTGGATGGAAGCGAATATTTACAGTACAGGTCATTTCGCTTCAGGTGGAGATTGGGTAGACCTTGGGACCCTGGCCATGGGGGCTGGGATTCCAGAGTTCTCCTGGTTGCAAGGTATGCAGTTGAGGCATTTCCTGGCCTCCCTGGGGACCCATAGGGAGGGTAGACAGTCCCTTACGTGCTTTGAGGAGATGTGTCACAGCACTGAAGCGGAGAGACACGTCCTCTCGAGGATATATAAGCTTCTGGTGGCCCCGCCTGACCTGGAGGATCCCCCATACTTGGGAAAGTGGGAAAAGGACCTTAACTTGTCATGGTCCCCTGAGCAGCGCCGGAAAATATTAGCGCTGCCGCACAGATCCTCAATTTGTACCCGGACACAAGAGTGCGGGTACAAACTGCTCTCTAGATGGTACAGAGTCCCAACGGACCTCAATAGATGGTTCCCTGACTGCTCCCCTAATTGCTGGAGATGCAATGGAGAGAAAGGGGATCTTTTACATATCTTTTGGTCCTGTCCTATGCTTGGGGAGTACTGGGACCAGGTCAGGGGGGTCACGGAGAAAGTCTCAGGAGTAAAGATACCAAATGACCCCGCCTTCTGTCTCCTCCACGTCTCGGACATCCCCTTGAAGCGCTACAGGTACTCTATAGCATGCCATCTGCTGAACGCGGCAAAAGCCTGCATCCCGCAGATGTGGAAGAGCAAGGACCCGCCCTCTATTAGTATGTGGTGCCGAAGAGTGAATGATACTATGAGGTATGAAAGCCTCTTGTCGTCGCGTGACGGCACCCATGAGAAATTTGCCACGACCTGGTATGGCTGGATGGTTTATACGGAGTCCCCGGAGGCCGTTGCCCTCGCCCCGCCGGCCCCCTCCCACTGCGGTCTGAGCTACTACAGTGGGTGTTGACCCGGTCCGTAGTGGACTGTTTCAGTTGCTCGGCTCGCAGCGACCTACTGGAGAACTCCGACCCACTTGGTCCAGCTTCAGAGGGCCACTCCTCACCCACCCCCTCCTCCTTCCCTTCATGTTCTGCCCCAGTCCTCCCCCCCCCCCCCCCCGGTTTCCAATTCCATGTTTACTCTCCTGCTTAACGTCAATGTCTATGACCGCTTCTTGTGGAGATAGCCAATAGTACGGAGCTCTTGCTCCTGTTTAGAAGATCTTACAGTGAGGCATGAGCGTCGGGATTAAAATGTTTATCTTTTATTAATATACATTGAGATTGAACCAATTGACATTGTATCCCTTATTGTATATCACATATTGGAATTGTGTTAAGATTTGTTTCTCCTTTCTTCTGAAATGCTCAATAAACAGAGAATTAAAAAAAAAAAAAAAAATAAAAATGGGCCAAAACCCAGGATTTCGACTATGCCAGGTTTTGGCCCATGAGGCACCCCAAATCGGGATGGCCTGCTGTGCGAAACCCCCCAGTCGCCCAGTCTAACTCATCTTTACACAGTGAATGTGGGCTCTTGTCCAATTAGCGCGCTTGTCTGCACTCGCCGAATATCAGTTAAGACTCGGCTAAGGGACAAGTCTAGCCGAAAGGACCAGAGGCGGCCACATCTCCGCTACCCTCTAACAGGGTGCGTGCCCACTCTGGTGATTCACAAATGCCTGGTGGGGGCATGCGCCTGACTAAAGGTATAGCTGACTGCATTTGTTTGATAGAGGAGAAGGTAAGTTTTACCCAGGACTGGGGGGGGGGGGTTCACACAGCAGATGCCCCGGGGGAGGGAATCGGACGGCCTTGGAGTTTTTTAGACTCCAGGGCAGATTTTGGCCCACTTTAAAACCTGTATGCAAAGGGGTAAGTACAAAGAACAGGGCCGTGCTAGGACCACCACATGCCCTTCCTACTCTTCTGCCGGCCAGGATACTGGTCAGGCTTTTACAAATACAAAACAAATGTCATGGAGATGTTACAGATAAGGTGGACCAGAATGAAGTTTTCCTGTTTTCAAGTGGCACAAAAACCCTTTAAGGCTGACCCCACTACCCCCCCTCTCCTCCCCCCCCCCCCCCGTGAATCCAACCACCAGAATACCGATGGCCAGGTTTAAAGATTGAGGGGTTTTTCGACCACAGAGGCCACGAATCTCAAGAATGTCCTTTTATTTCATGTAGTCCGGAGAGCGCTCCGACCCCAGCCTATCAGAATGGGTGAGTGTGGGTGCTTGCCACAGTTACAGAGAAACCAGGGATGTGGCAGCCAGCAAAGACCATGTCATGGGTGCTGCTGGTAAAGGGGAGCTTACCTGCCACCTCAGAGGTTTCCTACAGCAGGCTGATTCCGCTTTAGTGACAGTTCCTTCACAGGCAAAATGTGCAGCTACAGGCGGGTAGCTTGGTGGGGTAGATGTGCTTTTTCGGACAGAATTCCAACCAGTCCTATGCGGAGCAGCTCTGGTAACTTATTTTATTTTTTTACATACAATCCCCCCCCCCCCAAACTAGCTGCCTCTCTAAAGGTCATGTGTGGTGTTTAACCCCCCCCCCCCCCATATGCAGCCAGGACTCCAGTATGGGGGACGAGGACCCTAGCCACAAAAGGGAGACCAGGCCATGGCTAGAAGCACTGATGGTTTCCACATCCTAAGCCCTTCACTGCTGGTTTCCACACTATTGCTGACAGCACCGTTGCTGATGATGAATGTAATAAGGGTGGACCTGTGTGTGGCACACAATGCAGTGTTTGATGTGAGCCCAAATGCAAGCTTAGCGTTTCCTTTGTCTTTGGGTGCTAGTCACACTAGAGGTACAGCCATAACATAGTGGTTAAAGAGCGCACAGATTCTCTGGACCTCCATACTTATGCCATGGCTGGCCTCCCTGTCTGAACCGCATTGTCTTATTACACTTCACAGAGCTGCAATAAAATGTAAACCGTTTACTGCAAGAAAGCTGTAACCCTAAATCATTATTTATACTTTGTTGTGATATTACTTATCTAATTTGCAATCCTCTGCCGAAATCCGGCCCCATTATTGGCCGCTGCCAGGCATGTGGCCTGGAGTATCTTCCGCAGTGGAAACGCAGACCACCTAAACACCATTGGCCAAACACAATTTCGCCTGGGGTTAGCAGTGGTGTGGAGTGAAACTGGGGGTATACAAGGGGGTTTTGCCCCCCCCCCCCCCCAATGATTGTTAAATTGCAGTCCAACACCCAGAAATGGGTGTTGGACTACTTTAATGATGATATGATGGGTCAGGTTAGATAAGTGTAGTTCCGCTGCGCACCTCTAATGTAGTAAACAAAAAAAGTAAAAAAAACATACAAGAGTTTATACTTTTAGTACAGGACTTTTGTCACACTCTTGACCATCTTTTTTTAGTATAATACTCCACATAAAAGAGCAATATGACACAATAAAGCTCTAAATGTATGTGAAGTATTATGTTGTTAGTGTATTGAGGTGCGGTGCTGTGTATGGGCTTGAAATAGTGCTGGGCTGCTTCAGTTAGAAATGTAAAGAGAGATAAAGCTGTGTTACTTCTGATCCTAATATCTGTATAATACATTTATGTGCCCATCAGGTCCAAGCTGCTTACTTAAAACAGCGCTTTAATGGCTTCTGTTTATTGGACACCAGATGTTGTGCTGAGGTGTTTTTATGCCCACAGATCCATCAAACTGCTTATTAATATTTGATCTAGTTTAGTCATCAGATTCACTTGTTTAGGCAAAAGCTCAGCTTCCTTCTCTCAAATGTCTGAAGAAGCAACACCCAGGAATTACTAACTTAAAGGTCTCAAAACTATGACTAGGATAAGGTGTTAGAATTAAGATTACTGGAGGTCCCCTTTAAAGTCTGGGCTAAAATAAAAGTTTAGGGGGCATTGAATAGTTTACAGTTTAGCCTACAAAATTCCCCTTAAATTTTCAGTAAGTAGAGAAAAATTAGTGGAAATGATAGGTTAGTAGCCGTGAATTCTGAGCTGTCAGTGCTACACAATGATGCAGAGCTTACACAGAAAGGATACAATACAAGGTGCCCATAAGCAGCTCCCCGGCCCCATGTTTAGTGGCATAGGATAGGTCACAGGTGACTCCTTCATAAATATAAATGCAAACTTCTGCATACCTTTCCATTGCCCTTACCTCAAATAGGAATATATAATGAAAAATGAAAATACTTGCTCTGAATAAAGCATTTGTACCATATTTTATATTATTTTTAGATTGTTTCAAACCAGGGTACTGTGGGAAAATTTTAGGTCCACTTGATATATATACCCTATCCTTACGTTTTAAATGAAGCATGTGTTTAGAGAGCTTCTGCTATCCCAGACTTACCTCTTGTATCTTCTCCTCTAAACAGAAGGACCAGAGGGTAAAGCACTTTCTGCTGGTGGCTGGTGACTCTCCAACAGGTGTCACTGGCCAATGAAAGGTTCAGCAAGGGACAATTTACTAGATGATCACAACCCGGGGACCACATGCGGCCCTTAGAGCCATCTGATTTGGCCCCTGACCTGCTGTGGGGAAAGTGGGAGGGATAAATGGAACTGATGTGTAGTTAAAGATAGTTAAATATGAATACAGTAAGGATGGGCGAGAGTGATGTAGGAGTACAACACCACCCCTGAGTGAAATCTTTGTAGAATAATTTGGTAAAATCGTTTTTCTCTCATTGGTGGGCGTTTAAATGGGTTGAGTATTGGGAACATGGTTAAGATGTGGGACTGATGGGCGAGGGCTATAAAGAATGGTCCCATATATTCAGAGATAAGCCAATCGGCCTGTGGTAGTAGGACATTCAAGTGGAGTTTGTGGAGATAGTGGTTATCCTAGAAAATCTTCATTATGCCATTCGAAATGAAAACCTATTCATTGTGGCTCGTGACCATATCCCAAATTATTTAGGTGTCCCACTCTCATCAAAAGGTTGAGCACCCCTGCCCTAGATAAAAGGAAAAGGTACAATGCTCCTTTCAACATTAGATATAGGTCCCTTTTAATTAAAATGTAAAAAACACAGCAAAAATGCTAAGTATCCACCCTCTATAATATGTCACGTCTAAATTATCACTGCTGGTGTCAAGTCTTCAAAGTCTTGTCATGAACTAAATAGCTAATCTTCTTTGTGTAGCCAATGCGTTTAAAGTTTCATTGTTCAAGCACCTCTCAGAAAAGGTCATGAAAAAGTACTCAAAATCCAATCCCAATAGATAAAAAAAAGACCTACTCTTGTCTTAATGACCAGGGCAGTTTCTAAGCAAAATAACACTAAGTTCAAGATAGAAAATCTGCCCATTCCTCACCCTTACCCCGCATCCTATGGTGCTGCTACTGTTCCATACAGTGCCCCTTCCTTAGCAGCAGTCAGTTCCCCCTCCCCATCCCTATATCAGGGATGAGGGTCTGTCTTATGGCCTGCACCACTAACAGTGGTCCTGACTCATCTGCAGGAAACAGGATGTCTGGGATAAAGGTGCCCCCCATACCTTTGGTGGCCAGGGCAATCGCCCTGCCTGCCCTAAAAACAACCCAGTCAACAACCAAGTTTTTATAAGCACTGGGAACTATGAAGAATCCACTATTGCTACCATAAACCTACCATGCTATAGGCCCTGAAGGGAGAAGGGATAAAATGCCCTCCCCCCATTAGCCTATGCTTATCAGCATCATAGCTGTGGCCATAACCACCCTGGCCACAATTCCTACCCCTACAATACTAAAGCTTCAATACCATCTATTTTCCACACCTGCCCATGATCTGCTTCTGCAAGCGCTATAGCTTCAGCTGACTCGATCGAAATAGAAGCACCCTGAGGGATGGGCTCATGTGTTGTCTAGGGCAAATAAATTCACAGGCTGATTTTTGGCTCCAGTATGCAGCCTGCAAGAAGTTGGACCCTGGGAGATTAGTCTTCCAGCAAGATAACCTTAGCCTAAGCCGAATGTCATGCTAGGGTCAAGGCAAAGCACAGATCCCAACCTAGAGTAAACTTTGTGGCTAAACTTAAAAAGTGCATAAAGTGGGTCTACAAAATACAGGCATGCAATCAATAAGTATGTGTATTCTTTGTAAGTTACATTATTTTGTACCCCGCTTTTACTCTGACATTTCAGATGCTCAGTGTAAAATGATATAACAAAAAAACGCCTTTAAGGTGCACCAACAACTCCTGTCTGCACTTTAGCCTTCTGTCCAT
This sequence comes from Gastrophryne carolinensis, assembly GCA_027917425.1. Classification (NCBI taxonomy): domain Eukaryota; kingdom Metazoa; phylum Chordata; class Amphibia; order Anura; family Microhylidae; genus Gastrophryne; species Gastrophryne carolinensis. The sequence continues at coordinate 163,138,443 of CM051236.1, forward strand.
GTGTTTTACAAGGTAGAGAACCTCCTGAGAGAGACACAGTTTCATTGACAAGAATGAATCGGATTCTCGGGAGGTTAAAACACAATAGCCTGAGCCATGCAAAGTAACTGTCAAGTGATCACTCATACTGATCGGGATAATGAGCTCCTGAAGACACAGTAACATCAATGAATCCAATTTCAGAAATCATTGGGGTAAGGCGATTTTCATGGGCGAGTAGCGATTTCATAGTAAAGAGATTGCCGTATTTCGTATTCAGCCAGCGTTATTTAATGTGATACAAACAAATGACACAGGAAATAGAGCATCTGATTGGCTGCTTACTGCATCAGAATTTATCTCACTAAAGTGATAGCGACTGAATATTGATTGAAAAGCGATTCCTTCTAAGGGATCGCTATCGCCCATCAACTGCCTGCAATTGCTGCATGTTGGAATTTTTCAATTCGCCCTGCAGATGCCCAGCAAATGCCCGTGTGAAAGTCACAATAGGACAACATAGGCGGCAATTTAGGGGCAACTTGGTGGCGATTTAAATCGCAGTCACCTCGCCTCTAGTGTGACAGGAGCCTAAATGTGGGGATCACAGTGAGCAGAAGCTGGTGGATTTAGGGCCCCTTGTGGGCTCAAATCTACCTGGAATGAAGTCGCCAGGAGGATATAGGTCCACTTTAAATGTGTCCAGTAACATTTTATTTGACAATTTAAACAATTCCTGCTAGATCGGATTCATCTGGAACGAATAAAGAATGAATCGAAAAATGAAAACACTGAATCCTGAATAAATTAGGAATAAAACAGCAGTTGGGTGGAGTGCGGGTGCAGATTAGGTGGATGGAGGGGACTGACTGGGTGGATGGAGGGGACTGTGGGTGCGGATTGTCTGGGTGGGGGGCTGTGGGTACTGATTGTCTGGGTGGGGGGCTGTGGGTGCTGATTGGCTGGGTGGGGGACTGTGGGTGCTGATTGTCTGGGTGGGGGGCTGTGGGTGCTGATTGTCTGGGTGGGGGGCTGTGGGTGCTGATTGTCTGGGTGGGGGGCTGTGGGTGCTGATTGTCTGGGTGGGGGGCTGTGGGTGCTGATTGTCTGGGTGGGGGGCTGTGGGTGCTGATTGTCTGGGTGGGGGGCTGTGGGTGCTGATTGTCTGGGTGGGGGGCTGTGGGTGCTGATTGCATGGGGGTATGCAGTTGTAGACTAAGTGGGAGGGGTGCTGCGGGTACAGATTAGGTTGGTGGAAGGGGGGGCTGCAGTGCAGATTAGGTGGGTTATATGGGTGCATATTTGTATGCAGGTGCAATTGGGTGAGATTAGGGCTGTGGGTGCAGATTGCATGGGGGTATGAGGCTGTAGATTGGGTTTTTCGTGAGTATGCGGGTGCAGATAGAGCGGTAGGGGGACTGTGGGTGCAAATTGCATGAGGGTATCTGGATGCAGATTTTTTTTTTGTGGGTGCAGATTAAGTGGGAGGGAGCTGTGGGTGCAGATTGAGTGGGACGGGGGATGTGGGTGCAGATTGCATAGGGATATGCAGGGCAAGTTGGGTTGGGGGAAGCAGTGCAGATTGGGAAGGGGGCTGCAGAGACTGTTGGGCAGAAGGAATTCACCTGTGTGCTGTCAATATCAATATAGTAACTTTTGATGGAGTTCCCAGAGGTAAGTGGCATTTCAATTACCCCCAACAGTGTTTTACTAGTGGATAATCTATAAGGGGTAAATATAGGAATAGAATAGAACCATAATCCATGATGCACATTGTTCAAACAATCAGACCCAATATGTCTTACTGATGCCATGTGTGAGCCATACAGCCACCCAGTGCAGCCAGGGAAACCATCAGTAGGGTGCCATGCACAGGGTGCCTCTTCTAGTGTCAGGGCGAGCCTGGGTCTTGCAGGAGGCTGTAGTCTCCCAGTATACAGCCACCCAGGGAGGCCATCAGTAGGGTGCCATGCACATAGTGCCTCTTCTAGTGTCAGGGCGAGCCTGGGTCTTGCAGGAGGCTGTAGTCTCCCAGTATACAGCCACCCAGTGCAGCCAGGGAGGCCATCAGTAGGGTGCCATGCACAGGGTGCCTCTTCTAGTGTCAGGGCGAGCCTGGGTCTTGCAGGAGGCTGTAGTCTCCCAGTATACAGCCACCCAGTGCAGCCAGGGAGGCCATCAGTAGGGTGCCATGCACAGGGTGCCTCTTCTAGTGTCAGGGCGAGCCTGGGTCTTGCAGGAGGCTGTAGTCTCCCAGTATACAGCCACCCAGTGCAGCCAGGGAGGCCATCAGTAGGGTGCCATGCACAGGGTGCCTCTTCTAGTGTCAGGGCGAGCCTGGGTCTTGCAGGAGGCTGAAGTCTCCCAGTATACAGCCACCCAGGGAGGCCATCAGCAGGGTGTCATGCACAGGGTGCCTCTTCTAGTGTCAGGGCGAGCCTGGGTCTTGCAGGAGGCTGTAGTCTCCCAGTATACAGCCACCCAGTGCAGCCAGGGAGGCCATCAGTAGGGTGCCATGCACAGGGTGCCTCTTCTAGTGTCAGGGCGAGCCTGGGTCTTGCAGGAGGCTGTAGTCTCCCAGTATACAGCCACCCAGGGAGGCCATCAGTAGGGTGTCATGCACAGGGTGCCTCTTCTAGTGTCAGGGCGAGCCTGGGTCTTGCAGGAGGCTGAAGTCTCCCAGTATACAGCCACCCAGTGCAGCCAGGGAGGCCATCAGTAGGGTGTCATGCACAGGGTGCCTCTTCTAGTGTCAGGGCGAGCCTGGGTCTTGCAGGAGGCTGAAGTCTCCCAGTATACAGCCACCCAGTGCAGCCAGGGAGGCCATCAGTAGGGTGTCATGCACAGGGTGCCTCTTCTAGTGTCAGGGCGAGCCTGGGTCTTGCAGGAGGCTGAAGTCTCCCAGTATACAGCCACCCAGGGAGGCCATCAGTAGGGTGCCATGCACAGGGTGCCTCTTCTAGTGTCAGGGCGAGCCTGGGTCTTGCAGGAGGCTGAAGTCTCCCAGTATACAGCCACCCAGGGAGGCCATCAGTAGGGTGTCATGCACAGGGTGCCTCTTCTAGTGTCAGGGTGAGCCTGGGTCTTGCAGGAGGCTGAAGTCTCCCAGTATAAAGCCACCCAGTGGGTGCTGCAGCAATAAACTGCTCCAGACTAGTGCAGAGGGAGAGCTCACCCAGAAACGCCCTGCCGAACAACAGAAGGCGCCCACACACACCCCATAGCAAGTTACACACACACGTTATATAGCGCACACAGCACATACACGCAATACACAGACCCCCGGAGCCGTCACTCACCTGGGCGCGGGGCTGGCCGCTGAGGCTGCAGGATGTGGCGGCCGGGCTGAGGGAAGGGGGCGGCGAGCGATAAAAGTATCCGAAGCGGGAGAAGCCAGGAAGTGAAACTTCACCAGAATGATAGTAACAGCCCGAGTGTGGCAGTGTGTGTGTGTGAGTGTGGCACTGTGTGTATGTGTGTGTCAGTGAGAGTGTGTGTGTTTGGGGAGGTAGGAGGGTTGGGCTCTCACACTGACTGAGGAGCCCGCGACTCTGGGCCTCCCACCTCCTCCTCGTCTCTCTCCGCTGGCAGGGCCGAGCTTTGGACTCTTCAGGAAGAAGCCCCGCAGCACCCACCTCCCGCTGCACCCACCTCTGACGCCGCCGGGGAATCCTCTGCACTCACCCACCCACACACACACACACGCCGCCTCTGCTGTGTCTACATGCAATGCTCGGCTGCTGGGGGATTCCCTCCACCTCTGCTACAGCTGTTTAAAGAGATGCTCCAGGCTAGATTTAAAAAAACTCTAAAGTAAAAAGCAAGCTCAAGCACTGGGTACAGGGGGCTGAGAGGAGAGGGAGAATAAGGGGGCAGGGATTGACTGTGGGTGTTAAAGTGGACCAAAACCCAGGATTTTTACTATCTCACTTCCCCGGGGCCCCTCTATGTGAAACCCCCCAGAACACCCAGATCATCTCACCTCACCCCGCTCCTACGGCGCATGCGCGGCTGCTTGTCCAATCAGCTTGTTCGGAGCCGCTGAACTATGCGCGTCAAAGCTCAGCCGCTCCGAGCACGCTGGTGGCCGCATCTCGTGCTTCCCTCTTAACAGGCCGAATGGTCGGCACGAGCACGCGCCCTGCTGGAGAGAAGCGCGAGATGCGGCCGCGCATGCGCCGTTGGACCAGGATTTAGGCAAGGTTTGCGGGCATCTTGGGGGGTTTACACATCGATTTTTGGATGCCCCACTGGGAGGGAATGGATCGGCTCGGGAAATCTTGCTGGGTTTTGGTCCACTTTAAAAGCAGCAGCCCAACTGGCCCCAAAGCAGTGCAGCCCACCAGGGGGCATGGTACTGGGTATCCCCGTGGCCGGCCAGCTAGTCCCTGGCCATGCTCTTTCACCGTCTTTGCCCCATCTGCTGCCAATCAAAGAGGAGAGTAAATGGAGGAGGGGGGGGATGTCCAGCGGGAGGGGGGAATGCATTACCAATACTACAGAAGTGCCATGCAATCACAGCAGGCGACGCACAACCTGGATCGGGCAATCAGGTAAAGTGTCAATGCACTAGTCTAGGGGTGACTGCTTATGGCAACAAAAGGTGAGTATAGCGTTTTTTGTTTGATGCCTGGACAATAACATTAAAGTGGACCAAAACTCATGATTTTGACTATGCTGGGTTTTGATCCTTTGGACCCTGTTTGGGGGTCCTCCGCTGTGTGAAACCCCCCAGATCGCCGCAGCCAACTCGCCTCTTCCCAGTCCCACGACGTGTCTAAGAGCAGCGGCTTTGATGGCCGCATCCTCTGCTTCCTTCTAGCAGTGCGCGTGCCCGCCATGCATTTGTGAATGGCCGGCGCGGGCACGTTCCTTGTTAGAGGGAGCGAAGGATGCGGCCTTCAGAGCCGCTGCTCTTAGATGCGCCGTGGGACCGGGAAGAGGTGAGTTGCTTCAGCGATCTGGGGGGGTTTCACACAGCGGGGCACCCCCAGAACGGGGGAAAGGACCCAAAATCCTGGGTTTGGTCCACTTTAAAGTGGACCAACACCCAGGGGGGATCGGCCCGGGAATCTTTAAGATTCCCGGGCCGATCAGATCCCTCCCCGCGAGGCATCCGAAATCGGGATGTCCCGCGGGGTGAAACCCCCCAGGAAGCCCAGAAACCTTACCTTAACCCTGTTCCAACGGCGCATGCGCGGGCCGCGTCTCGTGCTGTTAGAGGGAAGCGCGAGACGCAGCCTCCAGCGCTCAGAGCCGCTGTGGTTGGACGCCGCTTGTACGTGCATACCACAGCGGCTCTGAGCACTCTGATTGGACGAGCGCCCACGTAGGAGCGTGGTGAGATGTTTCCGGGCATTCTGGGGGGTTTCACACAGCGGGGCACTCCCGATCGGGGTGCCCCACCGAAGTGGACCAAAACCCAGGAAACTCAAAATCCTGGGTGTTGGTCCACTTTAAGAAAGCCTATATTCAGTAGTGTAACTAAATGTGACAGGGCCCCAGTGCGAACATTGAATGGGGCCCTTTCAAGACTCATACAGTAAACTTTTTTCTGTCTTTTAAAGTGGACCAACACCCAGGGGGGATCGGCCCGGAAATCTATAAGATTCCCGGACCGATCAGATCCCTCCCCGCGGGGCATCGAAATCGGGATGTCCCGCGGGGAGGAACCCCCCAGGAGGCCCACAAACCTTACCTCAGCCCCGTTCCATCGGCGCATGCGCGAGCTGCGGCCGCGTCTCGCGCTTCCCTCTAGCAGGGTGCGCACCCGCGCCGGCCGTTTGTGAATGGCCGGTGCAGGCACGCTCCCTGTTAGAGGGAAGCGCGAGACGCGGCCTCCAGCGCTCAGAGCCAGCTGAGCTGGTATGCGCGTCCAGGCGGCCTTGGACGCGCATACCACAGCAGCTCTGAGCGCTGTGATTGGCTGGCGCGGTCACATGGGAGAGGTGAGTTTTTTGGGGCTTTCTGGGGGCTTTCAGACAGCGGGGCACCCCCGATCGGGGTGCCCCACTGAAGTGGACCAAAACCCAGGATAGTCAAAATCCTGGGTGTTGGTCCACTTTAACTCAATTGGATGCAGCCAGACAACTTAAGACTGAAACAGCAAATGCTGCTTCCTTTCTCTAAATGATGCCAAGTGATCACAAATATGATAAATAGGGTAGATGTGCAACAATGATGGAGCCCCCTGACCTCCCGGGCCCCAGTGCAGTCGCACCCTCTGCACTCCCTCAAGTTACGCCCCTGCTTATATTTACCATCTCTCACTCTGGCTACCTCGTAACCTCCCACCACCACCACCACCATACAGCCATCAACATCAACAGTACTTCAATTTCTAATCTCACAACATGGCAGCTCATGGAGGAGATGTTTCTTTTTCTTTCTGATATAACAGTGATGCCTTTTTTTTTTAGGATGGTGAGCTAAGTTACAGGCCCACTTTGAAGCAGATGTGAAGGCAGGTTTGCGTGCAGTGTGCTGACACTGAAATGGAGAGGTGCGAGTAAGGCATCTATTTAATTAATCTTTTTATCTATGTTGTCTCACATGTCTCTCACAGAGGACGGCCATGAAATCCCTCCAGCTACAGGAGAAAACCACTTCCTGGAAAAGCAAGTTATTTTTAGTGAGTCAGAGATTTGCTCAGAAAACCTCATAAAAGTGTTATTACTATTTTACCCTATAGCAGCAATAACTGGACATGCTGGCAACAGTGAGTGAGCTGGGCAGAGGGGTAACTAAATGTCTCTGGGCCCCAGAGCAGGCATTAACTGGGGCCCTATTTTGACGTACACAGCAACCTTTCTCCTGTGGTCTCAACTGAATTGGATAAAGAATTAAACAGAAGATTTAATAATCTGATAAAGTGGCGGAGCTACAATGATGTAATTCCTGACCTTGTGGTCCACATTTGCTATTTCTACATCCTTTGTAGCTGGAGCTGTGGATGAGGCTGTAATTCACTAAAATGTAACAAACTTATCGCAACACTTCTGCACCTGACCTGTGGCACCTCACCTCAAATCAGTGATGTCTGCTATGATTTTGCACATGTTATCAATCCCCCGGGGCCATTTGCCAGTTGGTCCCGCGTCCCATGGCACATCCACTTGTCCTGTGTCGTAGCCCGGAGGGCTCAGCTGCACACTCGGTGGGGTGGCGGTGGGCATCTGAGAGCCAGTTTTTCTTTCTGCAACGAGGGATGCCTCTAACTGGCTGAAACGAGGGATGCCCCTAACTGGCTGCAACGAGGGATGCCCCTAACTGGCTGCAACGAGGGATGCCCCTAACTGGCTGCAACGAGGGATGCCCCTAACTGGCTGCAACGAGGGATGCCCCTAACTGGCTGCAACGAGGGATGCCCCTAACTGGCTGCAACGAGGGATGCCCCTAACTGGCTGCAACGAGGGATGCCCCTAACTGGCTGCAACGAGGGATGCCCCTAACTGGCTGCAACGAGGGATGCCCCTAACTGGCTGCAACGAGGGATGCCCCTAACTGGCTGCAACGAGGGATGCCCCTAACTGGCTGCAACGAGGGATGCCCCTAGCTGGCTGCAACGAGGGATGCCCCTAGCTGGCTGCATTGAGGAATGCCCCTAACTGGCTGCATTGAGGGATGCCCCTAACTGGCTGCAACGAGGGATGCCCCTAACTGGCTGCAACGAGGGATGCCCCTAACTGGCTGCAACGAGGGATGCCCCTAACTGGCTGCACTGAGGGATGCCCCTAACTGGCTGCACTGAGGGATGCCCCTAACGGGCTGCACTGAGGGATGCCCCTAACGGGCTGCAACGAGGGATGCCCCTAACGGGCTGCAACGAGGGATGCCCCTAACGGGCTGCAACGAGGGATGCCCCTAACGGGCTGCAACGAGGGATGCCCCTAACGGGCTGCAACGAGGGATGCCCCTAACGGGCTGCAACGAGGGATGCCCCTAACGGGCTGCAACGAGGGATGCCCCTAACGGGCTGCAACGAGGGATGCCCCTAACGGGCTGCAACGAGGGATGCCCTTCACTGGTTGTATTGGAGGGATGCCCCTCACTGGTTGTATTGGAGGGATGCCCCTCACTGGTTGTATTGGAGGGATGCCCCTCACTGGTTGTATTGGAGGGATGCCCCTCACTGGTTGTATTGGAGGGATGCCCCTCACTGGTTGTATTGGAGGGATGCCCCTCACTGGTTGTATTGGAGGGATGCCCCTCACTGGTTGTATTGGAGGGATGCCCCTCACTGGTTGTATTGGAGGGATGCCCCTCACTGGTTGTATTGGAGGGATGCCCCTCACTGGTTGTATTGGAGGGATGCCCCTCACTGGTTGTATTGGAGGGATGCCCCTCACTGGTTGTATTGGAGGGATCCCCCTCACTGGTTGTATTGGAGGGATCCCCCTCACTGGTTGTATTGGAGGGATCCCCCTCACTGGTTGTATTGGAGGGATCCCCCTCACTGGTTGTATTGGAGGGATCCCCCTCACTGGTTGTATTGGAGGGATGCCCCTCACTGGTTGTATTGGAGGGATGCCCCTCACTGGTTGTATTGGAGGGATGCCCCTCACAGGCAGGAATGGAGGGATGCCCCTCACAGGCAGGAATGGAGGGATGCCCCTCACTAGCTGGATTGGAGGGGGTGCCCCTCTCACTACAGCACTTTGCTGTAATGTGTTTGTGGAGGCCTTGTCTGTATTATTATTATTTATTTAATTCTTAGGTGGTGTTTCCCTTTAAGGACGTGGCCAGGGGTTTGGCCATGCGTGGCTTAATTGTTTAAAAATGGCTTTTCGTGTCCCTCTTTACGGCTTTCAAAAGTTGGGAGGTATGCTCTTAGCCTGTATTGACACACAACAAGGCAACCCATCTGTGCCACCAGAGAAGCAAGCTTCCCACCACCTGGGGTGTAGGAGGTCCTGTACTTGACGAGGAGCCCATAACCTACCCACGTCTTCAGAAGCGCTCAAAAAGGATGTACACAGGCCCCAGGTAGTCCTGTGGTGGTCGCAGAATTGGGAAGGGGAGACACAGGGCAGACATACATAGTAAGACAGACAATGAATGGTCTAGGCCCTGTGTCGGCAAAGGAAGATTTGGGCCCCAGTGCAAACAATGGAGGATCTGGATGCCAAAACAGTCAATGGAGCACATACAATGGAGGGGTTGGGCCCCAGTGTGGATGATGGAGGATCTAGGCCCCAGTGTAGACAATGGTGAGTATGGGCCCTAGTGCAGATAAAGAAGGGACTGGTTCCCAATACAGTCAATGGAGCACAGACGATGGAGGATCTGGGCCCCAGTGCAAATAATGGAGGTTTTGGGCCCTAGTGCAGGCATTGGAGCACAGGTAATGGGGGCCATAGGCCTCTCATCACAGATTGCAGCACAGACAATGGAGAACATTCTCCACTACAGACTATTGCTTTGTATCCTTTGGACTCCTTTTAGTCTGCTAAATTGTACATGGTATCTATCCTTCTGTTACAGATCATTGTCTTGTATCTTTATTTCCCCTCTGAGCCTGTTTTTAAGGTTTTTTTTTTTAAATGCCTGGCATGTTTTTAGAGTATTTACCCTTGTTTGGGGAGGCACCCGGAGAAAATAAGCAAGTGGGGGACGCACCTAGAACCAAACACGGCAGGCGAACCTATAGGTCTAAAGTAGGTCATGTGGCCATGGCTTGCAGCACAGGAGTGTGGGGTGGTTTTATAAATTGCCAGATTTCAGGGATTTCCAGACACTTTCCGGGCTAATTAGGTCACCAACGCAAAATGCTTTTCCTTGTCCTGTATATATTTCTTACTGGAAAATACCAACATCCTAAACCAGAACTGTTGTAAAATGATTACATTTGAAATGTCATTTTTATAATTCTGACAGGTGGAATAAAAGGTAAGCCCACTTTCGATGGGATTTTTAAAAGTGTATTTTTTCCGCCAAAAGGATGTCTTTAAGGTGGACCAAAACCCAGGATTTTGACTATCCTGGGTTTTGGTCCTTGCCCCCGGGTGCCCTGCTGTGTGAAACTCCCCAGGTTGCCGAAACCAACTCACCTCTTCTCTGTCCTACAGCGCATGCACGGCTGTTCGTCCAATTAGAACGCTCGGATCCGTCTAAGCTTAAGATGAGCAGCTCCGAGCTCGCTGACGCTACCCTCTAACAGGCCATTCACAAATGCCTGGTGCGGGCATGCGCCCTGCTAAAAGGATAGGGGGGATGCGGCCGTGGCTCAGGCATGCGCTGTTGCACCGGGAAATAAGGTAAGTGTTTGGGGGACCTGGGGGGTTTTACACAGTGGGGCATCCCAATTTTGGATGCCCTGGGGGGAGGGAATTGATCGGCCCAGGAATCTTATAGACCGCTGTTGGTTTTGGTCCACTTTAACCCCTTTCCGCCACAATAAGATTTGGGATTATGTTAGTTTGAATGGCCCTAAGAGGACGATAAGTCAGAAACCCCCCAAACAAAACCCTACTACAACCTTTAACATATGCAATACAACTTTTGTAAAATGTATTAATCCTTTAGTTGCTTCACAGGAATTAACACAATGCGGAAAGCTCCATTAGAAAATGAAGTAATAGTACGTCATGTGTCAGGAAAGGGTTAAGGTGCTGAGTTTATCTAGAATTTTTTTCTATGTTAGAAAATGTGTGTTTTATAGAAGCAGTTTTTACTACCTGCCGCTGCTGAGGTGAGGGAGCTCACTCAAATTTGCACATGCCCAGCAGCTGTGTTCTGTGTGTACAGAACTCGCATCTCTCTTCATGGTGTACGTTGCCAATGGCAACAGATTGCTTCCATAAAACACACGTATTAAAAAAATACTAGATCATCTGAGCACCCGGAAGATATCATTTTGGCATACAAATATATACACCTTCAAAAATGTAATCAAAAGTGGACTTTCCCTATAAGGAAGCCATATCTCTCTAGCAGACGCCAGGCTTTTGTGAATGGCCAGCACAGGCACACTCACTGTTAGAGGGAAGCGGGGGATGCAGCTACCAGCGCACTTGGAGCCGCTGGCGTTAGACGCTGGCTTAGATGGCATGACGGCAGATGCTCCTAGCGTGCTGATTGGATGAGTGGCCGCGCATGCGCCATAGGCCTGAGAAAAGCTGCGTTGCGCTCGGCGATCTAGGGGGTTTCACACAGCAGGGCACCCCCGATCAGGGTGCCCTGAGGGAAAAGGACCAAAACCCAGGATAGTCAAAATCCTAGATTTTGGTTCACTTTAAAGTGGACCAACACCCACCGGTGATCGGCCCGGGAATCTATAATCTTCGGTGGGGTGCCCCACCGAAGTGGACCAAGACCCAGGATAGTCAAAATCCTGGGTGTTGGTCCACTTTAAAGTCACACTTTAGGCTACTGCTGCTAGTCCTGTGCTAAGACACTTATCGGGTACCGCAAAGGATGCCGCTTCCTCCTCCGCTGCATCAGAGGGGACTATGGTGTGCCCCGCCGGAACAATGGCACGTCCCCTCTCCATTTACTGCAAGAAGGCATTGTACCGTTATGATGCGTTTCAGGGGTTAAACAGTACCCCCTTAGTCTTCCAATAAAATCAGGCTGACCGCTACAGTAGCAGCATGACAGGGGCATGGGGCAGGCTGCCATGTGTTGCACTATTGATAGGCAGAGGACTATGGCCATTATAAAGTGCACAGTCAATCCATTTCATAATTATACAGTGCTGGCTGCCTGGCGTGCAGGACATAATTACTGACACACCCATAATTATTTCTTAATTATTAGTTAGTAATAGTATGTTATGCCTTTTAATGCTACAACTTCCAAAGTCCCCCCAAAATGTTTTCTTTGTAATTGCCAGGCAATATTGAGTTATATCCAGCGGCGTAACTATAGAGGGTGCAGGGGGTGCGACCACACCAAGGCGCAGAAGGTCTGGGGGGCTTCATCATTGTTGCTCCTGCATCTTATCTATCATAATTGTGCTCACTTGCCATCCTTTAGAGCAGTGGTCCTCAACCCTGTCCTCAAGGCCCACCAACATGTCATGTTTTTTGGATCTCCAAATAGCCAGCTCTATTGCTCTGCAGCTGCACTAATTACTCCACCTGTGCATCCTTGTGGAGATCTGCAAAACCTGGCCTGTTGGTGGGCCTTGAGGACAGGGTTGGGGACCACTGCTTTAGAGTAAAGGACAATATATCTCTTCTGTTTCATTCTTTAGTTGTCTAGCTGCATCCATGTAAGTTAAGAAACAGCCTTGACATGACCCCATTTATTATTGGTACAAGGTCCCGGCACAATTAGTTACGCCACTAGTTATACTCAATGAATGAGCTATTGGTTGTGACCCATTAGCAGTTTCCAAATAACTTAAGTGGGCTGCACTCTTCAAATGGTTAAGCATCCTTGGGTTAGAGTTTGTATTATGGCTTACCGGTACTTACAATATCTAAGCCCTGTACCTCCTCAACAGCTTCTCTGCCCTGCCTCCATGATTCACATTGCAGTCTTAGCGATGCCCTTCACAAGAAGATTTATTACTTTCACGGCAGTGTTGTAATCACTCATTAATAACCAGTCATTAATGTGTCCACACTTTATCCAGCAATATCCAGTCCAACTGCAGAGTAATAATCCCCCCCCAAGCTCCCTTTTAATTTAATGAGTGGCCAAGCTCCCACCACATATTTACCTCCAAACCAGGTTTCATGAGTGGCATACTGGTGAATATATTTTATGCCTGGCTTGGATACAATCTGGTACATTTTCATTCTGTATATGTGGCCTATGACAGCGACGACTATTCTACTTGCCTATACGCGAATGTGTAGTTGTAACCCCAGTAACTTTATTTTCTAATAGAGGACACTAGACAACACAAAGCTAACATATTTGTCACAGGGCTCTGCCTCGTAATAGGATTATATAAACAATTACCTTTTTTTTCATGGACAGCTTCTGCGTTTAAAAAATTACTACTTACCAAACCAGTTTTCTCCAAGCATGGCCGTTCTGCAAGCTGATTAACCAACTACAGTTTCGGAAGAAAACTATACCTTGTCTGACGTCTGTTTTAAAAAAGGACATACGGGGGGCATGGCTAGCCGATGACGGGAGTGGTTGCTGTGTGTGTGAGCTCTGAACGACACCTTCACAGACGGGAACCACGGGCACACATTGCAGGCAATAAACAGATGCCTAAACGCAGGAAGGCGGCTGGAGCTGAGGGGCGGCGAAGATCTGCTCCCATTTCTGCTTTTTTTGCCCCCTCGGAGCGAGCGGAGGGCAGGAGAGGGGGACGCAAGATGGCGGCGGCTGGTGTGGAGGAACAGATGGCGATGGTGGCAGCTGGAGACAGCCAGGAGGCCGGGTTCCCAGCTCCCAAAAGTACGAGGGGCAGGGTGCCCCGGGAGGTGAGGAGCGAAGAGCCTGCCAGCGGCGGTGAGGGAGCCGGCAGCGCAGGCGAAGAGGAGATGGCGGCTGACAGGACAGGTGCGGCCGGTGAGTCAGCGGCGGCCGGGGAAACAGCCGCAGACGGCGTGTCAGCGGCGAGGAGCACTCCTGCACAGAGGCTCCAATCTGGGCGGCGGGGGTTCCCGTCCTACCACCCCATGGCCGCTTAAATCACAGCAATAAGGCCGGGAAAGGCCGGGGGGGGGGGGGGGAACAGGGCACAGGTCTGGATTTATGCATTCCAGCAGCAGAGCCTTTACAAGGGGAGAAGGGGAGCTTTGGGCCCCTCAGTGAGAACGCTGGGCAGTCCCCCGGAACAACCAAGAGCCCCTACAGGCGGGGCCCTGCCGCCAATCAAACAGAGGCACCCCAGGGCTGGCCCCATGTCGCACGGTCTTGTGATGCCCCCTGTATGGACGGAGACCACAACATGCAAGAACCGCACATATCCCTGGAGAGAACTTGGAGACCGGTCTCGGATGAATGGCACAGAGGAGGGCATCCTGAAGCTGACCTCTCCGAGGCTGTGAAGGGCCTGGCAGCAGGTGCACGCGCAATCCGAACAGCCAAACCCTCTCATGATGGATCGATCCAGCGGCTGGACACAGGGGTAGGTGCCCACTTCATCGACATGCACGTGGGCCTGCGCCCCATGTCTCCCTCCTTGATCTCAGCACTGGCCGAAGTTGTCAGATCAAACATTTAAGACGACATACAGGCCGTACGGAAGACCTGGAACGCACAGCTAAAACCATTTTCAACAAAATCCTGGGGGTCCCTCCCTCAAATGACATAGTCATAGACAGAATCCATTGCACGCCCAAGACCTGCAGATCCCCAGCGGCCCAGAGATGTGGTCTGCAGCATACATCTCTACAAAACTAAGGAGAACATCCTGAGGAGGGCATGGGAGCTGGGCTCAGCGAGATTTGAGGGCAGCTCAGTCACCATTCTTCCCAATCTGTCTCTCAGGACATTTCAAATGAGGCGCCTTCTGAAGCCCCTGCTGGGGGGTGATCCAACGCCAGGGGGGCTCCTACCGGTGGGGCTTTCCGTTCCACCTGATTGTCCATAGGAATGGAGGATCCTTCACCCTGAGGGCAGCTGATCAACTTCCGGTGCTCTTTGCATTTCTGGAATCCGACCCGATCCACGTGCCGGACTAGTTAGCGCCGACCCTGGACCTCATACCCGGGAGACCAGCAAGAGGGGAGCCACGAAGACCGCCGAGGAGAGTGGGGCGCCTCCACTGGGCCCTTGAGCTTGAATCACTGAGCATTGCTAAGTTGTGACTTTACCCCTTTTGCCTGGCGGTGCGCCGCCGACCCGCACCTGGACTTCCTCCCACTGGGGAAAAACCATCGGCCCGGATGACGGGCAGCTCGGGGCCTCTCCCTCTACTTGGCCGTTGGACATCACCGGATCCCTGGGTCCCCTTGAGTGGGGGGGCCAGGGGCCTGCATGGGACTGAGGTGCTGGTCCCCTGGGGGATGGGGGGTGGGACCCAGCGGTAGCCCCCTGGGGAGGAAGGGTAGGGGGATTTGTGGACCTTGCTCCTGGGGGCGGGCTGGGTGCGGGGGTAGTTCCATCCGGCGCTACCTGAGCCTCCTTCAGAATATGTCTCATGTGGGGGGGGTGGGGCGTCCCTGGGGGCGGTCACATTTCGGGGGGGTTTGCTGCACAGAGCGGGCCTGGGGCTTACCCAGGCACGGGTGTGTTAATATGCCCAACAGCCTAGCGGCGGGGAGGTGGGTGCGGGGTCTGCGGAGGGGCGCGCGCTCCGGGCCGGGAGTTTAGGTTTAGAATGGTTAATGACGGGTAATGTTACTGCTCCATTTAATGTTTCAATGTTTTAATCTTTGACTGCTCCGTGACTGCGGTGCCCGAGAGGCGGAGTATCCCCCCCCGTGGGGGCGCCGGGCCCTATTTGCGGGCTGACGCTTAATCCGGATACTCTCTCTGTTCGTTCTGGATGGGGGGGCTGGCTGGGGCCTGGGCGCCGGCACAGGGGGGAGGAACGGGTGAGGGGCACTTTCTTTCCCCTCCCTGCAGCAAGTGTTGCCTAGTATGCGCCGCCCTTGGGTACCCCATACGGGCCTCATTTTCAAGCACCTTCTAATAGTTTCAGCGACAAGAAACCTTATAGTTGCATATTCAAGTGCCTTTTCACAGGGTACCGTCCAGGTGCACGCACCACAGTTCTCCCTCAGATAGAGTTGACGCGAGGGCACCTAACTCCGGTGCCTCGCTATATTGATCCCCCTCCTCCCCCCCCCGATCCTCAATCGCTATCTGGTGCGCCGCGGTTCTCTGGGGGTGTATCTTCCCCTGGTGGCCCGAGCTGCGGGCACCCTCTTCTACCTTCCTTCCCTTGGCTGCACCTGCTTTCTGCTCTCTCCCTGACTATCTTTCTAGTTCTCTATTTACTTCTCTCCTCTCCCTTTTTTTTTTTTTTCTCTTTTACCTCAGTTTCAGTCTTGCCTCCTGGTCCCCTTTCACTCCACTTCTTTCTCTTAGCGCCCTACAGAAGAAGCTCCTCTTCTCCCCTGCCTCCCCCTCCTCCCTTCCTAATTTATTTTACTTACCCTTTTCAGCATCCGCCATCCCCCACGGGGCCGGCTGCGCTCGGCAGGGACCCCCCGGCGGCCTACTTACTTTCTGTGTTTTGGTTGCGTGGGCGGAATCTGATCCGGCCTCTCCCATTCGGTATGGCCAAGCTGACAATCTGCTCTCTGAACATCAAGGGTTTTAACATCCCGGAGAAGCGCTCAAAGGTATTGTACGACCTTCACAAACAAAGGGTGAGTGTCCTTATGATCCAGGAGACCCACTTTCAGGAGGGGAAGGTGTCAGCTTTGCGGAGCAGGTACTTCCCTTCCTGGTTTCATAGCACCAACTCCTCAGGCAAATCATGGGGTGCATCCATAGCAATCCACAAGTCCATGCCCTTTACGGCGGTGGACCAACTAGCTGATCCCGAGGGGAGATTTATCTTCCTCAAGGTGATGATCCATCACAAAAAGTACACAATAGCAAACCTTTATCAGCCAAACCATGACCAGGTGACAGCGTTCCAATGGTATCTCAGGAAATTGGAGGAGTTTGCCGAGGGGATCCTGATCCTGGGAGGCGACCTAAAGCTGGCACTGAACCCTTCCTTGGACACCTCATCTGGAAGGTCATCGGTGCCTTTAGGGAAACTACAGTCCCTTCGGAAAACCCTACATAGCCTACAGCTGATGGATGTTTGGAGGCTGGGACGCACTAGGGACTACACTTCTCACCCGTACATGGCTCATACAGCTGCATTGACTATATCTTATTGAGTCATCATGCCTTGCAGTGGCACCCCAAGACCAGCATTGGCCCTTTCCTGTGGTCCGACCATGCGCTGGTCTTCTTGTCCTTCGACTTACTTGACACCGCACCAAAACAGTGGAGCTGGCGCCTAAACGATAACCGATAACCTTCTTAGAGATGCAGTATACCTAAACAGGATCAGGGAGGCGTTAACGAACTTTGCAGCGGACCACGAGCATGATGACTGCTCTCCAACGATACGATGGGAGGCGCTGAAGTGCGTGCTCCAGGGGATATTTATCCAGGAGGGTGCGAGGCTGAAACGAGAGCGGGCAGCGCTGATCACCAAAACCTTGCAATCCATACATGACCTGGAGTCTAGACACAAGCAGGCTCCCTCCCCGGAGCTGCTCTCAGAGCTATCTCTTAACAGAAATAAGTTCCTGAAGCTATACGATCAGGCCTACCTTAGATAAAGAGACAGGCAACACGCCTCAATGTATGAGCCCGCAAACAAGTGCGGTAAGCTCTTGGCCAGATCTCTCCACTGTGGAACTGGGGCACCGTTCATACCAAGTATAAAGACAGGTGGAGGAGGGAGTGTCGTGGACCCAGCTAAGATCCCAGAGGTGTCCAAGGACTTCTATAGGGACCTGTACAATCTCCAGCCGAACCTATCCCTGACCGCGGTGGAGGAGTGGAGGCAAACATTCAAGACTATGTGGCTGAGACTTCACTCCCGATGCACGGCTGAACTGGAGGTCCCTTTCACAGATCTGGAGGTTCTGAAAGCCATCAAAGAGGCCCCTTCTGGGAAAAGCCCGGGTCCAGATGGATTCACCCCTAGGTTCTTCAAGACCCTGGCGACGCCACTTGCCCCTTCTTGATGAAGGCTTTTAACCATGTGGGGGGGGGGGGGGGGGGACAATCCCTTTCCAAAACAAGCCCTGGAAGCAACAATAGTTGTGCTTCCTAAGCCGGGTAAAGATCCTTCTGTATTTGGAAGCTACAGGCCAATCTCATTACTCAACGTGGACCTGAAATTATTTGTCAAAATTATAGCCACCAGAATGCAGCCATTGATTCCGCACCTGATTCACTTAGACCAGGTAGGCTTCGTCCCAGGCCGTGAAGCCCGACACAACACAAACAAGCTCCTGGACCTTATTGCGCACATCAATGACACTGGAATCCCAGCATGTGTCCTCTCCTGTGATGCTGAAAAGGCATTCAACAGGGTGAGCTGGCGCTTCCTTAAAGCGACGCTCTCGCAAATTGACCTTGGACCTGGCATGATTTCTAAGATCACGGCTTTATATCGGAACCCAACGGCACGGGTTAGGGCCAACGGCATTCTATCTGAGCCTTTTACAATCGCAAACGGCATGCGCCAGGGGTGCCCCCTCTCGCCCTTACTTTACATTTTAACGATGGAGCATCTAGCGATAGCAATCAGAGACAATGCGGATATCAGAGGTATTGAGTGCGGAAGCCAGCAGTACAAAGAATCAATATTTGCTGATGACCTGCTCCCCCACCTGACCTCTCCGATCGTGTCCTTCCCTGTGGCTCTTAGGGAATTTGAGCCCTTTGCCAGGTGTCCAACTTTCGGATCAACTACGCAAAATCGGGGGCCCCGGACCTGAAGCTATATCATGCTGCGGCGGTCCTCATGCGGTTGGCGGATTGGACGTACAGGGGAGCAGATAAGCTCTGGGTCCAGCTGGAGAGAGATCTTATGGGCTTTAACCCGGGTTCTCTCCCTTGGGTGTTTACCCCGGGTGACCTAAACAGAAGGGGCTACCCTATCTTGGCCCGGCACTTTTCTTTCTAATTGGACCAGACTCCAGAGACAGAGAGAGCTGGTGAACAGGCCAGGCCCACTCACCCCTTTATTCAACAACCCAGAGTTCGTGCCAGGGCAGCAAACCACACGGTTCTTTATATGGAGGGAAGCGGAGGATACTAGGCTGCGGGACACTCTCAGAGGGGGCAGAGTGCCATCCTTGGCCGAGCTCAGGGCGCAGAACGCAGGGCGGCATGTGTCGTGGCTTTTGCACCGCCAACTTGAGGCGTTTCTTGCATCGGGAGGGCACCTGGAGAGGGCATCCCTCCCCTTAACCCCCTTGGAGGAGTGTCTCACGCAGGCCCAACCAATGGAGCACGTGATTTCACAGCTCTCCTCCTTACTAGTTGCCCTTAGGCATACCTCAACGCTGGGATTTATGCTTAAATGAAAGAGATCTCGGGATTTCCATCAACAAGGAGAAGGCTCCTAACACACAGGCTTACTGGCGCCAGTTCCGCACAGGAGAAAAGTTATAAGGTCCTTACAAGATGGTATAGGGGCCCGGCGGACATTGCGGCATTCTCACCGACTGAATCAGACACGTGCTGGAGATGCGGGGCGGCCCGGGGAGACATCCTGCACATCTGGTGTGCATGTCCAGAGGTTATGAAGCTCTGGGAAACCATCTTCAAAGTACATACGGAGGTGGGAGGTCTAGTTGTGCCAAATAAACCTGAAATTGCTTTGCTGACTTTGATCCCGGGCCCCGTGTCTAGAGCTAAGAAGGGCATTCTCAAATATTTCCTGGCAGCAGCTAAGGCGATCATCCCCAAGCGTGGTTCACGGAGATGGACCACATCAGAAGGATGGAAGAATTGATGGCGGAAGACAGAGAGAACACCGAGGCATACCTCAAGACATGGACAAGCTGGATCATCTACAGAGAGTCTGAGGAGGTGAGGGCCCTGCTGGCATCGGACACTGGATGATGTGGGATGGCTGGGCTGGGTTGTGGTTCGGGCTCCGCTGGGACCAGGTGGCGGAGGTTTTCTCCCTCCTCCCCACCCCTTTTTTTTCCCTATTTTTTCCCTATTTTTTTCCCCTCTTCTTCTCCTCCTTCCTTTCCCTTTCTTCTCTTCTTCTCTTTTCCATTCTACACCTATCCTCTGCCCCTCTCCGACGTTCTTCCTGCCTCGCCTCTGCCCCTGCTCTCTCTCAGCGATATGGCTTCCGGCCCACCTAATACTCACTCTTCCACAATGCCCTCTGTATCTTGCTAGCGCTTGCTCCCCATAACGGTGCCGGTCGAGGGGTGCCGGGCGGCGGGCGGTCCTGTTAGCGGGGCGTGTCTGCCCGGCGTGGGGGGGGCTGTGGGAGGCTTGGCCTTCACCCCTTCTTCCTGGCAGGGAGGTCCGCGTGCACACCCACTCACGCACCTCGGGGCTGACGTGCTTACTTGTACCCGGACACTGTATTACTACTGCTGTTATAAAACTTCAATAAAGAGAGATTAAAGTAAAAACGGACATACACCTACGAGTCTGTCCCTACAGGGCAAGCTTCCCTTTGGTACCCCAAAGCCCTCCACCTAATAGGTTCTATATTTGGGCTTGACTCTACACCTGAAGCCTCCCACAGATACAGACTTTTCCCCTGTGAATAAGAGGGTGTTGTTGTGCGCTAACTACCTGATGAGGAGCCTTCTCTTTCCTAACAACATATGGTACTGGTATTGGTGATGGGCAGTCTAAGTAATGAACATATGGTTATTTTTAGTTATGTATATTGAGCAGAAGCCAGAAGGATGTGCCTGCTCATTACGTGATTGGGCATTGGCCATTCTTTACGGTAACAGGAAGCTAAAATGAAGCATGCAGTCATGCTATCTCTTTAGACAAACACCGACAGTTGAATGGCTCAATGAGTTTCAACATGACAATGTCGTAGGATGTCACCTTTGTAATAAACCAACTTTCTAGGTTTAGCCTTGCAAGATCTGCCCCATAGGATGTCACCTTTGTAATAAACCAACTTTCTAGGTTTAGCCTTGCAAGATCTGCCCCAGATAACGAATAATAGTTACTATTGATAAAAAGTGGAAACATTTAAAAGCAACTTATATTCACATGGCCATGCAACACATAAACAGCTCACAAAGCATAATAATGTTAAATTGTGAGCTGTTTTATATGTTCCATGTGAATATCATCTGGAATTGACACAGCAGAACTGGCATTTAAGGGGGGGGGGACTGGGTAGTTACCCAAAGTCCCCGTCGCCAAAGCCTCCCATAATCGGACTAGCCTGCTTGATCATATCTAAGGTTTCGGGCCCCCCCCTAGGAAAGCAGTTTTCTGGCCCGCAGCCGCAACCCTCACTTAACCGTCCTCCCCATCTACTTGCCAGAATCCCCCTCTTTAGCTGCTGACCTGCAACCCTCACCTAACCTAAACAGGGGAGTCTCACTTTAAAAATTCATCTAGGGATATATTTTCTCTTTTCAGCCCTGATCATGTGGTAGTCACTACGACTGCATCCAACCTGATCTGCTGTCCTCTATATTTTATCCAACCTGATTTACTCAATAAGTACAAAGCTGCTGATAAAAAACAATTTATCTGCATTTTTTTTGTGTGTTTTGTGTCTCTTATTGTGCATTTGTGACACAGTTTTAGTCGACTAATATCTACCCATAAGTACCATTCAGGTGGTGATTGAGATGAAAAAGGTTGGGAACCCCTTGTTTGTAGAAGACTGACCATAACTTAGTACCTCCACCTGCTGGCCACAAGATATTATGCAGCTACTGGTTTACTTTCAGAATAACTGGGGTTACCGTGGATAAAAAGAGTTATAAAGCTACAGTTTAGAGCAGGGGTATTCAACTGGCGGACTGCAGGTGCCAGTCTTCTGGACCCCACAGACGGGGGAGCAGTAAGAAAGACGGGTGTGTGGACGGGAGGAGTGATGGGCGGGTATCAAGAGAGACAGGCGGGAGGTGAGGTGGGCTATAGCGCGCAGCCGGCTCAGGCACCTTCCATGATTCCAGGAGGCTGAGCGGTGCCCATTCACAGACGTCCTGCGTTATTCACTATTCTATGTCCACCGGGAAGCAACAAGCAGGCCGATATATTAGTTCCACCCTGCATAGTTCCGTTTTAGCTGTCTGGCGGATGGAATACAGCGCGCAACGCAGGACAGCTATGAACTGGCACCTTTTTTTTTTTTTTTTTTTACTGTGCTTTCCCCCTCTCTGACAACGCATGCGCGGGCTCTTGTCCAATCTGATTGTTTACAATGAGGAGCACATACAAGGCCAGGGATAATGGGGATACGGAAGTGCATGCTCTTCTCATCCTTTGCCTTGTTTTGCATGGACTAGAGCCCATGCATGCACCGTTGGAGCAAGGTGAGTTTCAGTGGCAAGGTTCGGGTGATGCTGGTCGCCGCCATCTTGCTCTCTCCCTCGAGACCAGCTGCTGCTGGATTTTCTTCCACTTTAATCAGGGTTCTATCATTCAAACCATAGCAAGATTGGTCAGTGCTTTAGTAAATGGTAAAAACATATAAGTAGACACACGCAGACAGAGAGAGAGAGAAACTGACAAACAGACTGACAGAAAGAGACTCACAGGCAGACAAAGACTCACAGAGAGAGACAGAGACCCTCAGAGAGAGAGAGAGAGACGCACACACAGACAGACTCACATGTTGGTATATGAAGATTTTCAGCGCTGCAACAGAACTTCCTCCTCTCTCTTCACAGCTCGACAGCAGAGCGATGATGCATCTAGGGGGTGGGGCCTGCTCAATCAGGGAAACACACTCTTTGTACAGCTTTGCCTGTGCGGCCCTGGTGACTGCACAATAAACAGCCTGGCCTGCCATTCACGCTGCTCTCACACAGCAATACTGCCCTGTCATCTAACTTGCGCTGAGGCACCTCTCTGACAACTCGCCCCCCCGGTCCGCTGCCCACCCACGCTATGGTCCTGAGAGATCCCCCCCAAAGTTCAGGTCCAGCAAGTTGGGCCGGACCTTGATTAAATGCTTGGGTTCGAGGACCCCACCCCAAACCCAGTCCCTATTAAGATCAATGGGGACCTGAACTTTGGGGGAGAGGCAGAGTGTGCAGCAGTAAGTGCTGCTGTAAGTTACCTCAGCCCCGCAATCCTTCTTCCTGTCAGCGGCAGCTTCCTGTGAAATCGGCCTCAGCCAGGGCTACAGAAAGATGGCAGCTGCTCCCATGAGTGAGGACACTTCTAGGGCCAGCTGGTAGTGCTGGGTTTGCCCATCACTAGTTGTAGTGTAACAAAATAGATACAAATCCTAGAGGGTTAATACTTTTGCAAGGCACATTAGAGATGCTACAGTTTAGAGCAAGAAACTATTCCATGACAGTTATATAGAGATATAAAGCTACACTTATATGGAGACATGTATCCATATAATATTCTGTTTCTTTTTGTTTTTCCCACGTATGGTCCCTTTTGACAAAATGGGCGTTGCCTGTAGATTGCTGTGGGTAGGGGAGTGACTGGGAAATCGAGCCCCCTGCCAACAATCACATGGTCCAGGTTAACTTCAGCAACAGAGAACAGAATAGGAATCCAGACTGCCATTTGCGGGGCCCATTTTTGCCACCAGCCCAGTTTTGCCTGTGGAGCTATGGCCAACATCCCATTATAAAGGATGTTGGTCCACTTTAAAGGGTTGTCAAGGCATTAAAAAAATGATACCTTACAATGCTATACTTATCTGTCATGCGGCATGATTAATTACACACATCCCCACAGATCCAAACACCAGCATTGTTCTGCTGTCAGTCCCCATGTAGTGTGCAGCGTGCTCCTAGTGCACATTTATGTATCTACCACTAATAAGCATTTCAGCAGTGGACATGCACTATAAAGCATATTGGTAGTAGCATAGTATGTAAGGCTGAAAAAAGACTAGTCAATCCAGTTCAGCCTGTTTATAAGTTGTCTTGTAGCCATAGCTGGTAATGCAAGGAAGGCATCCAGGCCACTTTTAGACTCTTTTAGTGTATTCTTTATGACCTCGTGTGGCGGAGAGTTCCTTAGTCTCACTGCTCTTGCAGTAAAGAATCCCCTCCTATGCTGGTGTAAGAATCATCTAACCTTAGTAGATTCTTGTACTTACAGTCCTTGCTTTAAATAAATTGTGGAACAGGTCTTTGTATTGACCCCAGATATATTTCTACATAGTTATCAGATCACCCCTCAGGTGTCTCTTTGCCAATCTAAATAAACCTAACTTTGACAATCTTTCAGAGTACTCTAGTTCCCTCATTCCATTTATTATTTTAGTGGCTCACCTTTGAACACGCTCAAGTTCTGATATGTCTTTTTGATGCACTAGTGCCCAGAACTGTACACAGTACTCCATATGGGGTCTGATCAGTGACTTCTACAAGGGTAAAATGATGATCTGGTCATGGGCACCTATGCCCCTCTTGATCTTGTTCGCCTTGGCAGCAGCTGCCTGACCTTGATCACTACAGTTTAGATTATAATTTGCTAAAACCCCCAGGTCTTTTTCCATAGTTGTTTTACCCAGCGTTTCCCTATTTAAGGTGTAATCATGGCACCAATTTTTTCCTGCCCAAGTGCATAAACTTATATTTATCTGTATTAAACCCAAATGAAAAAAAATATTTTTCAGTTCTACAGCCTGCTTCCATTTAAAGTGGACCAACACCCAGGGGGGATCGGCCCGGAAATCTATAAGATTCCCGGACCAATCAGATCCCTCCCCGCGGGGCATCCGAAATCGGGATGTCCCGCGGGGAGGAACCCCCCAGGAGGCCCACAAACCTTACCTCAGCCCCGTTCCATCGGCGCATGCGCGAGCCGCGGCCGCGTCTCGCGCTTCCCTCTAGCAGGGCGCGCACCCGCGCCGGCCGTTTGTGAATGGCCGGTGCAGGCGCGCTCCCTGTTAGAGGGAAGCGCGAGACGCGGCCTCCAGCGCTCAGAGCCTTGGACGCGCATACCACAGCGGCTCTGAGCGCTGTGATTGGCTGGCGCGGTCACGTGGGAGCGGGGAGAGGTGAGTTTTTTTGGGCTTTCTGGGGGGTTTCAGACAGCGGGGCACCCCCGATCGGGGTGCCCCACCGAAGTGGACCAAAACCCAGGATAGTCAAAATCCTGGGTGTTGGTCCACTTTAATGAGGTCACTATGGGCAGATAGAGTCACCGTGAATGAATTAAGGGGCAGCGGTAGACCCGATGGGTGAGTCATTTTGTTTTTTTTAACTTTGTGTTAACAGGCTATTTAATACAGTTTTTGTTAAAACTGCCTGAAACTTACCTCCTTAAAATGTAGACCCTCCCCCCTCCAGTAATAGTCAAGGACAAAATATAATAAAATTAGTTAATAAAAAAAAAATGAGAAAGATCCATGATAATGACCAAAGAGTATTTTGCTGAGACTATTGGAGGCAATTATCTTCACAAACCATTTTTCTGAATCTGTTCCAGCTTTTATGTAGGAGGCTGAAGCAGGCTAAATTATACACTTGAGTTTAAAATAAAAATCAATCATTAGCTTTGTTTTTTACAGATTTGAGATAAACAAGCATGCAGGTCATGTGACTCACCCTGTTGTTTGCTTCAGTGGATAATTCCCGCTAGCTGTATGCACAGTACTCGCTACATGTCAGATTTCAGGTCTGTATATATCACCACTTCTCCTGGACGGGAATGAGGAGCACGTACAAGGCCAGGGATAATGGGGATACGGAAGGGCACGCTCTTCTCATCCTTTGCCTTGTTTTGCATGGACTAGAGCCCATGCATGCACCGTTGGAGCAAGGTGAGTTTCAGTGGCAAGGTTCGGGTGATGCTGGTCGCCGCCATCTTGCTCTCTCCCTCGAGACCAGCTGCTGCTGGATTTTCTTCCACTTTAATCAGGGTTCTATCATTCAAACCATAGCAAGATTGGTCAGTGCTTTAGTAAATGGTAAAAACATATAAGTAGACACGCAGACAGAGAGAGAGAGAAACTGACAAACAGACTGACAGAAAGAGACTCACAGGCAGACAAAGACTCACAGAGAGAGACAGAGACCCTCAGAGAGAGAGAGAGACACGCACACACAGACAGACTCACATGTTGGTATATGAAGATTTTCAGCGCTGCAACAGAACTTCCTCCTCTCTCTTCACAGCTCGACAGCAGAGCGATGATGCATCTAGGGGGTGGGGCCTGCTCAATCAGGGAAACACACTCTTTGTACAGCTTTGCCTGTGCGGCCCTGGTGACTGCACAATAAACAGCCTGGCCTGCCATTCACGCTGCTCTCACACAGCAATACTGCCCTGTCATCTAACTTGCGCTGAGGCACCTCTCTGACAACTTGCCCCCCCCGGTCCGCTGCCCACCCACGCTATGGTCCTGAGAGATCCCCCCCAAAGTTCAGGTCCAGCAAGTTGGGCCGGACCTTGGGCCGGATTAGCTTTGTTTTTTACAGATTTGAGATAAACAAGCATGCAGGTCATGTGACTCACCCTGTTGTTTGCTTCAGTGGATAATTCCCGCTAGCTGTATGCACAGTACTCGCTACATGTCAGATTTCAGGTCTGTATATATCAGTATCAGTATATATCACCACCAAGAAAAACGGCAGATTTTGTTATAAATAGACCTTCAGTTACCAAGGCCATCCATGAAACTAGCATTCCTACACCAAGCACACCAAGGCTAGAGAACATTATACTGGATTATCAACTACAGAACTAGACAAAGGGGAAATCTTACATTTCTAGCACCTTGACTAAAGAAATATTCTTCTGGTCTTTTCAGCAATTTTTGATGGACGTCCAGTTCTTGGTAATGTGACTGGTGATCCAGTTTTTATCCACTTCTTGATGACAGTTTGAATGTGTTCCATGGAATATCTAATGCATTTTAATTTTTTGTACCCTTCTTTTTACTTATACCTTTCAACATAAGATTCATTTGATGTGTTGTAAGCTGTTTACAGACCATGGTTTTTGCTGTCAAATGCAAAAAGGAAAATGTTACTAGATAAGCTGAACTATATATACGGTTAATCAGGATCACTTTAAATGGTGGCATCTGTGTACTGACCATTTAAAGTGGATGTCCAGTCTCCACCATACCCCCCTCACCCTGCCTGCCTACCCTGGAACTGAGGCAGGACGTGGGGAGTAAAAAAAAACAGCTCACCTCATCCGGTATCCAGCATGGTTTCCCCATCGCTTCGGGTCCTGGGTGCAGCCATTTTGGACAGGCTGAACAGAGTGGCATCCCCCTTTGCAGGTGCCGCAGTAGTGCTGGTAATCACACTGGATCCCAGATGAGGAAAGGTGTATTTTTGTAATGCCCCCCCAGTCCTGGGGTACTTTGGTTCGGAGACTGTACTTCACTGTAACATAAGATTAAATGTGATTGGCCAATTCTAAACAAAACAACAAAAGGTGAGTGTAGCTTTTAAAATTTTTTGCCTGGCAGCCCTTTTAGGCCCATAATGCCTTGCCAGGCATACAGAGAGCAAGAGTTGACCAGGGATGGGCCTAATAAAGTACTACACAGGTGATCAGCGTTTGTACCTAAGGATGACTTTAGAAATGGGTCAGTAGGCTAGCTGAAGTGATACACTTTTAGTCAGTTGTCGGGTTCAGGCAAAAGGTCAGTACAAGCAGTGTTTAAGGGAAAGCTAAACCCACTTCGACCCAGCTTCCATTTAGCTAAGCGTTCCAGCTGCTGGGGGCAGAAACACCTCTAAGACAGCAGAGCAAGCCAATCAGAAGCCCCTAGTGGTAACCTCAAATTCCCTTTGCTACCCCCTAACCCCTTCAGTGAATATAAGGGACAGGCCAACAATGGAGGATTGCTACCAACAGTGCATTCAGGTAAGTCCCCAGACATTGGTCGTACTATCACAGGGATCCTAGGGAATTCTACCAGCAGTGCAGCCAGACAAGTTTTGACACCTAACCAAACATAACTGAGAAGGGAAAACACAGAGACTGGGGTCACTGAAAACAAAAGCCAAAAACACGTGTCCAAAGACAGTTACCAGATCACTTAATGTGGTCCCACACCCTTTTTCTACCTAACAGGTGTGGGACAGCACCGTGACAGGCTTGGGAGGGGCATCCAGATTGCTGGAACCCCCCCATGTAAAGACCCCTGTAATCCCTCAAAATCCTTCCCTTAACCTTGTTCCTCAGCCGAAATGTGGCTGCCGGCGGTCACAAGAGCCAGGGTCACTTTCTATTTCCCAGCCGCTGGTCAAGGCTGGCCCAAGGGACCGAATTTCATTTTGAGGTTGCAGGGGGCTCCATTAATCTGGATGCCCCCCCCCCCCCAGGACTCATGATGTGGCCCCACACCCATTAGGAAGAAAAGAGGTATAGGACCACTTTAAATGGGCTACACCCCTAAAAGGTTTGAGCACCCCAAACTTGGGTTATTGTATCTTTTCTACATTTTAATCTCTGGGGGCTAAAGTGGAAGCGTAGCCCCAAATGCAGGCCTTTTTTCTACAGAAGCTCCACATGAACTAATCTTTTTTTTTTTTTTTTTTTTTTTGTGGATGTCACATTTTAACTCCAGGTTTACTTTAAGGCCAGGAGACCCATGATGTAAAAAAACTGATAAATATGCATTTTATTGTGCCCCAAGTTAAACTCATATTTTATATATGATTTGCAGACCTGCAAAATGGCCAGGACAAATTGGATGTATATTAGATAATATAGGAGAATTTTAATGTGATTGTTCAGAAGACTCCTGCAAGCAGCATAATTATGAGAACTCAGAAGGAGCCTTTCTACTAAGTCTATATAAAGATATAAATGCTTGGAACGTGGATTTTGGGGGCAATTACTTTTAGAGAAGGATTTCTACTGTTCTTTGCACTTTATTCTATGCATCACCATATTTTTTCTCAAACTCGGAGCACACAATATAAAATATTGCCTTGCCAAAGAATGGTAGGTTGAATGAAAGAAATCCAAAGGTGAAATTATGTTAGTATGAAAATAGTCCTCATCTACAGTGTGAAAGCAGAACACTATGTACTACTAGATTTGTCTACGGCTAAGCCACTCAGCGGTCCTCCCACTCTCTCTCAATTCTCACAGTCAGTAGTAATAACTGCATGACACACTTCCAGTTTCTTCTCTTCCCGAAAACACCTACAGGTGGTAAAAGGGTTTCAAAAACAAAAAAGACATATGAACAATACACGTTCATTTATGCTGCTAAATATACTAAAATAACAACCTATGTTCAAGGAAGGTCTTACTACAAGGAAGCTCATGCGGGGTGTTCAAATGTCAAACGTCATTCAACTTGTGTCATTTGTGGAAACCAGCCTCTATGAACAATTATTCTGGGTTTCTAAGGAAATTGTGTTTTGATCATTCATTGAGATTAGTACCTGTGTACAAGTGCAAACATTAAAAATGCATTTAGCTACAAATGTAAATAACAGATGAGATTTCAGCTAGATGGCTTTAAGCACAAGACTACTGGCATTGGAGCTTTTGCTTCTGGTTAGAGGTTTATTGTCAAATGCCTATTATAGGTGAAAACAACAAGGACTTATAATCACTTTTCCTATCATATAGCAGCTCTGTTCCCTGTGACACCAGTTGTGGCCACTGTCATAAGACTGCAAGTGGCATGTGCACATTGTAAGGCCCATTCATAGATTAGAGGTAAAATGTTAAAGGGCATCTATGGGAAAAATCACATCAGGGAGATGCTCAGGTTGGGGGCTGGTAGTAGAGGATCAGCATCAGAGAATGCAGAGTCCCATGCAGGGGATCGAATCACAAGTCCAGGAACATTAGATTAATCACTGAAACTGTATTCACTTCTGCATGATCATGAGGCAAAGCTGTGGCGCAGATATTCAGCTACAATTATGGCGATTTGTACAGTTACTTCAGTGAATGTTTTTATCCGTAGGGATGGGCGAACCCGAACCGCAAGGATTGGGTTTGTACTGAAGTTCAGGTACAAGGCAAAGCAGCCAATCAGCATTCTTCCTTCCCCAGCAACCACTTGCCAGATGGGACACGTGACCTCGCCATATAAAAGGAGGGGTCTGTGTCACGCCATGCTGGCTGCTCAAATCTGCAGTAGTTAGGGAAAGGTGCTGCTGGCTGCAGTTGAGGAACAGATAGAGCTTTCTTTTGACTAAAATTTCCTTGTAAGGATATTTTTATAGGGAAAGCGGCTGGGGTGATGGATGGATAGGTTGTTAAGAAAGTTATTGTCCTTTTCAGGACATTTATTCAGGGAAAGCGGCTGGAGTGAAGGCTAGATATGTTGAGTGTCAGTACTATTTAATACCACTTGCTCAAACCACTGGTGTGTCAGTACTCTTTAATACCACTTGCGCCAACCACTGGTGTGTCAGTACTCTTTAATACCACTGACTCAAACCACTTTAGTGTCAGTACGCTTTAATACCACTTGCTTCAACCACTGGTGTGTCAGTACTCTTTAATACCACTTGCTCCAACCACTGGTGTGTCAGTACTCTTTAATTCCACTGACTCAAC
Source organism: Gastrophryne carolinensis (assembly GCA_027917425.1). Taxonomy (NCBI): domain Eukaryota; kingdom Metazoa; phylum Chordata; class Amphibia; order Anura; family Microhylidae; genus Gastrophryne; species Gastrophryne carolinensis. The sequence continues at coordinate 163,168,503 of CM051236.1, forward strand.
CCACTTCAGTGTCAGTAGTCTTTAATACCACTTGCGCCAACCACTGGTGTTTCAGTACTCTTTAATACCACTTGCTCCAACCACTGGTGTTTCAGTACTCTTTAATACCACTGACTCAAATCACTATAGTGTCAGTACTCATTAATACCACTTGCTCCAGCCACTTCAGTGTCAGTACTCTTTAATAGCACTTGCTCCAACCACTGGTGTGTCAGTACTCTTTAATACCACTTGCTCCAACCACTGGTGTGTCAGTACTCTTTAATACCACTGACTCAAACCACTTCAGTGTCAGTACTCTTTAATACCACTTGCTCCAGTTACTTCAGTGTCAGTAATCTTTAACAGCACTTGCTCCAACCACTGGGGTGTCAGTACTCTTTAATACCATTAGCTCAAAAAACTTTAATAGCAATAGTTAGTGGAGTATCCACTGGTTCAGAGCACTTAAGGGGCATTTTTCTGTTAATCTCTTTTTTCATTTGTCCATTTCGGGCCACTGTAACTGCAGGTGTCTAACAATGCAGAAAGCAGCAAATAAGGGAAAGGAATGTAGCCGTGCTGCTGCTGGTGGCAGCTGTTCCGCAATACACCGTTCCCAGCAGCTACTACCTTTCTCGCCAGGCCATCCCTGCCCTGCACCAACAGGTTGTAAAAAATAAGATGTGCACTGGGCAATGCCATTAGTTGCAGTGTCCACATCAAAACTGATGTGGACAAGTAAGCATGGGCAAGAGTGCTACATCTCTCTAACTGCCCACTGGGTCAATTTAGTGGCGGGTGGGACTGAGGCAGGAAGCACTATGGTGCACATCCTTCCACCACCCAGGAGTTGGTGCCTTCTGTTGCCACCTCCTCCTACTCTGCTTCCTCTCAAGCAGTCAGTGCAGCCCCTGCAACACCAATTTGAGCACCGCCATGAAGAAATTGCAGTATGTAGTGCTAAAACTCATCTGTCCTTACACCACCCAGGAGCTGTGGACCAGCATTCAGGAGCAGACAGATGAGTGGCTGCTGCTGTTGCACCTGAAGCTTGGCAAGGTGGTGTGTGACAATGAGCGTAACCTGGTAGCAGCCTTGGACCGAGGCAGGTTGAAGCACATCCCTTTCCTGCCGCATGTGCATGCGCTTTCGTTGTTCCCATCCTGCTGCCGCTCGTCTGACTGCACTGCAGAGGAACTTTCGACTTCCCACCAGGTGGAATTCCATGTTGTATATGCTGGAAAAGCTCCAAAAAGCTCCAAAATCTGGACGGTGCTTCAGTGCTTCCAGTACACCACCAATATGGTCAGCGCTGATGATACCATCATCAGCGGTGCCATCCCCCTCCTTTGCCTGCTGGAAAAACCCTTCAAGCCATGATGGAGGATATGATGGAGGACGCAGAGGAGGAGGAAGGCCCATTTCGTTTCTCTCCAGGTGTTAGGGGAGTGCACACGTGGGTCACAGGATGGGTTGCTGGGCTGACAGTGGCCAGGTACACCACTGTCCAGCCAGCGGACCATTTTAGATGATTCAGAGAAGGAGGAAGGGGAGGAGGAGGAGGACTTTCTCTCACAGCAGGGTGGCATCCAGCGAAGCTCACAGGTGTCACTGGAGTGTGGCTGGAGGGAGGAGCAGAAGGAGGAGACACCTGTCATTGAGCACAGCTTCTTCTTGACTTGAGCCACTACATGCTCCAGTGCCTGTGCAACAACCACAGAGTTTCCCGCATAGTCACCAGTGCCGATTACTGGGTGGCCACCCTGCTGGGTCCCTGCTATAAGGACAACATTACCTCCTTGATACCAGCAGTGGAATGGGATCGCATAATGAGAAAGTACAAATGCACTCTGGTCGATGCACTACTGGAGGAGTTCCCAGCTAAATTTGAGGGCTCAGTGACGGCACAGTTTCTTTTAGATTATTAGATTAACTGTTTTGCATTATCACTTCAGTCTCAATATAGTTTACGTCTGTTAGACTTCTTACATTGATTAACATCTATGCACCTGGACTCTTAACTCTTAAAGAGGAACATCAGGGAAGCCTCACCAATCTGCTGCCCCCCCTCAGGTCCTTTAGTAATTTTTTACTCACCTCCCCGGGGAATCCATCTTCAGCGTCCCTCGGATTCCGGCGATCTTCCGACAGGCAACGCCATCTTGCATCCTATAAGGCACTGCGCAGGGCCCCTGATCTCGTGCCAGCGCAGTGCCGATGAAAGGGATGCAACTGAGCCATCCAAAATCTTGCGAGACTTTGCTGAGCAGCGCGGGATTTTGAAGAGGCCGGCTAAAGCCGTTCTGTCACTAACAGCTGGCGCGGGGGTCAGCGATCGAGACCTGAAGCCAGGGCCGGCTCTTGGTATGTGGGGGCCCTTGGGCAAGAGAGCCTTGGGCCCCAAAGTAATGAGTCACATGATGTCACCTTTCATTTCCACTGTCACAAATGGGCTGCTGATCGCTCTCCAGTCCTTATTGCCTTCCCTATAGCCACCAAACGTCCTCTAGTCCTTGTTGCATTCTTCACTGCCACCAATCACCCTTCAGCCCTTACTACTTGCTATGCTGCCACTAAAGACTCCATCATTGCTGTCACTTGTCACCTGGTTCTCCAAAAGGTAAGTAGGGGCCTATGGGGGAGGGAATCGGACACTTCTTGTTGTTCTCTTTAAGAATCTCCCCACTGAATGAATAAACCTATATAAGGTCTACTTTTAATTAGATGCTGTGAAATAACAGTGGGTTATGAAACCAAGGGGTTCTTGGTCAGTTTGTGCTTTTATTGTCCGTTCTTTTGTAGATGATGATGATGATGATGTAGATTGTAGATGAGGCTGCCACGTTATTTTTCCTATGTAGACGTGTAAGGCTGGGGATGCCGGCTGCTGCGGCTGAGTAACCATGCAGATGAGATGATCGCTATCTGCTCTATGTGCACATTAAAGAAGCAGGAAGCAGGATGTGCACCCTTTTCCCCTTGGTACTGTTTTGCACCTGTAACCTCAACAATTCTGCTCCAAGCTACATAGACAAAATACTGCACACACAAAGATTAACCCCCCTTCTCTTTGCTTGTTTTTTGTAGGCTATTCTAAATCTAAAGTGACATTTTAAAGACCTCACTGATCTGTAAAGTGATGCTTAGTAAACAAAGGAAAGCCATGAATCTTTGATCAGTAGAATATACACCTACTAAACACAATTCGAGTACTAGCTTTGTATTGTATTGTACTGTATTAAAAAGTCTTAAATTCCCTACTCTTACACTGATCTGAGTATTATTAATTATTGATATTATTATAATAATAATATTAACATGCCTTCCAACTTTTCAGGGTGGGAAAGAGGGACAATTTGTAAATGAAGCCACATCCCCTCATTGAGGGATGGATAGGAGATGTTGTAACAGTTAAAACAATAAAAAATCATGGTAGTAAAAAATTCACTTTATGAGAAAAAGCATGAGAATGTCACAGTTACTTAAACCAGACCTTCACCCTGAATAGGAGTCTATCGTGTATGTTTCCACCACCCTATACATACAGATTGGCTACATTAAAAATCATCCTACCTGCACCTATTGCGTTTTTTTGAGCCTTTTATCATCCAAGATGGCAGCCCTGCTCTGTCTGTGCAAAGCAAAGCTATAACCCGCCCCCTCGTGCTTTTCACCCCTTTCCTCAGTAAGTGTGATGCAAGATGGCGGAGCCCGTATCCTAGATTCCTGAACAGAGCTGCAGCCCAGTGGGGGAAAGAATAATAAGTAAACGACTAAAAACATAAAATATGTTAATTTTAGATGCTGTAGAATAACTTATTAAGGGTTTGGGCTTTTCATTAAATGATTTTGAAGGTCCAGATTCATCACCAGATAGGAAGACAATAAAAGTCAATAGTACGTTTTTACTACCGTGTAAAAATGAGTAAAAGTTCTTTATTTTCTTAGGAGTAAAAAATAACCATCGACTTTTGTTGTTTTCCCGAAAACAAGACAGGTTCTACATTTTTTGGTCTAAAAAATGGTAGAACTTTCAAGGTATGTCATACAAATATTAATATAGAGGCTAATTTAAGACTAGCGGCAAGTATTGCCATTTGAGAGTCTATGTAGCGGCGCTTAGAGCATCCGCTGAAAGTGGGTGTCTGGCGCTATAACCTAGCATAGTGGCCCAACAAGTGACGCTGTAGTATCCTGTCCAGCATTGATAAATGTGTCTGGAGGGCGATGTAGAAACGCTGTCCGTGATTCACTGCAAAGCCAATTGAGAACGCTAGGTGGTGTCCCGAGGACACATCGCCCAAGATGCCGCTACATCTAACAATAGAACATCGCTGCAGCGAGAGATAGGTAGCGCCAGTCAAGTGCTTCCGCCGCTCGTGAAGCCCATATTTAAGAAAAAACGACACACAAGCAGCACGGGCACTCTAGCATAGAGCGCCAGGTGCTATGTGCTAAAAGTCTGTTTCTCAACATATACATATCAGCACCAGCGTGAAAACATATGGAATGACATTGTTTTAACACTGTGACAATGACACTGCAATGGCAGACCTCTACATACAATTCTGCATAAAAAAAAATAATTAAACACGATAAAAGTGTTTGGTTGCTGGGCTGGAGAGGACACACAATCATTTGAACCAAACATTTACTAAAAATTACTTCGGGAAAACGCTATTTATAAACAACCAATTAAAACACCATTGAAATGTACTGGAGAGCGCTAGTGAGCGACGGGTACTACATGGCGCTGCTGAACCTAGAGCGTCTGCGTTTTACACTGATGCACCGCTAGTAATACATTCGATGCTAAATTACACTATTAGGAGGCACTCACCAGATTGACTTTCTTATATGTGGTTTTCACATACTGCGCCCAGCATTCACCTGACGCTACGTGGCGTTACCATTTCTTAAATAACCCCCATAATGGTGCCCAGGTTGGTTAGCTAGGCTATAATTCATTGCCCCATGACCAACATTTGTGCCTCAATAAGGGAAACTCCTACCTCATATTGATACTATGCGGTGGTGCGGTCAGCTCCATCAGTGTGGAGCAAGTTTTTAGGGGCGGATGAGGGAGGCAGCACAGTTTGACTAGGGCTTGTTTTTGGGGAGGGCATATATTTCAACGCATGTGTAAATGCTGAAAAATGACAGTAGGGCTTATTTTCGGAGTAGGACTTATTTTTAGGGAAACACGGTAGCTGGTGATTCAGCAACAGTGAAATTCTCAGTTTTTATTTTTATACACTTTTTACTACCATGAGAATTTTTTTCAGCTTTTTAATGGATACCTTTCTGTTTTACCAGTGATCAATGCCTTTGCCTCCTTACCTCTCACATTTACTTTAATGGGAGCTCTGTCACACTCACCTGATCCGGATTCAGATGCAGGCCAGGAGCAGTGAGTGCTGGGCAAGAGAAGTTACATTTATCAGAATATATATTGTTTACATGCAATGAATTCCTTGTGGCAGGTAGGGTCAGTACATCGGGTACTATGTTCCGTGTTTACCATATATGGTGGTTGTGGTTTGCTATGGCCATGTGGCACCGTTTTCAGAAAGTACATCACCACGGATGGGGAAGAGGACAAGTGCCAGCCAACATTCTATATAGGTTATGTACTGTATTAGCTCTAGATTTGCAAGCAAACAAATTCTGGAATGCAGGCCTGCTCTTATTACTATAGCCTCTTCAGCATAAAGTATAGCTGCATCCACAGCCTTCCACACAGTCCCTCCACATAGGACCTAGCCACAGCTACCGGAACACCTGCTTTAGCTTCCAGACTCAGTTTAGATTAGGGAATCTCCCCCTCTTTAACACCCTGGCCCATATACTGTAGATTTCCCCCAGTCTGTAACATCTTCATAGGCTGATCTGAGCCCCTACCTAACCAAAGAGGGTTGACAGTGAGATGTGTACTATTCTCTCATAAGACTAGAGCAGCACCTAGGGGTTGGTGCACAGGTTACAATCTCAGCAATATACTGCATACTAACTACCCCACATAACTCAATGTTAAAGCGTAACAAAACCCACTGGTCTCGGCCCTGGAATTTAAAAGATACCAGTGCCGGCTGCTGGCCTTTCCTCTGTGTGAAACCGCACAGGGTTCCCGTAAACGCTCACCTTTGACCACTCCAACGGACGCAGCTCCCGTCCAGTGAGAGACGTTTGTAGTGACTATGTCATTTGGCAAGTGTCTCTCATTGTTGTCAATGGGGAGCACGCGCTGCCGCATCCCGGCAAAATGAAAACACCAGTCGGAGGATTAACTTTTAGATTGATCCACTCCCTCATGTGCTGGGCAGGGTTCCAGATGCCACATAATGGGTCCCGGCCCCTCCCGACGGAGGAGTGACTAGTGGATGCGCAGCGGTTCAAACATTAGAGCTACCAGCCTGTGCTGACATCTCTGATTGTCCACTGACCGTGGCGTCTGTGTCTCTTCCACACCTGCCACTTATGCGTCTTGATGAAAGATGCGCCCCGAAACTAACAGCACATCAGGGGAGTTGCATCTCAGGCCGGCAGGGGAAACAGAACATTTAACAGGCTAAGTGCAATTTTAAAGTGGACCAACACCTGATGCTGATCGGCCCGGGAATCTATAAGATCACCCACTGTGTGAAACCCCCCAGAAAGCCCCGAAATCCCTACCTGCTCCTTGATCCAGCAGCGCATGCGCGAGCCGCCGCCGCTCGCGCATCCCTCTAGCAGGGCACACACCCACGCCTGCCGTTTAAGAATGGCCGGCGCGGGCGCGCTCCCTGTAAGAGTGACGCGCGGGAGGCGGCGGCGGGCGCGCTCGCTTGTCCGGCGGTGGGGATTGGCTGCAGCGGTCACGTGGGAGCGGGGACAGGTGAGTTTTTGGGGCTTTCTGGGGGGTTTCACACAGTGGGGCACCCCCGATCGGGGTGCCGCACTGAAGTGGACCAAAACCCAGGATAGTCAAAATCCTGGGTGTTGGTCCACTTTAAGTGCCCAAATAGGGGCAAGTTTCAAGTGGATCAATATGGGATCTTTATTTATATTCCTTTTCCTCTGTTTAAACAGGGTGTTTTTATTTTTTTTCTCTCAACTAATTGTGTCACCTCTCATGACCTAGAAAAAGTCATTTTTGAAAACTTTTTTGATTTTTTTTGTTTTTTCTATTTCAATAATTTTTATTAGATCTGGCATACTTGATGCACAGAAATTGTACAATATCTGTCATAGCTTAATATGGTAGTACAAATTAAGAGTAAAGACAGATGCTTTTTTTTGTTTTTTTATGCAGAATTGTCATTACAGGTTTGGCACTAAAGTCTTAATGTCACAATGTTATTCCATGTGTTTTCTCTTTGTTACTGGTGTTTATGTGTTCAAAAACAGACTTTAATCACACAGCGTCTGGCGCTCTGTGCTATAGCGACCAGATTTAGAGCGCCGACGCTGTGTGTGTAGTTTTTTGATAAGTACCCTGTTTCCCCGAAAATAAGACATCCTCCGAAAATAAGGCCTAGTGCCTGCTTTCGGAGGATATCGTTATATAAGTCATCCCCCGAAAATAATTCCTACCCGAAAATAAATCCTCCCCCGAAAATAGGGCCTCACCGTTGGTACAGTTCCGTCCACGAAATGTTGCAGAAGGATCCGGAGCTTCTACCGTAGAGACCGTTGGGGCGGTGGCGCCTCGCAGCTCACTGATTGGCTGCAGCGCTGTGGAGCAACGTGAGACTTCGGCCGGGTATTTGCGCAGGGGGATGTCAGAGAGCCCGCGCGAACCTGCCGCCGCCTGCTCCCTGTGACCGCGCCGCCGAGTGTGCCCCAGCGAGACCTGGACCGAGACAATACGGTACCGGTAAACAGGCCCGGATTAACGTAGGGGCGGACGGAGCTGCAGCTCCAGGCCCCTACGTTAAAACAGGCCCAGCAGCCTGCAAGCACGGCCCGCATAGGCTGCCCGGCGGCTGCCATGCGGGTCCCGTGAGACTCTCACAGGCTATAGCAGGCATACTCAACAGCTGAGCAGCCTGATGCTCTGTGCAGCCTGGTATTGTAACCACTAGGGGGCGTAATGACGGGGCACGTAAGGGGGGAGCTCCAGGGAGGTAGAGGAGACGCACGCTGCCTGTCTTCTGTCAAGACATCCCCCGAAAATAAGGCCAAGTGCCTTTTTCCGGGGAAAAATTTATATAAGACAGTGTCTTATTTTCGGGGAAACGGGGTATGGTGTGAATTGCTGAGAGTCGGTCACACTGAGCTGGCGCTACCTTTCGCTCCCTGCAGCGCTGTACTGGTGTTACAGCGCCCAACATACATCTCATTCATCAATACGGGCCAGGTTACTAGAGCGACCGAGACGCTCTGTTACAGCGCCCGATACCCGAACACGACAGGTGTCTGCCGATACCTGGCATTAGCAATGAATCTAGAAGGTGAATTTTAAGTTCAGTTTCTCTTTTAGGGAGGATAACTAATGTGCCCAGTGTTTCTTGCCCATATAACACACCTGTTAGCAGAAGTACAAATCACACAGGATCTTAAGCTTTACCCTCCCACATACGGAAAGATAGCAAGAGACAGAGTAACCTCAGGCATACATCGTTTTCCGTTGTTAGCATCTACAGCATGGGAAATCCGTGGGCAGAACATATTTCTATAACCTGAACCCCACCTCTGGGCTGCTTGATTTGTAGTGAAGTGTAGTGTAGTTATTTCTGTTGTCAGACATATCATCTATGTAAAGCAAGTGCAAGTGCATTCCAAAACATAATTGCAGCTTGTGCACATGACCTTATTTTCTTTATCACTTTCCCTGTAATATTTTTTTTTCCCAATAAGCTGAATTTTTTGTTTACTTGATATTCCCCTTTTTACATTAAAAGGAAACAGAAGGCAAAGGCAATTGTTATGCCATTGTGTCGGGCTACGTTTGGCACTCTCCTAAACTGTTTTCCGTTTTCAAATTGAAGAAGAAATGGCTTAGATATCAAGGTTTATAGTTTCACCTTACGATTTATCTTTTGAAATATTTTGGCGTGAACCTTGGCTCTGTAATGCCGCATAATATTTAGCATTATGGGTGCGGTCTGTAAGACAGGCATTCTCATCACCCTGGGTGTTCTTCCTCTCTCCCAGTGTCCACAGGCTGGTGATGCAGAATTGGTGGTCTATGGCAAAGGAATTCAGGGGGTGTGCCACTACTCTTTGTCTTGTTTCTTTAAGGAGTAGCTGTGTTCTAAAAGAAAAGGAAGAGCACAGCCATTATGAGGTCAGCTGCTGAATGACAGTTTATGCACTTTGCCTCCCGAGTCCCTTTAAATATGTGAAGGTCAACATCCATTTTTTCTCCTGCAAAACCTAATTAAGATTTACTGTATCCACAGGATGCTGTCACTACTGTTCTCATAGTTTCTTTCCTGTGCTTAAACTATAATCGGGTTATTTATTTGGTAAAGCCAAGGGATTTATTCAAGAAACAAAGGGTAAAACTATGAATCATATCTGGCAAGGTACCTGGGTGTCAGAAGGAGGCTGGGTTCGTGACTGCAGTACCCCTTGGCCACCTGCTGGTGCCACTGTCACACATGTAAGTTTGGACTATTTAGCCTTACAAACTTTGCTGGGTTCTACCTGTATGGTAATTGGTTTCACCTGAGGCCAATAACTAATGTTTAAATAGGCTCTTGGGGAGCATGTCCGTGACAATTTGTCACACAACGAAAAAAGTCCTGTGGCCACACATTTTTTGTTGGTTCATGGGGGATCCCCAGGAGGGTTGAAAGCTTGTGGCATTCAGACTGTGAGAGGGAATGGCCACTTTAATGGGGGCATCGTGGCTTCCTTTAATGGGGGCACCTGGTGCCTGGGGTTCCCCCTGGGATCATCTTATACTTGTGATGTGGTTTAGGTCTGCCTTGTGCTAGGTAAGACTGCTTTCCTAAAGAAGTATCTAAAAAATAAAAGTGTGGTTTGGGTCCACTTACCTTTCCCCACAGCATAAGCATTATATGCACTATGTGCATGAGATATGGGCTTGGAATGAAAATGGTTGTATTCTAAGTATGTCACACACCGCGCTTCAAGATATTCATAACGTGTGGGTATATACTGACCTGAAGAGGCGATCTGCAGAGATGATTGGAGGAAAGAAAACCCCTCCCAGTCCATAAATACCTGGGACCTCCCACTCATCACCCAGTCTTCATCTCTGCAGACGGCGAGCAAGCAGCAGATGATATCTCCTCCTTGCACTGGGGGATTTTAAGGTAGCCGGGTCTACTCCCGGCCTATATTTTTTATTTCCGTTCGGACTATTTATTTCCATATGAATATTATATATATATATATTGCATGCCTCCCAGTCTTGACTGCTGTCCGAGCGAGGGTATATTAGCACCACATTGGTGCTCAGGAGCTATGCTCCACCGCGAGACCCTATTAAAAGGGTAGGCGGTTATACCGGTGTAAATAAGGGGCCTTTATGGAAAATCAATATTGTTAATAATGGTATGTATGTATATATATATATATATATATATATATATATATATATATATATATATATTTGAATATACAGCAGGGCAGGGCATGACATGAAGTGGGAAGGCCTAAGGCACGTTTTCCAAGCTAGATAATATCTGCATTCCAAAACCAGAAAATAGAACAAAAGACATCTGAGAGGGCACTAGATAATATCAACATTCTGTGACCATACCATAAATCTGTTGTATAGACCTGAAATAGCAGTTACACCCTCCTAGCAAAACACCTGGACATCGAAGGTTAGATAGACGCTGGCACCATAAATTATACAAACGGCTTCTGGGAATTTCCGGGATGCACCCTCTTTTGTCAAGCCCAAGGGAAGGGAAGACTAGGGTCGTAAAGGTTCAAAGGAATACCAGAAGCTTACTTTTAGTATAATTAGGAGATGAGGATGGCATGAGGGGGGAGGAAAGGAGACAGAAGGAGGTGGACGGGACACTGCTAGCACAGGAGAAGCTTGTGAGTGCCGTATCAGGAGGGTAATGTGTCTTTCCCTGTATATATGTATGCCAGTCTCATAACTGTATGCCAGTCTCATGTATTGTGTTTGATTTGAGATTTGATTGCAACATTGTGTTATTTTGTCAACAATATACCTCTTTATTTACTGCGTGTCTCAGTGTCTCTTGCATTTACCAGAAGTCAAAAGAACCTATAGTCTTATAGTCTTATGCGTGTATCCATTGCGTGATCATTGGCCAGATATTGATAATATTGGTATATGTGTTGCCTATTTTAGTCGAGCCGGGCAGGATAAATATATACACAATATTATTAATATTTTAGTTGTTTATGATATTGTATTGTTTACATTTGGCCAGCCACTCAGGAGAGGTTGAATTGTTTACATTTGGCCGAGCGGCAGGCAGGATATTAGCATTGTTTACAGTTTGGCTTGCGCCGGCCAGGAGATACTATTTATAATATTATTATTATTATTATTATTATTAGTATTGTTTACAGATTGGCTAAGAGCCATTCAGGAGATATTGAATATAATATTTCAGTATATCATATTGATATTGGCTTGCACCAGCCAGGAGATAATATTAATAATAATATTATTATTATTATTAATATTGTTTACAGTTTGGCTAAGCCAGGCACGAGGCATCTTGTGTGTTTGCAGAGCACTGTGTTGTGGTGAATATTGAGTGTATTGTGGTATATAATACAGTGTGCAATTTAATTTCTAGTGTTCTAGGAACGCTGTTGCTATTGGTAACTATAGCATATAAGTGTTGCAATTGATTGTAAAGACATGGAGGGTCTTGCAAAAAAGATGAACAAGATAAAGAATGCAGAGGGGATTATTAGAGCAATGCAGGGATCCAGTAACCCATGGGCTGAAGCCCAGGATTATGTGTCTAAATGCATTGCTGCTAAGCAAATCTCCAAATCTGAGGGCAAACGCTTTTTGATTTATGGGGCAGTTTGGATTGCAAAGGAGTTTGTTTTGGTGAAAATACAAAATGAAAGCCTCAAAGAGGAGGTAAACTCCCTGGATAAAGCGCTAGGAGCCATGAGGGCATCTACTGAAAGTTTGGGCGCCATTGTGGAGCAGCTGAGAGCTGAGAGCAGAGAACTGCGCAGAAACAATCAGATGATGTCAGAAAAGCTGATAGTCACAGAAAAAGAAGTTGAACTTGTGTCTGTGGATATCAGGAGACAAGATGATGTCTTTCCTAGTGCTGCTGAGGAGGTTTCATGTGAATCTTCACCAAATAAGCATATAGACTCGGGGGTGCAGGGTAATTGTATGAGTGAAAATTACCCAAAGGTAGCCCCAAAGGTTAGTGCAGTCAAACAAGCTCCAGTGGCAGTCTCAAGGTCCCCATTACAAAAAGCAATGCCTAGACTAATTAACTCTGCTGTACCGTGTAGAGACAATGTAAAGAGAGCTAGAAGTGTGAAGTGTCACTCTTGTGGCCAAGCGGATCACATTTCCAGGCCCTGTCCCTCTGCAAAACCAATGTGTAGTAAGAAAGTCCAGAACTATAGAACCCACAAAAGGCAGACAATGGTTTACTCTGCTAGATTTGGGACAGGAAGCTTTAACCAAAAGAAATTTGCTAGGGAACATTATAGTCAAAACAAACCTATAAAGTGTGTCCCAGTAAAATGGTTAAGAGCCAGAAATGAATACCTTATGGCAGAAAATCTGCAGTTGAGGAGTGATATGAGCTCACTGATCCAACAGGTTATGGCCATAAGAGAAGAGGTAAGTATGTCGGGGAACAGAAGAATGTTGGATGAGCCAAGGCTTGCACCAAAGGTTATAGAGAGGCACCCAGTTAGGTGTTATTAACTCTGTGTGCTTTGTCTTTCAGGTCCATTGGATAAAGTCCCGGCTAAGTCTCTGATTAACTCTTTGATTTTTCCATTAGGTTTTGAGGACCTTAACGTGGGCTTTTTTTGTGTCGGTTTTTTTTATGTGCACACGTTTAGGATAAGCCTCAAAGATTAATTTGATAAAAGCAGTCAGGTTATCAAAAATCTAAATTCATTTTGGTTTTTAGTTAAAATACCTGAACTGCTAAGCTGGCATGGACAGGGTTTCGGATATCCCTGATTTCCATTAAAGTGTAAATTTAGTATTTTTTTATGATTGCGCTATATTTTACAGATTGCGCATATTTAGTAACTAGTGCCAGCCTAGTGTATGTAGGATTCCTCCCAGGTGTCACTGACAGGCTGTGTGGAATGCTCTGTCACTCCCAGGCATTATTAGCATTAGCATTTCTATACAGCCAGGGTCTTTCCAGTGACAATGCATTGGGAACCGGTTTTTAAGCTTTTTTTTCCTTTTACAATGAACAATGAAAAGGTTAAAATTCATATTTTAGCCTGTTCATTGGATCAATCATTTTAAATTGTGTGCTTGTAAGCTATTTTTGCTGTTATGTTATTGGAGTGGGTACCATTATTTTTTTGCTAAGTAACTTTTTTTTGTAGTAGGTTACACAGGCACACAATTTGAAACTATCTGTTTGTTTATGTCTTCTTACTTTAAATGTTATGAAGTGGGCGAGGTTTAGTGCTTAGGATTGTTCAATATGGTCAACATACTAGGTCTGCATTAGGTGGACCTATTATCTTATGGATGTGTGTTTTAATATGTTGTATATTGTTGTAAAATAACCTTTAAACAGTATTTTTCCATAGATAGCCCAGAGACGCCCTTGATTTGAGTTTGCGGAGACGGAGGGGATTATTGATATAGCATAGTAGCAACCATTCTTTGGTTATAGCTTGAATCCTCAAAGCCACATCTACAGAGTCACACTTTCTTTTGTTCAAGGTTTTCTTTCAGACATTTCCACCGTAATACGCCGTTTGCTATGTTGCATTATGTTTATGCTCTGTGACCAAAAATCTATTTCTTGGAGTCTGCTGTGTATCACTGTGTTGGAGAGTATATCACCGATTGCTTCTAATATTGCAGATGTACTGTTGCTGTAACTCATTATGGTCTGTGTGAACTGTCAAAGTACATGTGCACCCATGACAATATGGACTGTTCTAATGATATGCACCATGAAACAATGGGCAGTTCCGATGATGTGCACCCATAACAATATGCACGCTGTGCAATCAGTATATTATGGACGGTCACCTTGTGCACCCACCTCGCTGATGATAATACAGGCCTTGGAGACTCAGTGACAGCTGATAAAGCATTGTCTGCAACATACAATGGAAGTCGACGGATGTCTGTCAATACCAGCAGCAGTGAATAAATCCGGATGTCACCAGATTTGGTCACCCAAAATCACATAAGCGGTTATGGATGGTGTAAAAATATGAAATATGTTTGATGATCTGCTGAAGAAGGTGTGGCATTAAAACATTTGTGTGGTGGCTGAAGGATGCAGGCTGTAACTTGAGATACTGCAGGTTGTCATAACACTGTGCGGTAATATATCGGGTCCCATCGGTCTCAGCAAATTTCAAGCACTTACATTTTATATATTTGTGAGACCTCGATATATATATATACATATAAATATAATATATATATCTCTGTCTCAAGTGGGCGATATGTAAATAAGGGGCCTTTATGGAAAATCAATATTGTTAATAATGGTATGTATGTATATATATATATATATATATATATATATATATATATATATATATATTTGAATATACAGCAGGGCAGGGCATGACATGAAGTGGGAAGGCCTAAGGCACGTTTTCCAAGCTAGATAATATCTGCATTCCAAAACCAGAAAATAGAACAAAAGACATCTGAGAGGGCACTAGATAATATCAACATTCTGTGACCATACCATAAATCTGTTGTATAGACCTGAAATAGCAGTTACACCCTCCTAGCAAAACACCTGGACATCGAAGGTTAGATAGACGCTGGCACCATAAATTATACAAACGGCTTCTGGGAATTTCCGGGATGCACCCTCTTTTGTCAAGCCCAAGGGAAGGGAAGACTAGGGTCGTAAAGGTTCAAAGGAATACCAGAAGCTTACTTTTAGTATAATTAGGAGATGAGGATGGCATGAGGGGGGAGGAAAGGAGACAGAAGGAGGTGGACGGGACACTGCTAGCACAGGAGAAGCTTGTGAGTGCCGTATCAGGAGGGTAATGTGTCTTTCCCTGTATATATGTATGCCAGTCTCATAACTGTATGCCAGTCTCATGTATTGTGTTTGATTTGAGATTTGATTGCAACATTGTGTTATTTTGTCAACAATATACCTCTTTATTTACTGCGTGTCTCAGTGTCTCTTGCATTTACCAGAAGTCAAAAGAACCTATAGTCTTATAGTCTTATGCGTGTATCCATTGCGTGATCATTGGCCAGATATTGATAATATTGGTATATGTGTTGCCTATTTTAGTCGAGCCGGGCAGGATAAATATATACACAATATTATTAATATTTTAGTTGTTTATGATATTGTATTGTTTACATTTGGCCAGCCACTCAGGAGAGGTTGAATTGTTTACATTTGGCCGAGCGGCAGGCAGGATATTAGCATTGTTTACAGTTTGGCTTGCGCCGGCCAGGAGATACTATTTATAATATTATTATTATTATTATTATTATTAGTATTGCCTACAAGTGGCGACCCAGGCAGGAGATTTAGAGTTATAAATTAATATCTAGATATTGATATAATATTGTAGTTATTAATATCCAATTGTTTACACCGGGTTGGTGACCCCGGTTTGGGATGCCCTGTCCATGTTAATAATTTTTCCCCTAATTGGCCATATCCCCACATTATTATCTTGTTTGGGGGCACTATCATATGCTTTCAGTGTTTTACATGACGTGGGGCGTATAGAAGTAATCCTTCTATTTATGTTACATTGTTTAATGTTGTCTGTGAGTCTTTTCTCTGTTACTCTTCTGTAACTTTTATTTCTGCCAGGCACCGCGGCCGCCATTGCCGCCGAGGTGCTGGTTTTTGTTTTTTACCTCAGAAGAGCTGAGGGGAGGTTTCTCCCGTCTGACAGAACATAAAGGGCGCGGGCCGCGGCCTCACACAGAAGGCCCGGCCCGCGCCCTTTATGTTCTGTCAGACTGTAGCGTGGCTCGAGCGGTGAGCGGGTCCGCATACATTGCGGGCCGCTACCGGCTGTTTTCTTTCTTAGGCGCCTGGTGCCGCGGGTCCCGCCGGCACCGGCGCGCGTTTACAATGGAGGGGAGCTTCTCCTCACGGTTTGCTGTGGGGGCGGGACCGGACTCGTGGCGCGTCGCCGCGGCCCGCTCCCTCTAGTCACAGGCACTCCTGAGGAACTTGTTCCTCGTGCCCGTTTTGCGTCAGGGGGGCGGAGCCTTGCAGCGCGCGGTCCGCGCTGACCACGCCCCCCTTCTTAGTCTCCCGCCCTGCTCTGAGTTACCTCAGGCAGAGGACGCAGCGCTCTTGACACATACAGGTTACGTGAGTGGCCCTGTGGGCCATTTTTTATTTGCACACTTTATTATATATATCTATATACTATATATATAGGGATTTAAGACTCATACTGTCTTTCTCTGTTTTTTAGGCTGAATCTTCAGGGGTTTTTAGGCTTCTCCTGGTCCTAGGGTACCTGGGTATTTTTTAATATTATTTTTACAAATCCTCCCACTTGGACACCTTAAGGGCATCCCGGGTTGCTTAATAGCGTAATTCCCTCACTCATAGCGACTTACTCAAGTTCACCTTATGGAGGCATCACTGGATTCCGGGCTTCCTTCGGGACAATCCCGCAAGTGCATGGGCTGTGGGGTATCCCTAACAGGGGATGATTTTTTCTTATGCATTTCATGTGCACAGCAGACTATTACACGGCAGTCCGGACCCCAGGCTTCTGGGTCAGCGCCGCCGGCCTCATCCTCTCCCCCTCCCTTCTTGACCTGTGCCCCGTGTGATGTTGCTACGGGGGGGGCAGTCGCAATCTGATGTATGTGCCAGATTGGCCAGTATTGAAAAGTTTATTTCTTCTGCGGTTGCCAAGAAAGCAACGACTAAGAGGAAGCATTTATCGCCGGTTAATCATTTTGTATATGATGATGATGCGGATGGCCTGGACTGGTCAGATTTTTCCCCTCTTGAAGAAGGGGAGTTATGCGAGGATTCAGATATTTCTGATGATCAACAAATTGTTGGCGCTGATTCCGATCGGAGGTCAGGGATTTCCTTGGACACTCCTAATGTTCTGACTCAGATGTTTGAGGTTCTGGCTATTTCACCTCCGGTGGAGGTTCCTCAACAGCAAGGTGAGTTTTATGACGAATCCAGGCAGCGCTTGGAATTTCCTAATCAAAAGCATTTTGGTAATATTATTTCTAAGGAATGGGATCGGCCTGACCGGCTCCCGGGCATTCCTCAGAGTTGGGATAAAAGATACCTTTTCCCAGTGGATAGGGTTAAGCGCTGGGCATTCCCCCCCGAAGTGGACGCCCCAATTTTAGGGTTATCCAACTCAGCCATGTTGAATAGCCCTGATTGTTCCTCTCTGAAAGACGGTGAGGATAGATGCATTGACCAGATGGCTTGTCATGGTTTTGCCAGTATTGGGGCAGCCATACGGCCTGTATGTGCCTCATCGCTGTTGGCGGTGGCTACCAGAAAGGTGGTCAGGAATTTGTTATCCTCCTCCGGTTTGAATCCGGACAGTGATGAATTTCGTGATCTAAAACAATGTGAGGTATTTTTGTCCTTCATAGTAGCCGCTTTGGATGATTCTTTGATGATGAGTAGTAGAGCCTCTGCTCTAATGGTTACTATCGGGCATTCAATTTGGTTACGCCAGTGGGCGGCTGATTTTGGGTCAAAGAAGTCACTGACGGCTCTTCCCTTTGTTGGGTTACGACTCTTTGGAGACAAATTGGACGCTGTGGCCAAGGGCGGAAGGCTACCTCAACGCAAGAAGCAACGACGCCCCTTTCGAGGAGCGGCTTCCTTCACCCCTTCATTTAGGGGATCTAGAGCGGGAAGAGGTTTTGCTTTCCCTTCTACCAGAGGAGATTCCTGGAATAGGGGCAGAGGACGTGCCCGTTCAGGATACAGTTGGGGTTCAAAACCCAAACCCGCGGCCAAGCCCGTTCAACAATGAGGGGGCGCCCTCACCCGTGCGGGTGGGGGGACGTCTGCGACACTTCTCCCAGGTCTGGAATCAGGAGGTTTCGGACAAATGGATCCGGGAAATGGTGTCTTCCGGCTACAAGCTGGAGTTCGAGTACCGCCCCCCCCCCCGCGTTTCTTCAGGACTCGAGTGTCCCCGGATTCACCGGCTGCGCAGCAGCTCCGGGTGGCGGTATCAAGTCTTCTGGAAATGGCAGTCATTTGCCCAGTACCCCCTTTAGAAAGGGGTCGGGGTTTTTATTCAAATCTGTTCACGGTCCCCAAGAAGGATGGCTCCGTCCGGCCCATTCTGGACCTAAAGATTCTCAACAGGCTTGTCAGGCTGCGAAAATTTCGCATGGAAACGTTGCGTTCGGCTATTCAATCTCTTCGTCAAGGGGACTTCATGACGTCCATAGACATCCAGGATGCTTACCTTCATGTTCCCATTTTTCCCGCGCACCAGAGGTTCCTGAGGTTCGTGGTGGAGGATCGACACTTTCAGTTTGCGGCTCTTCCCTTCGTTCTCACCACAGCTCCAAGAGTTTTCACCAAGGTGCTTGCTGGGGTGATGGCTCTCCTCAGAGCGCAGGGGATTCGCAGACGACCTTCTCATAATGGCACCGTCATTCAGCCAGGCAGAATTGGACACCAGGACGGTGATATCCACTCTGGAGAGGTTCGGCTGGGTGATCAACTACCCCAAGTCCTCACTCCACCCGTCCAGGACGGTATCCTTTCTGGGAATGTCTCTGGATACAGATCAGGCCAGAGTGTTTCTTCCTCAGTCCAAGGTTCTTCTGATTCAGGAGTTGGTTCGGTCACTCATGTCTATTCCTCGTCCGTCCATCCGACTAGGGATGAGACTAGTGGGGTTGATGGTGGCCTCCTTCAAAGCAGTCCCCTTTGCTCAGTTTCACACAAGGACACTACAGCTCCATCTGTTGTCGGTCTGGAACAGGTCTCCTCAGACGCTGGATCAATTCTTTCAAATGTCCCCCCGAGTTCGCTGCTCGCTTCGGTGGTGGATGAAATCAACCAACCTGCTGAGGGGCAGATCCTTTCTGACTCCTCAGTGGGAGATAGTCACTTCGGATGCCAGCTTCTCAGGATGGGGGGTTTTTTGGAAGGATCTACAAGTTCAGGGTTTGTGGGGTCCCCTGGAAGCTCACGAGCATATCAATATTCTGGAATTAAGGGCCATCAGGTTGGTTCTTTGTCATTTGAATCATCAACTGCGAGGCTTGCCGGTCCAGGTCAGGTCGGACAATCGGACGGCGGTGGCCTACATCAATCACCAGGGAGGGACCCGCAGCATGAATGCTCTCAAGGAAGTGTCCCTGATTCTGGACTGGGCGGAGAGCCATGTCCCGTGCATCTCGGCAGTTTACATCCCGGGAGTGGAGAACATGGAGGCGGACTCTCTGAGCAGAACGTCAGTCCGCAAGGGGGAATGGTCTCTCAATCCCAAGGTCTTTCACTCAATTTGTCGCAGATGGGGATCTCCGGCGGTGGACCTATTTGCCTCCCGTCAAAACCACAAACTTCCGGCATTTGTGTCTCTGGCGAAGGACCCTCTGGCTCTGGCAACGGATGCCATGTCTCTGAACTGGAGGGATCTGGGGTTTCTGTACCTGTTCCCTCCGTTTCCCATGGTGGCCAGAGTAGTGCGCAAGCTTGTTCTGGAGAGAGCACCAGCAATCCTGGTGGCTCCAAGGTGGCCAAGACAGGTCTGGTTCGCAGACGTGGTAAGGTTGGCAGAAGATCAGTTCGTTCTGCCCCTGCTGCCAGATCTACTTACACAGGGTCTTCTTCGTTACCCCAATTTGCCAACACTGGCTTTGACGGCGTGGCTGCTGAAACCTCCATCTTGAAGGAGGAAGGTCTTTCGGATGCTGTGATTCGGACTCTTATCAGTGCTAGGAAACGGTCCTCATCGTCTGTGTATTATAGGACTTGGAGGTCTTATATTGACTGGTGTGAATCTAGGTCATTCCCTTGTAGGGAATTTTCTATTTCTAGAATTTTGGAGTTTTTGCAACATGGTCTGGACCTGGGGCTCCAGCTCAGTACTCTAAAGGGACAGGTGTCTGCCCTGGCGGTGTTTTTCCAAAAGTCTTTTGCACTTCATCCTTTGGTTAAGACTTTTTTCCAGGGGGTTACACACGTGCGGCCTCCTAGGAAGCCTATCATTCCAGTTTGGGATTTGAATCTGGTTCTTTCTGCTCTCCAGGGTCCCCCCTTTGAGCCTTTACATGACATTCCTTTGTCTTCCCTTACACAGAAGGTAGCCTTTTTGGTAGCTATTACTTCTGTTAGACGTGTTTCTGAGTTGGCGGCTCTATCGATTCATGCTCCGTACTTTGAAAGACATCAGGACAAAGTGGTTTTCCGTTTTAAGACGGACTTCCTTCCTAAGGTGGTTTCGTCCTTTCATTTAAATCAGGATATTGTTCTGCCCTCTCTGTGTCCTAATCCCAGCAATGGCAAGGAGAGGGCCCTACATTCTCTGGACGTGGTTCGTGTTGTGAAGTACTATTTGGTTGTAACTTCTGCTTTTCGCAAGACTGATGCCTTTTTCGTGGTGCCATTTGGGCCCAAGAAAGGTCTAGCACCTACAAAGTCTACCATCAGCAGGTGGATTCGTCAGGCCATTGCCGGGGCCTATTCTGCTAAGGGGAGAGATCCTCCTTTTCGCGTTACAGCTCATTCTACTCGTGCGGTTGGGGCTTCCTGGGCTTTCCAGCACCAGGCCTCGGTTGAGCAAGTTTGCAGGGCTGCTACCTGGTCTTCTGTTCACACTTTTTCAAAGTTTTACAAGGTTGATGTTCGGGCCTCAGCGGATGCTGTTTTTGGCCGCAAAGTTCTTCAGGCTGCAGTAGTTTAAGTTGTGCTTTATGCCTTGTTTTGGATCCCCGCCCTTTATGGACACTGCTATTGGATGTCCCACACGTTATGAATATCTTGAAGCGGGGTGTGTGACATACTTAGAATAATACCATTTTGTGAATACTCACCTTGTAAAATGGGTATTATAAGTATGTCACATACCCCGCTTCAAGCCGCCCTTTTGTATTCTGGATCCTTCATTTTGTGAACTTTGCGTTGTTATGACTTATTTTTAGCTCTTCCTGGTCCCTTACCTTACTGCTTTCTTTATACTGGGTGATGAGTGGGAGGTCCCAGGTATTTATGGACTGGGAGGGGTTTTCTTTCCTCCAATCATCTCTGCAGATCGCCTCTTCAGGTCAGTATATACCCACACGTTATGAATATCTTGAAGCGGGGTGTGTGACATACTTATAATACCCATTTTACAAGGTGAGTATTCACAAAATGGTATTTTTTAGATATATGCTTTATCTTGCACTGTTAGCCTGATAGTAGTTTGTGCTATTTATGTTCAGACAGGTCTCTTTACATTTGGATTTTGTTTAGTTGGTTAATGTCTTATTGTGACCTATTACTGAGGTGCCCTATTTATTTCCAAAATCGCTTTGCCATTAATAATGTGTTGTTTAATTTTCCTTATCTCCCTAGTCATGCGATCCAGGTCTCTTTAAGGGTTAATGTTTATCAGCTGAGGAATGAATGTGTGGAGTGAAGGCGATGCCTCAGATGAACAACAGACCAGATTTGACTTGCCACTTCGTCTTGCAAAGTTCCAGTGGACGGTGCGAAACACGTCGCCTGGAGTTGAGCCACCCCCCCAATCCTAATCATCCGGCTTGTAGTGACGAAGATGCTGCGCTTGGTACTAAGAACTCCGTGCTGCTGGCGATAATCCTCTAGTCCTTGTGGCCTTCTCCACTGCCACCAGTCCTTTTTTCTATCAACACTACTGCTGAGCATCCTGCATCCCAGTCCCAGCCTGAGTGGGCCCCCGAAGATGCCAGGGGTACTGGCATTTGCCCAGATATGCCGAGCACCGACCCTGCCTCAAGGACCACCACTTTTAATATTTGCTGACTTTCAAAAGGTAACAGGCATTACACTTTCCATCAGGGTTCAACCCCGGCCCCTGGGGAGAAATAATAATTTCTCCCCTCTCCTCCTGATGCCTGTGCATATTTTGGACTGCTTACCCCACTTGCAGTTTTGCCTGCCACAGTTGCAACCTTTTGCCCCACTTGATTCCCAAAACAGATATGGAAATTGCCTCAAAGTAATTATACTTAACGTTGCAAAAGCATGCATTCCAGCTCACTTGTGGCTGGCATCTCCACTACAATTTCATAATGCTTTCAATAACAAATATGAGATAGAACGTAAAGGCTTCCAGGGAAACCCCAGCAGACCTGGTTCCACTGGAACCACACACCTTTTTATTTCCCTTTGTACTCTTCATTTCCACAATGCCACCTCCACTTTTCTTTTATCTATTTTAGAGATCTGATCTGCTGTCACAATTGACCATTTGGATATTGGATATTTAAAATGCTTAATGCATCTTTAGTTGTGCTTGTAATGCCAATCTTGGATTTGTTTTTATAAGCAATGTATAAACATGCATGTGGTATGTTTGAAGTTTAAGGGATCATCCAGGCTGCAGCAAAAACACCACCTACCTGCCAGCCTGCAGGCTCAATTTCATCAACTCTTGCGTGCTGCTTTACTTATCTGCTGGCCTGTCTCAGTCCAGCACTATATCCAAATCAGTGAAGACACTTTTGATCCATCTTGCGATGCCCCCCCCCCCCACTGCCAATCAATGAGGGAGCCTGCTTTCACATCACTGGCAGTAGGGTCCTGCAGAGCTGACAGTCCTGAAATGGAGGAGAGGAGCCTGCAGGACTTCGTAGGGGTGAATTTGCAGGCTGGAAGGCAGTCTCCAGCCAAAAATGTAGCCTCAATGGATGTAGAGTCTCTTTAAATTCAATACCAAAAATAAAATTACATTGTGTTGAAGGGGATAGGAACTGGAAGGGTGATATATATTATAACACAATGCAAAGAGCAAATATGCCTATTCAAGAATCCTTACCTGTTGAACTTTATAACTCCCTTGTCCCACCTCCTCTCTTAAACCGAAGATAGTCAAGGTCAGGGGTCCCCAACCTGTAGCTTAGAGCAACATGTGGCTCACAGACTCCTGCTGAGTGTCTCACTGGCTGTATCTCACTCTTATGGAGTTCTAGCGCATTGTAGAGGCCTAAGGATGCATAGTACCCTAGGCTGGGCATCCTTAATGCTATTTACATTTGACAGCCTCCAGTGCCCTACGTGACTTCTGAGCTTCACTGCATGGGTTTTAATTCATTTGCCTCTTGCAGAATGGGGGAACTTCTTTTGTAAGGCAAGCATTTTATGGGGCAAGGGGATATAGGTACTCTACTGAATTGTTATTCGGAAAGCCGGCGGCTTTCTTTTCTATAAGAATTTTTTTTTTTTTGCAATATGTTTTTATTGAGTTTTGCATATACAGTAATTTAAGAAAAACAGCAAGAAAACAACATAAGAAAGTTACAGAGCCATGATACCTCATTATACACGGAGGCGATCGATGGGAACATCTAGATATTCCATGAGTCGACCATAGTCCTGATATTACTGCAAGATCCACCTTATCGAGGACAATGACAGTACTAGGCCCCCACTATCCCACTATGCACCCCATCAGTTATTCCCCCTTCGCTAATCACCATGTAGATCTTTAGATAGGGGGACCCGGGAAAAAGCCATAAGTCCATCTTCGGAAGATGAGGGACAGAGGCACCAACCCCCCAACCGGGGTCCCCAAAGGCCAGCATGCCTGAGGAAGAATTCCCTGGGTACTGCGGGGGCAGCCCCCCGCCACAACCCACCCTTGAACACCTACCTCTCAGGCCCCCCTGCTTACAGCTCTGTCCACCCCTGGGTGGAGCCCAGGGGAGGCGAAAAAGGAAAAAGAAAGCATAACGAGAAAGAGTACAAGGAATAAGAAGAAGCAAAAGAAAAAGAACGTCCCCTCAACCATTTCTCTCCAGCATGTCCCGAATCCTGGGGGAACTCCTAGAGGTCTCCCATATTGTCCATGTCCTGTAATGTTTCTCTGCCCCCCCTTCGATACTGTCCAGCGCCAGCTCCTCCATCCTCTTAATATTCTCCATACCACTCCATCAAGGAGGGCACAGTGTTGGAGCGCCAGTGTCGGGGTATCACTGCTCTGGCTGCCGTGAGCATATGCCTTAGCAGGCCCCTCCCCCCCGCCACCACCGAGCCCGGAGTTATTGATCTCTATAAGAATTTTATAGCTTCTATAATCTTTTTAAACCGATATGGCTCTTCATCATCTCTCAGAGCTGAATGTGGCTGTAGTGTTTATAAAGGCTGGGGACTCCTGGTCTAAGTGTTCACAGAACTGGGCACTATGAAGAGGAAGATAAATGTCCAGGAGAGAGTACAGTCACAAAAAAATAAGTGCAAATGGTTTAAGAGAGAACTGGTGTCACGAATGACTTGCCTTCTACCCGTGCCCGTGGTGTCCCTAGGCAACGGGCTCGGGTTCCTCCTGCCCAGCAGCCGCTTATGCCTCGGTTGCCATCCCCAGTGGCGCATGTGTCGCCGAGTAAGTCCTCCCCCCTTGCCCATTGTCACTCAGCTTGTGCTTGCTGGCCTATACAGTCAGCTCATGTCTTCCGGTGGTGCAATACTCAGAATGAAAAGAACGAAGTCTAAAAGGTGCAGCACTGAGCAGTTTGCCTGGGAAGCTCAGCTGGGGCAATCAGCCCAGAGCTCACCAATCAGACCACAGGGCCAGTGCTCCAATCTGCCGCCAGATCCTAAGTGCACCAATCCTAGCCACTGTCTCCCTGTCCAATCGGGCCGGTTTGCCCACTATAAAGGGATTTCCACTGCAGTGTGTGAGGGCCCGTGATAGCGTGCTGCTGGGTGTGAATTGGTGTCTGTTCCGTCTACTTATCTTGCCGTGTATGACCATCCTTGATTGCTGCCTGTACCGACCTTAGCCTGTTTTCCTGACCACGATTTCTGCCTGCTCCTCTGTACTGCGTATCTGTGATTCCCCGGTGTGACCTTTGGCTCGACTCAACTATTCTTCTGTCTCATCCTCCTGTACCGCGCTTCCTTGGACTGATCTGCCGTGTATGACCCCTGCCCGTCTGACCTACCCAGTCTCGTTCCAGGTTCGTCTGCCTTCCCCTGCATAAGTCTGCATCCTTTGTGCTAAGAAGTCCTGGGGGCAACCGTGTCCGGTGAGGCGTGTCCAGCGTCCCGGCAAACGGGGGCTTGTCTATAGGCGAAGCTAGCAGTGGAGATTGGGGGTTGCAGACTTAATTGGAAGGTGGGCGTCCCTCGGGACCTGACAACTGGTAGAGGAAAAGTAATGATAGGTGAGAAAGAAGCAGAAAAAAGAAAGAAAGAGAAGGGAGCAAATGAGGGGGGCATCCTCAGTTCAATTATAATTCCTAAAACATCAAAAAAGGCATAACTCCCTGGACATTGTCCCTTTAAAATGGACCAACACCCGCTGCTGATCGGCCCGGGAATCTATAAGAAAGCCCCGAAATCCCTACCTGCTCCTCGATCCAGCGGCGCATGCGCGAGCCGCCGCCGCTCGCGCATCCCTCTAGCAGGGCGCGCACCCGGGCCGGCCGTTTGTGAATGGGCGGTGCGGGTGCACTCCCTGTAAGAGTGACGCGCGGGAGGCGGCGGCGGACGCGCTCGCTTGTCCATCGACGGATCTCGCTTGTCCGTCGGCGGGGATTGGCTGCATCGGTCACGTGGGAGCGGGGACAGGTGAGTTTTTGGGGCTTTCTGGGGGGTTTCACACAGCGGGGCACCCCCGATCGGGGGGTGCCCCACCGAAGTGGACCAAAACCCAAGATAGTCAAAACCCTGGGTGTTGGTCCACTTTAAGAAGTCAAATCTTCAATTTCCATGTGCCCTTGAATTTATTCTAACCAATCCACTACTAAACCCATCCAACCCTGTGTCAGATTAATAATAATTATTAATAATAATATTTAAGGTACTTATTCTAGTTGCAATTATCAAAAGGATAGTTAGTGATTTTGGCTTGTAATCTGGATTTTCCCTAATTTGGTCCTCGCTATTTTATTCATCATTCTTACCATTTCTGACCATTATTTTTTATTTTCGGCAAGTTAAAAAATTATGCAAAAGCATGCTTAATTCTACTTCACACCTCTGACAGTTGAGGAGTCAGGGAACATTTTGTTAAATCTTACAAGTATATAATTTTATCATTATGATTCTGTACCCACAATAGATTCCTATGTTCTTTTCAATGGGGAAGCTTGGTGGGCAAGCAGGCAAATCGTTTTCTGTTGCTTATCTTAAAAGGACATATTCAGGTTTTTTTCCCACTCTGCAAATGTTGATTGTTCAGAAAGGCTGTGTATTTGAGAGCTCACTCTAATGGGGGGGGGGGAGCAAACTCTCATAACTCAATATCAGACAGCTTCCTGCTCAGTAATATTATTTTCCTTATTTATTTTTTAAATCTATGTTTTATTAAAATTGAGAAAATATATAATACAATAACACACATCAGAAAATATACAACATTGTACAATTGAGCTGCCTGCACCATGTTTTTTGCCCTACAAGATGTACCTGCCCATAAGATACACCTAGGATTTGGAAGAAGAAAATAAAAAAAAATATTCTTAACCAAATGTTGTGCTCAAACACCCTCCTCCCAGAACAAAATAATAGGCAAGCTGCAGAATCCCTCACTTACAGGCAGAGTGGTATCCCCCCACCCCATTCCTCATAGGCATTGTGGCATTCCACCATGCCATTACCATAGGCAATATGGCATTCCCCCCTTTCACATTCCCACAGGCAGTGTGGTATTCCCCCTTCACATTCCCATAGGCAGTTTGGCATTCCCCCATCCCATTCACATAGGCAGTGTGGCATTCCCCCATCACATTCCCATAGGCAGTTTGGCATTCCCCCATCCCATTCACATAGGCAGTGTGGCATTCCCCCATCACATTCCCATAGGCAGTGTGGCATTTCCCTATTCCATTCCCATAGGTAGTGTGGCATTTCCCCCTCCCATTCCCATCGGCAGTGTAGCATCCCCCCTCCCATTCCCCATAAGTATTGTGGCATTTCCCTTCCATTCCTATAGGTAGTGTGGCATCCCCCTCTCCATATTCCCATAGGCAGAGTGGCATTCCCCCCTCACATTCCCATAGGCAGTGCGGCATAACCCCCTTCCATCCCCTTGAGCAGTGTGGATTTCCTCCCCTCCCAATCCTATAGGCAGCTGACAGCGGGGACATCGAGCAGGGATCAGTTACCCTGCCCGCCTGCCTGCTGCTCCTCCATCTTCTGGCCTCCTGTGGCTGTGGCTGCCCGGCCAGCACCGTGGGAGTGATGTAAATGTGAGTTTACTATTTATTTACATTCCCTCGATAACACGCACTGACATTTCCCTACACTTTTGGGGAAAAACAAGTGCGTCTTATATGGTGGAAAATACGGTAATCAACACAACACTGAGCCTAAAGTGGACCAAAACCCAGCATTTTGACTATCCTGGGTTTTGATCCAGGGGTGCCCCGCTATGTGAAACCCCCCAGATTGCCCGCATCCACTCACCTCACCACGGTCCTACGGTGCATGTGCGGCCGCTCGTCCAATCAGCGCGCCCGTAGCCGCTGAGCTTTGCACTTATGGGCGACATACACCCTGCTAGAGGGATAGTGGGGATGCGGCCCGCGCATGCGCCGTTGGACCGGGATGAAGGTAAGTGTAACGGGCGGCCTGGGGGTTTTACACAGCGGGGCATCCAAAATCGGGATGCCCCGCTGTGTAAAACCCCCAGGAGGGAATTAACTGGCCAGGGAATCTTATAGATTGCCTGGCCAATCCAGCTGGGTTTTGGTCCACTTTAAACTGTTAAACTGGTCGAACATGGATTGTATAGACCACAAACATTTTGGTCATCATATCACTATATAGGTTACCTTTAGACCCCTTTTCAGAGGGGGGCAGCACACAATTGGGTGCTTCGTCTTCCACTCATTATTATCTTAATATAGAGTCATTTTACCCTGTATTAACAAATTGAACAAGAGGAACGCCTCTTAACTCAGGAATGTAATAATAACTATAATTTGGTTAGTAGACAGCCCCAGTATGTGAGTAGATTTTGTGCTAGAAATGGGAGTGTTTTTTTCCTTTCTGGTTAAGGGTCTCGTCCAAGACAGAGAGGACAGCGAAAACGGTAAGATCACATTTTCAAAAACAGATTTTGGTAATTCCAATCCATTATCCTTCTAAGAAGTCAAACAGATCCACCCGTTGAACCCAATTTAGGTCTAATTAGAGTGTTAAACCATATTCTAGGTTTGGAGATATACCCATACAAATTTGAGGAAGGCAGACTTTAAGATCCTGAAGAAGAAGCTATCCGGGGGGTAAAATAGAGGCTGTTTGAAAAATGAATAGAAAAAAAACAGGGTAGTATATCTATTTTATTTATATGTATTCTCCTGAATCAGGAAAGATACCTTTTGTCATAGCTCTTCAGATCGTTAGGTGTCTTATTTATCTGGGCTATATAGTTCAAATCATATATTTTTGATAAATCACTGGGAATCTGGACACCTAAATATTTTATGGAGCTTGGTTTCCACAACTGCAAAATTGTTTTTGAGACAGTTTAGTTTTGCAGATGGCAGATGAGTAAGATTCAGGGCCTCCAATTTTACATAGTTAATTTTAAAATTGCTGACCTTTCCAAAGTGTTAGAATTTCTTTAGAACAAGTAGGAAAAATGTTGTTGGAAAGGTTAAATGTAGTAATCATAAAGGTACAGTTTGTTTTGTTTGTCCCAAACTTCTATCCCCTTGATATCTACATTTTGTCGAATAGCCACCTCCAGTTGCTCCATGGCAAGGATGTACAATAGTGGTGAAAGGGGGCATCCCTGGCGAGTGCCATTGCCTATTGAGAATGGGGAGGAAGCAACTCCGCTTTCACCGAGGAGATTGGACCTTCTTCTAGCGCCATAATTTTACCAAGAAGGGACTGGCTGATGCCTATTTGCTGTAGAGAGGCTTGTTAGAAATCCCAGTTCACCCTATCAAATGCCTTCTTAGCATCACATGAGAGAAGACAGGCAGAGATCAGTGTATAAAGTTTATTTGTGTTATCCCTAGCCTCTCTGCCGGGGACAAAACCCCACCTGGTCTAAATGTATGCTAGAGTGATAAGTATCTTGAATCATGTGGCAATGATTTTGGCGTAAAGTTTTCGGTCTACATTAACTAATGAGATCGGCCTATAGCTACTGCATGTAAGGGGATCCTGTCCTGGTTAGGGGATTACCGTGATCTTAGCCATCAATGATTGTTTAGGGAAGGGACAGTCGGTGCTAACTGCATTGAAAATCTTAGTTAAAAAGGGGGCTAGCAGTGTGCTAAATATCTTATAAAATCTGGGAGCAAAGCCGTCAGGGCCAGGGCTTTTGCCTGCAGGAGTTTCCTTTATGGCTTTAAGGAGCTCCTGGGTCCCAAAAGGTGACTCTAGAAGCCTGGCACACTTCTGCCAGACAGTGCCACATCAGTGCAAATTAAGTTAGTGCAATATATAGTTTATAATATTTTTATTTTACATTGGCACATGTTGCTGCACTGCAAGAAATCAATGATATTTTTCACCACTGTAATGTGAACTGATATGGTATTGTCTGACAGAAGTGCTTGATAAATCAGGCCCCTAGTCCCAGACCTGGCTGTCCCAGCTCCCTGCATCATCATCATCCCACCCCTGACCTCATCCAGACAGAATAAATAGAAAGAATGAATGAAAAAGTACTCACTAAATTGACAGAATTAAACGATAAGTACAAAGAAATAATAGATATATACAGTCGATAGATTGGACAGACATCAGACGAGCTCCTTGCTTTAGGTTTGGTGATGACAATGTTATGATAGGCCTGATCAAGAACAACATTGAGAAGGGCTATCTAGAGAAGGTTAAATGTGGTGTCAGGGAAAAAATCTTCACATCAATGCGAATGGGAAAAAAGATTGTAGAACTTTTGCACGGCACAGGAGAGAATCAACCAACCAATTGGGATCAATGGTGCTCTTTTTGAGACAGGGACCACCTCCAAATACCTGGGAGTCTACATCCTATATGACCTGATAGGGCCTTAATACACAAACAGTGTAGTCAAGAAGGACCTGTAGCATCTATTTCACCTTAAACATTAAAAAAAAACAGTCTGCCCCCCAAAGTGCTGAAGAACTTTTACACATGTACCATTGAGAGCATCCTAACAGGGAGCTAAATAACCAGGCACAGCTTAAAAATAGATTGGCTGGCTCTCCAGAAATTGGTTTGTACAATGTCGCATCCTGGTCTGCTGACACCCTATGAGAAACAATGCAAGGCCAAAGGAATAGTGGAAAATCTCAACAAAATATTATTCTCTCTACTACGGTCCAGGAAATGCTTAAGCTGCTTGAAGTCAAACATGGAGAGAATGAGGAAGAGCTTTTTCCCTCCTTCCAGGAACTCTACCAGGCTATGGAAAACTCAGATAAAGATAATACAGAATAAAGGGTCCCAAACTACTGATCCAGGGCTGTTTCTAGAAAAGGGCAAGCTGGGTGATCACCCTGGCCAGTGGGGTACAAAGCCCCCATAGCTGGGCCCCCATCAGCAGCAGGAGCAAAGCAGCCAGCCATACACCCCCCCTCTCCAGCGGACATTCACCAGCAGGGTACATGCAAGAGGTGCTCGCACAGAGTGCGCGCCTCTCTTCAGGGAGGTGCTGGCACATGAGGGCGGTAAAGGGAGGCAGCGGCAAGGAGGAAGGAGGCGCCATGGATCGACAGGAAAGTATGTACGCTGGGTGGGCACATGTAGCTTGTTCCACGGGCCCGGGGGCATGTGCCTGCATTGCCTCTATGGTATGTACGCCCCTGACCCTGGGCATCAAAGCCACTGAAGCACCTTTATCCCAGCCATCCTGTGTCCTGCAGATGAGTAGGAGCCATTGTTAGTGGTGCAGGTCACATGACATGACACTTCACACAACCAACTCAACATATTACTCATATGCACCAGCACACAGCAATACTATTTACAACCTTGTGCATATGTATGTAAAATATTATCATACCCTTAGGGCCTTGCCCTAATCTAGTTTTACTGTAGTTGTTTTAAGACAGAATATGTTCGGAAAATGTTTCTATTGTGGGAAATTGTACCATAAAACCTTCATTTTATTTTATTTGTATAACATGCTTATATAAGTAAAAAAAAAAAGAAGAAAAAAGGGAATTAATTATAATACATGTAACGCAATGGTCATGTAATCCAAGGGCCAGTCTGAAATGTTTTGTGTATTGTCTAGTTGCAACCAGCATCTACCGTATGTGGTCTAATTTTTACTAAATATTTTTGTTGTAACGAAATATTTACCTGTGCATCAATCCGTTAGGACTATAAATGTTGGATATCCTTTTCAAAAGTGTGTTTGGCCAAGATATAAAAGAACATGTTCTTCTTTGGCACCTAAAATGTTATAGAGCACGTAAACTATAATGGATATATATCATTGCAAAAAGGCTCCATCTAGTGCCAGATATTAAATTAGCTTAGACTGTTAATCAATCTGGTCAAATGATATTCTGAGAGATGTGACTGCACTGAATTCTAGCGATTGCCTGGCAAAGCTATTCTCATCCTAGGCATAGTTGCTGCCAGTGACAGATTCCATTGCTTCCTGTGCTGCTACCACATTACATGGCAACATTGATAGTAAGTCAGCCTGTAGCTGCAATGTAAAGTTTATTAGTAGTTTATATTAGTTACATTAGGATAGGTTTAATTGTTTTATTTAATAGTGAAATGTGTCTGTATGTATATTGTTGAATATGTAGTGGGGTAGTCAGAATAATGGAATAAAACACACCACACC
This sequence comes from Gastrophryne carolinensis, assembly GCA_027917425.1. NCBI lineage: Eukaryota > Metazoa > Chordata > Amphibia > Anura > Microhylidae > Gastrophryne > Gastrophryne carolinensis. Next base: position 163,200,528 of record CM051236.1, read on the forward strand.
AGATAAATAAGAACCAATTTAGAATTTAACAGTTGAATATTAGGCAAAGTATTGAACACAATAGTTAAGTGTATATAGCCACTGGCAAGGTAATAAATGACTGTAGAAGAATCTAGTATAATTTCTACTTGAAGAATATGGGGGGGGGGGATATCTCAAACAAAGGATAAACTTGTGTCTAGGTCACTTTATCATATATGGCTATTTGGATAACTTTAAAACACACTGTATGCTCTGTGTAATTCAAATAATGTATCAATACACACACAATCTATTTAAAATGTAAGATTAACTCTATATAATAAACTTAAAGTGGACCAACACCCAGGGGGGATCGGCCCGGAAATCTATAAGATTCCCGGACCGATCACATCCCTCCCCGCGGGGCATCCGAAATCGGGATGTCCCGCGGGGAGGAACCCCCCAGGAGGCCCACAATCCTTACCTTACCGGAGATCCAACGGCGCATGCGCGAGACGCGGCCGCGTCTCTCGCTTCCCTCTAGCAGGGCGCGCTCCCGCGCCGGCCGTTTTGTGAATGGCCGGCGCAGGCGCGCTCCCTGTTAGAGGGAAGCGAGAGACGCAGCCAATGACAGCGCTCTGGTATGCGCGTCCAAGCGGCTTTGGACGCGCATACCAGAGCGGCTCTGAGCGCTGTCATTGGCCGGACGAGGTCACGTGGGAGCGGGGAGAGGTGAGTTTTTGCGGCGATCGGGGGGGTTTCACACAGCGGGGCACCCCCGATCGGGGTGCCCCACCTAAGTGGACCAACACCCAGGATAGTCAAAATCCTGGGTGTTGGTCCACTTTAAGGTAGATGATGCTCTAAATTTGTAACTATGCTGTAAATAGTAAGGAGAACTGAGAAAAGTTCACTTATCCTTAGACCAAACGATCTTGGTGGAAAATGTCCTGTTATTGGTGACTAAAATGATGCTGTTTCTTTAAATATTTTCTGGATATTTCTTTCAAGTGATCACGGCCTCAAAAACTCTCCCAAATAAAATTACCAAGGACGTCCTCCAACCGCGCTGAGACCCTTTCTTTGTGCTCTGCTGGAGGCTTCACACAGTGAATAACACACAAAAAAATAAGTCTTTACACCCCTCACACAGTTCAGCAGTGGGGTAAATAATGAGAGTGTTAATTTCAACCAAAAAAACGTCACTGTGGCCCTATAATTTATGTGAGCTCAGAAACGCATACAAACACAGAAGTGCTCCCTTTGACCCACCTCACGGACTCTGCTCCCTCAGAGCTGTGCTGTGCCTTTTATAGCCTGCTGGAATTACCTCACAAGCCTCTCTCTCATGGCTGGCCCCGCCCACCCACACACAAGAGTTTTCCAGAACCCTCCTAGCAGAGGTTTGTTATATGTCGGTTACAAGTTGAGACATGTGGACTGTAATTTTGGTCATGCTAAGTTGCATTAGCATCAGGGCAGTTAGGATGCTGTCTGTGCTGGCTTAACGACAGTTGAAGCAGTTGCTCCTTGACTAAAAATGGTGAACACTGCTTTATCAGCCAGCCTGTAAAGGCCCCCTGTCAAGCCCTGCCCCCCCCCCCCCATCATAGTGAATCAAGAGGTTTTGACATGAATGTGCGGGGGGAGTTCTGTTCCTGTTGGTGTGGGATGCGATACATCGATCACATGACTTGCTGATCGCTGGATTAAGACCAATCAGCTACGGTAAGGTGAGTAGCCTTTATCAGGCTGCTCCTCTGTGTGAAACCCTCCCCCCAGGGCGCGGCAAAATTCACCTGCTTTCCTGTCGCCCTCGGTGATGTAAACAACAGGAGGCCGCATCCAGATAGGCTGGGGACGGGAGAGCACGCTCTGCAGGGGGTTCGCCCACTCACGCTCCGATTGCTGAGACCCTGCATGTTAACAGATTAGAAGGTTGACGGCAGAAGGAGACCATACGGTCCATCTAGTCTGCCCTTATGTGTATACTGTATGTACTCTTTATCTTAGGATAGATGTGTGCTTATCCCAGGCATGTTTCAATTCAGTGACTGTTGATGTTTCAACTACCTCTGCTGGAAGTTTGTTCCAAGCATCTACTACTCTTTCTGTAAAATAATATTTTCTAACATTGCTCCTGATCTTCCCCCCGACTAGCTTCAGGTTGTTCCCCCTTGTTCTATCGTTAAGTTTCTTCTTAAAAACACTTCCCTCCTGAACCTTATTCAATCCTTTCACATATTTAAAGGTCTCAATCATGTCCCCTCTCTCCCTTCTTTCCTCCAGACTGTACAAATTAAGTTCTTTAAGTCTCTCCTGATAAGTTTTAAGTTTAAGTCCTTCCACCATTTTCGTTGCCCGCCTTTGGACCCGTTCTATTTGAATAATGTCTTTTTGCAGGTAAGGTCTCCAGAACTGCACACAGTATTCTAGCTGTGGCCTCACCAGGGCTCTATACAGCGGCATCACAACCTTCCTCTTCCTACTGGTGATGCCTCGAGCTATGCAGCCGAGCATCCTGCTTGCTTTTCCCACTGCCTGGCTACACTGTCTACTCATCTTGCAGCTATCAGTAATCAGTACCCCTAAATCTCTCACAGAATCGTTAGCCATTAGCAGCTCTGATTGGACGAGAGCCTGTGCATGCCCAGGATAGTCACAATCCCAGTGATAGTAAAAATCCCAGGTTTTGTTCTGCTTTAACGAGGAACTTCGGATGCTCCAGGGCCTCTCGAGTTCCATTCCATGGGGCATCCCGAACCGGGGTGCCCCGCTGTGTGGAGTGTGTGAAACCCCCATGAACACTCACCCCCTCCCAGAGCCCTCGCCGCTTCTGTGCGCGTCGGCCGCATCCCCGCTCATCTCTAGCCATGCATGCTCTTGTACCCGGCCTTCCTGAATGGGCGGAACGGTCCCACCATGGCTGCAAGGTGGGCGGGAGATGTGGCTGGAGACGCTGCTCAGCTCCCTTCGGTGCAGCTTGGCTGCTTTGCCGTCTGCAAATCTGTCTGGGAAATCCCTGTTAAGCATCCCTGCCATCGCAGCTTTCTGACCAGGCTATTTCTGGGCAAAATAGCATTCAGTGTGGGAGGAAAAAACAACAGGGCAGTTTCTGGGCAAAATAGCTTTCAGTGTGGGAAGAAAAACAATTCTGCCCCCTCCTTACCCATTCTATGGGCCCCATATATGTATGTGTCCTTTATTGGCCTTTACCATAACAGCAGGCAGTGCCCCTCACAATATATGAAGGGATGAAGGGCCTGTAACACTATCTGTGGTCCTGACTCGTCTGCAGAAAATAGGATGGCTGGGATAAAGGTTCCCTCAATGGCATGGGTGGGGGCTGCTGTGACTAATCTCTCTTACTTTCTCCTCTGGCTTTAAAGAGGAACAGGAATTTAACTTTCCTGTGTGTTGTTCCTTTCAAGTGGGGCATCCTGAATTAGGATGCTCTGCTGTCTGTATCCCCCCCGTTCGCTCATTGCACTTACCTTCCTCGTGTTCCCACGTCGCAGGCTTGGCTGAAACCGAGCGTGCTCGATTTCACTTTGCACACAGCCCCCTCTTCTCACCTCCCAGATAACAGCAGAATCATTTGCCTCATTCTTTAAAGACAAAATTCGAGCCATCTTAGCTCCTCTAATCAATTCTTGACTTCAATGACTGAATTCAATGACTACTACCCTATCCCATTTCCCCCTGCTGTCTAATCAAACTATCCTCCCTCATCCCCAAGCCCCCCCTTACTACTTTGCCCCCTTGATCCTATTTTATCCCATCTAATTCCACAACTGTCCTTATCTATCACCCTGGTCCTTACATTTCTCTTCCACCTTTCCCTCTCAACCGACAACTTTTGCTTCAATTTCAAATACCCTTCAAATACCCATTACTCAAAAACCCTCCCTGGGACCATCTGCCCTCACCAGTGACTGTCCCACCTCACTGCTCCCACAGCACGTTCACTCAGGACTGACTCCCTACTGGATCTCCTCCAATCTGGTTTCCGTTCTAATCACTCCACTAAAATTGCCCTCACCAAAGTCACAAATTATTTATTGATAACCAAATTTAAAGGTAATTATCCATTCTCATCCTTCTTGGCTTATCGTCCACTCACTTCTACTCCAATGACTCCCCTCCCTATGAATTCATGTCTAAAAATCTACCTCTCAGGCCCAGTTCTATCTCATGCTCCAGACTGCCTAACAGCCATGTCCTCTCGCTCTCTCAAACTGAACATGGACAAAACAGAGCTTGTTGTTTTGCCACCATCTAATTTTGTTTCCATCTCTTCAATAACAATTTCAATGCGGCTCCTCAAGCCCAATGTCTTGGAGTTATACTAGGCTCCTATTTCTCATTCACACATCACATTCACTCCCTAGCCACCTCCTGTCATCTCCAACTAAAAAACATCTCCCACATTCGTTCCTTTCTCAAACCTGAATCCACTAAAATTCCAGTGCATGCCCTGATCATCGCCTGACTAGACTACTGTAACACCCTCTTTGAACCCGGACCAACACCATTTTTTTCTTTAAGGGGTGTTGGTCCCGCAGTCAGCTAATCAAAACAAGCTTGGGGGGCATCCAGAATGCTGGACCCCTCCCCGCACATAACCCCTCAGAACGCCCGTAATCTTTACCTTCACCACAAGTCAACCCCAGGAAAGGAGTCCTGCGATTGGCCGCCTGCAGTCATGTCGACCATTGCCGCGGACCCTGTAAAAGGCCCTACATAAAGAAGCAGGACAAAAACAGACAAGCAAAGCAGGGAGCAGCTATCCTTCCCTGCGCACACAAGCATCAGTGTGCCCCATGCAGTCAAATGCATGAGGGATAGAGCCAGGTCTTAAAGCGGAACAAAGCCCAGGATTTAGACTTTCCTGGGTTTTGTTCCATTCCATTGTTCCATCCCCCGGGTGCATCACGGTTGGGATGCCCGCTGTGTGAACAGGATGCTGCAGTGTGTGCTCCCCATTGACAACAATGAGAGCCGCCTGACAAATGACGTCAATTCACCAGGGGAAAGTCAGCAGATGACCCAGGAATCTTTTAGATTCCAGGCTGGCCGATTTTGTTCTACTTTAATGCTAAAAAATTAGGTAAATAAAATCCAAGGGCTGGGCTATAAGAAAGTGGATACATCTCAACATCAACAGTGCTGGCAGGTAAGCAGACAATGATTTCCTTTACACTTATCTTGGACGATCGCTTTATAGTGGGGCACAGGCTCGCAACCAATCAAAGCAATTTGCTGTGCATATTAAGTGTTCTGCAAAAGGCTCTATTTGTGGCAATAAAGAGCAAAAGCTGCATCCCCAGCAACTGGAACGCTCCAGTCTCATTCTATCTGAATGGCTGGGGGCAGGAGTGCGCACATAGCTCAAAGATGCTGGGAACGTGGCCGTGAATATTTATGCTGGTTTTGCTAAGACCCGGGGGTGGGGGTTCACACAGGAGCAGGCCAGCGGCCATCCCTGGAACTCACCTCTCCTCTGTCGGTGCATGTGCGGCCTCACATCCAGTCAGCTTCACATATTAATGTGTGGTTGTAGAAGCTGAATGGAATCCCAGCTGCACACATCAGTGGCGTTAGGCATCACTCACATCCTTTGGCTGTGCTCGGCCATTTAATTGCAGCGGGCATGCACCGCCGCTCCTGAGAGGGGATGCGAGTGATGCTGCAGCCAGCTGTGCATGTGCCATGAGCTCGAGAGAGAGGTAAGAACTGCGAGCTGCGGGGTTTCACACAGCAGGGTATCCCAGTTTAGGATGCCCTGGGGAGAGGGAATCAGCCGGCCCTAGAGTCTCATAGACTTGAGATCGCCCGTAGAAACACCTTTACTTCGATCTTAGGGCGCATGTGTGTGCTGCCAACCACCACCAAATGCATACCTCCCAAGTGTCCCTGATTTGGAGGGACTGTCCCTCTTTTGAGTCCGTGTCCCCCTGTCCCTCGTTGTCCTTCGCTAATTCTTTGAGGTGTAACATGCAGATCTGCATCAATAAATGATTCATTGGCCTATTCAAAGTGTTTATATTGTTGTAACTGTTACAACTTATCTCCTAGCTATCCTTCCATGAGGGGGTGTGGCCTAATTTAACAAATGTCCCTCTTTCCCAGCCTGAAAAGTTGGTAGGTATGCAAATGCCAGCTACCAACCACCGGCTTGTTTTCCATTCCTTTTCTGTATTGTTTTGAGTTCAGAGCGGCAAGCAAAACTAAATGGAGCAAGCACCACTGACCATTCAGAAATACACACATCATATAGAGGTATATGCTGTGGGATCGCCTGGCAAGGTAAGTTTAGTCATCCCAAATGAGGATGCCCCTCAAATAGCGAGTTTACCGGTCCAGAGTACTAAAGACCCCAGGACGGTGCTTATTCGTCTTTAATTTGGTTTTGCTGTTAGATTAAAGTCATTAGACGAACACATTTAACGCCCTCACCCCACTAGTTTGGCTTTCGCCGCTCTCCGTCCAGTTTTCTCACACAAACTAAACAGTAGCGTTTCCGTCAACACTCAGCCTGCAGAGAACCTTCTGCTGTTTAATTGGTTGCTAGGCTGTCACACTTCGGAATGCTCCCGTGTGATTGGTTTGTACGGCTGTCAGTCACCTCAGGCTCGGAGGCGGGGATAGGCTGTGGCGCCTTTGGTTTCTTCATACAAAGATGGTCTCCTAACAGGTAATGGCTGAGACTACGTGGTCGGTGGGAGATGGAGTTGTCATTGTGCGCTCTGGGGCCATGGATGAAGGGGCCGCCCCTTTACCACCCCGCTGCCCCAAGTATGCCGCCTGGCTAATGAGTAGCACTGAGGGGGCTCTGTGCTGGCTCAGCTGGCATATGTATGGGAAAGCCAAAGCTAGGGGCAGGGAGACAGGGCTGAGGGGGTGCTGGCTGTGTGTATGGGAGAGGCAAAGCTAGGGGCAGGGAGACAGGGCTGAGGGGGTGCTGGGTGTGTGTATGGGAAAGGCAAGGCTAGGGGCAGGGAGACAGGGCTGAGGGGGTGCTGGGTGTGTGTATGGGAAAGGCAAAGCTAGGGGCAGGGAGACAGGGCTGAGGGGTGCTGGCTGTGTGTATGGGAAAGGCAAAGCTAGGGGCAGGGGGGCAGGGAGACAGGGCTGAGGGGGTGCTGGCTGTGTATGGGAAAGGCAAAGCTAGGGGCAGGGAGACAGGGCTGAGGGGGCTCTGTGCAGGCTCAGCTGGCATGTGTATGGGAAAGGCAAAGCTAGGGGCAGGGAGACAGGGCTGAGGGGGTGCTGGCTGTGTGTATAGGAAAGGCAAAGCTAAGGGCAGGGAGACAGGGCTGAGGGGGTGCTGGCTGTGTGTATGGGAAAGGCAAAGCTAGGGACAGGGAGACAGGGCTGAGGGGGTGCTGGCTGTGTGTATGGGAAAGGCAAAGCTAGGGACAGGGAGACAGGGCTGAGGGGGTGCTGGCTGTGTGTATAGGAAAGGCAAAGCTAGGGGCAGGGAGACAGGGCTGAGGGGGTGCTGGCTGTGTGTATGGGAAAGGCAAAGCTAGGGGCAGGGAGACAGGGCTGAGGGGGTGCTGGCTGTGTGTATGGGAAAGGCAAAGCTAGAGACAGGGCTGAGGGGATGCTGGCTGTGTGTATGGGAAAGGCAAAGCTAGGGGCAGGGAGACAGGGCTGAGGGGATGCTGGCTGTGTATGGGAAAGGCAAAGCTAGGGACAGGGAGACAGGGCTGAGGGGGTGCTGGCTGTGTGTATGGGAAAGCCAAAGCTAGGGGCAGGGGGACAGGGCTGAGGGGGTGCTGGCTGTGTGTATGGGAGAGGCAAAGCTAGGGGCAGGGAGACAGGGCTGAGGGGGTGCTGGCTGTGTGTATGGGAAAGGCAAAGCTAGGGGCAGGGAGACAGGGCTGAGGGGGTGCTGGCTGTGTGTATGGGAAAGCCAAAGCTAGGGGCAGGGAGACAGGGCTGAGGGGGAGCTGGCTGTGTGTACGGGAAAGGCAAAGCTAGGGGCAGGGAGACAGGGCTGAGGGGATGCTGGCTGTGTGTATGGGAAAGGCAAAGCTAAGGGCAGGGAGACAGGGCTGAGGGGGAGCTGGCTGTGTGTACGGGAAAGGCAAAGCTAGGGGCAGGGAGACAGGGCTGAGGGGGTGCTGGCTGTGTGTATGGGAAAGGCAAAGCTAGGGGCAGGGAGACAGGGCTGAGGGCATGCTGGCTGTGTGTATAGGAAAGGCAAAGCTAGGGGCAGGGAGACAGGGCTGAGGGCATGCTGGCTGTGTGTATAGGAAAGGCAAAGCTAAGGGCAGGGAGACAGGGCTGAGGGGGTGCTGGCTGTGTGTATAGGAAAGGCAAAGCTAGGGGCAGGGAGACAGGGCTGAGGGGGTGCTGGCTGTGTGTATGGGAAAGGCAAAGCTAGGGGCCGGGAGACAGGGCTGAGGGGTTGCTGGCTGTGTGTATGGGAAAGGCAAAGCTAGAGACAGGGCTGAGGGGATGCTGGCTGTGTGTATGGGAAAGGCAAAGCTAGGGGCAGGGAGACAGGGCTGAGGGGATGCTGGCTGTGTATGGGAAAGGCAAAGCTAGGGACAGGGAGACAGGGCTGAGGGGGTGCTGGCTGTGTGTATGGGAAAGCCAAAGCTAGGGGCAGGGGGACAGGGCTGAGGGGGTGCTGGCTGTGTGTATGGGAAAGGCAAAGCTAGGGGCAGGGAGACAGGGCTGAGGGGAACTGGCTGTGTGTATGGGAGAGGCAAAGCTAGGGGCAGGGGGACAGGGCTGAGGGGGTGCTGGCTGTGTGTATGGGAAAGGCAAAGCTAGGGGCAGGGAAACAGGGCTGAGGGATGCTGGCTGTGTGTATGGGAAAGGCAAAGCTAGGGGCAGGGAGACAGGGCTGAGGGGATGCTGGCTGTGTGTATGGGAAAGGCAAAGCTAGGGGCAGGGAGACAGGGCTGAGGGGATGCTGGCTGTGTGTATGGGAAAGGCAAAGCTAGGGGCAGGGAGACAGGGCTGAGGGGGTGCTGGCTGTGTGTATGGGAAAGGCAAAGCTAGGGGCAGGGAGACAGGACTGAGGGGGTGCTGGCTGTGTGTATGGGAAAGGCAAAGCTAGGGGCAGGGAGACAGGGCTGAGGGGATGCTGGCTGTGTGTATGGGAAAGGCAAAGCTAGGGGCAGGGAGACAGGGCTGAAGGGGTGCTGGCTGTGTGTATGGGAAAGGCAAAGCTAGGGGCAGGGAGACAGGGCTGAGGGGATGCTGGCTGTGTGTATGGGAAAGGCAAAGCTAAGGGCAGGGAGACAGGGCTGAGGGGGAGCTGGCTGTGTGTATGGGAAAGGCAAAGCTAGGGGCAGGGAGACAGGGCTGAGGGGGTGCTGGCTGTGTGTATGGGAAAGGCAAAGCTAGGGACAGGGAGACAGAGCTGAGGGGGAGCTGGCTGTGTGTATGGGAAAGGCAAAGCTAGGGGCAAGGAGACGGGGCTGAGGGGGTGCTGGCTGTGTGTATGGGAAAGGCAAAGCTAGGGGCAGGGAGACAGAGCTGAGGGGGAGCTGGCTGTGTGTATGGGAAAGGCAAAGCTAGGGGCAGGGAGACAGGGCTGAGGGGGAGCTGGCTGTGTGTATGGGAAAGGCAAAGCTAGGGGCAGGGAGACAGAGCTGAGGGGGAGCTGGCTGTGTATGGGAAAGGCAAAGCTAGGGGCAAGGAGACGGGGCTGAGGGGGTGCTGGCTGTGTGTATGGGAAAGGCAAAGCTAGGGGCAGGGAGACAGGGCTGAGGGGGTGCTGGCTGTGTGTATGGGAAAGGCAAAGCTAGGGGCAGGGAGACAGGGCTGAGGGGGTGCTGGCTGTGTGTATGGGAAAGGCAAAGCTAGGGGCAGGGAGACAGGGCTGAGGGGGTGCTGGCTGTGTGTATGGGAAAGGCAAAGCTAGGGGCAGGGAGACAGGGCTGAGGGGGTGCTGGCTGTGTGTATGGGAAAGGCAAAGCTAGGGGCAGGGAGACAGGACTGAGGGGGTGCTGGCTGTGTGTATGGGAAAGGCAAAGCTAAGGGCAGGGAGACAGGGCTGAGGGGGTGCTGGCTGTGTGTATGGGAAAGGCAAAGCTAGGGACAGGGAGACAGGGCTGAGGGGGTGCTGGCTGTGTGTATGGGAAAGGCAAAGCTAGGGGCAGGGAGACAGGGCTGAGGGGGTGCTGGCTGTGTGTATGGGAAAGGCAAAGCTAGGGGCAGGGGGACAGGGCTGAGGGGTGCTGGCTGTGTGTATGGGAAAGGCAAAGCTAGGGACAGGGAGACAGGGCTGAGGGGGTGCTGGCTGTGTGTATGGGAAAGGCAAAGCTAGGGGCAGGGAGACAGGGCTGAGGGGGTGCTGGCTGTGTGTATGGGAAATGCAAAGCTAGGGGCAGGGAGACAGGGCTGAGGGGGTGCTGGCTGTGTGTATGGGAAAGGCAAAGCTAGAGGCAGGGAGACGGGGCTGAGGGGATGCTGGGTGTGTGTATGGGAAAGGCAAAGCTAGGGGCAGGGAGACAGGGCTGAGGGGGGGCTGGCTGTGTGTATGGGAAAGAAAAAGCTAGGGGCAGGGAGACAGGACTGAGGGGATGCTGGGTCTGTGTATGGGAAAGGCAAAGCTAGGGACAGGGAGACAGGGCTGAGGGGGTGCTGGCTGTGTGTATGGGAAAGGCAAAGCTAAGGGCAGGGAGACAGGGCTGAGGGGGTGCTGGGTGTGTGTATGGGAAAGGCAAAGCTAGGGGCAGGGAGACAGGGCTGAGGGGATGCTGGGTGTGTGTATGGGAAAGGCAAAGCTAGGGGCAGGGAGACAGGGCTGAGGGGGTGCTGGCTGTGTGTATGGGAAAGGCAAAGCTAGGGGCAGGGGGGCAGGGAGACAGGGCTGAGGGGGTGCTGGCTGTGTGTATGGGAAAGGCAAAGCTAGGGGCAGGGGGGCAGGGAGACAGGGCTGAGGGGGTGCTGGCTGTGTGTATGGGAAAGGCAAAGCTAGGGGCAGGGAGACAGGGCTGAGGGGGTGCTGGCTGTGTGTATGGGAAAGGCAAAGCTAGGGGCAGGGAGACAGGGCTGAGGGGGTGCTGGCTGTGTGTATGGGAAAGGCAAAGCTAGGGGCAGGGAGACAGGGCTGAGGGGGTGCTGGGTGTGTGTATGGGAAAGGCAAAGCTAGGGGCAGGGAGACAGGGCTGAGGGGATGCTGGCTGTGTGTATGGGAAAGACAAAGCTAGGGGCAGGGAGACAGGGCTGAGGGGGTGCTGGCTGTGTGTATGGGAAAGGCAAAGCTAGGGGCAGGGAGACAGGGCTGAGGGGGTGCTGGCTGTGTGTATGGGAAAGGCAAGGCTAGGGGCAGGGAGACAGGGCTGAGTGATGCTGGCTGTGTGTATGGGAGAGGCAAAGCTAGGGGCAGGGAGACAGGGCTGAGGGGGTGCTGGCTGTGTGTATGGGAAAGGCAAAGCTAGGGGCAGGGAGACAGGACTGAGGGGATGCTGGGTCTGTGTATGGGAAAGGCAAAGCTAGGGACAGGGAGACAGGGCTGAGGGGGTGCTGGCTGTGTGTATGGGAAAGGCAAAGCTAGGGACAGGGAGACAGGGCTGAGGGGATGCTGGCTGTGTGTATGGGAAAGGCAAAGCTAGGGACAGGGAGACAGGGCTGAGGGGGTGCTGGCTGTGTGTATGGGAAAGGCAAAGCTAGGGGCAGGGAGATAGGGCTGAGGGGGTGCTGGCTGTGTGTATGGGAAAGGCAAAGCTAGGGGCAGGGAGACAGGGCTGAGGGGGTGCTGGCTGTGTGTATGGGAAAGGCAAAGCTAGGGGCAGGGAGACAGGGCTGAGGGGGTGCTGGCTGTGTGTATGGGAAAGGCAAAGCTAGGGGCAGGGAGACAGGGCTGAGGGGGTGCTGGCTGTGTGTATGGGAAAGGCAAAGCTAGGGGCAGGGAGACAGGGCTGAGGGGGTGCTGGCTGTGTGTATGGGAAAGGCAAAGCTAGGGGCAGGGAGACAGGGCTGAGGGGATGCTGGCTGTGTGTATGGGAAAGGCAAAGCTAGGGGCAGGGAGACAGGGCTGAGGGGATGCTGGCTGTGTGTATGGGAAAGGCAAAGCTAGGGGCAGGGGGGCAGGGAGACAGGGCTGAGGGGGTGCTGGCTGTGTGTATGGGAAAGGCAAAGCTAGGGGCAGGGAGACAGGGCTGAGGGCATGCTGGCTGTGTGTATAGGAAAGGCAAAGCTAGGGGCAGGGAGACAGGGCTGAGGGCATGCTGGCTGTGTGTATGGGAAAGGCAAAGCTAGGGGCAGGGAGACAGGGCTGAGGGGATGCTGGCTGTGTGTATGGGAAAGGCAAAGCTAGGGGCAGGGAGACAGGGCTGAGGGGATGCTGGCTGTGTGTATGGGAAAGGCAAAGCTAGGGGCAGGGAGACAGGGCTGAGGGGATGCTGGCTGTGTGTATGGGAAAGGCAAAGCTAGGGGCAGGGGGGCAGGGAGACAGGGCTGAGGGGATGCTGGCTGTGTGTATGGGAAAGGCAAAGCTAGGGGCAGGGAGACAGGGCTGAGGGCATGCTGGCTGTGTGTATAGGAAAGGCAAAGCTAGGGGCAGGGAGACAGGGCTGAGGGCATGCTGGCTGTGTGTATAGGAAAGGCAAAGCTAAGGGCAGGGAGACAGGGCTGAGGGGGTGCTGGCTGTGTGTATGGGAAAGGCAAAGCTAGGGGCAGGGAGACAGGGCTGAGGGGGTGCTGGCTGTGTGTATGGGAAAGGCAAAGCTAGAGACAGGGCTGAGGGGGTGCTGGCTGTGTGTATGGGAAAGGCAAAGCTAGGGGCAGGGAGACAGGGCTGAGGGGATGCTGGCTGTGTGTATGGGAAAGGCAAAGCTAGGGGCAGGGAGACAGGGCTGAGGGGATGCTGGCTGTGTATGGGAAAGGCAAAGCTAGGGACAGGGAGACAGGGCTGAGGGGGTGCTGGCTGTGTGTATGGGAAAGCCAAAGCTAGGGGCAGGGGGACAGGGCTGAGGGGGTGCTGGCTGTGTGTATGGGAAAGGCAAAGCTAGGGGCAGGGAGACAGGGCTGAGGGGAACTGGCTGTGTGTATGGGAGAGGCAAAGCTAGGGGCAGGGGGACAGGGCTGAGGGGGTGCTGGCTGTGTGTATGGGAAAGGCAAAGCTAGGGGCAGGGAAACAGGGCTGAGGGATGCTGGCTGTGTGTATGGGAAAGGCAAAGCTAGGGGCAGGGAGACAGGGCTGAGGGGATGCTGGCTGTGTGTATGGGAAAGGCAAAGCTAGGGGCAGGGAGACAGGGCTGAGGGGATGCTGGCTGTGTGTATGGGAAAGGCAAAGCTAGGGGCAGGGAGACAGGGCTGAGGGGGTGCTGGCTGTGTGTATGGGAAAGGCAAAGCTAGGGGCAGGGAGACAGGACTGAGGGGGTGCTGGCTGTGTGTATGGGAAAGGCAAAGCTAGGGGCAGGGAGACAGGGCTGAGGGGATGCTGGCTGTGTGTATGGGAAAGGCAAAGCTAGGGGCAGGGAGACAGGGCTGAAGGGGTGCTGGCTGTGTGTATGGGAAAGGCAAAGCTAGGGGCAGGGAGACAGGGCTGAGGGGATGCTGGCTGTGTGTATGGGAAAGGCAAAGCTAAGGGCAGGGAGACAGGGCTGAGGGGGAGCTGGCTGTGTGTATGGGAAAGGCAAAGCTAGGGGCAGGGAGACAGGGCTGAAGGGGTGCTGGCTGTGTGTATGGGAAAGGCAAAGCTAGGGGCAGGGAGACAGGGCTGAGGGGGTGCTGGCTGTGTGTATGGGAAAGGCAAAGCTAAGGGCAGGGAGACAGGGCTGAGGGGGAGCTGGCTGTGTGTATGGGAAAGGCAAAGCTAGGGGCAGGGAGACAGGGCTGAGGGGGTGCTGGCTGTGTGTATGGGAAAGGCAAAGCTAGGGACAGGGAGACAGAGCTGAGGGGGAGCTGGCTGTGTGTATGGGAAAGGCAAAGCTAGGGGCAAGGAGACGGGGCTGAGGGGGTGCTGGCTGTGTGTATGGGAAAGGCAAAGCTAGGGGCAGGGAGACAGGGCTGAGGGGGAGCTGGCTGTGTATGGGAAAGGCAAAGCTAGGGGCAAGGAGACGGGGCTGAGGGGGTGCTGGCTGTGTGTATGGGAAAGGCAAAGCTAGGGGCAGGGAGACAGGGCTGAGGGGGTGCTGGCTGTGTGTATGGGAAAGGCAAAGCTAGGGGCAGGGAGACAGGGCTGAGGGGGTGCTGGCTGTGTGTATGGGAAAGGCAAAGCTAGGGGCAGGGAGACAGGGCTGAGGGGGTGCTGGCTGTGTGTATGGGAAAGGCAAAGCTAGGGGCAGGGAGACAGGGCTGAGGGGGTGCTGGCTGTGTGTATGGGAAAGGCAAAGCTAGGGGCAGGGAGACAGGACTGAGGGGGTGCTGGCTGTGTGTATGGGAAAGGCAAAGCTAGGGACAGGGAGACAGGGCTGAGGGGGTGCTGGCTGTGTGTATGGGAAAGGCAAAGCTAGGGGCAGGGAGACAGGGCTGAGGGGGTGCTGGCTGTGTGTATGGGAAAGGCAAAGCTAGGGGCAGGGGGACAGGGCTGAGGGGTGCTGGCTGTGTGTATGGGAAAGGCAAAGCTAGGGACAGGGAGACAGGGCTGAGGGGGTGCTGGCTGTGTGTATGGGAAAGGCAAAGCTAGGGGCAGGGAGACAGGGCTGAGGGGGTGCTGGCTGTGTGTATGGGAAATGCAAAGCTAGGGGCAGGGAGACAGGGCTGAGGGGGTGCTGGCTGTGTGTATGGGAAAGGCAAAGCTAGAGGCAGGGAGACGGGGCTGAGGGGATGCTGGGTGTGTGTATGGGAAAGGCAAAGCTAGGGGCAGGGAGACAGGGCTGAGGGGGGGCTGGCTGTGTGTATGGGAAAGAAAAAGCTAGGGGCAGGGAGACAGGACTGAGGGGATGCTGGGTCTGTGTATGGGAAAGGCAAAGCTAGGGACAGGGAGACAGGGCTGAGGGGGTGCTGGCTGTGTGTATGGGAAAGGCAAAGCTAAGGGCAGGGAGACAGGGCTGAGGGGGTGCTGGGTGTGTGTATGGGAAAGGCAAAGCTAGGGGCAGGGAGACAGGGCTGAGGGGATGCTGGGTGTGTGTATGGGAAAGGCAAAGCTAGGGGCAGGGAGACAGGGCTGAGGGGGTGCTGGCTGTGTGTATGGGAAAGGCAAAGCTAGGGGCAGGGGGGCAGGGAGACAGGGCTGAGGGGGTGCTGGCTGTGTGTATGGGAAAGGCAAAGCTAGGGGCAGGGGGGCAGGGAGACAGGGCTGAGGGGGTGCTGGCTGTGTGTATGGGAAAGGCAAAGCTAGGGGCAGGGAGACAGGGCTGAGGGGGTGCTGGCTGTGTGTATGGGAAAGGCAAAGCTAGGGGCAGGGAGACAGGGCTGAGGGGGTGCTGGCTGTGTGTATGGGAAAGGCAAAGCTAGGGGCAGGGAGACAGGGCTGAGGGGGTGCTGGGTGTGTGTATGGGAAAGGCAAAGCTAGGGGCAGGGAGACAGGGCTGAGGGGATGCTGGCTGTGTGTATGGGAAAGACAAAGCTAGGGGCAGGGAGACAGGGCTGAGGGGGTGCTGGCTGTGTGTATGGGAAAGGCAAAGCTAGGGGCAGGGAGACAGGGCTGAGGGGGTGCTGGCTGTGTGTATGGGAGAGGCAAAGCTAGGGGCAGGGAGACAGGGCTGAGGGGGTGCTGGCTGTGTGTATGGGAAAGGCAAAGCTAGGGGCAGGGAGACAGGACTGAGGGGATGCTGGGTCTGTGTATGGGAAAGGCAAAGCTAGGGACAGGGAGACAGGGCTGAGGGGGTGCTGGCTGTGTGTATGGGAAAGGCAAAGCTAGGGACAGGGAGACAGGGCTGAGGGGATGCTGGCTGTGTGTATGGGAAAGGCAAAGCTAGGGGCAGGGAGACAGGGCTGAGGGGGTGCTGGCTGTGTGTATGGGAAAGGCAAAGCTAGGGGCAGGGAGACAGGGCTGAGGGGGTGCTGGCTGTGTGTATGGGAAAGGCAAAGCTAGGGGCAGGGAGACAGGGCTGAGGGGGTGCTGGCTGTGTGTATGGGAAAGGCAAAGCTAGGGGCAGGGAGACAGGGCTGAGGGGATGCTGGCTGTGTGTATGGGAAAGGCAAAGCTAGGGGCAGGGAGACAGGGCTGAGGGGATGCTGGCTGTGTGTATGGGAAAGGCAAAGCTAGGGGCAGGGGGGCAGGGAGACAGGGCTGAGGGGGTGCTGGCTGTGTGTATGGGAAAGGCAAAGCTAGGGGCAGGGAGACAGGGCTGAGGGGGTGCTGGCTGTGTGTATGGGAAAGGCAAAGCTAGGGGCAGGGAGACAGGGCTGAGGGGGTGCTGGCTGTGTGTATGGGAAAGACAAAGCTAGGGGCAGGGAGACAGGGCTGAGGGGGTGCTGGCTGTGTGTATGGGAAAGACAAAGCTAGGGGCAGGGGGGCAGGGAGACAGGGCTGAGGGGGTGCTGGCTGTGTGTATGGGAAAGGCAAAGCTAGGGGCAAGGAGACGGGGCTGAGGGGGTGCTGGCTGTGTGTATGGGAAAGGCAAAGCTAGGGGCAGGGAGACAGGGCTGAGGGGGTGCTGGCTGTGTGTATGGGAAAGGCAAAGCTAGGGGCAGGGGGGCAGGGAGACAGGGCTGAGGGGGTGCTGGCTGTGTGTATGGGAAAGGCAAAGCTAGGGGCAGGGAGACAGGGCTGAGGGGGTGCTGGCTGTGTGTATGGGAAAGGCAAAGCTAGGGACAGGGAGACAGAGCTGAGGGGGTGCTGGGTGTGTGTATGGGAAAGGCAAAGCTAGGGGCAGGGAGACGGGGCTGAGGGGATGCTGGCTGTGTGTATGGGAAAGGCAAAGCTAGGGACAGGGAGACAGGGCTGAGGGGGTGCTGGCTGTGTGTATGGGAAAGGCAAAGCTAGGGACAGGGAGACAGGGCTGAGGGGGTGCTGGCTGTGTGTATGGGAAAGGCAAAGCTAGGGACAGGGAGACAGAGCTGAGGGGGTGCTGGCTCTGTCTGTGTCTTTCCAGTGTCTGTGCCCTGGGTATCGCTGTGCTCTGTGATGGCAGTGCCAATCGTTTCTGCAGTGTTAACCTGAGTTGCACACCTGATGGTTGCCATCGATATATAAATATATAATTGGTTATTTATAAAGCACTGTCATCCTCTGTGACGCTGTACAAGGTAATGGATCATGGAGCTGCGTGGTACCCCCCCCCCCCCATTTTTTACATTAACCACATGCATTTGCGGCATCATAGATTTGTTAAAGTGGACCAACACCCTCCCCGATCGGGGGTGCCCCGCTGTGTGAAACCCCCCATAAACCACTAAATCCCTACCTTATCCATGATCCAGCGGCACTCGCCGCCGCCTCTCCCGCGTCCCTCTAGTAGGACGTGCACATGCCGCTTGTGAATGACCGGCGCGGGCGCGCGCCCTGTAATAGTGACGCACGGGAGGCGGCGGTGGGCGCGCTCTCTTGTCCGTCGTAGCCTCCCGCTTGTCCGTCGGCGGGGATTGGCAGCGGCGGTCACGTGGGAGCGAGGACAGGTGAGTTTTTCGGGGTTTCAAAATCCTGGTTGTTGGTCCACTTTAAGATTCAGTAGACAGGAAGGCAGGTCATAGGATTTATGTTATAACCCAAACAAAAAAATAAACACAAAATTCCTGTTGCAAAACATATGCCACAAACATGGACAGTGTGAACATAGCCTCTGGATTGTATTTGAGACAGCCAATGCTGCTAAAATTTATGGCAGTATTTAGAGGTGTAATATACAACCTAGCATACATAAGGTGTATTTTGATCTTGAAAGAAACATTGATTATAATATATATATATATATTTTTTTTTCAGTTGCTCATCAGCCATATATGCCGGGAATCATGAATTTTGATGGCTTGGATCCGGCCTTGGCAGAATATGCCCCAGCTCTACATGCTCCTTTGGATCCAGTTCTTGATCCTCACCTGAACCCAAGCCTTCTGCAGTCCGTGGAGCTAGACCATGATTCGGTGGGGCTGGAGGTACTTCCAGTCCCCGAGTCTGTCCGTATCATGGAAGGAATATATTCTGAGCTGCACACAGCCGTTTCTGAAGTTGGAGTTCCTGTCTCTGCTGTGCACTTTGATGTGCATGAAGAGATGCTGTGGGTTGGCAATCATGGAGTGAGTAATGCTTCATTTAATTTTTTTTTTTACACATGGTTACATAGACTGTATTCCGAGAAGAACCCATAAAGGCACTTTTTAAGATGATAATCAATTGGGTTTTCTGGGTAACTGGTCTGGAAAGCAATTTTATAGTTTTTCCGCTTCAATTTTCATTTCTTGTATCGGTTTATCTGATTTTTTTTTTTTTTTTGAGCGCAGGGAAACACAGGCTATTTTGGGGCACTGGGCTGGGTATTGAAGGTGAAGACATAAACTTCCCTCCGATTATAGCTAGAGTTTAACATAAACCTCCAAAATGACTGACAGTCTGTTTACAGCCACAGGCATCCCAAATTGTGCAATTCCAATTTTGCATCCCAAACAGTTTGTCGGATGGGGATGCGTGACTTCATTTATGCTCAATAAACGCTATTGGCGACTAGCAGTCATGTTGGACACAGGGATATGGACCCCGTAAGTCGCTCACTTTGGGGCTCTCTTTGAAGAGGAACAGCACCAGGGAATTTCCCCAGGTGGTGTTCCTCTCAGGCATGACTCGCTGTGTGTAACCCCATGAATCAGCTAGGAAACACAACTTTCCACCACTCACGGCGCGGTCTGTTCTGCTGGGCGCCATTCGGCTCTACTAGCCCCCCAGCAGAGCCGAATGGAGATGATGGCGCCACCAGCTGCATTCCCGCTCACCTTTCTAGCTGTTGCTTTTGGCACCTATACACTAAGATCTTCAAGAAGAAAAGTGAGCCCTGTACACACAGAACTCTTCAGCTGGGCATGTGTGAGTGAGCTCCCTCACCTCAGCCGTGGCCATAACAGCAGTGATCTGTGTGTGCAGGGCTCACTTCTCTCGTGTTGTAGATCTTGATGTACAGTTGTCAATAGCAACAGATTGCAGGTAGTGAAAACCGCTTCCATAAAACATGTAAAATAAGAAGAAAAAACAAATAAAATGATAGACCGGCTCAGCGCCTTGAGGACCTCCCTTTGGCCCAAAAAATATACACTTTCACACTCTAAGGGATATTATTTAAGAATTTGGTATATATTTTTACCCTTCAAATGGGGTTTGCAAAATACATGTGCATTGATGTTTAAAGACATTGTTTTAACCAGACCTTCAGCATCATTTAATGAAAAGCCCAAACCCTTAAAGTGGACCAACACCCAGGGGTTATCAGCCCTGGAATCCATAAGATTCCCGGGCCGATCAGATCCCTCCCCACGGGGCATCTGAAATCGGGATGCCCCGCTGTGTGAAACCCCGCAGGACTCCCAGAAACCTTACCTTATCTCCGTTCCAACGGCACGAGCCGCGGCCGCATCTCGCACTTCTCTCTAGCAGGGCGCACACCCGCGCCGGCCATTTGTGAATTGCCGGCGCGTTCCCTGTTAGAGGGAAGCGCGAGATGCGGCCTCCAGCACGCTCAGAGCCGATGTGGTTGTCCGTTGCTTGTACGTGCATACCACAGCGGCTCTGATTGGACGAGCGCTCGCATAGGAGGGGTGAGGTGAGGTTTTTTTTTTTTTTTTAGGGCGATCTGGGGGGTTTCACATTTTACATTTCACTTGTGTGTTCACTGGTTTGTAGTTTGGCTCACTAAGCGATGCGTAAATGTGGAGCACAAATTCTTTTTGTTTTTTTCTCTCTTTTCTCACAGGGCCATGCCACCTCCTTCTTTAGTCCTGCTCTTGAAAGATACTCATCGTTTCAAGTCCATTCCAGTAACGACATCCGGCAGATCCAGAGTCTGGACAATGGGGTTGTCTTCCTCACCAAGAATAATTTAAAGTGCATGACACGTGGTGGACTGGCTATCTTTGATTATATGTAAGAGCTCTTTTTTATTGCTTTTTTACAACTAGGGAAGTGTATCAGGTCTAATTGATTACAATCTATGGGTTCCACTAGTACAGGAACCCTTTTTGGCTTGCCATTTCCGATGAAAGTTAAACTTTGCTACATACAAGTCATAGCAGAGCCCTGGCTGTTTCAGCAGGACTGCAGATAATGTGATTGCAGCCTGGGAGGCAATAACCTGTTTGATTATTTCTTTAGGATGGATGAAAGTGTAGACAACCACAGTCTATTGCTTACAGACAGCAGCACCCTGCTAATGGCAGGCATGCAAAACCACGTAGTTCAGCTGGATCTGAATACAGTACAGGAAACCCAAAAGGTATTTCTCCTACTTCTATGTTTTGTAAGTGCCCTTAATTCCTAACCTACAGTTGTGCCTTTTTACTCTTGGGTTTTGTCCCTCCTGCTCAGGACATCCCCTGCTGTTTGTGTCCTCCGACATTGCATGAAAACGTCCCCTTCTTTTCATTCCCACAGCGCATGCGCCTGCTTGCACTCCATTCAGCTTTTCTTTCAGAGCAGCAAGAAAAGATGAATAGCGTGCTGCCCACTGGCTGCATCAGCTATAGCGGATGTGCCTGCACCAGCCATTCTGAGAAGCCTGTTGTGGATATACTCCTAGGTTAAATGTATACACAGGGATGCGGCATGGGATCGCTATTAAGGTGAGTGTACCGGGGATGCATGCGATGGGGCATCCAGATTTGGGATGCCCCTTAAAGCGGAACAAAATCTGGGAATTTTGTTCTGTTCCCTGGGGGCATTTTGAATTTTGATGCCCCTCTGTGTAAAACCACAGAGAACACCCAATACAACTCTTCTGTTCCTTATGGCACACATGCAGATGCACAGCCGATCATAGCCGTTTGCTCTGTTTACTTCCTTTGGCAAATGGCTCTCATTGACTTTGCTCCCCTTAAAAAAAAGAGACATTTGCCCAATGACATAAGGGCTAATTCAGCATCGTGAGGATTTTTCTCCCTTTTCTTATTTTTTTTTTTTTTTTTATATATATTTTTTTTCCTTAGTGCAATTCATCATTTAGCTGTGAGAACTATTTTTAATCTGCACGGCTAAAAATTGCGCCAAATTGCATTTGCAGAAATAATTTTTTTTTTCCTCTTCTCCCAAAATGAGAGAAAAAAATTCTCATGGTGCTGATCAGCCCTATAGTCATGGCAGACGGCTCTCATTGGACGAGAGCCCATACATGCTCTGTTAGACCAGGGTAAGCTAAGCAATTACTGGCGCACTGGGGGGGGGGGGGGGGTTCACATAGTGGAAAGCCCAGGAATCTTGTAGAGTTTTAGGGTTTTGTTCCACTTTAAAAAAGGAGACCACTGGCCCTAGAATTTTATAGACTCTAGGGAGGTGGTTGCTCCTGTTCTTCTTTGTGTTCCTGCTTGGGGCAGGAGCCAGACCGCCAGCCCCTGAACCATGGGTTTAGGTAAGTAGTCCTTGTTGCTGTGGGTCTGATGGGGTTGACCCATCTCCTGGCTCTGAAGGCAGCCTGCCTGGGACCCATGGGACAGGTTAAGATTCCCCTATCCCGACTCGTAGCTGGGGGGTGGGGGTGGAGACGGCGCTAGCTAAGTTTGCTAATGACCTGTGGAATCGTGGAAATCGCCAGAGGGATTTCTGGGTCCCCTTCCCTTTTCACCATCTCCTCTCTCCTTCGATGCCATATGTGGCTTGTGAGGCTCTGGTGGGATGTACGACTGTGGTACTGCATTGTGCTGCATTGTGTTTTTCGCCCGCTGGTGCAGGTCTGTGGAGGATATCCTTAATGAGTGGAAGGATCCAGTTAAGAAGTTTATGGACCAGAGGCTCTTTGGTATCCTCAAAGATTCTTTAGACAAGAACATGTATTCTCTCTTGAAGAAAGCATGGCAGATTGAATCTTGTACTCTCAAGCCGATTCTAATCTCTACTTGCATTGCCAGTATTGGCTTCAACAGCTTAAATCATGTCTCTTGAAGCAAACGAATATTATTGAGATTATGAAGGCTTTAGCAATTCTCTTCTCAGCAGCCTCTTTTCTGTCTGATGCCATGGCAGAATTGGTGAGATTTTTGGAGCAGGCCATGGCCCTCCCCAATTCGGTGCGCAGGACTTCGTGGCTGCATACTTGGTCAGGGGATACAGGTTTAAAGTTACGCCTGTGTGCCATTGCCTTTAGTGGGGAATTCCTCTTTGGCCCAGAACTAGAGTAGGTGTTCGACAAGTCTTCTGACAGAAATAATTATTTTCCCACTAAGCATAGGGATTTCAGGTATAGAATTTTTTTTTTTTCTAGTCTGTCTGGCCCCTCCTATTTCTAAGAAGCAATGATGCTGCGCCCTTAATTGATGCCTGGTTAAAACAGAACGAAGCTTGTAGGCTCAAGCCTTTTTGAGATTTGCAGTAAAGTTGGGGTATCAAATACTCCACTTCCGGCTGGTGTCGGCTACGAGAGTTTTTACCAAAGTTCTGGCGGAACCTCTACCTGCACAGAAAGGAGTTGGGATAATAGACAACCTCCTCCTCTTTGCCCCAGATCGGGAGAGGTTGCTCCAGGATCTGGAATTGACAAAGGATTTTTGCTACAATTGGGTTGGATTACCAGAAGTCCAGTCTAGTCCCGTCACAGGTCAGTACACTCCTTCAGAAAATCTTTCTGCCTTAGTCCAAGTCAAATAACAATCCTTCAGGGAGCCGTTCAGTCCTTGTGTTCCAATCGGTCAATTTTGGTTCGTCAAGCTAAGCGGGTCTTGGTGATAATGACCTAATTGCCCCCACTTCCGCTGTAGGATGGGGTCAGCTACACTCGAACTGTACAGCTGCATATTCTAAATTCTTGGGACAGGTCTCAGGAGTCCATAGACAGGATTATGGAAGTCCCAGATTTAGTAAAGGAATAGTGACGTTGGTGGCAAGGCAAGCACAGGCTCGTCAGTGGCCTATCCTGGTTGGACCCCTAGGACATGGTAGTGACAACGGATGCCTCTTCATGGGGTTGGGGGGCCGATTGCGGATCCCTGACCGCACAAGGGAAATGGTCCAGAAGACTGAGCCTATCCTCATGGAATCTAAGAGAATTGATAGCTCTGAAGGAGGCATTGCTAGCCTTCTCTCCCCACCTGAAGAGTCATCACATAGAAATCAGAACAAACAAGTGACTACTATGGCAGTCATATCATCTGTCCTGCAACAAGCAGCAAAGGAAATTCTGGGCAGAACTTTCATCCCTATCAGCCATCCACCTGAAAGGTTGCTGAAATCAGGTGGAAGAATTTTTGAGTTGCTCTCCGCTATCGAAAGCAGAATGGCCACTGAACCAGGAGGTATTCAATCAGATTTGTATCCTGAGGGAAACTCTGGAGGTGGTTAAAACAACAAGCTGAGGAAGTTCTTCTCCCTCAATCCCTCCAGTCAAACTCTAGAAATAGATGGCCTGGCTCACCAGTGGCATTTGTCTGGCTTACGTTTTTCCTCTGGTTCGGTTACTCCCTCAGATTCTAAACAAAATATCCTGCCACGATTCTATTTCTGGCTCCATAGTTCCCGAAGAGATCATGGTTTTCAACTGAAGATGCTCCCTGTCCATGAGCCTCCTTGGGAACTCCCGGTGAGACCAGATCTTCTATCCCAGGGACCAGTGCTTTGTCAGGATCTGCAGAACTGGCACCTGACACTTTGGACCCTGAGATCGCAATGCTCCTGAAAAAGAGCCTTCCATATAAGAAATTGAGAGCTCGACTGAGTTTCAAAGGGTGGTGCGGTCAGAGCTCTAAGTACCCAGACAAGATCCCATCGAGGAGCTAACCTCAAACAGACCAGTCTATACCACCTGACGGCTAGCAAAAAACAGATCTTGAGGAGGAGCTAATGATTTTGTGTATTCTGGTGGTCATGTGTTCCTACCTTGGGAGAGAGCCTTAATATCTCAGTGGTATGCTGCCCTTTCGGATGTTTAGAAAATAAGTTACCGGGTAACTAACTTACGTTTTTAGACTCTTCTGTGGTCTGGCTGGGTTACACTCACAGTGGAAAAAAAAAAAAACTTAATTCCAGGTTATAATGCATCAAAACAGAAACACTATGCCGCTTGGAAAATAAAGTTCAATGTGGATAAATGTTATGCATTGGGGTGTATTAACCTGCAGGTCACATCTGTCCTTGGGGGAGTAATAAGTATTTGTGACCTTAGTCTTTAGCCACTTGAATTAAATCTCATTCGCAGTTTTGTTTTTCTTGTAGTATACTGTTGAAGTTCCTGGTATCACTGTTATGCGACAATCAAATCGCTTCTTCTTCTGTGGACACACATCAGGAAAGGTTTGTTGGATGTGTTGCATTATAGGATCTTTGAACCTCTGTTCTAGTAATATAATTCATGTTTACATGCCATGCCTTTTTCTTTTGATTCCCCTGATCAGGGTTGTCCAAAAACATCCTGAAAAGCCCAACACCAAGTCAGGATGTGCCCTTGGGAATATTGTTAGCAGGCCATATGTCTTTTTAGACTTCTGCTCCCCATTCATTTTATTTTATTACTTTAGTTACGTTTAATATGAAAACATTGATCTATGTTTTACTTGTAACTTTTTAGGTTTCTCTGAGAGATCTTCGTACATTTAAAGTTGAACATGAGTTTGATGCCTACTCTAGCACCCTATCAGACTTTGACGTCCATGGAAATCTGTTGGTAACCTGTGGCTTTTCCAGTCGTATGAATGTCCTGGCTTGTGACCGATTCCTAAAAGTGTTTGATTTGCGCATGATGAGGGCCATTACACCTCTTCAGGTCCATGTCGACCCCCTCTTTTTACGCTTTGTTCCTACATACACATCCCGACTAGCGATTATCTCCCAACGAGGTGAGCCTTTTGTTTGTGTGATTTTTTTTCTTAGTGGATTAATTTATTCTTGGTGAACAATTTATCCATCTTGCATTCAGCTGTCATTTAGCCTGCTTTATATTACTCAAAAAGTCCCAGTGAACCTCTCCCTTCTGCAGGACCTCCAGCAAATTTCTCATCCGAGCATTCATTAGTCCCTTCAATAAGTTGTTTTAGGGACCCTTAAAAATGAGGGAGCTTGTTCTATAGGGTTTATCAAGGAATGCAAAGTGCCTATATATGCAAAGTTGAACTATATAAAGTGGACCCAAACCCACTAAACCTGGCTCTATAGTATAAAGGGCCGGGTTTAATGGGTGACATCCACTTGCCTCTTTTACCCTGGGACTGCCTGTAAGTTTGCCTCATATACGTGCTTCTACAGTGCATATGCAGGCTCAGAGCGCCCAGCAGGGATGCCTCTGCAGTGAATGAATACGTTGCCAGGACGTTCCAAACCCAGAGGGGGAAAATCCAGGGATTAGTCTGCTTTAAAATGTTCAGTTTGCATGGTGGCTGTAATTACAGTTTACTAATGAAGAATAAAAGTCTAACCATATAGCGGGGCTGTTCTTGCAGTTTCTGTCTTGTGATTAACCCTTGACTTATTTTCCCCCAAGAGTGGGGGGGGGGGGATATCGGTGCATCTTATCGAGCGAATGTAAAAAAGAACAAACTTTTATATTCCATGGCTCCCCCCGCTGCTCGCCACCTCCGTAGTCGCCTCTGCCTGCCTCCTCCGTACCCGCCGCATATTCAGAGCGATCCATTTCCGGCCCCTGGGTAGGGCGTGGCCCGAGACTCGTGGCAGCGTCCAGTAGGCCACGCCCACCTAGAAGCCGGAAATGGATCGCTCTGAATTTGCGGCTGGTATGGAGGACCCCTCTGTAGCCCCCACAAGATCAGATCGAGCCGATTGTGGCTTCTAGGTGGGCGTGGCCTATGACTCAGACGATTCACAGGCCACACCCACCCGGTGGCCGGAACCGGCTTGCTCTGATCTTGCAGGAGCGGCAGCTACGGGGGGACTGTCGGCAGCCGCAAGTGCAGAGTGAGGTTCTAGCTTCTGGGTGGGATTGGCCCGTGACTCCTGGCAGCGTCATCGGACGCTGGCAGGAGTCACAGGCCAGGCCCCCCCCGGGGGCGGAATCGACCTGGTCTAAACTTGCAGCGGCAGCAATGCCTGTAATGTGGGGTCCGTAATGGTGTGATAGGGGGGAATTCTGCACACTGTCTATAATGGAGTCATTGTTAGGGGGTATTTTAGCACAACATTTTGTGTGAATATTTTTTTTTTCAAATTTTTCTCCTCCAAATCCTGGGTGAGTCTTATAGACAGGTGTGTCTTATAGTGCGAAAAATGCGGTACTTGCATCGCTGGTGACCCTACAGCCGCATTTGTGGCTGAGGCATGTTCCATGCATGAACTGTGAGATTGTTGGAAAGGTGAGCTAGGTTGGGGTTTCACATTCCAAATCGGTGTGCCCCAGGGAAACTAACCAAAACCTGGGGTGGTCAAAATCACATTGCACAATTAAATTGCACTTGACATTACGAAATATGGAGAATGGCCCCACACACTTAAACAGTCTTGTGTTGGAATAACCTAGTCCAATTCAAGCAGTGTGCAGTGTACCATACTTTTACCTATGGCAAATTCAGTCCACCATTTATACTGTGCTGCGTTCATCTTCTCTGCAGTGCATGCCAGTGCTGTGTATGACATTTTTCGAATGACTTGCAGATCTTTTGTTGAAGGTAATGTGAATCTTTTGAGTCTCTATGTTGACCAGATAACCGCAATCTTTCTCATTATAGGTCAGTGTCAGTTTTGTGAACCGACTGGTTTGGCCAGTCCTGCGGATATATTCCACGTGGGCACAGTCGGTCAGCTCATCATGTCCTTCGATGTATCTGCTAGCAAGCAAGTTCTGGCATTTGGGGATTCGGATGGCTGTATCCACCTGTGGGCAGATACTCCAGAGGCAACCTTTAATGCTTACTCGCGGGACACTGAGTTTGCATTGCCGTGTATCGTGGACAACCTGCCACATCTAGACTGGAATCAAGATCTTCTTCCTCTTTCTCTCATCCCTGTACCACTGACAAATGAAACCTTGCTTTCTGATTGGCCTGCCGTTAACTCAACCCCTGCTCCTCGGTATATGAGACCTTTTACTTGTGATCCTCCATTTAATGCAGCAACCGCTTTCAATGTTTATATGATCATTGTGTAGCTTAGTACAGGATGTCGTATACACCTATATGGCCGTAGTAAGATAATTCTAGTGCCTTTCTGTGATGAAAAGGTTTCCCTTTCTGCTGACAAGCATTGGTAGGAGTAACACAGGTGGTACTGGAGTGCCAGTCAACTTGCCTGATACCGATGGGCCTTGCAAAGCTGTCTTCAACGGTGGCTGCATCCCCGGCTTCCCCGTAGCAGTGTGTGCTCCCGGCACCCAGCAGTTCAGATAGGCCAGGAGTGTGCACTCCACAGGTGAGCTGAGGATACGGCCGCAGCACTCCTATGCCAGCTTAACGTTTAAATTGTCTGCTGATTGGACGAGTGCCGGTGCAGGCGCCGTTGGAACGATGGAAAGGTGAGTGAAAGTGGGCAATCTGTAGGGTTTTCACACAGGGGGTGCCCCCAGGGCAGAGAGACTGGGTGGTAGTGCCTCCTTTTTGAAAGGCTGTCTTTGTTTTAGGCCTAACGCCACTATAAACCAGGCACAATCTGGCATGTCAAGGTGTATTTCCCTCCATTTAAAAGAATAGAGTAGGAGTGTTAGGTGTCATTAAGCCATCTTGATTCTCTCTCAACGAGCCACTGTTGGCATCTGCCACCGATTTATACATGGACGATTGATTTTTAGGTTTCCTGTTGCTCTTGAACTGCAATCACTGTCATGGGTAACCCCCGGGTATTAGACCTGGAAGATGGCGGTGCAACATGAAAGGTCCCTGTGCCAGTCATCACTCATGGCTTTGCTGTTAGATAACATTTGTTTGCCCTGTGCAGACTGAGTATCCTCACTGAGGGAAACAATCGGCCAAAAAATAGAGCACTAAAGCAAAGCGACTCTTAACTGTACCCAAAACTAAAGTTGGGAAGTAATTAAGGACGTTGGATAGCAAAAATTAAGGGCGTTGGGAGCAGGTTATGTTGCGTGTGTTTGTGTGTGTTTTTGTTTTTTTTTTTTTTTTTTTTTTTACTGGACCAAATTTTCCTAGAAAAATGTTAACTATTAGTTTTCGATTTAGTAGCCTGTTATTCAACACTAATATAACTACTTACAAGACTTTTTTTTAATTCCAGTGCCACATTAGTAATCCTTTTATTACTTATACATTTTTATATTCCATTTCAGCTCTTTTAATATGTTTCTCTGACTATACTTTCTCCTTCAGTCAGGCCCCCCCTGTGGATCCAGAGATACTGCGTACAATGAAGCAGGTCGGGTTTATTGGCTACTCTCCTAATCCTAGAACCAAGCTCCGGAATCAGGTCTGCTTTAATGCATCATTATATTCATCTATCGAGAATAGTGTTGCATGTTTAGCCAATATGTTTAGCCGTATGTCCTCTGTAACCTGGCACTAGAGTCTGAGTGCTCTTGTCATTGCCACCACAACCAGTGACTTCAAGGTTTGCTCAGTAGTGTTATCTATTTGCTGACAACATATATTATTCTATTGGACCTCATAATCTGCCTCCCCAATCTTACTAAAACTTTGAAATGCAGTCCTGAAAGGTCTGAAAACCTTTTCAATGACAAAAAAATCAGAGGCACTAAATATAAATATCCCCCAAACAGTAGTCAATTGATTTAAAGTGGACCAAAACCCAGGATTTTTACTCTCCTGGGTTTTGGCCTTTGCCCCCTATGCACCCCGATTGGGGGTGCCCCGCTGTATGAAGCCCCCTAGGTTGCCGATCTCGCTTAACCTTCCCCGGTCCTACGGCACATGCGCAGCCCTCTCCAATCAGCGCACTCAGAATCCGCTTCCCCCATCGTCTAATGCGAACGGATCCGAGCGCTCTGGTGGCTACCCTTTAACAGGAAGCATGCCTGCGCCAGCCATTCACAAAGGCCTGGCGCGGGCATGTGGCTTAATAAAGGGATAGTGGGGATGCGGACACTGCTCGCGCATGCGCCGTTGGACTGGGAACGAAGGTGAGTTTTCAGGCAACCTAGGGGGGTTTCACACATCGGGGTGCCCCGGGGGGGGAGTGAGTATGCCTGCTCTCATAGACTCCAGGGTGGGTGGGCCGTTCTGAATAGTGGGTTACAGATTACAGGTACAGTGAGTTACAAGCAAAGATACAAAGCAGTTGACAGCACCTTAGAATGCAGAGTAATGATGATGGGCTCCCACAGGGAAGTGTGTGGACAGCTTATGGAAATCCCGAGCACCTCCAGCACGCATGTGATGCAACCTCCCCCAGAGAGTGACAAGAGCTGGCCCGGGGTCATCCACTCATCGGAGTTCTTATAATTCCACCAAAAATGCCAGGGGGGTTTGGGTGTGCCAAACCTTTGGAAATACTACCAAGTGGCCCGCATTGCACAATTATTGTCCTATTCTAAATCTCAGAGATCGAAATGGGTAAAATTGGAACAGAAGTCATGCCCCCATGTTCTAATAGATCATCTAATAGATCATCTAATGTTGCTTACACGTTGGGAAAGGCCCCTGATCTTTGCACACTCCCTTAATTTATGGGATACCTTAGCAAAGTCTCATGGGTTGGGATGCTCTGTGGGGGTTATGTTCGGGGGGGGTCTCCAGCATTCTGGGTGCCCCCCCCTCCCCCGATCTTGTTCTTATTCTCTGTCTGCCGGACCAACACCCTTCAAAGGAAAAACAGGTTTTGTTCCCGTTTTGAGGCCATAAAAAAGACCTACCAGATGCCACACTCAAAGTGCAGAATTTGGTTTGCTCTCAATGCTTCTATTTTGTAACTAAAAGAAATCTCCAGAAGCTATTACAAAAGGACAACAATTGGATCCTATTGTTGGTTGTCCCCAGGCAAAGCAGGGGGTACATCCTTGTTATATGAATCCCTTATAACCCCATCAACTAAGCTTCTATATTGACCTGTCGGGAGCAGGATCTGGACGAGGAGATGGCATTTGCTGAATGGAACAAACTAACCTCCAAAACAGCCTAAATCTCTATCAACACTCATAGAAACAAACTATAAAATTATACTCTGGTACCTGACTACAGTTGCAAAGCCTGTACCCAATAGATCTCCAAACTGGAGGCTGCAACCAGGTGGGACACACGTTTCTCATATGGTGGACATGTCCGACAGTCCAGACTTTTTGGATCGAGGTTGCTGACCTGTACATACCGATTGCTCACATTAAAAATCATCCTACCTGCACCTACTGCATGTTATGAGCCTTTAAACATTCAAGATGACGGCTCATGAAACATCGGGCAGCCTGCAAAGCAGGAAGTGCCTTCTGCTCTGCATTCTGGGATTGCTGACCTTTTCCTGACCCCACCAATGCTCCGTCTGAGCAGAGCACAGCTATAACCCACCCCCTGTACTTTATCCCACTCTCCTCTCCTCAGTATGTGTGATACTTCTGAGTCAAGATGGCGGCGTCCATATCCTAGAGTCCTGAACAGAGTTGCAGCCCAGTGGGGGAAAGAATAAGTAAGTGACTAAAAACTTAAAATATATTAATTTTAGATGCTGGGGAATAGTTCTATAAGGTTTCGGGCTTTTCAATAAATCATGGTGAAGGTCCGGTTTAAATAGGATCACCCAGATTACCATCCTGATTGACCCAAAAAAGATCCTACTTAATGAACCCAATCCAAAAAATTGAAAAGGATGTTTGATACTGGCAGCCAAAATTGCCCTAAGAACCTCATGTTACAAACCTGATATTCCCATACAACAGCAACTCAATTGGATAATGGCAAATCAAAAAAGCAATTATGTGAGTACTCACCTGTAGAATTGTTTTTGTTCTTGCATGGCACGGCCTGCTTCGGTATTCATAACAGTTGGGTTATTCCGCCACAAGGTGGCCCAGTGTACTGCAGAAGAGCGGTGGCATCTCCCGGGCCCCTATAAAAACGGGATTAACCATAGAGTTCCCAGCTTAGACAAGCAGTGAGACAAGAAGCCGGGAGAGAATAAAGGTAAAACATGTAAAAAAGGTAAAAAACCCCAGTTAACTTGGAACAATCACCATAAAAGGCAACCAAGAATAACGATAACAAGGGTGGGTCGAAGCAGGCCGTGCCATGCAAAAACAAAAACAATTCTACAGGTGAGTACTCACAGAATTGCTTTTTTCTTTATTGCATGGCACGGCCTGCTTCAGTATTCATAACAGTTGGGACATCCAAAAGCGGTGTCCAAAAGTAGGGTGGGCTCCCCAATGAGTAACAGCCAGCAGTTCAAGTCACTACCGCCTGAAGTACCTTGCGGCCAAAAGCAGCATCCGCTGAGGCCTTAACATCAACCTTCTAAAACTTGGAAAAAGTATGAACAGAAGACCAAGTAGCGGCCTTGCAAACTTGTTCAACAGAAGCTTGGTGCTGAAAAGCCCAAGAAGCACCAATAGCACGAGTGGAATGAGCAATAATTCTAAAGGGAGGTTCCTTCCCCTTAGCAGAATAGGCTTGAACCACCGCCTGACGGATCCACTTGCTGATAGGAAGGATTTGCCTCCGGCTAAATCCACTAGGTCCAGAAGTGAGAACAAAAAGAGCATCAGATTTCCTGAAAAGCTCAGTAGCGACCAAATAAAACTTCAGAGCCCTGACCACAACCAGAGAATGCAGTGTCCGCTCCTTGGAATTAGCAGGATTAGGACACAATGACAATGTCCTGATTGAGATGAAGCAGACACCACCTTAGGCAAGAAATCCGGCTTAAGCCGAAACACCACCTTATCCTTATGCCTTTCAAAATAAGGGGGTTTGATGCAAAGCGCCGTCGGCTCAGAAACTCGCCTTACAGAAGTGATAGCCACCAAAAAGGCTACCTTAAGAGTCAGAATGGGCAAAGCAGCCCCACGCATAGCCTCAAAGGGAGGACCCTGCAGAGCAGACAACACCAGATTCAAGTCCCAGACTGGTAGCATAGGCTTATGAGGTGGACACACATGAGTAACACCCGGGAAAAAAGTTTTTGGCAAAGGATCTTTGGAAAAAATTGCCAGAGCTGAAACGGCTTTTGAGGGTACTTAGTTGAAGGCCATAATCCAAACCATGTTGCAAAAATTCCAGAATCCTGTGAATGGAAATAACACGACAGGGTAGAGACTTGGCCCCACACCAGGCTATGTAAGCATGCCAGATCCTGTAATAGATAAAGGACGAGGACTTCTTCCTAGCCCTAATCATGGTATCAACAACAGAGGCAGGCAACCCCTTTTCCATCAAGATGGTGGTTTCAGCAGCCAAGCCGTTAAAGCCAGCGTTTGTAAATTGGGATGGCGTCGCTGTCCCTGAGTGAGAAGATCTGGATCTTTGGGCAAGACGTACTGGTCTACTGCTAACTGCACGACATCTGCGAACCACACCCTTCTTGGCCAACAGGGGGCCACCAGGATGGCTGACACCCCCTCCTGGGCAATCTTGCGCATGACCCTGCCCAGTAGAGGGAACGGAGGGAACACATAGGGAAGCCAAAACTGTCTAAGGCATTGCCAGTGCATCCGTGGCGAAGGCCAGAGGATCCTGTGACAGGGCGACAAACCTGGGAAGTTTGTGATTGTGACGGGACGCAAACAGGTCCACATCCTGCTGACCCCAGCGGTGACATAGGGAGAGAAACACCTGGTTGTTGAGGGACCATTCCCCAGACGAGACGTCCCCCTGCTCAGGGAGTCCGCCACCTGGTTCTCTACCCTCGGAATGTATACCGCTGAGATGCAGGAGACATTCTGTTCCACCCAAGACAGTATCAGGGACACTTCCTTGAAGGCTCGCTTGCTCCGAGTCCCTCCCTGATGGTTGATCAAGCAATCGCCGTCTGGTTGTCTGAGCGGATCTGAACAGCCCGACCCCGAAGGTGTGTGGTCAGGTGGGACAGAACCAACCTTATCGCCCTCAGTTTCAGGACATTGATGGGAGCATGGGCCTCCTGGGGGTCCCAACGACCCTGGAACTGTAGGGACTTCGAAAAGCCCCCCCAGCCCGTCAGACTGGCATTCGTGGTGACAGTCTCCCAGCACGGGGGCAGGAAGGAGGAAGGTCCTGCCCACCAGAAGGTTCCTTGAGTCCCGCCACCACGAAAGGGACTGCCTGACCAGAGGAGACAGAGCAAATTCCTGATCCAGGGACACAGGGTCCCGATCCCAAACTGACAAGAGGTGCAACTGAAGAGGTCTCATGTGAAACTGAGCAAAGGGGACCGACAGCAGAGCGTAGAGTCTCCATGCGAAAAAGTTTGAATCTGACAAACTTGTTGAGGCCCTTCAAGTCCAGGATGGGCCTCAGAGAGCCATCCAGAAAAGATTGAAATAGTACCCCCGACCCTGTTCTTGAGGAGGCACCAGACAAATGACCCCTGACTCCAGCAGGCATTGAACCTCCGAAAGTAACCCTTGAGCTGACAGGGGGTTTAAAGACATCCGGGATCTGATGAATCTTGGGGGTGGCCAGGCTGCAAACTCTATCTTGTAACTGGAGGACACCACCTCCTGAATCCACCGGTCTGAAACATGGAGCCTCCAGACGTGAGCAAAGAGCCGAAGCCGCCCTCCACCCGGATGGGTGAGGGTGCCCCCTCATGCCTGGGGGGCCTTGAGAGGAGGTTTGGGCTTGGAACCCCAGGAGAGACCGGGACGTCCACAGGCTCTGCCACGGCTACTCTGGCGGCTCTCTGCGGCTACCTGAGAAGAGGGAGCCAGTAACATCCTCTGGAAAACGAAGGGAGGTGAGGGAGACAGAGGGCCCCGAAAGGGCCGGGGCTGCCTCCTACAGTGTAGGAGGCAGCCTGCCGCCCTTGGCCAAAACATCAAGATTCTCACCAAAGAGCCGCAGCCCCGCAAAGGGTAGCTCAGTGAGAGCCTTCTTAGCAGCAGCATCAGCTGCCCACTGACCAAACAGAGCGGTGTTTAGCCACCAAAAGTGCAGAGGCCCTACCGCCCAGCCTCACAGCATCATCCATGGCAGTAAGCAAAAATACAACAAAATCAGAGCAAAGCAAGAGGGCCCTATAATCGTCCCTCCTCCTGCCAGCCATAGCGCCATGGCAGAGACGCTGGAGCAGTCTCTTAAGGGCAATAGCAGTAATGGCAGCAGCACAGGCCGGGCGCAGTCCAGCCCCCACACAAGTAAAAGCATGGCAGGCCAGCTGATCCATGCGCCAGTTCTCACTGTCCTTCAGAGTGGTAGTGTCAGGGGAAGGCATGACCGAAGTAATAGACAGGCCTAGCACGGGAGCGTCCAACTCAGGGGGACAGGACCAACGCTTTACTAGATCAGCAGGAAAGGGCTACCTCCTATCCAATACCTTGGGCACAGTGGGCAGCCTGTTAGGGCGTTCCCACTCCTTAAGCACCATAGAAGTGAAATGGCCCTGCTCGGGGAACTCCAGACGCTGTTTACCAGGACGAAAAAGCTCACCCTGCTTTCTTTTAGCCACCTCAGGTGGAGCAATGTGCAGGATTTCAAAAATTTGTGACCGCAGATTATCAGTGTCCTCAGGATACCATGATCCCTCCCCGGACGCACACCCAGGGTCACTAATGCAACCCTCCTGCTGGTCCCCAGAGGAGTCCGAGTCCGGGAACGGTTTCCCTTCCTCTAGGGAATAACGTCCACCAGTGGCATCAAATTCCTCATACTCCTGAGTGGAGTGGGAGGGTGTGGAAGTCAGGTGCCGCTTCTTACAGAAGCCTTCCTAGGAATAGGCTTGGCAAGCTGCTTTTCAATGTTGGCCACACGAAGTGCCAGATCAGACTGTGACCCCCTGCTAGCATCCCCCTCACTGGGAGCTAATTGCAGCAGTGGGGGGGGGGTAGGTGATGCCGAAGGGGCCGCAGAGCTGGGAAGCGATGCAGGCAAACCAAGCTGGAGCGCAAGGACACTTTGAGCGCACGGGACGCACACCCTGACACTGTCAAAGAATCCTGCAAGAACTTTCGGCCTCCAGCGCATCACCAGTTAGCAGAATGTCGTATGAAACTAAAGCCCCTTGTATAATATGTATAACTAG
Organism: Gastrophryne carolinensis; assembly: GCA_027917425.1. Taxonomy (NCBI): domain Eukaryota; kingdom Metazoa; phylum Chordata; class Amphibia; order Anura; family Microhylidae; genus Gastrophryne; species Gastrophryne carolinensis. The sequence goes on from CM051236.1 coordinate 163,235,524, forward strand.
CAAATGTTTAAACCCCATTGATGTATATAATGTGTGTCTAGCAATGGTTCAAGCTCTATGGAGAACCCCCCTTCCAAAAAGTATTCCTTGTATGTATTCTGTACCTACTTGGCGACCAATAAAGTATTCGTATTCGTCACTCACAGGGGATTCCCCACACATGGCACACAGCCGGGATTGCCCCAAAGGACCCCCAAGCACGCTATCCCCAGAAGCCTCCATATGGTGATTAACACAGGCGCAATAGGCCAGCGCTGGGTAAAGGCTAATACAAAAGCCACCCGGGATGCCCTCCCACTGGATGCCCCCAAATCAAAGGGTGGGGGGGGGATGAGGAGGAGGAAGGAGTAGAGCCGGGAGAAACCACAACCCACTGGTGTCCCGCCTGAAAGACATAAGTAAAAAATGACACATGAACATCCCGCAGCTCATGAGACCAATAAAAAAACCCCCAAAGGGGACTCGCGGACCAAGGACACCGCAGGGTCACCAAGGCACAGACCGCAGGATGAAGCGACACACCGGAGGAAACAGCGCTGCAGCCCAGAAGGGAGAAATCCAGACGCGCAGCTAATCCAAAATGGAGCCGGCAGAGGTACCTCAAGGGGCAGGCCGCAGGGGAACGACGCGATACGTGTCGTCGCCCGGCCCAGCCCACCCCCGAAGAGCTCGAAAACGGCGCCCACCTGACCCCGCCGGCGCCATGACAAAGCAAAAACGCCATAGGTTATAGCGCCCACAGCCGCGGAGCGCAGTACAAAGTGGCGCGGCGGCCAAAAACGCCAAAAAACACACTGTAAACGGCCAGAACACCACAACTAATACCACTCGCCGCTACCACCCGCCCCCCCCCCCCCCCCGAGCAAAGTCGGCGGGGGGGTGGGTAGACAGAGAGACGAGAAGGCAGCGGCGAGTATCCCGGCCAAAACACTCACCCCCTCAGAAGCCAGGACAGGAACTCCGCATCCCTAGTAGGCTCACCATAAAGCCTATGGCCGGCTACCCTTTGTGGAACAGGGTCTGCGGCTTGGGGAAGCGCTCCAGGAGCACTTGACCCTAGTGCTCTTCTACCTTCACCCGATCTGTCAGCCAAGGCTGGGAGGCAATGAGGGTCCAGAAACGGGTGGAAATAGACTTGCAGGGCTGCAGGCTTGGTTGCCTCGCTCACCTGTGCATCGAGAGAGAGAGACATCTTCTATCGGGAAACACTGGGAACTCTATGGTTAATCCTGTTTTTATATGGGGCCGGAAGATGCCACAGCTCTTCTGCAGTACCACTGCGCCACCTTGTGGCGGAATAACCCAACTGTTATGAATACCGAAGCAGGCCGTGCCATGCCATAAAGAAAAGATGGCCACCATACTACGTGACAACAAAGAGTTATTCTTAACCACATAGGACCCATGGACAAGATATATTGTCTTATGAGTTACTTGCATAGTAACATAGGTGGATACGGCTGAGCTAGATGGCAGGTGGGGGGATGGACTGGAGACGGCAAGGGATTCTTCTTTTTCACTACTAGCTCGCTTTTTTTTTTTCCTTTTTTTTTTTTTGTATTATCTGATCTTCATTTTTCTATATATTCTCCTTTTCTCCTCCTTACTTCACATTTTCTTGGCATTTTCGTACATGGTGGGGACCCTGGACTGGTCCTCTGCTGCAGGATGTCTTTTATTTGTATCAAAGTATATGCTCCTTATTCCTAGCTAAGGAGGAATCCCTTTATTACAACAAACAGGAATCATTGCTGTATTGTGTAATTGGGAGGGAGATACTGTTTAAAAGGGAGATACTGTTTAAATATGACTGATGGCATATTTGATGCTCACACATTACAAAGTGTATGCTTAGCATGTTACTGATTTTCTCTTCCACATCAATAATACTGTAACATGTGCACTGGATACTTTATTACATTCAACAATTGAAACAGAACATGTACCTTCCCCACATGAGGCAAGACTAAGATCCTCGCAAGAGGGTCACAGTCAGCGGTGTGCTATTCAGCCTGTACTTGATGGCTGGTCACAGTAGCAATGTCTGCACTTCTGATCTTGGTGCTTATCCACTAGAGAAGATGTGGTTGCTCTAGTTGTTGCCTGCCTGTATAAATAAGTGGTAGAGCTAAATTATATCAGAACTCATAGGGATGTACTTAAGGGGACAGTTAAAAAGTTAAATCCTGCTTTCTGCTCTGCACGTGCTGGGGCTGCATCTTTCATTCAGGCTGCTTTTATATTTCTTAGTAAATCCTAGTCAACTCTCTGTTCCTTCTGCAGGGCCTCCTCAGAAGCTCAGAATGACTCACTCATGCTTGTCTCTGTCTTAGTCCCCTCAGAAGTGAATTTATTTTGGAGCCTGTCACGATCGCACTCTATCAGCCCAGCTAAGACGCTAGAGAGAGTGTGATGGTGCAAAGGTTAAAGCCACCAGACCCCTGGGTATGCACTACTAGTCCCAGCAAGTCATCAAATTAACCCTTTGATAAACGTGTTTCACCAGAGCTTCCTTCAGAAGGGTGAGCTCATATATTTAGAGATCAAAGGCCAGAGCTGATTAATTAAACATTTAATCTGATAAAAAGGTATCACAGTGCTAGATGTAATATACAGAAACAAATGACATACAAGTACAAAAAAATACATAAGAGTACAGCAAAGATCAGTTCAGCAAATATAAAGTCCTTACAGTATAATGGCGTAGCAGTCCTTGTGAGTGAGTATCCAGTTGTTGCTTAAAGTTTTATGTCCAGCATGACCCAGCTTTCGGATTTAGGTTTGTCCTTAGGTGTCTGACTTAGAATGTCCTTAGCATTAGGTTTTATTAGCTAAACTTTGGAGGGAAAAGCTTCACCCCTCCCCTATGACCCCACCTGGTGAGGGCATCTCTCTCCCAGGTCTCTTACCTGAGTTCTGGTTTATGGTTGGTGCAGAGACAGCACATCCTACCGCTTCAAAGACCTTTGACTTCAAAGAAGGAGGTGCCACAAACAGAACCCCCCATAAAACTGGAATACGCAAACAGTCTTGAGTGACCCCTCACCCAGGTCTTTGGACTACATTATACAAAAATTATACATATAGTTATTCTATAATCAGACCTTGGGCCTGACAGAGCCTGAGAAAGAGCAGTCGGCAGAAGGGAGCTATAGGGTTTAACAGGAAATGCAAAGTGCTGGTGACCAAAACCCTCTCAATTACCCCCATACACCCTACTCGTCTACTTGCCAATTGGCTGATCTCAAATGTGCAGGTTCATGTGACAAGCCTGCTACCCACATTCCTGGCTTTCCTTCTAGTGGCTCCCACCACCAGTCTGTCTGAATGGCTTGCTGCTAGTGCGCGTCTCAACTAAAGGGAAGCCAGGGATGTGGCTGCGGGCTGCAAAAACACAGTGGGAACCATGGAAAAGTTTGATTTAATTTCACTTTTTGTCTATGAACACCCACATGCTATCATGTGATGGCTTCCATTTGGTGTGGGGAGGGGCTTCTGGATCTTTTGGGCTCTCGATCAATAGCAAGACTTGAAAGTAAAGACTGGTGGCTGTAAATGATGGGGCTATTCACATTTAAAAGGGGTGCATATGTAAATGTATAGAAGGCCAAAACGGGAGATGGTGAAAACCCTAGGTTTTGTTGTCTTTGAAGTTCTTTAACATACATTTTGCTTACTGTATATACTGTAACATACTACATTGCCCTTTTATTAATCTCCCTCTCTTTTTGCCTTTCAGGTGCCTTATCAGCTAGAAAATGACTTTGATAACTTTAACCAAGTCCCCGAATCTCCCATAGGACGTGAAGAAGAACCCCACCTCTACATGGTGGCCAAAAAGTACCGGAAGGTCTGGTAGCTCCAAATTATCTATGCTTAGTCTGATGTGTAAGAGAAATAAAAATCACAAAGCATCCATCTCCCTCTTCTAAAATTGGTAAATGGCTATACACACTGCAGTGTGCAGCAGTTTCCAGGTTACCATGGGGCACATAGTAGCTCATAGAAAAGGATAGTTTTTTCGGAATGCTGGCCTTGAGAGTTCAGTGAAGGGGGAGGTTGGTTAAGGTTGCTCTGGAACTGGTACCCTCCCTGGGCCATTTGGGGGCTTGCTAGGGAAGTGTAGGTCTGCTTTAAAGAACTATTAAGTGCCAAACTGATGGCTCTGGTGTCAGGGGGAGATGAGAGAGAAGCTAAAATGCATGTACTGGAAAGATGACGGGTGCCCGCAGAAAGAGCTCTTTTTGCCTCTGGAAGGGGTGCTATAGGGTTGTCACCACTGGTCTATACTATAAAACATACAAGGTGTTTAAGTAAGCATTGCATTTGTGGTTTTAAAGAAAGAAATATCCCACCCACTTGCTTTTGTCCTTTTGATGAGCAAAAGGTGACATTGTTGGATTTGGAATATACTGCATTATTGCACCTTGACACAGTGCTACTACCAACCTCTGCCTGTCTGAGGCAGCCCATGATGGCTCAAAGGTTCAACCCTCTTGTATTTCTGTTGTGTCCTGTTATGTCCTCAAACTCTCATCATTGCCGCAGAACTTTATTGGGCCAAGACCATATTCTATTGTGAATAAGGCACTTCTACTTACTACTAATTTGGGGGCAGATATAGCATGGTATTTAAGGTCATGTAATTGTATAGGGCCCAGCATTACATAAGAAGGATGTTGGGATGTTTACAGGGTGGGGGGATTGGTAATCATTGTGCAGTTTGTAGGGTGGTATATAGCCTATAGAAACTAGGCATACGTTTACACACTATAAATGAGTGTTAGGATTGTGTTTCAGCTTTGATAATATGGGTCCCTAGCAAGGCTGAGAATGCTATGATCGCATATCTGAAAAAAATTTCTAGGAGATAATATGGTTTATGGGGCCTGGAAAATACAGATGGAAGTTCTGCCCAACCATGCAATGCTTTATGTATGTATGCATACATTTTCTAAAATAGCTGGTGAATTGTGCAAAGGTTTAAGTCCCTGTCTGCAGTACCCCTTTTTTATACTCTGTACCAGCTTCCTCCTCCTTTTGCTTCTATAAAACTCACTGGGTCTTGAGACTAGGTCTTGTGGCAGCCTGGCACATCCCCCGCTTCCTCCTCCTGTAGAGGGCACTTGCAGAAGCATTCCTTCTGTTGCAGAGAAAGGAGCAGCGCCTCTTGCTCTGATGGAAGGGGTGAGCAGCTAAGGTAAGTTTTGTTTACTTGACTGATCTTCCGTTTTAACTTTATGGTCTATGCTTGGACAGAGAAGGCCAGTTAAGTTTATGCAAGATTTAATAACCTCGGAGGAGCCTAATAAAGGGCCAGATCCTATTTTTGTTCTGTGTGTTGCAATTAGACTTCCTATTGAAGCAGAATACAGCAGACGTTAAAACCTTTTAGGTCTTAGATGATAGTAAATGCCAAAGCCTAGAGGAATTATAGTAAAGGACCACGTGTGGCAACCTAACTATACCATGTACCTGAACAGGATCTGTAATTGTCACAATAAACCATTTCATGAGTTCTTAAAGAACAACACCCAGGAATTTCAATTCTGGAATTCTTCTCCGGGGCATGTTTTTTTTTATTAGGAGGGGCATCCTGATTTGGGGTGCCCCACTCTGTTACCCCCCCCATGTTGCATAAAAACTTTGGTTCCTGTCGTTCCAACAGCACAGGCATGACTGAAACAAAGCACTGATTGGCTGAGCGGCCTACTCAACCGATCTGCTCGTGCGATTTTGCTTGGCTCCCTTCGGGAATGCACCTGCAACGGCGGTGAGGGCTTCGTGGGCAAGTAAGTGGAACGGGGGATCCAAGGGCATTCACACAGCAGGGCATCCCAGTTCAGTATGCCCCAAGGAATAGGACTCAGACAGCCATGGGAGTCTTTTAATTTCTGGCAAAATAAGAAGAAATAAAGGCTGTAGCTGACCTTGCTTACCCACCGCAACCTTCTCTAGGTCTGGTCCTATAAAACCTGCCCATCTTGGAGAATGGTTCCTGCGGCGTGCATGTGTAGGTGACTTTGTGATTCAGGGACTTGCATACAGGTTGTCAGACTGATAAGTGTTTCCGACTGGACTGGAGAAAGCTGCTGTGGGGGGCTTTTTTTATTTTAATACTGGACAGGGACTTTAAATTGGATCTAAATTTGACATGCCCTGTCCCTTAAGGTAGAACAAAATCCAGGAATTTGACTTTCCCAGGTTTTGTTTCGTGCCCTGCTGAGTGAAACCCCCCTGTTCGCACTGCAAAACTCGCCACTGCAGTCTCCAAAGCGGCATGTGCGGGCTCTCATTGAGTTGAATGGGAGCTCTCTGCCACAACAAAAAGTCTAATAAAGGAGGGTATTTACTTGCCTGGTCTGCGCTTTAATGACTTCAGTTTCCACTGCAGGTAATTGGGTTCGAGCAATGATGCGCATGTCTAGCAAACCAGATTGGTATCTGCAGGAAATGCTGCTGTTAAAGTGGAACAAAACCCTACCCTTCACTATACCAGGCATAGCTCCTTGCCCAGAGGTCATCCCAATTTAGGAAACTCAGCTTTGTGAAACCCCCTTTGCCAGCTTTGTGTAGACTCTAATCCAATCAGTAGGGTATTCCAGTGCATACTAATGATTGTAATTAGGCTCAACAAGCAGGGCTTTGCCTTGCCACTAAATCTGAGTCGTTGGGCACCTCATTCCTGAGATGCTGGGTATGTTGTCACGGTTTTGTTTATATTGTTGCGGGAGCTGCTGGAAAAAATAGTTCTGCAACAACCGGGGGGGGGGGGGGGGGGGGGGTGGTTACGTCTGATTTGGGATATGCCAGGTGGAAGGCAGGCAGCCTTAGACTTCAGGGCTGACTCTCTGGGTTGTGGTCCAACACCCATCTTCTAGATAATGGGCGTGATGCCACACTGTGACCATTTTTTGGGGGGGGGGCAGACACACGCAATGCTTGCCTGAAGCTTGATCCCCAGGTCAAAGCGCGTGCTGCGACATCTCCCCACATCACCAGCCTCGTGCGTGTCCCCGGCCCAGCCATTTATATATGCTGGGACGGACGTGCGCACGAGGCCGGGGTACAACAGCATGCACTCAACATTGAAAGCCATCTGCCAAATGATGTAGTGGCAGCTGGCGGCTCTCATTCCACAAGAGCCCACGCGTGGGCCGTTGGAGCATGGAAAGGTGAGTTTTTTTTTTTTTTTTTTGGCAGGGTGCCCTGAAGAGGATTAATGCGATTATCAAACTAGAACTAAAGCCACAATTGACCAATAATTGCTCTGTGGAAATGACTGCTGCAATCAAGCGATGCACGAGGATTGGTTCATCTGTCGTGTCATTTTGGCAGACTAAAAATTGCTCGATCTCTGAAGTGTGAAATCCTTGCCTAACAAAAATAATTTTAGCATGGCGCTCTAGCGACTGATTAAGCAACAAATTAACCAAACAAACCTGTCGTAGTCGTTCAATTGCACTCTGAGGGAACAGCCAATATAGTGAATCTTGTAAATGGACCATACGTCTTCTGGGCTTTTTTTTACATTTCATTGTGTTTAGAAAATTCCTGTATGCATTTCCAACACAAGCAAAGCTCCATCAATGTCTATAGCACTGCAAGTGCAAGTAAAATGGAGCCAATGGGTGTCCCTCAAAACCTCATCCTAAAGCTGCACCATTATAAAAATGTAATTAAACAATCTTCTTATTGCTACTAAATTAAAACATGGCTAAAGTTATATGTATATTTTTTCTTTTACAGGTCACCATAAAATATTCCAAACTTGGTCTAGAAGACTTTGATTTTAAGCATTACAATAAAACTTTGTTTGCTGGCCTTGAGCCTCATATTCCAAACGCCTACTGCAATGGTATGATTCAGGTGAGTGGGGGCCTATCTATCGTGTGGGTGATTGCCGGCTGACTGGCCAGAACATGCTGCCAACAGGTGCAATTGTACCAAGTGGCATCCAGCACTTGACAAGTTAATAATAGACTTTGTCTGCTTTGCACTGTAAGCCAAGAGTGGGGGTGTTGGTTCTGGCGTGAACTTGTCTCACTTGTGGTATTGCCTTCCAACAGAGCCAGTGTCAGAAATGTCATGATACTGATTTTCCTCAGTCTGTGACTCACAAAGCGAATACAAGGTCCATAAAACTTCTCCTTGAGCGGTTATACAATATTGTGGTGATATCTGCTGTCTGTGAGACTGTCCCATGTTAAACTCCCCTTCCACCACTCTCCAGTGGGTGATACACACCTGTTCACCTGTTTGCTGCAACCTTTATAGTGGGGGAGTATTGCCCACTTTGGGGAGGGGGGGGGAGGTTACTAATGAAAAGCCACCCAGAGAACAGATTCCTCTGCATCTATACTCCTAGGGAAGTATATGTAGTCGCCTTCTATTCCCAGCCCAGTGCCCCAAAACAGCATGAGTTTCTTTTTTTCTTTATTGCATGGCACGGCCTGCTTCGGTATTCATAACAGTTGGGTTATTCTGCCACAAGGTGGAGCAGTGTACTGCAGAAGAGCTGTGGCATCTCCCGGCCCCCTATAAAAACAGGATTAACGATAGAGTTCCCAGTGTTTTCTCTGCAGTGAAACTGCGAAGATAGAAGATGGCTCTCTCTCTATGCGCAGGTGAGCGAGGCAACCAAGTCTGCGGCCCTGCAAGTCTATTTCCACCCGTTTCTGGACCCTCACTACCTCCCAGCCTTGGCTGACAGATCTGGGGAGGGTAGAAGAGCACTAGGGTCAAGTGCTCCTGGAGCGCTGCTCCAAGCCGCAGACCCTGTTCCACAAAGGGTAGCTGGCCATAGGCTTTATGGTGAGCCTACTAGGGATGCGGAGTTCCTGTCCTGGCTTCTGAGGGGGTGAGTGTTTTGGGGACTGTGTCCCCTTCTTTTCCTTCAGGGGAGCCACCCCCCCCCCCTTCTGGCCGGGATACTCGCCGCTGCCTTCTCGTCTCTATCTCTCTCTCCCCCCCCCTCTCTGACTTTGTTCGGGGGGGGGGCGGGTGGTAACGGCGAGTGGTATTAGTTGTGGTGTTTTTGCCGTTTACAGTGTGTTTTTTGGTGTTGTACTGCGCTCCGCGGCTGTGGGCGCTGTAACCTGTGGCATTTTTGCTTAATCATGGAGCCGACGGGGTCACGTGGGCGCCGTTTTCGCGCTCTTCGGGGGTAGGTGGGGCTGGGGGATGACGCGTATCGCGTCGTCCCCTGTGGCCCGCCACTCGAGTTACCTCTGCCGGCACCATTTTGGATTAGCTGCGCGTCTGGATTTCTGCCTTCTGGGCTGCCGCGCTGTTTCCTCCGGTGTGTCGCTTCATCCTGCGGTCTGTGCCTTCGTGACCCTGTGGTGTCCTTGGTCCGTGAGTCCCCCTTGGGGTTTTTTTTAATCTGTCTTGTGGTGCATGTGCTGCGGGATGCTCATGTGTCGTGTTACTTATGTATTTCAGGCGGATACCAGTGGGTTGTGGTTTCCCCTGGCTCTACTCCTTCCTCCCCCTCATCCCCCCCCTTACTGACTTCTGGGGGCATCCCGTGGGAGGGCATCCCGGGTGGCTTTTGTATTAGCCTTTGCCCAGTGCTGGCCTATTGCACCTGTGTTCATCACCATATGGAGGCTTCTGGGGATAGCGTGCTTGGGGGTCCTTCGGGGCAATCCCGGCTGTGTGCCATGTATGGGGTATCCCCTGTGAGTGACAGTGTTAGGGTGTGCGTGCCGTGCGCCCAAAGTGTCCTTGCGCTCCAATCTGGTTTCCCAGCTCTTCGGGGGCGCCTACCCCCCCACTCCTGCAATTGGCCCCCAGTGAGGGGGATAATAGCAGGGGGTCACAGTCTGATTTGGCACTTCCTGCGGCCAACATTGAGAGGCAGCTTGCCGGGCCTGTTCCTAGGACCTCCTGACTTCCACTCCCTCACGCTCCATAGAGGAGTATGAGGAGTTTGATGCCACTGGTGGGCGTTATTCCCTAGAGGAAGGGGAACTGTTCCAGGACTCTGACTCCTCTGGGGACCAGCAGGAGGGTTGCATTAGTGACCCTGGGTCTGCGTTAGGGGAGGAATCATGGTACCCTGAGGACACTGATAATCTGCTGTCTCACATTTTTGAAATTTAGCACAATTCTCCCCCTGAGGTGGCTAAGAAAAAGCAGGGTGAGCTCTTTCGCCCTGATAAACAGCGTCTTGAGTTCCCTGAGCAGGGTCATTTCACTACTATGGTGCTTAAGGAGTGGGAACGTCCTAACAGGCTGCCCGCTGTGCCCAAGGGATTGGATAAGAGGTATCCCTTTCCTGCTGATCTAGTAAAGCGGTGGTCATGTCCCCCTGAGGTGGACACTCCCGTGCTAGGTCTGTCCAATACCTCGGTCATGCCTTCCCCTGACACTACCACTCTGAAGGACAGCGAGGACCGGCGCATGGATCAGCTGGCCTGCCATGCTTTTACTTGTGTGGGGGCTGGACTGCACCTGGCCTGTGCTGCTGCCATTACAGCTATTGCCCTTAAGAAACTGCTCAAGCGTCTTTGTGATGGCGCTATGGCTGGTAGGAGGAGGGAGGATTATAGGGCCCTCTTGCTTTGCTCTGATTTTGTTGCATTTATCCTTACTGCCATGGATGATGCTGTGATGCTGGGCGGTAGGGCCTCTGCTCTTTTGGTGGCTATGCGCCGCTCTGTTTGGTCGCGTCAGTGGGCAGCTGACGCTGCTGCTAAGAAGGCTCTCACTGGGCTCCCCTTTGCGGGGCTGCGGCTCTTCGGTGAGCATCTTGATGTTTTAGCCAAGGATGGCAGACTGCCTCAGCGTAGGAGGCAGCCCCGGCCCTTTCGAGGCCCTCTGTCTCCCTCTCCTCCCTTCGTACTCCCAGAGGAGGTCGTGGCTCCCTCTTCTCAGGTAGCCACAGAGATTCTTGGGGCCGTGGCAGATCCCGTGGTCGTCCCGGTCTCTCCTGGGGTTCCAAGCCCAAACCCCCTCCCAAGGCCCCTCAGACATTAGGGGGCGCCCTCACCCATCCGGGTGGGGGGACAGCTTCAGCTCTTTGCTCGCGTCTGGAGGCTCCACGTCTCAGACCGGTGGATTTAGGAGGTGGTGTCCTCCAGTTACAAGATAGAGTTTGTAGCCTGGCCGCCCCCAAGATTCATCAGATCCTGGATGTCTTTAAACCCCCTGTCAGCTCCAGGGTTGCTTTCGGCGGTTCAATGCCTGCTGGAGTCAGGGGTCATTTGTCTGGTGCCTCCTCAAGAACAGGGTCGGGGGTACTATTTCAATCTTTTCAGGACGGCTCTCTGAGGCCCATCCTGGACTTGAAGGGCCTCAGCAAGTTTGTCAGATTCAAGCATTTTCGCATGGAGACTCTACGCTCGGCTATCAGTACCCTTTGCCCGAGCGACTTCATGACCACCGTGGACATCAAGGATGCTTATCTTCATGTGCCTATCTTCCCAGGTCATCAGAGATTTGAGGTTCGCGCTGGAGGATCCGCATTACCAGTTTGTAACTTTACCCTTTGGTATCACCTCGGCGCCTTGGGTGTTCACCAAGGTGCTGGCGGGGGTGATGGCTCTGCTACGGAACCAGGGCATTTGCATCCTTCCTTACCTGGACAACATCCTTATTGTGGCCCAGTCCTTTCATCAGGTCAGGTCGAGCAGGACACCCAGGTGGTGACCTCCATTCTGGAGTCCTTCGGCTGGGTGGTCAACTATCCCAAGTCTTCACTGTCCCCGTCCTTGGTGAGGTTCTTTCTGGGCATGACACTGGATACCTCTCAGGTCAAGGTGTTCCATCCTCAGCAGAAGGTGGAGGGCCTTCAGAAGCAGGCACGGGCTCTGCTCTTGTGTCCTCATTCCTCCATCTGTCTGGGGATGCAGTTGGTGGGCCTGATGGTATCCTGCTTCGAGGCGGTCCCCTTTGCTCAGTTTCACATGAGACCTCTTCAGTTGCACCTCTTGTCAGTCTGGGATCGGGACCCTGTGTCCCTGGATCAGGAATTTGCTCTGTCTCCTCTGGTCAGGTAGGAACCTTCTGGTGGGCAGGACTTGCCTATCCCCATGCTGGGAGACGGTCACCACAGATGCCAGTCTGACAGGCTGGGAGGGCTTTTGAAAGTCTCTGAAGTTCCAGGGTCGTTGGGGCCCCCAGGAGGCCAATCCTCCCATCAGTGTACTGGAACTGAGGGTGATCAGGTTGGTTCTTTCTCAGCTGACCACACACCTTCTGGGTCGGGCTGTTCAGATTCGCTCAGACAACCAGACAGAGGTTGCCTACATCAACCATCAGGGAGAGACTTGGAGCAAGCGGGCCTTCAAGGAAGTGTCCCTGATACTGTCTTGGGCGGAACAGAATGTTCCCTGCTTCTCAGCGGTCTTCATTCCGGGGGTGGAGAACCAGGTGGCGGACTCCCTGAGCAGGGAGACGTCTCGTCTGGGGGAATGGTCACCGCTGGGGTCAGCCGGATGTGGACCTGTTTGCGTCCCGTCACAATCGCAAACTTCCCAAGTTTGTCTCCCTGTCACAGGATCCTCTGGCCTTCGCCACGGATGCACTGGCAATGCCTTGGACGGAGTTTCGGCTTCCCTATGTGTTCCCTCCATTCCCACTACTGGGCAGGGTCATGCGCAAGATAGCCCAGGAGGGAGTACCAGCCATCCTGGTGACCCCCTGTTGGCCAAGAGGGGTGTGGTTCACAGACGTCGTGCAGTTGGCAGTAGATCAGTACATCTTGCCCAAGGATTCAGATCTTCTCACTCTGGGGCAGCTATGCTATCCCAATTTACAAACGCTGGCTTTAACGGGTTGGCTGCTGAAACCTCCATCTTGATGGAAAAGGGGTTGCCTACCTCTGTTACTATGATTCGGGCTAGGAAGAAGTCCTTGTCCTTTATCTATTACAGGGTCTGGCATGCTTGCATTGCCTGGTGTGAGTCCAAGTCTCTTCCCTGTCGGCTTTTTTCCATCCCCAGGATTCTGGAATTTTTGCAACATGGTTTGGATTCAGGCCTTCAACTAAGTACCCTCAAGGGCCATGTTTCAGCTCTGCCAATTTTTTTCCAAAGATCCTTTGCCAATCTCCGGTTGGTTAAAACTTTTTTCCAGGGTGTTACTCATGTGCGTCCACCTCGTAAGCCTATGCTACCAGTCTGGGACTTGAATCTGGTGTGGTCTGCTCTGCAGGGTCCTCCCTTTGAGCCTATTCGTGGGGCTGCCTTGCCCATTCTGACTCTTAAGGTAGCCTTTTTGGTGGCTATCACTTCTGTCAGGCGAGTTTCTGAACTGGCGGCGCTTTCCATCAAACCTCCTTATTTTGAGCGGCACCAGGATAAGGTGGTGTTTCGGCTTAAGCCGGATTTCTTGCCTAAGGTTGTGTCTGCCTTTCATCTAAATCAGGACATTGTTTTGCCTTCATTGTGTCCTCATCCTGCTAATTCCAAGAAGCGGACACTGCATTCCCTGGATGTGGTCAGGGCTCTGAAGTTTTATTTGGTCACTACTGAGCCTTTCAGGAAATCTGATGCTCTTTTTGTTCTTTCTTCTGGACCTAGGAAGGGTTTGCCTCCGGCTAAATCCACTATCAGCAAGTGGATCCGTCAGGCGGTGGTACAAGCCATTTCTGCTAAGGGGAAGGAACATCCCTTTAGGGTTACTGCTCATTCTACTCGTGCTATTGGTGCTTCTTGGGCTTTTCAGCACCAAGCTTCCTATGAACAAGTTTGCAAGGCCGTTGCTTCGTCTTCTGTTCATACTTTTTCCAAGTTTTACAAGGTTGATGCTTTTGGCCGCAAGGTGCTTCAGGTGGTAGTGACTTGAACTGCCGGCTGTTACTGATTGGGGATCCCACCCTACTTTTGGACACTGCTTTTGGATGTCCCAACTGTTATGAATACCGAAGCAGGCCGTGCCATGCAATAAAGAAAAAAGCAATTCTGTGAGTACTCACCTGTAGAATTGTTTTTGTTCTTGCATGGCACTGCCTGCTTCTGCTCACCCTTGTTATCGTTATTCTTGGTTGCCTCTTTATGGTGATTGTTCCAAGTTAATTGGGGTTCTTTACCTTTTTTACATTTTTTTACCTTTATTCTCTCCCAGCTCCTTGTCTCACTGCTTGTCTACGCTGGGAACTCTATGGTTAATCCCGTTTTTATAGGGAGCCGGGAGATGCAACAGCTCTTCTGCAGTACACTGCGCCACCTTGCGCCACCTTGCGCCAACTGTTATGAATGCCGAAGCAGGCTGTGCCGTGCAAGAACAAAAACAATTCTACAGGTGAGTACTCACATAATTGCTTTTTTTTACCTCAGTCTTTGCCCAATATTTATAACACAAACTGGATGCAGGCGGCCATATGATGATGCAATCGGAGTACACACAGCTCAGCAATGGGGAGCACTTCAACCTTACTGCAATTATGTGACAGTTTGGTTGTAACTGAATTAATTGGCATATGGCTGCCATTCACCATAATACCATTTCTCCTTGTTTTTACCTGGTGTTTTTATGGATATTGGGCAAAGGCTGAGGTAAAAAAAAAGAAACACGGGCAGTTTTGGGGCACTGGGCTGGGTCAGGTGACCACATAAACTTGCTATCTGAGTATAGGTGCACTTTTAACTCTCATGTAGGTCTGTTTTAAGACACTAATACTTTCATTCTGGCTTTTTTTCTCTCACCTTGTCTTAAAAAGTCTAGACTAATCTAAAGCGGAACAGAACCTGGGATTTGCCTAACCTGGATTTTGTTCTTTGTCTTCTTGTCTTTGTCTTCTTTGTGGGTTGTCTTGTTGCGTGAAACCCCCAGTAAAAACGTGCTTTTCCTGGTCCTTTGACGTATGACCAGGCTCTCGTCCAATCAGAGCTGTATTAATGCTTGACAAACGGAAATGAGAGCAGCAGAATCCCCAGTTTGGGGGTGGGAGCACACCAATATCTATCTTGAATGGCGTGTGGGAGCGCATCTTGGCACTCTTGCTCTCCACTACTTACATTGCTGCTGGAAAAGATTTTTGGTGGGGGGGGGACTGGGGTTTCACGCTGCGGGGCATCTAACTTTTTGAATTTCAGGGTTTTGCTTCACTTTAAGTGGGCTAAAAAAAACCCACAAACCCATTTTTGTTAAAATTTTGCAAGTACAGATGTGTGAATTTTTATTTTTTTTTATTTTTTAGCCAGCATAGACATCTCTGCCTCCCTTTTGGAGAGCATTTTGCAAATGCCTGCTTTCTTATTGATGGTTTGATTGCATAATAATCAGTGTCTCTTGCTGTTACTGTGTCGAAATTTATCAAGATTAGTCTGATTTTACTGATTGTGGAAATTGGCGCACAGAGCAGGATATGCCATTAAGTCGCCCAGCTCTGCAGACTAAATGGAACAAATGCTTTGGTATGCTATGGTTTGTAATTGTTTTTCTTGTATGTTTCAGTATTTGCCCTCCATGTCTCCCTAGGTTATGTATTTTCTTGAGCCAGTCAGATGCTTGGTACAGAACCACCTATGTCAGAAGGAATTTTGCCTCAGCTGCGAGTTGGGATTTTTGTTTCACATGCTTGATTTGTCCCGTGGAGATCCTTGCCAGGTTAGAATGTTTATTTTAAAATGTTATTTATATAATGTCCCCATACAGCCATTAAATAAAATAAAAAATCTTCATTAAGCGTCGTCATCTTCATACTTACCAATACTGGCAAACCAGTGATTTCATCAGGTTGGCTTCACACCCTCTAACGTGCTTACTCCACTCATTACCATGAAGGGGGCGACGGGCCAAGGCATATTTGGGACAGAAACAAGGTCCCCAGGATCCCTCAGAGAGGCTGTTGTGCTGGGAGACTGATTTGCTGGATCCCACCTCTGACTGAGTATAAAGATGCCTGCGCTGGACAGAGGAGCTGGGTGGGGTGGCAAAAAAGTGTATTTTTTTTTAGCCTGGACAATCCCTTTATAGGCAACCCTGAAGTAATTTTTGCCTGTCAAACTGACATAATTTATTTTGAATAGGGGCATTTCTGGTCCTACATTCACTACACGCTTTGTACTGCCTTCATGACTACAGGTTTATATTAAAGCACAATATAAACCTTCTTTAGTTTCATATTTTTTTTTTTTTTATTGAGATGTAATGTAAACATCCAGACATTATCAAATCTCACTGAAAATCTAAGCTCATCACAAAAGCTAAAGCGCGAATACAGTGCAAACATATTTTGAATAGTTTTATGAGGAGTCAAAGTGGACCAAAATCCAGGATTTTGACTATCCTGGGTTCTGGTCCTTGTCCCCGGGGGACCACGAACGGGGGTGCACTGCTGTGTGAAACCTCCCAGGTCTGCAAAACCAACTATTCCTGGTCCTACGGCGCGTCCAACCGGTGTGCTCGGATCCGCTGACGTCACGTCGTCCTAAGCCTTCGTCTAATGCGAACGGCCGCATCCCCTGCTACCCTCTAACAGAGCGTGCCCACGCCGGCCATTCGTAAATGGCTGGTGTGTGCATGTGCCCTGCTAGAGGGATGGCGGGGCTGCGGCTCGCACATGCACCGTTGGACTGGGAAAGATGGAAGGGCAGGGGCGACCTGGGGGTTTTCACATGGTGGGGCCTCCCAATGTTGGATGCCTTGGGGGAAGGGAATCAATCGGCTCGGGAATTTTAGATTCCCGGGCTGATCGCTGTGGGTTTTGGTCCCCTAAAGCTAATAAAGCCAACAGAGTATCCCTTCCGCCTGTACTATAATCTTATGGAGACAAACGCTATGCTGTGAGAAAAGATAACTCCATAGAGATGTAAAAAGCCAGATAAGACAAATAGAATAATCTCCATGGAAAATATATGACAGGAGGGAAAAAGAAGGGGAGAGGGGAGTCAAGACTTCTCTAGCTGGAGACTGGCTAGCCATTGTTCCCATGTGGTTTGGAATAAAACTTGTTATAAACTCTCTTTAAATGGCAAATAATATTAAAGAGGAACACCGGGAGGTTCAAACCTCCCCCAAACCGATCTTCACCCCCTCCTGTTTTACCATTGGAAAGTATTTACTCACGTCGCCGGAGGATCCATTTTCTGGGCTCGCTCTGTTTCCGGGCGACCTTCTGATGGGCGTCGTCGTCTTGCATCCCATCAGGCATTGTACGTTGCCCCCATGAATGGGATGCAATGGAGTCACCCGAAATCACGCAAAACTTCGCTGAGCTGGGACATTTACTAGCATGGCTAAGGCCGTGCTTGTCAGGGACTGCAGGATGATTGGGCCCTGAAGCAGCCGGATGTCGCCGCAGCGGCTACATCCAAAAGGTAAGTAGGGACTTAGCTTTGGCTGCACTGGTCGGGTGATGGTAGGCAGCACCGTTGTCTGGTGCTTAAGGAGCGCTGCTCCGACCGCAATCCCCCACCAAAGGGTAGGCGGTATAGGCCCATGGTGAGCCTTATGGGATGCCCCTCCCACGCTATTGCCCCTCGCCCTTGTCCATCGGTGGGCTCCTGTTAGGTTGGCCACTGCCCTCCCTCGCCCTCTCTGACAGTTTTCTCGGGAGGGGGGGGGGGGGGGTGTGTGTGTGTGTATCTGTATATTCTTAGTATACAGTACGTCCTGCTCCAGAGAGGATTCTTTACTCTTGGGGTATTACTCCTCCAGATGGCGCTGGACTGCAGAGACAGCGAAATTGGCTCCTCCCGGCCCCTCAAATACCCGGGACCTCCCACAGATCCCCAGATTTTCTCTGCAGTCTGGACTGTGAAGGACAAGATGGCTCTCTCTTCTCGCAGGTGAGCGGGGCTATTAGCCTGCGGCCCTGTAGGACTATTCCCACCCGTCCCATTGTTAATCTGCCTCCCAGCCTTGGCTGCGCTGGTTTGGGTGATGGTAGGCAGCACCGCTGTCAGGCGCTTAGAAGCGCTGCTCCACCGCAACCCCCCACCAAAGTTCCTTCAACATGGTTTGGATCTGGGGCTTGAACTCGGTACTCTGAAGGGTCATGTCTCTGCCCTGGCTGTTTTCTTCCAAAGATCTTTTGCTCAGCATTCTCTGATCAGGACCTTTTTCCAGGGGGTTACTCATGTGCGTCATCCACATAAGCCTATGTTGCCTGTCTGGGAATTGAACTTGGCCCTTTCTTCCTTGCAGGGTGCTCCCTTTGAACCTGTGCAGGAGGCTGCCTTGGCCATTCTTACTCTCAAGGTTGTCTTTTTGGTGGCTATCACTTCTGTTAGGCGTGTGTCTGAGTTGGCGGCGCTCTCCATCAAGCCCCCTTACTCTGACAGACACCAGGACAAGGTGGTGTTTCGCTTCAAGCCAGATTTTCTGCCTAAGGTTGTGTCTGCCTTTCATCTTAATCAGGACATTGTTCTACCTTCCTTGTGCCCTAATCCTAGTAATGCTAAGGAGAGATGTGGTCAGGAATCTGAGGTACTATCTGGTGGCTACTGCGCCTTTCAGGAAAACTGATGCTCTTTTTGTGGTCCCTTCTGGTTCTAGGAAGGGATTGGCTCCTGCAAAATCTACTATCAGCAAATGGATCCGTCAGGCTGTGATTCAGGCCTACACTGCTAAGGGGAAGTATCCTCCCTTCCGCCTTACTGCTCATTCCACTTGTGATATTGGTGCCTCTTGGGCTTTTCAGCACCTGCCTTCTGTTGAACAAGCTTGCAAGGCCGCAACTTGGTCTTCTGTTCATACCTTTTCCAAGTTTTACAAGGTTGATGTTAGGGCCTCAGCTGATGCTGCTTTTGGCCGCAAGGTTCTGCAGGCGGCAGTGGTCTAAACTGTCTGCTGTTACCTTTGGGGATCCCACCCTACTTTACGGACACTGCTATTGGATGTCCCAAGAGTAAAGAATCTTCTCTGGCAGGACTTACTGTGTACTAAGAATAATACAATTCTGTGATTACTCACCTGTAGAATTGGTATTATGAGTATACAGTACGTCCTGCTCCACCCCACCCTTGGTTTTCATTATTCTTGGATCCCCTGTATGGTGATTGATATCATTGTTGGTTTAGTTAATGGATGGTTATGTTATCTTTCTCCCGGCTTCTTGTTAACTGCTTTTCAATACTGGGGATTTGTGGGAGGTCCTGGGTATTTGAGGGGCCGGGAGGAGACAATTTTGCTGTCTCTGCAGTCCAGCGCCATCTGGCAGAGTAAAGAATCTTCTCTGGAGCAGGACGTACTGTATACTCATAATACCAATTCTACAGGTGAGTAATCACAGAATTGTATTTCTTCACTCCTTGGGTTTTTTTTTTATGTGGCATGCTTGGCTTGTGTTGCCGTGTGTTTGGTATGCACTGTTGCTTTTAAAATTGCCGCCGTCGCCACGCGCGCTTATACGGCGTTCCGCGGTCAGCGGCGACATTACCTCAGGCGCTGCTGCGCCATCATTGGCTGACATGGTCACGTGGGCACCTTCGCGCTCTTCGGGGGGAGTGGGCCTTGCGGATGGCGCATTCCGCATCACTGCCTCCGCGGCCCGCCCCTCGAGGTATCTGCGGCGCCATTTTGCTCTCCTCGTGCTGTGTGGTTGCCGTCTACCGACCGCGGTCCGTAAGTGCCCCTGCGGGCTGGCTTATTTTATATTATATATTGTGTATGCATACCGCTTACGGGACTTTTTCTGTTTATGTCTTGCAGGCGGGTCAAACTTAAGTGTGGTTTCTCCCGGCCTATCCCCTCTGTTTAGTTTTGCTATTCTGCAGGCCTATTTTGCCTTTACCTCCCACTTCCCTAGCGGGCTATTGGGGCATCCCGGGTGGCCTATTGCGTAAATCTCTATTGGCCGGTGGCCGCTATAATCACCATATGGAGGCTTCTCAGGATAATGTGCTTGGGGTTCCTTCGGGACAAGCCCAGCTGTGTGTGGCATGTGGGGTGTCCCCTACAAATCATGACAATGTGCAGGTTTGTGTACCCTGTGCCTAGCGGGTGCTTGCACTGCAATCTGGGCTCCCTGTGGCTGGTCCTGTGCCCCGTGCGGCTTAGCCCACTCCCCCACACTTACATCTGACTCTCAGTGAGGTGCACACCAGTGGGGAGTCTCAGCCTGATTTGTCCACCAGGGTGGCTAGCATTGAAAAGCTGATTGCTTTGACTTGCTGAATTCTTTGACCTAGCCGGCTATACCCCCTGGAAGAGGGGGAGTTGTTTTCTGATTCAGAATCATCTGATGAGCAGCCAAAGGATTATGCTGATTCTGGCTCTGACCCATGGGCTCCAGATGATACTGACAGGCCTTTGGCTCACATTTTTTAAGTACTTTCCATTTCTCTTCCTGTCGCGGCTCCTCTGCAGAAGTGGGAGTTGTTTAACACTGCTAAGCCACGTTTCGAGTTTCCTGAGCAAACTCACTCACAATAATCTTGTGCTCAAAGAGTGGGAGCATCCGAGCAGGCTCCCTGGGGTGCCTAAGAGTTGGGATAAGAGGTACCCTTTTCCTGCTGAAGTGGTTAAGCGTTGGTCGTCCCCTCCTGAAGTGGATGCACCAATTTTGGGGTTGTTTAACACATCCGTCATGCATTCTCCTGACTCTACTACACTGAGGGATGGTGAGGACCGGCGTATTGATCAGCTGGCTTCCCATGCCTTTGCCTGTGTGGGGTCCGCGCTGCGTCCTTTTTGTGCCTCTGCCATTACAGCTGTGGCTATTAGGACTCTGCTCAGGAGTATTTTAGATGGTGCTCCTGCTGATGCGGCTAGTGAAGAGTATAGAGCCCTTCTGCGTGAGGAATTTGTTGCATATGTCCTCTCTGCCTTGGATGATACCATTAGAATGTGTGGCAGGGCTTCTGCCTTGGCGGTGGCTATACGCCGCTCGGTTTGGCTGCGCCAGTGGGCAGCTGACAACGCTACCAAGATGGCCCTCACTGGGTTCCCCTTTAAAGGACTGCATCTATTTGGGGATCGCCTGGACCTGTTAAGGGAGGCAGGTTACCCCAGCGCAGGAGACAGTCCCGGCCCTTTCAGGGTTCAGGCTCCTTTCTTCCCTCCTGGGGCAGGGGCAGAGGACGTGGCCGCACTGGCCCCTCCTGGGGTGCCAAATCTAAGTCTTCCCCCAAGCCCCCTCAGGCATGAAGGGGCGCCCTCACCCATCCGGGTGGGGGGACTGCTTCGGCTCTTTGCTCACGTCTGGAGGCGTCATGTCTCAGACCGGTGGATTCAGGAGGTAGTGTCCTCCGGTTACAAGATAGAGTTGGCAGCCTGGCCGCCCCCAAGATTCATCAGATCTCGGATGCCTCAAGACCCCCTATCAGCTCAGGGCCTGTTGCTTGCTATGCAGAATCTACTGGAGCTGGGTCATCTGCCAAGTGCCCTTAGGGGAAAGGGGCAAGGGCTATTATTCCAACCTTTTCACTGTTCCCAAAAGAGATGGGTCTGTCAGATCCATCCTGGACTTAAAGCTTCTTAACAAGTTTGTCAGATCCAGGCGTTTTCGCATGGAGACCCTGCGCTCAGCTGTAAGCTCACTATGCCCAGGGGACTTCATGACCTCTGTGAACATCAAGGATGCTTACCTGTCAGTCTCCTCGCCTTTCCTGCCCTTTAAGGCATCGTGAGCGTGCCATACCACGGACTGCATGCAGCAGCAGACATGCTCAGCTGCATGGTTTTAACAGAGCAGGCTCTTCTTCTGTCACATGCTCCACAGTGACACCTGCTGTTCAGCCCATTGGAAGTGCACAAGGCCTAGAGTGTAAGCTCTTGGACTTGATTTCACCTCCTGGTGTCCTGAGTTTGAATGGACAGGAAGTGACTTCACCAGACTCTGGCACATCCCTCCCTGTGCTGATTGATAGCCCTATTTAAGAGGACAGCTGGCCTACAGCCAATGCTGTGTTATCAGCTTACTTCCTGGACCTTGTTTTTCCTGATTCCTGAATACCTGATCAAATACCTGGATTTATATACGGACGGATAACCTGATTTTTGACGCGGATTGCTTATGGACTTTGCCTGTTTTCTGCCTGCCTCTGACCCCGGATTCACCATTGGACTCTGCTCAGACTTTTTATTTGCTCTTTGGAGTTTTTTCTGCTTCACTTCGCCCCATACCTGGAGCTCAGCTCAGCTCTCCCCATGATTGTAGCCAGGAGGCTTGACAGTATAACACAGCCATAACATGAGCTTCGGTGGGGAACCCTGTCAATTTGATAATTTGATGCAGCAAGTCTTTTCCCTCTGTGCAGCCATCCAGGGCTTACAGGGAGGCTTTACTCAGCTTGTGGATCGGCTAAATCAGCTCACGCCCCCGACAGTATCTTCTACTACAGCTGTTCCTACCACACAGGGGGCAGATTCCGGGGTCACCCCTGAACCCCAAGTTCCTTTCCCGGAATTTTTCTCAGGAAATCGCCAGAAGTTTTGTGCTTTTAGGAACAGTTGTCAGTTATTATTTTCTCTGCAACCACGAACCTATGCTGCTGAGGGTCAGAATTATTTCCTTTCTGCAAGGGCCTCCCCAAACATGGGCCCATTGTCTTCTGGAGCAAAATCATCCTTGTCTGGCCTCTGTTGATCTTTTCTTTTCTGCTATGGCAGCCATCTATGATGATCCCGGACATGTTGCATCAGCAGAGGCAGCTCTCCGTAATTTGCGACAGGGTCGCCGTCCAGTTGAGGAGTATGTTGCCGATTTTCATTGCTGGAGTTTTGACACTCTGTGGAATGAGCCAGCTTTAAAACATCAGTTTCGTTTAGGTCTTTCTGAACTGATTAAGGATGAACTGGCCCACTTCGACACTCCTGAAACTTTAAATGAACTTATTCTTGCAGCCATTCAGGTGGATCGCCGGATGCGGGAACGCCGTGAAGAGCGTTCAGCCCTAGCCCAATGGTTTGCTCCACGGTCCTCGCCTGCATCACCTGACTCTCCGCAGACCGATTCGGGGGTTATCAAGCCCATGCAACTGGGAACCATCCGGGCTGCTTTGTCCCAAGAGGAAAGACTGCGCCGGAGGCGGCTAAACCTTTGCATGTACTGCGGGAACCCCAGACACTTTCGGGTTAATTGTCCCACCAGACCCGCAGCTATGAAGAGATCAACACCTCTTATTAAGAGCACACCACTTCTTGTGCCTGGTTCTCACCTCTCTGTGCTTCTTAGTTTACAACTTCCTGGAGGAAGGGTTGAGACCAGGGCCATGATTGACTCCGGGGCCTGCAGCTGTTTCATGGACTTAGAATTCGCACAGACTCACAATATTCCATGTGAAGTTCGGCCTACCCCTCTGCTTCTCACTTTGGCCGACGGATCTACCGTCAAGTCCGGACCGGTGTCCCATAGAACTAAATCGCTTGGCTGCTCTACTCCTGATGGACACTCAGAATTAATACACTTTGATTTAATGCACTCTCCTTTGTACCCTATTATTTTGGGTTTCCCGTGGCTCTCTATACATAACCCCGTCATCGACTGGTCTTCCGGTTCAGTTTCTTTGTTCTCTTCCTATTGCAACCAATCTCTGTAGTAACCCTTAATCCACCGGATTCCCTTCCGCCTGCGTATCTAGAGTTCCAGGATGTGTTTGACAAAAAAGGTGCAGACCAGCTACCTCCTCACCGCTCTTATGACTGTCCAATAGACCTTCTACCTGGGTCGGCCATCCCTTTTGGACGTATTTATCTGTTGTCTGAAGCCGAGTTACAGACTCTCCGTGAATATATTGATGAAAACCTGGCTAAGGGTTTTATTAGACATTCCACTTCGCCTGCAGGAGCAGGGATATTCTTCGTGGAGAAGGATGGGTCTCTGAGACCCTGTATATATTACCGGGCCCTCAATCAAATTACAGTCAAGAACCGATACCCTTTGCCCTTGATTTCTGAACTCTTCCAGCGTTTGGGGTCCGCTCGGTTCTTTACCAAGTTGGACTTGAGGGGAGTCTACAACTTAATTCGGATCCGTCAAGGTGACGAATGGAAGACGGCCTTCCGCACACGATATGGTCACTTTGAATACCTGGTGATTATCTTGATATTTTCGTCATCATCTACCTGGATGATATACTAATCTTCTCTTCCTCCCTCTCGGAACATCGGGAACATGTCCGTCGTGTCCTTCTGCGTCTTCGAGAGCATCAATTATACGCCAAACTGAAATGTCAGTTTGAACAACCTTCTATTCAGTTCCTGGGGTTACTTATCACCAGTACCGGCATTGTGATGGATCCTGAGAAGGTGGCTGCCGTCTTGGACTGGCCACAACCTATGAATCGCAAGGAAGTACAGAGTTTCATTGGCTTCGCCAACTTTTACAGACGTTTTATTAAAGATTTCTCACAGATAGTCCGCCCTATCACCGATCTCACCCGTAAGATTACTCCATTTGTCTGGTCTGAAGCTGCTGAGGAGGCCTTCTCTCATCTCAAGGAGCGTTTCACTTCTGCCCCTATCTTGAGACATGCCGACCCCGAGCTCCCTTTTGTACTTGAAGTAGATGCCTCCGTCAATGCTGTAGGAGCAGTACTCTCTCAACGAGAATCTGAGCAAGGAGAACTCCATCCCGTAGCCTTCTTTTCCAGAAAACTGTCTTCAGCAGAGCAAAACTATGATGTTTGTGACCGAGAACTTCTTGCTATCAAACTTGCCCTGGAGGAATGGCGTTATCTATTGGAAGCTGCCAGACATCCAATTTTGATCCTCACGGACCACAAGAACCTGGAGTACCTTCGGTCTGCAAAAAGACTCCGGCCACGTCAGGCAAGGTGGTCACTATTCTTTTCCAGATTCTCTTTTCATATTTCTTACCGTCCAGGAAACAAAAATACCAAACCTGATGCACTCTCCCGTCTTCATCCTTCTGACCAAGGTCCTCAACCTGTGGAACCCACTATTTTGCAACCGAACCATTTTTTGTTACTTGAATCGGAACTCATTGCTGAGATCCGACGAGCATCCGATTCTATCCCAGAGAACCTACAATCTGAACTATCGCGAGTAGATGGAATTCTGGTCCATCAAGAAAAGATTTTTGTTCCTGAATCTTTACGTTCCAGGGTTCTGGCCGAATTCCATGATCACCCCTTGGCAGGCCATTTCGGGCTCAAGAAGACGCTACATCTGATTCAACGTCATTTCTGGTGGCCCACCTTAAGAGCAGACTGTATATCATATGTTTCTTCTTGTGGGACGTGTGCCCGGATTAAACACATAACCACCAAACCTGCAGGTCTTCTCATGCCTCTCCCAGTGCCAGAACGTCCCTGGGAACATATTTCTATGGACTTTATTGTAGAACTTCCACCTTCGGACAACAACAACACTATCTTGGTGGTTGTGGACTATTTAACCAAGTTTGCTCATTTTATAGCTCTCCCCAGCCTTCCTTCGGCCTCAAAGTTAGCACAAGTTTTTGTGAAAGAGATTGTCCGCTTACACGGCCTGCCGTCTAAGATTGTGTCTGACCGCTGTTCCCAATTTACTGCCCGGTTCTGGACAGCGCTCTGTAGGAGTTTACGGATCACTTTGGCCCACTCATCGGCCTATCATCCCCAGACCAACGGACAAACTGAACGGGTGAATCAATCACTGGAGCAGTACATACGATGCTACTCCTCGGCCCTGCAGGACAATTGGACACCGTTACTCCCATTAGCTGAACTGGCTTATAATAACTCTGTCCATTCTTCGACCCGCCTCACTCCGTTTGCTGCAAATTATGGATTTGATGCCAAGACCTTGCCTGATACCTGCATCCCAGTGAATGTACCGGCAGCTGCAGATTTAGGAGCTCATCTAACTGCCACTCATCAGATGCTCGGAACAACCCTTCGAGCTGCCCAAGAACGTTACAAAAGGACAGCAGACACTCATCGGTCTTCAGCTTCCAATTTTGCAGTAGGAGATCAAGTCCTGCTCTCTACCACTCATCTAAGGCTTCATCTTCCCTCTAAGAAGTTGGGTCCTAAGTTTATCGGGCCTTTTAAGATTAAGAGAGCTATTAATGAAGTTGCCTTTGAATTGGAATTACCTAATCGCCTGAAGATACACCCAGTTTTTCACGTGTCCCTTTTAAAGAAAGGAACTTTTAGAGATTCCCAAGACAAACATCCTGATCCAATTATTGTGGATGGTGAAGAGGAATATGAGGTTGAACAGATCCTGGATTCACGGAAGAGAGGTGCCTCCATTCAGTATCTTGTTCGTTGGAAAGGTTACGGCCCAGAGGAAGATTCCTGGGAGCCATCTAGTAATCTCAATGCTCCACAATTAATCAGAGCTTTTCAGCGAAGACTCTCTAGATCGGCCGCCCAGAGGCGTCCTTTAAGGGGGGGGCAATGTCAGTCTCCTCGCCTTTCCTGCCCTTTAAGGCATCGTGAGCGTGCCATACCACGGACTGCATGCAGCAGCAGACATGCTCAGCTGCATGGTTTTAACAGAGCAGGCTCTTCTTCTGTCGCATGCTCCACAGTGACACCTGCTGTTCAGCCCATTGGAAGTGCACAAGGCCTAGAGTGTAAGCTCTTGGACTTGATTTCACCTCCTGGTGTCCTGAGTTTGAATGGACAGGAAGTGACTTCACCAGACTCTGGCACATCCCTCCCTGTGCTGATTGATAGCCCTATTTAAGAGGACAGCTGGCCTACAGCCAATGCTGTGTTATCAGCTTACTTCCTGGACCTTGTTTTTCCTGATTCCTGAATACCTGATCAAATACCTGGATTTATATACGGACGGATAACCTGATTTTTGACGCGGATTGCTTATGGACTTTGCCTGTTTTCTGCCTGACTCTGACCCCGGATTCACCATTGGACTCTGCTCAGACTTTTTATTTGCTCTTTGGAGTTTTTTCTGCTTCACTTCGCCCCATACCTGGAGCTCAGCTCAGCTCTCCCCATGATTGTAGCCAGGAGGCTTGACATTACCTCCATGTTCCAGTCTCTCCAGGCCATCAGAGATTCCTCAGGTTTGCCCTGGAGGATCAGCATTACCAGTTTGTGGCATTGCCCTTTGGTCTTACTTCGGCTCCCAAGGTATTTACCAAGGTGCTGGCGGGCGTTCTCTGCTGAGAGCTCAGGGCATTCGCATTCTTCCCTATCTGGACGACATTCTTATCACTTCTCCGTCCTTCCGACAGGCAGAGCTGGATACTCAGCGGGTGGTGACCACACTGGAGTAATTTGGCTGGGTGATAAACCACTCCAAATCTTCCCTGTCTCCCTCTTTGGTGAAGCCATTTCTGGGCATGAATCTGGATACAGCTCGGGCCAGGATCTTTCTTCCTCAGCAGAAGGTGGACAGTCTGCAAGCGCTCGCTCAGCTCCTTCTGTCCTGCCCTCATCCTTCCATCAGGCAGGGAATGCAGCTGGTGGGCCTGATGGTGTCTTGCTTCGAGGCGGTTCCTTATGCTCAGTTTCACATGAGGCCTCTTCAACTCCACCTCTTGTCTGTATGGGACAGGGACCCTGTGTCCCTGGATCAGGCCTTGGTTCTGTCCCCCCTAGCCAGGCAGTCCCTCTTGTGGTGGCTGGACTCAAGGAACCTGTTGGTGGGCAGATTCTTTCTGGCCCCTTGCTGGGAGACAGTCGCCACGGATGCCAGTCTTGACAGGTTGGGGGGGCTTCTGGAGATCCCTATCATTCCAGGGGCAGTGGGGCCCTCAGGAGGCCCACACCCCTATCAACGTTCTGGAACGGAGGGCAATCAGGTTGGTTCTAGCCTGCTTGACCCCGCACCTTTGGGGTCGGGCTGTTCAGGTACGCTCGGACAACCAGATGGCGGTTGCCTACATCAATCATCAGGGAGGGACCCGGAGCAAGGGGGCCCTCAAGGAAGTGTCTTTGATCTTGTCCTGGGCATAGGACAATGTTCCCTGCATCTCAGCTCTGTACATTCCGGGGGTGGAGAATCTGGAGGCAGACTCTCTGAGCAGGGGGACTTCTCGCCTGGGGGAATGGTCCCTCAGTGTCAGGGTGTTTCGCTCTCTGTGTCACCGTTGGGGTCGGCCAGATGTGGATCTGTTTGTGTCCCGTCACAATCACAAGCTTCCAGTCTTTGTGTCTTTCTGTCCCAGGACCCTCTGGTCTTAGACATGGATGCTCTGACAATGCCCTGGCGGGGTTTTCAGCTTCTGTATGTCTTTCCCCCGTTTCCCCGTTGGGCAGGGTTCTGCGAAAGATAGCTCAGGAAGGGGTGCCAGCAATACTGGTGGCCCCTGTTGGCCAAGAAGAGTGTGGTTCGCAGACATAGTACAGCTGGCGGTAGATCGGTACGACCTGCCCAGGGATCCAGACCTGCTCACTCAGGGGCGGCTACGCTACCCCAATTTACAAACGCTGGCTTTAACGGCCTGGCTGCTGGAACCTTCATCTTAATGGAAAAGGGGCTGCCTGCCTCTGTTAACACCATGATCAGGGCTAAAAAAAAGTCCTCTTCTTCCATCTACTATAGGGTTTGGCGTACCTACATTGACTGGTGTGAGGCTAAATCTCTTCCCTGTCGTGTGTTTTCTATTCCTAGGATTCTGGAGTTTCTCCAACATGGTTTGGATCTGGTACTTCAACTCAGCACTCTGAAAGGTCATGTGTCTGCCTTGGCTGTTTTCTTTCAGAGGTCTTTTGCTCAGCATCATCTGCTCAAGACCTTTTTCCAGGGGGGTTACCCATATGCGCCCCCCACGTAAGCCTATGTTACCAGTCTGGGACTCGAACTTGGTCCTATCTGCCTTGCAGGGGCCTCCGTTTGAGCCTGTGCATGAGGTTGCTTTGTCCATTCTTACGCTTAAGATAGTCTTTTTGGTGGCTATCACTTCTGTTAGGCGTGTTTCTGAGTTGGCTGCGCTTTCCATCAAGCCCCCTTACTTTGAGAGACACCAGGACAAGGTGGTGTTTCACTTTAAACCAGGTTTTCTGCCAAAGGTTGTGTCTGCTTTTCATCTCAATCAGGACATTGTTCTGCCTTCTCTGTGCCCTAATCCTAGTAACCCTAAGGAGAGAGCTCTACATTCCTTGGATGTGGTTAGGAACCTGAAGTTCTATTTGGTGGCTACTGAGACCTTCAGGAAGACTGATACTCTTTTTGTGGTCCCTTCTGGACCTACGAAGGGTCTGGCTCCAGCTAAGTCTACCATCAGCAAGTGGATCCGTCAGGCTGAGATTCAGGCCTAGTCTGCTAAAAGGAGGGATCCTCCCTTCCGCCTTACTGCTCATTCCACTCGTGCTATTGGTGCCCCTTGGGCTTTTCAGCACCAGGCTTCTGTTGAACAAGTTTGCAAGGCCGCTACTTGGTCTTCTGTTCATACCTTTTCTAAGTTTTACAAGGTTGAGGTTAGGGCCTCAGCTGATGCTGCTTTTGGCCGCAAATTTCTGCAGGCGGCAGTGGTTTAATCTGCATGTTGTTGCCTTTGGAGGTCCCACCCTACCTTACGGACACTGCTATTGGATGTCCCAAACAGAAGGAATTATCTCTGGAGAAGGACGTGCTGTATACTCATAATACCAATTCTACAGGTGAGTAATCCCAGAATTGTATTGTATTGTTCTTTTCTTGGGACCCAATAGGTGTTAACAGCTTGGGGTGGTCAGGGCAAGTATATTACATAAATGGATTATTGCCCGTATGATCTGCAAATGAATAAAGAAAGGTCAATGTAAAAACATAGACTCTGTACTTAGATTTTGAATACTATATTATTTTATTTATTTTTAGGCCAGTAATTTCTTGAGAGCATTCAGAACGATTCCTGAAGCGGCAGCATTGGGGCTAATACTGGCAGATTCAGATGAGGCAGCTGGAAAGATAAATCTAGGTCGTCTCATCCAGAGTTGGTGCCGCTTTCTTCTGACTCAACTTCACCAAGAGACACAGGAACTGGAAGGTCCACAGGCTTACCGTGGTGTTGGAAGTGCCAGGTACGTCTAGAATGGATCCTTTTTTTTTTAATTAAAAATAGGACATTAAAGTGGACCAACACCCACGGGTGATCGGCCCGGGAATCTATAAGATTCCCGGGCCGATCACCCCCCACCCCGCGGGACATCCGAGATCGGGATGTCCCGCGGGGTGAAACCCCCCCCAAACACCCCAACTCACCTACCTTATCTTCGGCGGCGGCCGGCCGCCTCCCTCGCGCCCCTGTAGGCGTGCGCGCCTCCGCGCCGGCCGTCTGCGAATGGCCGGCGCGGGGGCGCGCGCGTCAAAAGTGACGCGAGGGAGGCGGCGGCGGCCGCCGCCGCTTAGACGTTCCAGTTCTCCCCTTGTACGTCGGCGCTGGGAGCGGGGAGAGGTGAGTTTTTCGGGGGGTTAGGGGGGGTTTCACACAGCGGGGCACCCCGATCGGGGGTGCCCCACCGAAGTGGACCAAGACCCAGGATAGTCAAAATCCTGGGTGTTGGTCCACTTTAATAGTACTTTAGTCTAACCTGTCTGGTTGTAGCACTGGACAATATACATTGAGGACCTCCCTTAATTTTTTTTTTTCATGTTTTTTTTTATTAGCACCTTTGCATCATCAGGGGGCTCTGTGATTGGGCAGCTGTTTGGATGTGAAGTTGAGAACTGTAGTATGTGTAGATGTGGCAAGGAAACTGTGCGACTGTCCACAACACTTCTCTTCACTTTGTCCTACCCGGAAATCAACACTAATGGTGAGAACAGGAATAAAAAAAATAATGGTGGTTGAAACCGTGAATCTGCCACATTTGGTTTAGGCCACTGATGGCAAAAAAACAGTATTTAATTCATTATTTGTTTAAAAAAAAGAGGGCTTTGTTCCTCTTTAAGGATGTAATTAATATTACCTGCGTCCCTCACCCTACAGGCTGTACCTGTTACCTAGCACCTATCTTTTGGGCCTCTAATGCCTATTTTGTATTTTGGGCAGCTAACAAGAATAGGTAAGTGAGCTGTTGTGCTATGCCCATCTGACAATGTTTTGTATTTATAGTGCCAGGTAAGGAGCCTCAAGACTACGAGTTTGTGGAGATTTTGCGGAGAAGCATCTGTTTAGAGCAGAATACTCAGGCTTGGTGTGAAAATTGTGAAAAATATCAGCCAACAGTAAGTGCCTAGAATGAATTTTGTTTTAGTTAAAGCGGAACAAAACCCCAAATTTTGACTACCGCAGGTTTTGTTGCGTGCCCCGGGGGCATCCCATTTTAGGATTCCCCGTTGTATGAAACACCACAGATCTCCCATATTAATTCACCTCTTCCCAAACCAGCCGCGCATGTATGGGCTTTCATCCAATCAGAGCAGTTTGCTTTGACTGTCATTCAGAGGTGTTTGCCGAATTCAAGGCAAACAAGAGCCTGCGCATGAGCCATTTGGACCAGGAAGAGATGAGGAGTTATGGGCGACCTGGCGGGTTTCACACAGCAGGGTATCCCAGAGTGACATGCGGGCGGCTGTGCTGGCAGCTCAGGATTTTGATCCGCTTTTAACAGCTCTTTACATCACTAGAGCTGCTGTAAAATACCTTAACAAAATTGGGTTGTGCTCCCTGTTCAGGGGCGCACGGCTCCGGCACTGTAAGGCCCACTAAAACAAATCTTACTATTCAAAATGCTCCCCCTGCTAAATCAAGTGATTTGGTTAGGTGTTCCGCAGGTCTCCCCTGGTTATCTGTCCACCCAGTGAGCAACTTACAAGGTAAGGGCACCAGTGATCCAGATGTTCCTCTACACAGGGAACCCCAACCATCTTGTTAAAAATGGGGATGTTCCTGTTTAAATGAGTTTATCAGCTTGATGTAACCATATTTCTGTTTTCACAGGTTCAGACTCGTAACATACGCTGTCTTCCTGATGTGCTTGTTATAAACTGTGAAGTTAATGGCACAAAAGAGGCAGAGTTCTGGAAGACTCAGGCTGAGGTATTACTAATGTAAAATATTATCTTACTGTAGGGACTATCCCATAAATATGGGCCTCCCGCTCTGCATGGCATCTGTGGACTTGGTCGGTCACTCAGTACAGTGTCACTGCTGCACAGGTTTGGGTGACTACCCTGTTGCTCAAGGCCCCAGCTGCCATGCTGATTTCTTGCCCCCCCAGGGAGCTATCCCTGGGATAGGACCAGTATCAGTGATTTAAAGGGACTGTCTAGGCAAAGAGTTAATTAGGGTTACTAACTTCTTATCTAATATTTGTGTCAGAGGCTGTTTCTCTAATTAATCATTTTCTGGCGCTTTTCTTTTTTTCCTGGTGTCCTGTTCGGGTCCCTCTATTCTTGACAAGTGGGGTTATCCGCCACAAGGTGGCGCAGTGACTGTAAGATGAGACTTGTGGCTCCTCCCGGCCATATAAAGGCATCTGTCTCCCTAAGAATCCCCAGAGTTCTTCTTGCAGTCTGCGAAGATGGATGCTATCTCTCTCTACGGATATCGCAGACAAGCGGGGCATCCCATGCCTGTCTGCCGCTGCAGCCCTATTCCCACCTTATTCTAAGTATGCAGCACGTCCTGCTCCAGATAATGATTCATAACAGATGGGATTACCTCCGCCAGAGGGCGCTTGACTGCAGAGATGGCAAAAAGAGGCCCCTCCCGGTCCATATATACCCGGGACCTCCCACAAATTCCCCAGTTTCCTCTCTGCAGTCGGCTGCGAAGGTCAGAAGATGGCTTCTCTTATCACAGGTGAGCGGGGCTTAACAGCCCGCTGCCCTGTAGGACTATTCCCACCTGTTCCACTTATTAATTATGCCTCCCAGCTTTGGCTGCGCTGGTCGGGTGACGGTAGGCAGCACCTATCAGAGGTGCTTTCCTTGCGGAGCCTGGCTCCGACCCTCCTGCGGCCCGCCCCCTGAGGTCCCTCCAGCGCCATTTTGATCCTCGCCTGGTGTGATTGCTGGTCCCCCACCACGGTTTGTGAGTCCCCCTGCGGGCTTGTTTTTTTTTTTTTTTTTTTTATTCTCTTGTCATTTCAATGTGCTTTATGGGGTGTCTTTATTATGTCTTTCAGGAGGGATAACTGTGTTTTTAGATGTTTTTCCCGGTCCTGCCCCCTCTATTAGTTATTGTAACTTTATTAGAGGCCTACACTGTAAAATCCTCCCACTTCCCTGGCGGACATTTGGAGCATCCCGGGTTGCTTATACGGCGTAGTTGTGCCACCTTAATCACCATATGGAGGCTTCACAGGATATTGTGCTCGGGGTCCCCTCGGGACAAGCCCAGCTGTGTGTAGTGTGTGGGGTATCCCCTGTGAGCGATGATGTGTGGGTCTGTTTACCCTGCGCCCAGCAGGCGCTTGCACTGCATTCTGGGCTGTCTGTGACTGGGCCTGCGCCCACTATGTCCTCACCCACTCCCCCTCGCTTGATTTTGACTCCCAGTGAACTAAATACTAGTGGGGAGTCTCAGCCTGACGTGTCTTCCAGGTTGGCTAACCTTGAAAGGCTGATTGCTAGCTCTGCGGCCCGTAAGGCCCCGGGTAAAAGGAGGCATGTGGCGCCGGGTGCGTCTGCCTTTCCTGTGAAGTATGAGAATTTCCTTGATTTGTCTGATTATACCCCACTTGAGGAGGGGGAATTATTCTCGGATTCAGAGTTATCTGATGATCAGCATTTCAGTGGTGCCGACTATGGCTCTGATCACTGGGATGCTGATGACACCAATAGACTGTTAACTCAGATTTTTGATGTGCTTTCTATCTCCCTTCCTGCTGCGGTTCCCAAGCCACAGGGGAAACTTTTCAGTACTGCTAAACCACGTCTGGAATTTCCAGAACAGGCCCATTTCAATAATCTTGTTCTCAAAGAAAGGGAGCGTCCCGGCCGGCTTCCCGGAATCCCTAAAGGCTGGGATAAAAGGTACCCTTTTCCCACTGATGTGGTTAAATGTTGGTCTACCCCCCCCAGAAGTGGATGCACCAGTATTGAGGTTGTCCAACACATCCGTGGTCCAATCCCCTGATTCCACTACCCTCAAGGATAGTGAGGACCGGCGCATTGACCAGCTGGCCTCCCATGCCTTTGCCTGTGTGGGGTCTGCCTTACGTCCTGTCTGTGCTTCTGCTATTACTGCTGTTGCTGTTAGGACTCTCCTCAAGGGTCTGTTGGAAGGCGCCCCTGATGAGACTTCTAGTGCCGAGTTCAGGGCCTTGTCGCAGTGTGAAATGTTCATTGCATATGTCCTTTCTGCCTTGGATGACACCATTAGAATGTGTAGTAGAACATCTGCCTTGGTGGTTGCTATATGCTGCTCTGTTTGGCTGCGTCAGTGGGCAGCTGATAACGCTGCTAAGAAGGCCCTCACGGGGCTCCCCTTTAAGGGGCTGCGCCTATTTGGTGATCGCTTGGACCTGTTTGCCAAGGGGGGTAAGTTGCCTCAGCGTAAGAAGCAACTGCAGCCCTTTCGGGGTTCGGGTGCTTTTGCCCCTCCTACCGTGGATCCAGGCCTGGGAGAGGGGCTTCCTTTGCAAGTCCTAGGGGGGACTTCTGGGGCAGGGGCAGAGGTCGTGCCCACTCCGGATCTTCCTGGGGGTCCAAGCCCAAATCTGTTGCCAAGCCTCCTCAGCCATGAAGGGGTGCCCTCACCCATCTGGGTGGGGGGACGGCTGCGGCTCTTCGCTCCTGTCTGGGGACAGCAGGTCTCAGACAGGTGGATTCTGGAGGTTGTGTCCTCCGGCTACAAGCTAGAGTTCGCTGCCTGGCCGCCTCCAAGATTCCTCAGGTCTCAGATTCCTCCTGAACTCCTGGCAGCTCAGGGTCTGTTTCTGGCGGTACAAAACCTATTGGACATGGGGGGTCATCTGTCAGGTCCCTCCTGGGGACAGAGGTCGGGGTTTTCATTCCAATATCTGCACAGTACCCAAAAGGGATGGTTCCATCAGGCCCATCCTGGACTTAAAGCTCCTCAGCAAGTTCATCAGGACCAGACACTTTCACATGGAGACCCTGCGCTCTGCGATCAGCTCTTTGCATCCGGGGGACTTCATGACCTCCATAGACATCAAGGATGCTTACCTTCATGTACCAGTCTTCCCAGGGCATCAGAGATTCCTCAGGTTCGCATTGGAGGACCAACACTACCAATTTGTAGCACTGCCCTTCGGTCTCACCTCGGCCCCCAGAGTCTTCACCAAGGTGCTTGCAGGTGTTATGGCTCTCCTCAGAGCTCGGGGCATTCGTATCCTTCCTTATCTGGACGACCTCCTCATCACTTCTCATTCTTTCCAGCAGGCAGAAGTCGATACCCAGCAGGTGGTGATTGCTCTAGAAACATCCGGATGGGTGATCAATCACCCCAAATCCTCCCTGTCTCCGTCTCTGGTGACCTCCTTCCTGGGCATGAATCTGGATACTGTTCAGGCCAGGATTTTTCTTCCTCAGCAGAAGGTGAATTCTCTTCAAGCTCTGGTTCATTTCCTTCTGTCTTGCCCTCGCCCTTCCATCCGGCAAGGGATGCATCTTGTGGGACAAATGGTGTCCTGCTTTGAGGCAGTTCCTTATGCTCAGTTCCACATGAGACCTCTTCAACTCAATGTCCTATCAGTCTGGGACAAGAGTCCCCTGTCTCTGGATCAAGCCTTTGTTCTCCTCTAACCCGGCGGTCCCTCTAGTGGTGGCTGGACTCAAGGAACCTGTTGGGGGGCAGATCTTTTCTGGCCCCCTGTTGGGAGACGGTCACCACGGATGCCAGTCTGTCGGGTTGGGGGGGCTTCTTCAATTCCAGGGGCTGTGGGGCCCTCAGGAGGCCCATGCCCCCATCAACGTCCTGGAACTGAGGGCGTTTCAGTTGGTACTGGCCCAGTTGACTCCTCACCTTCAGGGCCGGCCGGTCCAAGTTCGCTCAGACAACCAGACGGCGGTTGCCTACATCAATCATCAGGGAGGGACTCGGAGCAAGAGGTGTCCATGATTCTGTCCTGGGCAGAGGACAATGTTCCTTGCATCTCAGCAGTGTACATTCCGGGGGCGGAGAATCTGGAGGAGGACTCTCTGAGCAGGGGGACCTCTCGCCTGGGGGAATGGTCTCTCAGCAGCGAGGTCTTCCTGTCCTTATGTCACCGTTGGGGGGGTACCGGAGGTGGATCGGTTTGCGTCACGCCACAATCACAAGCTCCCAGTCTTTGTCTCTCTGTCCCAGGATCCCCTGGCCCTTGCGGTGGATGCTCTGACTCTATCCTGGCAGGGGTTCCGTCTCCTGTATCTTTTTCCTCCATTTCCCCTGCTGGGCAGGGTTCTGTGCAAGCTGGCTCAGGAAAGGGTACCAGCAATCCTGGTGGCCCCCCGGTGGCCAAGACAGGTGTGGTTTGCGGATATCGTTCAGCTGGCGGTAGATCAGTACTCTCTGCCCCTCTATGCCATCCCAATTTACAAACGCTGGCATTGACGGCCTGGCTGCTGAAACCTCCATCTTAAGGGATGAGGGGCTTTCTGAGTCTGTGGTTAACGCTCTAATCAGGGCTAGGAAGAAATCCTCTTCTACCATCCACTATAGGATCTGGCGGGCCTACATTGACTGGTGTGAGTCTAGGGTCCTTCCATGTCGGGTGTTTTCCATTCCTAGGATTCTGGAGTTCCTTCAGCATGGTTTGGATCTGGGACTTCAGCTCAGCACGCTCAAGGGTCACGTTTCTGCCTTGGCTGTTTTCTTCCAGAGATCCTTCGCTCAACATCCTCTGGTCAAGACCTTCTTCCAGGGGGTTGCTTATGTGCGTCCCCCTCGCAAGCCTCTTTCCAGTTTGGGGCTTGAAATTGGTATTGTCTGCCCTTCAGGGCCCTCCATTTGAGCCTGTGCATGAGGCTGCTCTGTCTCGTCTTACTCTTAAGGTTGCCTTTTTGGTGGCTATCACCTCTGTCAGGCGTGTTTCGGAGTTGGCGGCCCTTTCTATTCAGGCCCCCTACTTTGAAAGACACCAGGACAAGGTGGTTTTCAGATTTAAATCTGATTTCTTGCCTAAGGTGGTCTCTGCCTTCCATCTCAATCAGGACATTGTGCTTCCTTCCTTGTGCCCTAATCCTGGTAATTCCAAGGAGAGGGCCTTACATTCCCTGGATGTGGTCAGGAATTTGAAGTACTACTTGGTGGCTACTGCACCTTTTAGATAGACTGATGCCTTGTTTGTGGTTCCTTCGGGCCCCAAGGAGGGCCTGGCACCTGCTTAGTCTACTATCAGCAAATGGATTCGTTTGGCCATTTTTAGGGCCTATTCTGCTAGGGGAAAGGATCCTCCTTTCCGTGTTACTGCTCATTCTACCCGTGCTGTTGGGGCCTCCTGGGCCTTCCAGCACCTGGCTTCTGTTGAACAAGTTTGTAAGGCTGCTACTTGGTCTTCAGTTCATACCTTTTCCAAGTTTTACAAGGTTTATGTTCTGACCTCAGCGGATGCTGTTTTTGGCCGCAAAGTTCTGCAGGTGGCAGTGGTTTGAACTGCGCGTTGTTGCTTTTGGGATCCCACCCTAGTTACGGACACTGCTATTGGATGTCCCATCTGTTATGAATCATTATCTGGAGCAGGACATGCTGCATACTTAAAATAATACAATTCTGTGATTACTCACCTTGTAGAATTGGTATTATAAGTATGCAGCACGTCCTGCTCCACCCCACCCTGTTTGCATTATCTTGGATCCTCTGTATGGTGCTTGTTATCCTTGTTAACGTTGTTAATTTCATTGGCTTCTCCTGGTTCTCCTTACTGCTTTTATATACTGGGGAATTTGTGGGAGGTCCCGGGTATATATGGACCGGGAGGGGCCTCTTTGCCATCTCTGCAGTCAAGCACCCTTTGGCGGAGGTAATCCCATCTGTTATGAATCATTATCTGGAGCAGGACGTGCTGCATACTTATAATACCAATTCTACAAGGTGAGTAATCACAGAATTGTATTTTTTCCGTGGACACTTTTCTGCCTCCCAGCCTTCGGCTACGGATCAGGTGACTGTAGGGGAACGGCGAGGGTCAGGCATTCGGCAGAGCTATGCTCTGGGCCGCAGTCCCTGTCCCAAAGGGTAGCTGGCCATAGGCAATGGTGATCCTATATGGGGGGGGGGAACCACCAAGGGACCCCTTATCTTATTTCTCCCACAAGCTTTACTGTTCTTGTGTGTGTTTTGTACACTTGTTGTTCCTAGTATGACACACACCCCACTTCCAAATATTCATGACACTTGGGAACCCGGCCTGTAGAGGGCGATCTTGCAGAGATGACATGGAAAAAGGAGCCCCTCCTGTTCCATAAGTACTGGGTTCATCCCACTATTCCTCTGTCTTTTCGTCTCTGCAGTCAGCGAAGCATTCAGAAGATGACTCTCCTTCAAGCTGCAGGTAGCCGGGTTTGCTCCCGGCCCCCTTTTTTTCTCTATTTCTGTCTGATACTCTTTAAACCTGTTTGGTTATATTGTATGCCTCCCAGCCCTGGCTGTATGGTTCAGGCAAAGGTAGATACATACACCTTCTGGTGTATACAGGAGTTTTACTCCTCCGTGAGACCCAAATGTGGGTAGGCGGTTTCCGGGTTGGTGTTCTTGGCATGGGATGCCCCTGTCCCTTTATAATCCCCTTGTGCCTTATGGGTGCATTTCTATCCTCTCCCCTTTAGTTCTCCTTTACCCTGCTGGGGTAAAAAGGAGGGGGGGGGGGCGTTATCTGGGCTTATTTGTCACCATGCACACAAATAATAAAAAAAAAAAAAAGATATATAAAATAAATCTTTATTACATATATATATAATTATTTACTATACTATTTAATAGGATATGTTTTATTTAGATTTCCTATTTCTGTCTAGGCAGCATTCTTTTGCTTACCTTTTAAAGCTCTTTGTTTTCTGGCTATGTTCAGATTTGAATTTCCCTCCATTCTTGGTCATGTGATTCTGGGGGTGGGCGGGGCTTAGGCACACAGCAATCATTTCATTCTCAAAAGCACCTGGGTGCTCTTTGTCTGCCTGGCTTCTGTTGCTTCCCTATGGTCTTCCCTCATTGTGCTTGCTTTGTTAGCACATATACTAAGATTGGAACAATACAGAGAGGATTAGCATGGCCCCTGCGCAAGGATGACACGCAAATTCGTGAAGCGTTCCATATTTAAAGGTGCTGTGAGTACCCCTCGGCTTGCTGAAGGGAGTTTCTGCCATTTTTTTCATGCTTTGTCATTTATTGTATTGTGTGCATTGGTGACTGTTTGTTTTCCTTGTAGGTGGAAACTCTTTATTTTAAAGGGGTTTCTCCTGGTCTTTAGCCCTTAAAGCCTTATTTGGGGGTCCATTTGTGTTAATATCCTCCCACTTGGGACTATTTAAAGGGGCATCCCGGGTAGCAATTGCGTAAATCCCATATATACTTGGCGACTATAATCAATTCTAGT
The DNA here is from genome assembly GCA_027917425.1 of Gastrophryne carolinensis. Taxonomy (NCBI): domain Eukaryota; kingdom Metazoa; phylum Chordata; class Amphibia; order Anura; family Microhylidae; genus Gastrophryne; species Gastrophryne carolinensis. The sequence continues at coordinate 163,274,748 of CM051236.1, forward strand.
ATAATACTAAACACCATATGGAGGCATCTCAGGACAACGGGCATGCAGTTCCCTCTGCACAGACTCGGCAATGTTTTGGATGTGGGGCATCCCTTGTTGGGGATAACGCAATTCTTTGCGTCCCTTGTGCTCAATTAACTATTATGCAGCAAACTGGGGTCCAGGCTTCGGCGTCTGCGGCTTCTGCCTTATCTCCTACTCTGCCATGTCTTGTCCGTACCCCCAGTGATATTGTCATGGGTGGTGAGTCGCATTCTGATTTATGTGCCAGATTGGCTCATCTTGAAAAATTAATGTCTAGCTCTGTGGCCAAGAAGGCCTCAGCTAAAAGGAAACATTTGGCCGTTCCGGTAAGTGAGTTGGATAATTGTGAAATGCTTTATTGGTCTGATCCTTCTCAGTTAGAAGAAGGAGAATTATATGGGGATTCAGATGTTTCTGATGAACAGCAATTTGTTGGTACTGTGATGATCAGGGTGAAGCTAGTGTTGTGGATACCCCTAAAGCTCTTGCTCAGTTACTTGAGGTTTTGGTTATCACTCCTCCTGAAGTAGTCCCTCCTCAAAAAGGGGGATTCTTTGGAGTCTCTATACCTCGTTTAAAATTTCCAAATCAAAAGCATTTTGATGAAATTATTCTTATAGAATGGGAGAAGCCTGCGCGGCTTCCTAGCATTCCCTTGGGCTGGGACAAGAAATATCCCTTCCCAGCTGATACTGTTAAGCGTTAGTCCCTGTGCTCTATTTATCCAATTCTTCTGTGTTGCATTCTCCTCACTCCACTACACTTAAAGATGGAGAGGATAAGCGTATCGATCAAATGGCGCGCCACGCTTTTTCCAGTGTGGGCTCGGCCTTGCTGCCTGTTGGTGCTTCGGCACTCATGACAGTGGCTATTAGGTCTGTTGTGAGAGACCTAATGAATTACTCAGGGCTTGATCCGGCCTCTGATGAGTACGCCGCTCTTAAGCGATGTGAGATGTTTGCATCTTTTGTACTTTCTGCCTTAGATGATACTCTGCTAATGTGCAGCAGAACCTCTGCCTTATTAATCGCTATTCGGCGGTCAGTATGGTTGCGGCAGTGGACAACTGATATTGTAGCCAAGAAATCTCTTACAGCGCTCCCTTTTGTGGGATTGCGCCTCTTTGGAGAAAAAATGGATTCTGTCACTAAACGAGGTAAATTACCTCAGCGTAAGAAACATTGTCGTTCCTTTCGTTGAGTGGCCTCTTTTAACCCTTCCTTTCGGGGGTCTAGATCCGGTAGAGGATCGCCCTTTTCAGCCCCTAGAGGGAATGCATGGAATACAGTAAAGGGACGTGGCCGTCCAAGTCAGAATTGGGGGTCCAAAACCAAATCTGCCACTAAGCCTGTTCAAAAATGAGGGGACGCCCTCACCCTTACGGGTGGGGGGACGGCTGCGGTTCTTCTTCCAGGTCTGGGGTCAGGAGGTATCAGACAATTGGGTTCTGGAAGTATTCTCTTCCGGTTACAAACTGGAATTAGAGTTCCGGCCTCCTCCCAGATTTTTCATGTCCCGGATGCCGTCAGATCCGGCAATTGCGCAGGGACTGCAGGCAGCAATAGCGAATCTGTTAAACATGGCTGTCATCTGCCTAGTGCCTCCATCGGAAAGGGGTTTGGGGTTTTACTTAAACCTATTCACGGTACCCAAAAAGGACGGCTCTGTCCTATCCTAGACCCAAGGAGACTCAATCAATTTATCCGTTTCAGAAAATTCTGCATGGAGTCTCTGCGATCAACGATCGATGCTCTCCGTCAGGGGGACTTCATCACATCCATAGACATCAAGGATGCTTATTTGCACATTCCTATTTTTCCGGGTTACCAGAGATTTCTCAGGTTCTCGATAGAAGACCAGCATTATCAATTTGTGGCCCTGCCATTCGGCCTTACCTTGGCCCCAAGAGTCTTTACTTTGCTGGCAGGTGTGATGGCTATAATCAGGGTCCAGGGCATCCGCATTGTGCCTTTTCTGGACGATCTTCATATCGCGGCCTCCTCCCTCGAACAATCAGAGTTGGACACCAGGACGGTGGTCTCTACGCTAGAGAGGTTCGGATGGGTAATAAGTTACCCCAAATCCTCTCCCGGTCCGTCCAGGGAAATTCCCTTCCTGGGCCTGATTCTGGATACATTTCAGGCCGGGGTTTTTCTTCCTCAGTCCAAAATTGATTCGTCTATTCTTGTCCAACCCTCGTCAGTCTATCTGTCTAGGGATGAGACTAGTGGGATTGATGGTAGCTGCATTCGAGGCAGTCCCGTTTGCCCAGTTTCACATAAGGGCGCTTCAGCTCTCCCTCTTGGCAAAGTGGGACAGGTGCCCACTATCATTGAATCCGACTTGTCTGTTGTCTCCCCACGTTTTGCCGTCCCTTCAGTGGTGGTTAAGATCGCTCAACCTCCAGAAGGGCAAGTCATTTCTGACTCCGTGTTGGGAACTGGTTACCACAGATGCCAGCCTGGTGGGCTGGGGGGGCTTCTGGAAGAAGCATCAGTTCCAAGGATTGTGGGGGCCTCAGGAGGCTCATTCTCCAATCTGTCAGGAATGACTTGCCTTCTACCCGTGCCCGTGGTGTCCCTAGGCAACGAGTTCTGGTTTCTCCTGCCCAGCAGCCGCTTCTGCCTCGGGTGCCATCCCCAGCGGCGCGTGTGCCACCGAGTAAGTCCTCCCCCCTTGCCCATTGTCACTCAGCTTGTGCTTGCTGGCCTATACAGTCAGCTCATGTCTTCCGAGGGTGCAATACTCAGAATGGCCACCGGAGGCTGTTTAAGAGAACAAAGTCTAGAAGGTGCAGCTCTGAGCAGTCTGCCTGGGAAGCTCAGCTGGAGCAATCAGCCCAGAGCTCACCAATCAGACTACAGGGCCAGTGCTCCAATCTGCTGTCAGATCCTAAATGCACCAATCCCAGCCACTGTCTCTGTCCAATCCTGCCGGTTTTCCCACTATAAAAGGATTTCCACTGCAGTGTGTCATTGCCTGTTATAGCGCCTAGTACCAAGCTTGTCTTGTGCTTTGAAGCTCGATTGATTTCCAGTTGCCAACCTCTGCCTTGCTGACTCCTCTCGATCTGAAACCCTGTTGCCGACCTCTGCCAGTTTTGACCAACCTCGATCTTGATTCCTGTTGCTGACCTCTGCTTGATCCTCGACCACGATTTGTCCAACCCTATTGTACCGCTGCCATCTCAGAACTTCCGTTGCTGACCCTAAGCCTGTTTGGACTTCCGTTATACGCTCAGCGATCGGGCTGCTCGGCACCACTTCCAGCCGCGGGTTCTCCAGGCCTCTGAACAGTAAGACTCCAATCTTTGAGCCATTGAAATCCTGGGGGCAACCGATCCCGGGCAGGCGTGCTCTGCGTCCCGGCAAGCGGGGGCTCCTAAAGGTGAAGCTGGCTGCGGAGATTGGGGGTTGAGGTCTTACTGAGAGGACTGGAGTTATCTAAGTGGATAGCTGTAGTACCCGGAGCGTGACATTATAACAGGCCACAACATGGATGACCTGGTGCAGGAGGTGCAAGCTTTGGCCACCGCCATCAACCAGCTGGCCCAGCGAGTAGCCATTCAGGAGAGTTTTGATTTTGAGCGACTTGTACAACAAGTGCATGGCATGGGTACCGCCATTAACTACTTGTCCCAACGTGTGGCTAATCAAGATCGCCAGCCGGCTGCACCACCTTCATCCTTACCTCTTGTCGAGCCGAAGGTTCCCCTTCCTGAAAAATTTAATGGGGACCGAAAAAGATTTTCCAACTTCAGGAACTCGTGTGAACTTTATTTCAGACTACGGCCCTACTCCTCGGGCACCGAATTGCAGAGGGTTGGTCTGGTTATCTCTCTGCTCCAGGGTGATCCACAGTCCTGGGCGTTTGGCTTAGCGCCCACTGATGAGGCCTTGCAAACTGTCTCAGCTTTTTTCTCCTCTATGGAGATTCTGTATTCTGACCCAGACAAGACTTCGACCGCCGATGCCAGGCTTCGAAGCCTGAAACAGGGGAAGCGTTCAGCGGAGGAATATAGTGCTGAATTCCGCCGCTGGGCAATTGAATCCCATTGGAATGATCCTGCTCTCTGTAGTCAGTATCGTATTGGTCTCTCAGAGAGTATTAAGGATGTTCTAACGAATTTTCCCTACCCCAGAAGCCTGGATGAACTCATGCCTATGGCCATTAAAATTGACAGACGGCTACGGGAGAGACACTTGGAGAAGAATCACTCTTACTTCCGGGAATCTTCCCACCGGGAGCCTTCCACTGTAGGAGTTGTCTCATCTTCGCCCCCTGATGAGCCTATGCAACTTGGTGCTACTCACCTTTCCCCTAATGAAAAGAGTAGACGTCGCACCTTAGGCCTATGCATGTACTGTGGGACTTCTGGTCACCTGGTTAGGACCTGCCCCAATAAAAAACCTTTGGCGGGATTGCAACGTCCTGACAAGACTGAGAAAGTTTGTCAGGACGGTCAGGTAACTTCTCTTCATAGAAATAAGATGTCGTTACCTGCTACTGTGGGTTGGGAGTTGTCCAGGAAATCCATCCCCGCTCTAGTTGATAGCGGAGCAGTGGGCAACTTTTTGGATAAATCCATAGTGACCGCCTTAGGCATTCCATTAATACCCCTTGGGAAGCCCCTCCAGATTTTGGCTGTAAATAATACTCCTGTTCATGGAGGAACTGTAACCTCCAAAACCCCTTTTATCAGCCTAGTTGTGGGACCCTCCCATTCTGAGAATCTTGAATTTTTTGTTTTTGACTGCCCTGAAACCCCGGTTGTCTTAGGGTTCCCTTGGTTGAAGATGCACAACCCTACCCTTAATTGGAAAACTGGGGAATTGACAGGATGGGGCCCACACTGTGAAGAACACTGCTCTAGCATCACTGTTGGGACAACCCTGGTCTCAGAATTTGTTTGTCCGCCTGCCTCTCCATCCAGGAGGGGACCTCGTGTAGGTTCATTGAAGTCTGTCAGAACAATTCGGGGCGTTTGCCCTGTTGAGTCTGGTGAGGGTCCGGAGGCCCCTCGTGAAGGGGGGGGTAATGTCAGGAATGACTTGCCTTCTACCCGTGCCCGTGGTGTCCCTAGGCAACGAGTTCTGGTTTCTCCTGCCCAGCAGCCGCTTCTGCCTCGGGTGCCATCCCCAGCGGCGCGTGTGCCACCGAGTAAGTCCTCCCCCCTTGCCCATTGTCACTCAGCTTGTGCTTGCTGGCCTATACAGTCAGCTCATGTCTTCCGAGGGTGCAATACTCAGAATGGCCACCGGAGGCTGTTTAAGAGAACAAAGTCTAGAAGGTGCAGCTCTGAGCAGTCTGCCTGGGAAGCTCAGCTGGAGCAATCAGCCCAGAGCTCACCAATCAGACCACAGGGCCAGTGCTCCAATCTGCTGTCAGATCCTAAATGCACCAATCCCAGCCACTGTCTCTCTGTCCAATCCTGCCGGTTTTCCCACTATAAAAGGATTTCCACTGCAGTGTGTCATTGCCTGTTATAGCGCCTAGTACCAAGCTTGTCTTGTGCTTTGAAGCTCGATTGATTTCCAGTTGCCAACCTCTGCCTTGCTGACTCCTCTCGATCTGAAACCCTGTTGCCGACCTCTGCCAGTTTTGACCAACCTCGATCTTGATTCCTGTTGCTGACCTCTGCTTGATCCTCGACCACGATTTGTCCAACCCTATTGTACCGCTGCCATCTCAGAACTTCCGTTGCTGACCCTAAGCCTGTTTGGACTTCCGTTATACGCTCAGCGATCGGGCTGCTCGGCACCACTTCCAGCCGCGGGTTCTCCAGGCCTCTGAACAGTAAGACTCCAATCTTTGAGCCATTGAAGTCCTGGGGGCAACCGATCCCGGGCAGGCGTGCTCTGCGTCCCGGCAAGCGGGGGCTCCTAAAGGTGAAGCTGGCTGCGGAGATTGGGGGTTGAGGTCTTACTGAGAGGACTGGAGTTATCTAAGTGGATAGCTGTAGTACCCGGAGCGTGACACAATCAATGTATTAGTGCTTCGGGCCATACGTCTTGTTCTACCTCGACTGACCCATTTCTTACAGGGTCTGCCAGTTCAGATTCGGTCAGACAACCGAACAGCTGTTGCATACATCAATCACCAGGGAGGGACTTGCAGTTGGTGTGCCCTCCGGGAAGTGTCTCTGATCCTTCAGTGGGCAGAGATCAATGTTCCCTGCATATCAGCAGTTTACTTTCCGGGGATAGAGAATGTGGAGGCAGACTCCCTGAGCAGGGGATGTTCTCGCCAGGGAGAATGGTCTCTCAATCCAAGGGTCTTTCAGTTCCTCTGTCACAAGTGGGGGACTCCACAGTTGGACCTGTTTGCTTCTCGCCACAATCACAAGCTCCAGCTTTTGTGTCTCTATCCCAGGATCCTCTGGCAGTGGCAGCGGATGCCATGTCTCTGGCCTGGAAGGATCTGAGGTTCCTATATCTGTTTACCCCATTCTCCATGATCAGCAAGGTGGTGCACAAGTTAGCACTCGAGGAGGCGCCAGGAATTCTGGTGGCGCCAAGGTGGCCAAGACGTCTATGGTACGCAGACGTCGTAAGGCTGGCAGTGGATCGTTTCCATCTGCCTCTTCTTCCAGATCTCATCACTCAGGGTCAACTTTGTTACCCCAATTTACAAACACTGGCTTTGACGGGATGGCTGCTGAAGTCTCCATCTTGAAAGAAGAAGGTCTTTCTGATGTCGTTATTCAGACTCTTATTAGAGCTAGGAAGAAGTCTTCCTCTGTCATTTATTACAGGACTTGGAGGTCCTATATTGATTGGTGTGAATCCAGGGCTTTGCCCTGTAGAGTATTTTCTATTCCTAGAATTCTGGAATATCTGCAACGAGGTCTGGATATGGGATTCCAGATTAGTACTTTGAAAGGGCAAGTCTCTGCCTTGGCTATTTTCTTTCAAAGGTCGTTTGCTCTTCACCCTTTGGTTCATTTTTTTTTTCCAAGGAGTCGCGCATGTGCGGCCTCCCAGAAAGACTATACTTCCTGTTTGGGACCTTAACCTAGTGCTTTCAGCTATGCAGGCTACTCCCTTTGAGCCCTTGCAGGATATTCCTCTTCCTATTCTTACTCAGAAGGTTGCCTTTTTGGTTGCTATTACTTCTGTCCGCCGAGTTTCTGAACTGGCGGCTTTGTCTATTCAAGCCCCTTATTTTGAGAGGCATCAAGATAAGGTTGTTTTCCATTTTAAACCGGATTTCCTTCCTAAGGTGGTGTCTGCTTTCCACCCAAATCAGGATATAGTTCTTCCTTCCTTGTGTCCTAAACCTAGTAACGACAAGGAAAGGGTCTTACATTCTTTGGATGTAGTTCGTTGTGTTAAGTATTATTTAGTTACTACTTTGGCCTTCCGCAAGACGGATGCCTTTTTTGTTGTGCCTTCTGGGCCCAAGAAGGGTTTTGCTCCTGCCAAATCTTCCCTGGATACGTCAGGCCATCATTGGGGCCTATTTGGCTAAGGGGAAGGTTCCCCCTTTTCGTGTCACCGCTCATTCTACTCGTGCTATTGGAGCTTCCTGGGCTTTTCAGCACCAGGCTTCTGTTGAACAAGTCTGCAAGGCTGCGACTTGGTCTTCTGTGCATACTTTTTCTAAGTTTTACAAGGTTGATGTGCGGGCCTCAGTAATTTAAGTTATGCATTATTCCTTTAAGTTATGCATTATTCCTTGGGGATCCCCATTCGTTATAGACACTGCTATTGGATGTCCCAAGTGTCATGAATATTTGGAAGTGGGGTGTGTGACGTACTAGGAATAATACCATTTTGTGAGTACTCACCTGTAAAATGGTTATTACGAGTATGTCACACACCCCACTTCCCTCCTTTTTTGTTCTAGGGGATCCTTTATATGGTGGTTATTATTTTCAAACTATTTTTCAATCATCAAATATAATTTGCTCTTCCTGGTTCTTCACTGCTTTTTAAAAAGACTGAGGAATAGTGGGAGGAACCCAGTACTTATGGACCAGGAGGGGCTCCTTTTTCCATGTCCTATCTGCAAGATCGCCCTCTACAGGCCAGGTTCCCAAGTGTCATGAATATTTGGAAGTGGGACATACTCGTAATAACCATTTTACAGGTGAGTACTCACAAAATGGTATTTTCTACTTAACTTACTCACCTCTTCCTCTTCTCCTCTCCTCCTGTCCAGCCGGGGCCGTCGGACTGTGCAGGCGGCAGTCTCACTCTGGGGACGGAGGAGTGCGGGCGCCGGCCGCGCGCCGCCGTGTCATTGTCCCGTGGCAGGGAAGGGCGATGCCTCCCCTGCCTGTTCTCCCTGTGGTCCGGGCGCCATATTCTAAGTATACAGTACGTCCTGCTCCAGATATAATACTTACAATTGGGTAATCCTCCGCCAGAGGGCGCTGTGCACTGCAGACATGCAAAAAACAGGCTCCTCCCGGCCCTTCATATACCCAGGGACCTCCCACAAATCCCCAGATTTCTCTGCAGTGCTGACTGTGAAGACATGAAGTATCACTCTCTCGCAGGTGAGCTGGGCTATTACAGCCTGTGGGACTATTACCACCCGTCCTTCTTGATGATGTGCCTCCCAGCCTGGGCTGCGCTGGTCGGGTGAAGGTAGGCAGCACCATGTGTGCTTAACGGAGCCATGCTCCACCGCAGTCCCCCCCACCATAGGGTAGGCGGTTTAGGCTGATGGTGAGCCTTATAGTGGATGTCCCTCCCGCATTCTTCTCCCATGCCCCGTGTAGCGGTGGACCCTGTGTACAGGGTCGCCGTCCTCCCTCGTTTCCCCCCGTACTTCGGGTTGAAAAAAAGGGGGGGGTGTGTGTGTAGTCCGTTAGCGGTCTCAGTGTACAGTATTGTCACGCTTATGATCATGCCTTTGCCCCTGATCTACAACTGGGTGTCAGAGCCGCGCTGCCCTTCTAGTTTGACCCTCTCAAATTTACTTGCAATAGTCTTCCACACGTCCTGCGTTATTATGCTACATCTCGGGCAGGAAACTGATTTTTCGTGCACCTACGGGTGGCGGTGGCGGTGTTTTGAGACTGCATGAGTATCACTAACAGATGTCCTTATTGGCACACTCGATGCTTAGCTTGCCGAGCCTTTACACGGCTGCTTCAGAGTTTCGCGCTCTTTGGGGGAGGCGGGGACCCGGCGTGGTGTGCTCCGCGTCACGCCCAGTTAGACCCGCCCTCCGAGGTTCGGCTGGCGCCATTTTGTTTATCCCCACGTGCGCGTGTTGGCGGTCTCCCTCCCCTCCCCAGGTCGGTGAGTGCCCTCGCTTGGTGTTTTCATTATTAGTACTCCTTTTGTGGCGCATGGCCCTGACACCCCTTGTTCCCCTTATGTCTTTCAGACCTTGAAGATTCCGGTGGCTTCTCCCGGCCTAACATATATTGTAGCGGCCTTACAAATTCTCCCACATTAACCTAGCGGGTCTTGGGACATCCAGGGTGGCCTATTGCGTAAATCCCTACTGGTATATTACATTAACAATCACCATATGGAGGCATCTCAGAATTTTGTGACCGGGGTCCCTCCGGGACAAGACCGGCTGTGTTCAGCGTGTGGACTGCCCCATGCTGATGCGGACAGAGCACGGGTCTGCGGACCCTGTGCTGAACAAGCACTGGCCCTGCAATCAGGGTTGCCAGTGGCTGCGCCTCGTTTCAATACACCTCTCTCCCCGTGCTTAAATCTCACTCCTGATGAGTCGCACTCGAGCGGGAATGAACAGCAAGTCGTGCCGCGCAGACTGCCTACAGCCGAGCAGGTGATTTCGAGGTTGGCAGATCGCTTGGGCCCTGGTAAGAAGCGGTCCCTGACACCTCCGGTTTCGCCCATTCCTTCTGAATCTGAAGAGTTCACTACTGAGCAGGGTTTTGCTCTTTATGATGAAGGTCGGCTATTCTCTGACTCGGGCTCCTCGGACAAGGGGCTGAGGAGTCATGATGACCCGGGCCCCGGTTCTTGAGGCCTGTGTGACACCGACGAATTACTGATAAAGATCTTCGAGGTCTTGTCTATTTCTATCCCTGGTGAGGCCTCCAGGCCTAGCAGGGAGAGTTTCCATACAGCGCCGCCACGTTTGGAATTTCTGGAGCAGGATCACTTCCAGGCTCTAGTACTCAAAGAATGGCAATGCCCTAGCAAACTTCCAGGGGACTGGGATTGGAAATACCCTTTTCCCCCTGAGGTGGTTAACTGCTGGTCATCACCTCCCGTGGTGGATGCACCGATCATTGGGGTCCTTAACCCCCCCTTTATTGCGGCCCCTAGTTATCGTACCGCGTATCGACGCGGCCATTGCTGCAGTGGCCACTAGGACCCTCATCAGAAAGCTGATTGATCATCAACCGGAGGATCTCCCCTGGGAGGTTTTTAATGCACTCTCCAGTTGTGATGTATTTGTAAGATTTATCCTTTTGGCGCTGGATGACACCATCAGCATGTGCGCTAGAACTTCCGCCCTTGCCGTGGCTATACGCCGACTGGTCTGGCTGCGGCAGTGGGGTGTTGATGATGCTACGAAAAAGATTCTCACTGGGCTTCCCTTTAGAGGACGACGCCTATTCGGGGCCCGTCTGGACCTGTTTGGGAAAAAAGGGCAAAACTCCCCTTTACAGAAGGTGGCCCCGGCCTTCTCGAGGCAGGGGCACCCCTCCACCCCCCTATGTTAGCGTCAAAACAGAACCAGTGGTGTCCTTCCGGCTTTTGGTATAGATCCCTGGCCCAGGATCGGCAGACAATGCCCTGGTCCCTCCGGCAGGACTAAGGCCAAGCCTGTTACAAAAACCCCCCAAGCATGATGGGGCTGGCCGCAGCACCTTGCCCCTATCAGGAGGCTGCATGCCTCGTTCAGATGGAGTCAGGAGGAAGTTTCCTCTGGATGCAGGATACTGTCTGCTGGGCGGCCCCTTCCCGAGATATTCAGGATGCTTCTGGTCCCTGCCTCTCTTCTTGTGTTGGAGCAGGTCACGCGCGATCTGTGAGGTCTGGGGTCACCTGCTGGTCGCCCTTAACAGACAGAGGCAGGGGCCTCTACACTAACCTTTCCACATTCCTCCAAACGGATAAGACACTCTGTCCATTATGGCCTTCCATAGGTGAGGCAACTTACATTCACAGGCCGGTTACTGCATGGTTCCTCTGCGTTGGGCCGCCAGTGCCCTGTGTCCAGGGACCTCTTGCCTCAGTAGGGACCTAAAACGCTTATCTCATGGCCATTGTGCCTTCCGGGCTCCAAGGACCTTACAGGTTAGTTGTTGGCGCTCCAACACTGCTGCGGCGGCCTTATTATCTGGCCTTGGTTCTGCTCCCGGAGTGATCGCCTAGGCGATGACGGGGGGTGCGTCCGTGCGAGGAACTGCCAAGCCGTCCCTCTTTGCTTCCCAGTTCCTGCGTCAAACAGAGTTGTTACTCGGTTGGTGGTGTCCTTTTGGGAGTCTTTGAATGGGTGCTCAATCACCTCAATTCCTCCTTTTTCCCTAGGGGTATAACCGTTCCTAGGGTTGGACCTGGATTCGGTTCAGACAGGAGCCTGCCTCCTTGCCTATACTTGGACAACCTGGTTCCATGGGCTTGGTCCCTCTTGCTGTTTCCGTCTATTCACCAGCCTGGATTGTAGCTGGTGGGCCCGTTGGTGGCTGTTCTAAGGTTGTCCCTTGTGCTCAGAGCCCTTGGGCTCTCCTGCTACTCTTATTGTAAATGCTGGACTGGGTTCCAGCTTCCCTGGAGATGGGTCTGTGTACCCTTCCACCTTGGCACGGTGGTTTCCCCTGAGACTGTTGTACTGGGGGTACCAGTCAGGGGGTCCCCCTTCCATTGCGTCTTCCTGCATTTGGATATCAAATCTATCAGGTCGAAGGAAGGGGGGACTTTTTTCTTCTAAATCTCCCTGTAGTTCAGGGGGAGGTGGGAACTTTAGGGGCTCATCCACCTGTCTACCTTGAAGCAGCAGGCCCTTCAGGTTGGCTCTATATTGCTGGACTCCTCCCTTTCGGGATCAGGCTATTTGGGGGCCCCTTGGTCTGCCTGACTTACTTATCTGTGTGGGCTAGGAAGCAGGATGATCCCCCTGGAGGGTATCTGAACCTGATCTGGTGTAGGACGGCGTTCCCTGCATATCTAAGATATTCACTCCTTGGAGGTCCTTCTGCGATAGGATGTGCTTGTTTTCAGGTCTCCATGCGATCCGTCTAGTGTGGATCTTTTTCTAGGCCTGTCCCTATTTTGGGTCCTAGGCCCTTGTTTCCCTGTCTCAGATTGTTCTGACCTTGGTCTCGAGGCTTCATAACTTCATGCTGAACATTCTGTTCCATATGTCTTACCTTCATTCACCCTGCTTGACAGGTTTCGGTGCAGGTCGCTCTGGAAGGGGGAACCTGTGATACTGACGGCCCTTGGGTGGCCTAGTGTAGTGTGGTTTGCAGATGTGGTTCTGTGGACAGCGGACCTGTACGTCCTGTCAGGAGTGTTGGCCTGTTCACTGCCCCCCCCCCCCCCCCGTCTCTATTTCAGACGGTTGGTTTATCCACCTTGATGGAAGTGGGTGTACCTTTTGAGTGTCGGTGACTTTTGGAAGACGGGGTTTTTGGCTTCTTTTGCTTCTTCCGTCTATTGTCTGGTATTGTTTACCCATATTGATTGGGTGAGTTTTTGGCTCTCCCCTGTGGGCGAGCTCTGTGTCCAGGGTCTTGAAGTTATTACAGCATGGGTTGGAGTTGGCTCTCCTACTCGGTGCCCTGGTGGTTCAGGTTCTGCCCTGTCCGTCTTCTGCAGAAGTCTTTACTCAGTCCCTTGCCTGGGTTGACTTTTCCTTCAGGGATTGCTCAGTGACATCCCCCTCGTAAGTCTAGAGTTCTTGTTGGGATTGATGTCTATTAGTTTTGCCTTGTGGGGTGTTCCCCTTTGGCTCTACTCTGGTTGCTAGGTGGCTGTTCTTATCCTTAAGGTTGCCCTTACGGGGCTGTTACCTCAGTCGGCTGTGTGCCTGAGCGAGTGGCTCTGTCTAGCTAGCCCTCGTTTCTTCACTGTATCTCCACCGAGATGAGGCGGTGTTCTGCCTTACGTCGGTTCTTCGGCCTAGGCTGGTGTCTTCGGCTCAGGTTTTAAGACATTATCCTTCTTTGGGATTCGTTCCTTGTAATGCTGAGGCACGGGACCCTATTTCCACTCAAGCCTTCTCCTTAAGGGGAAGAGTTCTTCTCATTATATTCTGATTACACTGGTACCTTGGTATCTTTGGGCCTTTCGGCACCAAGTCTTGTGAACCGGTTGCTTGAACGCTACTTGTTTTTCTTCGTACCCTTTCAAGGGTTGTTTTAATGTTGACATTAGAGCTTTTGCGTGTCGCTCTTGGTTGTGAGGTGTTGCATGTCTGCAGTGCACAGCGCCCTCTGGCGGAGGATTACCCAATTGTAAGTATTATATCTGGAGCAGGACGTACTGTATACGTATAATACCAATTCTACAGATGAGAATCTCACAGAATTGTATTTTTGGCTCCTTGGCGCCCGAAGCCCGCGCCATTTTTCCCCCTGTTGTGCTGCGAGGGGGGGGCGCAATGACACGTTCCGTGCCATCGCCGCGCGGCCCGCCCCTCGAGGAGCTTGCTGTCCGGCACCATTCTCAGGCGCATGGTGACAGGCGCGCTGCTGCGGTGCCCTCTTCTCTCGGATCCTCCGGGCGATTCCTGCGCTGTGGGCTCCTTCCTCGGCTGGCGGTGCTCCTCCTGGCCTATCCACCGTGCTGTGGTCCGTGAGTCTCCTGTTTAAAGTTTTTGCTACTGTGCATGCGCTGTGGGATGCTTATCTTTTTCTGCATTTGTCTTCCAGACGGGTCCCAGTTCATCCATAGTGTGGTTCCTCCCGGTTCTTTCTCCCCCCTCCCCCCCCCTTCCTTCCCCAGTTATTTAAGGGGTTCAGAGGGACAAAATTTGGGATTGTCTGGGTCTGGGCCGTTAGTGCCTTGTGACCAGAGTTTTTTCCGCTATAATCGCCATAATGGAGGCTTCTGGGGATAGCGTGCTTGGGGCCCCCTCTGGACTAGTTAAACTTTGTCTCTTGTGTGGTACATGCCCTCTGAGCGGTCGCAGCTCGGTTTGTGAGGGGGAAGCCAGCAGGGGGTCTCAATCGGATTTGGTGCTCAGAGTGGCCAGTTTTGAGCGACAATTGTCACGCTAATGAGTGGCATTTGGAGCTGGATTATTCATTTTTTGCCGTTGAGGAGTATGGGGCCTTTGGTGGCCGAGACTCCATGGAGAAGGGTGAGTTATTTCATGATTCTGACTCCTCAGGGGACAGACCGGGGGGCTTTGACAGTGACCCCGGGTCCTCCTCGGATAAGGACGCTTGGCTTCCCGATGACACGGAGAAGTTGTTGTCTGCGGTATTTGAAACCTTGCACATCATACCCCTGAAGGCGGCCAAGAAGAAGCAGGAGTACCTGTTTTGGCCTGAGAGGCAGTGTCTTGTTTTTCCTGAGCAAGGCCACTTCTCTAAAATGGTTCTTAAGGAATGGGAGAGGCCTAACAAAATGTCGTCGGTTCCTATGGGCCTGGACAGACGGTATCCCTTTTCGGAGGACTTGATTCGCCTCTGGTCCCGTCCCCCGGAGGTGGATGCTCCCGTTTTGGAGCTCTCCAATTCCACGGTTATGCCGTCTCCGGACACTACTTCCTTACGCGATCATGCTGACAGGCGCATGGATCAGCTGGCATGTCACGCTTTCACCTTTGTGGGTGCTGGTCTTCGTCCAGTCTGTGCTGCGGCCATTGTCTCCATAGCCATCAAGAAGAAGGTGAGACGCTTTGTGGATATCTCCAGTTCTCGCAAGCAAGCGGAGGAGTATAAGGAACTCTTAGCTTGCGCGGACTTCATTGCCTTTGTAATCTCTGCAATGGACGATACCGTCCGGCTTGGCGGCAGGGCTTCGGCCCTGCTGGTTGCTTTTTGTCGTTCTATCTGGCTGCGACAGTGGGCCGCCGCCAAGAAATTTCTCACCGATATTCCCTTTCTGGGGCTTCGGCTGTTCAGGGAGCACCTGGATCTCCTGGCTAAGGATGGGAGACTCCCTCAGCTCGGAAGCCTGTGCGGCCCTTTCAAGGCTTGTCTTCCTTTCGCCCCTTTCAAGGGGGAAGAGGCTCTTCCTTTTCTGGTGGCCGTCAAGACTTCTGGGGATGAGGTAGATCCCGCAGTCGTCCCAATCCATCCTGGGGGTCCAAGTCTAAATCCCCTGTCAAGGCCCCTCAGGCATGAGGAGGCGCCCTCACCCATCCGGGTGGGGGGACGGCTTCTGTTTTTTGCTCACGTCTGGAAACAGCAGAGGCAGACTCCCTGAGCAGGGAGACTTCTTGTCTGGGGGAATGGTCTCTCAGCAACAAGATCTTTCACTCTCTGTCGCCGCTGGGGTCAGCCGGACGTAGACCTGTTTGCGTCCCGTCACAATCTCAAGCTTCCAAGGTTCGTCTGCCTGTCAAGAGATCCTGGCCTTCGCCACGGACGCTCTGGCAATTCATGGACGGAGTTCTGACTCCTTTACGCCTTTCCTCCATTTCCACTCCTGGGGCAAGTGCTGTGCAAGATAGCTCAGGAGGGGGTACCAACCATTCTGGTGGCTCTGCGTTGGCCGAGGCGGTGTTGGTTCGCGGACATTGTTCAGATGTCAGTGGATCGATACGTAATGCCCGATGATCCAGGGCTTCTCACTCAGGGGCTGTTACGCCACCCCAATTTACAAGCGCTGGCTTTGACGGCTTGGCTGCTGAACCCTCCATCTTGACGGAGAAAGGGCTGTCTGCTCCGGTCGTGCGTTCCATGATTCAGGCTCGGAAGAAATCTTCTTACATGATTTATTACGGAGTCTGGCATGCTTACATTGCCTGGTGTGAGTCTAGGGGTCTACCCTGTCGCACTTTCTCCTTCTCTAAGATTTTGGAGTTCCTACAACATGGTTTGGTTTCGGGCCTCCCGTTGAGTACCCTTAAGGGTCAGGTTTCGGCCTTGGTTATTTTCTTCCAAAGATCCTTCGCCAATCATAGACTTATCAAGACCTTTTTCCAAGGAGTTACTCATGTACACCCACCACAAAAACCTATGTTACCAGTGTGGGATTTAAATTTGGTGCTTTCTGCTATCCAGGGTCTTCCTTTTGAGCCTTTGTTTGATGCTGCCTTTTCCATTCTGAAGGTGGTCTTTTTGGTAGCTATCACTTCGGTGCGTCGCGTTTCAGAGCTCGTGGCGCTTTGTATGAAGCCTCCTTACTTTGAGCGGCATCAGGATAAGGTGGTTTTGCGTCTCAAACCGGACTTTCTGCCTTTCATCTCAATGAGGACATTGTCTTGCCTTCTTTGTGTCCCTTACCTTCTAATTCTGAGAGGACCCTCCATGCTTTGGATGCGGTCAGAGTTCTTAAGTACTACCTGGTTGCTACGGAATCCTTCAGGAAGTCGGATTCTTTTTGTCCTTCCTGATGGGCCTAGGAAGGGCTTTCCTCCAGCCAAGTCCACTCTCAGCAGGTGGATCAGACAGGCGGTGGTGCAAGCGTACTCTGCCAAGGGGAAGGAACCCCCTTTTCGGATCACTGCTCACTCTACCAGAGCTATTGGAGCCTCTTGGGCTTTTCAGCCCCAGGCTTCGATTGATCAGGTTTGTAAGGCCTTGGTCTCCAGTTCATACTTTTAATACGTTTTACAAGGTTGATGTTAGGGCCTCAGCTGATGTTGTTTTTGGCCGTAAGGTGCTTCAGGCGGTAGTGCCATGAACTACGTGCTGTTGCTCACGGGGGATCCCACCCTTCTTTTGGACACTGCTTTTGGATGTCCCACTTGTCAAGAATGAAGCGACCTGAACAGGACATCAGGAAAAATAAAATTCTGTGAGTACTCACCTGTAGAATTGATTTTGGTGGTGTCCTGTTCGGTTCGCTTCATCCCACCCTTTTTCTGTTATCCTTTTTTGCCTGTTATGGTGATTACTGTTGTATTACTTTTTTCTTGAGAGAGTTCATTCTGAGGCTGTGTGAAGTAACATGGTCTCTGGCCTCCCGGCATGTTTCTGTTTTTACTACTTTTCAACCACTGGGGATTCTTAGGGAGACAGATGCCTTTATATGGCCAGGAGGAGCCACAAGTTTCATCTTGCAGTCACTGCGCCACCTTGTGGCGGATAACCCCACTTGTCAAGAATGGAGCGACCCGAACAGGACACCACCAAAATCAATTCTACAGGTGAGTACTCACAGAATTGTATATTCCAAGTATGTTACACACCCCGCTTCCAATATTCATGACATATGGGTTATGTCCAGTAGAGGGCGAACTTCTGCAGAGATGACAGGAAAAAATGGAGACCCTCCCGGTCCATAAATACCTGGGACCTCCCACACATTTCCCAGTATTCGTCTCTGCAGGACGGCGAGCAAGTCAGAGAATGGCTGTGTTTCTTCCTTGCAGGTAAGCCAGGGTTACACCCGGCCAATTTGCCCCTATTTCTGCCCGGACCAATTTGCCCCTATGCCTCCCAGCCTTGGCTGTAGGTCTGGGCGAGGGTAGGTAACACCTTAGAGGTGTATCTAGGGAGCTCCCCCGTGAGACCCCATATTAAGGGGTAGGCGGTATCCAGGTTTGGTGATCCTGGTTCGGGATGCCCTGTCCCGGTTTATCCCTTCCACCCTGTAGTGCGGGATCCCCCCCCCCCGCTTTTCCTTCTCTCCAAAACTTCTTTTAGAATGTGTTGTGTGCGGGTATGTGTGTACTTCCTCACTCGTCACGTGGTGTGTGTGGGCTTTTGGCCGCATGTGGAGGCCATTTTACAGGGGGAGCTTCTTCCCCTCAGGTTGCTTGGAAAGGGGGCGGGGCCTAGCGCTCGCCGTGGTCCGCCCCCTTTGCTTATGGCGCCATTGTGGAGCCCAGCTATTTGCTGGGATCCGCGTCTTTCAGATGGGGGCGGGGCCAGGCACGGCGAGATCCGCTCTGGCCCGCCCTTCTTCTCCCTCTCTCCCTGGAGCTCCTGGCTGGCAGGACGCCATTGATCTTCCTTGAGTGCCCTGTTGGGCCCCCTTTTTTTCTGTATATGTGCGCTGCGTGCTCCTTCTAGCGCGTTGGGGCAGCCTGCCAACATGCTTTTCCATGTGTGTGTGCCTGCTCATGGGTCCCTTCACAGGAGGACCCCCGATCAATTATATTTAAAGGGGGTTCTCCCGGTCCAAGGGTCCCTTGCAGATAAATTTGGCGTCCTATAAATCCTCCCACTAGGGAATTAAAGGGGCATCCCAGGTTGCTCAAGCAGCGTAATTCCCTCGGGTCATTGCGACTACCTTAAAATCACCATATGGAGGCTTCCAAGGATACCGGGCTTGGGCTCCCTTCGGGGCAATTCCGGCAGTGTGTGGGTTGGGGGGTATCCCTTACGGGGTATAATGTATTGATTTGTATACCATGTGCTCAGCAGGCCATAACGCGGCAGTCGGGGTCCCAGGCGTCTGGGTCCGTGCCACCGGCCTTATCTCCTACCTCGCCTTATCCGCACCCCAAGTGACACTGTCATTGGCGGGGAGTCGCAATCTGATGTATATGCTAGATTGGCCAACATCAAGAAATTGAGTTCTAGCTCTGCGGCCAGAAAGGCCTCAGCTAAGAGAAGACATCTGTCTCCGGCCGCGCCGGTTCTGGATTTTGATGACTATGATTCCCTTGACTGGTCTGATTATTCCCCGCTTGAGGAGGGGGAATTGTTTGCTGAATCTGATGCTGAGGATCAGCAGTTTTTTGATGCTGATACTGGGCAGGCGCAGGGGGATGCCGTTGATACCCCCAAAGTCCTGGCCCATTTATTTGAGGTGCTGGATAGTTCTCCTCCAGCGGAGTCCCCTCCGCAGAAAGGGGAATTCTTTGGGACTTCTAAGCCTCGCTTGGAGTTCCCAAATCAGAATATTTTTGAAAGCATGATTCTTAAAGTGGACCAACACCCTCCCCTGATCGGCCCGGGAATACTAGAAGATTCCCGGACCGATCAGCTCCCTGACTGCGGGGGTGCCCCGCTGTGTAAAACCCCCCCAGATCCCCAAAAATCCTACCTGATCCTCGTTCCAGCGACGCATGTGCGGGCCGCCGCCTCCAGCGCGTCCCTCTAACAGGGCGCGCACCCGCGACGGTCGTTTGTGAATGGCGGGCGCGCTTCCTGTAAGAGGGACGCGCGGGAAGCGGCGGCCCGCGTTCAGCTTGTCCGGCGCTGCCTCTCCTTGTCCGTTGGCGGCGTTTGGACGAGCGAGTCACGTGGGAGCTGGGGGCAGGTGAGTTTTCGGGGCTTTCTGGGGGGTTTCACACAGCGGGGCACCCACGATCGGGGTGCCCCGCGGAAGTGGACCAATACCCAGGATAGTCAAAATCCTGGGTGTTGGTCCACTTTAAGGAATGGGAGAGACCTAGCCGGCTCCCCGGTGTTCCTCAGGGATGGGATAGGAAGTATCTCTTTCTGGTGGACGCGGTGAAGCGCTGGTCGTCCCCTCCCGAGGTTGATGCGCCCGTTCTGGGATTGTCCAACACCTCTGTTGTACATTGTCCAGACGCCATCACTCTTAAAGATGGTGAGGACAAGCGCATTGACCAAATGGCCTGCCATGCCTTCGCTAGTGTGGGTTCAGCCTTGCGGCCTGTTTGTGCGTCTGCGCTCACGGCTGTGGCTACCAGGTCTGTGGTTAGGGACCTGTTGAGTGGTTCCCAGCTTAACCCGGACAGTGATGAATTCACAGCCCTTAAGCGGTGTGAATTGTTCATGTCTTTTGTTTTATCCGCCTTGGATGACACAATATGCATGTGTAGTAGAACCTCGCGTTGCTAGTGGCTATTCGCCTATCGGTCTGGTTGCGCCAATGGGCGGCTGACATTGCGGCTAAGAAATCACTTACAGGGCTACCCTTCCTGGGTATGCGGCTGTTTGGAGATAAGTTGGATTCGGTGGCAAAAGGAGGAAAGTTACCACGACGTAAGAAGCTGCATCGCTCCTTTCGGGGGGCAGGCTCCTTTAATCCTTCCTTTCGCGGTGCCAGAGCAGGCAGAGGTTTTGCCTACTCTACCTTCAGAGGTGATTCCTGGAACAGAGGCAGAGGACATGCTCGTCCTGGTCCTGCCTGGGGTTCAAAGCCCAAGCCCGCTGCCAAGCTCAGCAATGAGGGGGTGCCCTCACCCTTGCGGGTGGGGGGACGGCTGCAACACTTCTTCCAGGTTTGGGCCTGGGAGGTCACAGACAAATGGATCTTGGAAGTGGTCTCTTCCGGGTACAAACTGGAGTTCGAGTACCGGCCTCTTCACAGATTCCTCAGATCTCGGTTGCCCTCTGATCCCGGGGCTGCGCAGGGGCTCCTGTGGGCAGTAAAAAATCTTCTGGACATGGAGGTCATATGCCCGGTGCCTTTCTTGGAGAGAGGCCGGGGCTATTCCAACCTCTTCACGGTTCCCAAAAGGGATGGATCTATAAGACCCATTCTGGATCTGAAGCTTCTCAACAGGTTCATTCGAACCAAGAAGTTCCGCATGGAGACGTTGCGCTCAGCCATCCTTTCTCTTCGTCAGGGGGACTTCATGACGTCCATAGACATCAAGGATGCTTACCTTCATGTACCAATCTTCCCAGCACACCAGAGATTTCTCAGGTTTGTGGTAGGAGATCAGCATTTTCAGTTTGTTGCCCTCCCTTTCGGGCTGACCTCGGCACCAAGGGTGTTCACCAAGGTGCTGGCGGGCATAATGGCCCTCCTCAGAGCCCAGGGCATTCGCATTGTGCCGTATCTGGACGACCTCCTCATTACGGCATCCTCTCTGACAGGCGGAGCTAGACACCAGGACAGTGGTGATGACACTGGAGAGGTTCGGCTGGGTGATCAACCATCCCAAGTCTTCTCTATCCCCTTCAAGGGGGATTTCGTTTCTGGCCTTGAATCTGGATACCGTTCAGTCCAGGGTGTTCCTACCTCAGTCGAAGGTGCAGATGGTTCAAGATCTGATACGTCTTCTCCTGTTCAACCCTCGCCCGTCTATCCGGCTAGGTATGAGACTGGTGGGATTGATGGTGGCTTCCTTCAAGGCAGTTCCCTTTGCTCAGTTCCACATGAGGTCGCTTCAGCTCCATTTACTGTTGGCTTGGGACAGATGTCCGTTGTCATTGGATCAGTCATTTCTGATGTCTCCCCTGGTTCGGCAGTCTCTTCAGTGGTGGCTGGAACCAAGGAACCTTCTGAGGGGCAGGTCTTTTCTGACCCCTTGTTGGGAGACGGTCACCACGGATGCCAGCCTGTCGGGCTGGGGGGGGGGGGGGTTCTGGAAGGAACATCAGTTCCAGGGGCTGTGGGGTCCTCGGGAGGCCCACACCCCCATCAATGTTTTGGAGCTGAGAGCTATTCGGTTTGTGCTGTCACGCTTGACGCATCATCTCCAGGGTCTACCGGTTCAGGTTCGATCAGACAATCGGACTGCGGTCGCTTACATCAATCACCAAGGAGGGACTCGCAGCAGGAGTTCCCTCAGGGAAGTTTCTCTGATTCTTGCATGGGCGGAGAGCAATGTCCCATGCATTTCAGCGGTGTACATTCCGGGTGTGGAGAACATGGAGGCGGACTCCCTGAGCAGGGGATTCTCTCGCCGAGGGGGACTGGTCACTCAACCACAATGTGTTCCGGTCCCTCTGTCACAAGTGGGGGATTCCGGAGGTGGATCTTTTTGCCTCACGTCAGACAGGTGTCTCTGTCTCAGGATCCTCTGGCCTTGGCAGTGGACGCCTTGTCTCTTGCCTGGAGGGATCTGGGGTTTCTGTACCTGTTTCCCCCCTTCTCCATGGTGGGCAAAATGGTGCGCAAGCTGGCTTTATAGGGTGCACCAGCAATTCTGGTGGCCCCGAGGTGGCCAAGACAGGTTTAGTTCGCAGACGTTGTGCGGCTGGCGGTAGATCAGTACAGGTTGCCCCTGTTTCCGGATCTGATCACTCAAGGTCAACTTCGTTACCCCAATTTACAAACGTTGGCTTTGACGGCGTGGCTGCTTAAACCTCCGTCTTAAAGGAGGAAGGTTTGTCTGATGCTGTGATTCAGACACTTGTTAGAGCTAGGAAGAGATCTTCCTCTAACATCTACTACAGTACGTGGAGGTCCTATATTGACTGGTGTGAGACTAGGGCATTGCCTTACAGGGTGTTTTCAATTCCTAGGATTTTGGATTTTCTTCAACACGGTCTGGGCCTGGGGCTCTAGCTTAGTACCTTGAAAGGGCAGGTTTCTGCCCTGGCGGTCTTCTTTCAAAGGTCCTTTGCTCTGCATCCCTTGGTTAAGACTTTTTTCCAGGGGGTCACTCATGTGCGGCCCCCTAGAAAGCCCTTGTTGCCCGTTTGGGATTTGAATTTGGTTCTGTCGGCCCTCCAGGGGCCTCCCTTTGAGCCGATGCAGGAGGTTGCACTTTCTATGCTTACACAAAAGATTGCCTTTTTGGTGGCTATTACCTCTGTTCGATGTGTCTCTGAGTTGGCGGCTCTTTCCATTCAAGCCCCTTACTTTGAGAGACACCAGGACAAGGTGGTTTTTCGTTTAAAGCCAGATTTCCTTCCTAAGGTGGTTTCTGCCTTCCATCTCAATCAGGACGTGGTTCTCCCTTCCTTGTGTCCTAAGCCTAGCAATGACAAGAAGAAGGTCCTGTATTCTTTGGATGTGGTTTTGTTGTGTGAAGTACTATTTGGTGGCTACTTCTTCCTTTCATAAGACGGACGCCTTGTTTGTGGTGCCCTCCGGGCCCTGGAAAGGTTTGGCGCCTGCCAAGTCTACCATTAATAAATGGATACGTCAGGCTATTGTTGGGGGCCTATACTGCCAAGGGGAGGGTTCCCCCTTTTCAGATAACTGCTCATTCTACTCGTGCTGTTGGGCCTTCCTGGGCTTTTCAGCATCGGTCCTCTGTTGAACAAGTTTGTAAGGCTGCTACTTCTGTTCATACCTTTTCCAAGTTTTATAAGGTTGATGTGCGGGCCTCAGCGCATGCTGTTTTTGGCCGCAAGGTTCTGCAAGCTGCAGTGGTTTAAATGTGTGCATTATTGCCTTTTTTTGGGATCCCCGCCCATGTTGGACACTGCTATTGGATGTCCCATATGTCATGAATATTGGAAGCGGGGTGTGTGACATACTTGGAATAATACCATTTTGTGATTACTCACCTGTAAAATGGGTATTATAAGTATGTCACACACCCCGCTTCATCCCGCCCTTATTGTATTCTGGATCCTTTATATGGTGAACCTTTTTATTGTTACATTTTTTGTATTTGTCTCTTCCTGGTCCCCTTACTGCTTTCCTATACTGGGGAATGTGTGGGAGGTCCCAGGTATTTATGGTGCTCCTTTTTTTCCTGTCATCTCTGCAGAAGTTCGCCCTCTACTGGACATAACCCATATGTCATGAATATTGGAAGCGGGCTGTGTGACATGCTTATAATACAGGTGAGTAATCACAAAATGGTATTTTTTAAAGCCGGAGAAGCAGTCTCCTTCGCAGAAATGCCTTTGTCTTCAGTAGTGTTGGGTGAACCCCTATAAGTTTGGATTCGGCAAGTTCGGACAAACTTTGAACAAAACTTCGGTTCTGGTGCCCGAACTTGACCCGGGTCTTCATTGAATTCAATAGGGACCCATAAATGGCCCAAAATGGCATAGGATGGTTGACCCCCCCCCCCTTACTCATCTCCTGCCGGTCTCCCCTTGTGTAATTTTAAATAATGTGCTGCGACTGGTATGTGTTGGCGGTGAGTGAGGGTCCCCTTTTAAGCTAATGAGTGTGCTGCAGCAGAAAGTGGCTGTACACTTACCTGAGCGGGCCAATAGGTTGGCGTTATTTCCTCTTTCAAAATGGTCATGGTCAGGGCTTTACAAAAGTTTGGGTTCGACAATTTTGGACGAACTTTGAACAAAAGTTTGGGAATCCGAACATGACCTGAACCTGGTCCCTATTGGAATAGATGGGGACCTGAATTTTGGGACCCAAAAATGGCTCAAAATGACATATGAAGGATGACCTTCAAAGGCGGACCAACTCCTCGCCTGCTGGTAACTCCTCATATGTAATTTTTAATTAAATTAATTGTGGTGGCGGCAAATGAGGGGGCCCCATGAGTGAGGACACTGGCAGCTGGCACGAAGTGCGGCTAGCTACTGCCAGTGTCCTCACTCATGGTGGCGACCATCTTTTTGAAAAACTGTAGATATTCTGAGTAGCTTGCTGAGAAATCTTAAAGTGGACCAACACCCAGGATTTTGACTATCCTGGGTTTTGGTCCACTTTGGCGGGGCACCCCGATCGGGGGTGCCCCGCTGTGTGAAACCCCCCAGAAACCCCAAAAAACTCACCTCTCAACGCTCCCACGTGAACGCCGCAGCCAATCCCCGCCAACGTCCAGGCGGGGATCAGGAACGTCCAAGCCGCTTCCGCCGCCGCCGCCTCCCGCGCGTCACTCTCGGCGCGGGAGGCGGCGGCGGCGGATCAGGTAAGATGTTTTTGGGGTTTCACCCCGCGGGACATCCCGATCTCGGATGTCCCGCGGGGTGGGAGGTGATCAGCCCGGGAATCTTATAGATTTCCGGGCCGATCACCCCTGGGTGTTGGTCCACTTTAACGCAGAGGTCATGTGGTATTTATGGTCCTGCAAGCTTCTGTACACACTGCTTTCAGTTTTCTGTTTTCATATAGACGTGGTTTAGAATCCAGTAATTGCTTAGTAAATATTAATTCACTTAATTCAGCTTAAACATTTTTTTTAATGTAATATTCTTTTTATATGGATCCTCTTATTTGCTTTTATATGTATCCACATTTTGCAGCACACTTTTAAAAAAGCCCTTGGAAAAATGAAGCCCTTATTTCCACCTCCAAGTGACAGCAACTCCGGGACGTGGTAAGAACCTACACAGATGAAACTGGCTAAATGTTCTAAAGCGGTGTCCAAAAATTGTCAGGTTTTTGTGTACTGCCTTGTTTTCCTCTTCTGGAATGTATAATAAACCAGTGTGTCAGAATTGTGCCCACAGACCTGTGATTTACTTCATGTTTCCTATATTCATATATATGTGTTGCTAAAGTGGGAGAGTAAAGCCCCTAGTATAGGGGGGCCATGCCCCACTGTGTGAAATGCTCTAGAACACCCAGAAAAAGTCGCCTCTTCCCAGTCCAAGGCCTCTCTTCCAATCAGAGCAGTTTGCTGAGCATATGTAATGCTCGCCAAGCACCTCTATTTACATGCTGTGCTTTGGCAAATGGGAAGTGAAAGCAGCTGCACACACGCTCCTGCCCCCCAGCCTATCTTAATAACTGGTCATGGGAGCACTCTCACAGCCCGAAGATGTGGTAATGTGGCCACCAGTTGTTTACATTGCTGAGGGTGTCAGGAAGCAGGGGAGTTCTTCAGTGCCTCGGGGGGGGGGGGGGGGTGTTCACACAATGGGCCATCCTGATTTGGGATGCCCCCAGTTTTGGCCACAGTGGGTTTTATTTATTTTTTGTTATATGAGCTTAAAGCTTAAAGTAAAAGCAGCACACCCCAGATAATAAGCCATTAGGAACATGTAAAAGTGGAAGTAAAGTCCTGTTTTGGACAATTAGCTTCAGTCCTATCCAATAAACACACTTTCCTGTCTGCTGTATAAAAACGCGAGAATCAGCAAGACATGGTCAGACCTGAACGAAAAGTTTCACCATCTTCCCTGTATAGCGTGGGCTGTGGAAGCAAAGGTTGTTGCTGCAAATGGTTTGCCCAAGCATCCTATCCTACCTTATACACAAATAATAATAATAATAATATTTATAAAGTGGCATTTTCTTTCATGGCACTGTACAAAGTGGAATTACAAACTGTACAAAAAGACTAACTTACAATACATGAGTCAGATGTGAAAGAAATGCACAATACACATACTTAATATACTAGCAAAGAGCCCTTTCCTTGCAGGCTTCCAGTGTAAAGTAACATGATTTATTTATGACACCATTTTCTTCTATAACACTGTACAATGTTAATCAGATTTTTATTCTTAGTATGCAGTACGTCCTGGGGGGTGTGTGTGAATGTGAAATTGCCTTGGTGCTTCACTGTATTATGTACTTACGGTTGATGTCATTCGCCATGCTGAACCCTATCGGCTTCTCCCGGCCCTACTCCCTCTATTTAGTTATTTAACTTGTGAGGTCTAGTGTGTAATTTACTTCCACTTCCCTAGCTGGTTATTGGGGCATCCCGGGTTGCTTTTATAACGTGAATCCCTATCGGCTTATTGTGCCGCTATAATCACCATATGGAGGCGTCTCAGGATAATGTGCTCGGGGTTCCTTCGGGACAAGCCCGGCTGTGTGTAGCTTGTGGGGTGTCCCCTATTAGCGCTGACAATGTGCGGGTCTGTGTACCTTGTGCCCAGCAGGTGCTTGCGCTGCAGCCTGGTTTACCAGTGGCTGGGCCTGCGCCTCGTATGGCTTCACCTACTCCCCCAAGCTTAAATCTCACTCCCATTGAGTTGCATACAAGTGGGGATTCTCAGCCTGATGTGTCTTCCAGACAGGCTAGTGTTGAGAAGTTGCTTGCTAATACCTTGGCGCGTAAGGCCTCTGCTAAAAAGCGGCACTTAACGCCTGATGACACTCTTTTCCCTATGGAAGCTGATGAGTTTTTTGTCTGGCTATACCCCTTTGGAAGAAGGGGAGTTGTTCTCTGACTCAGAATCATCTGATGAGAGGCCCAGGGGTCATGACTATTCTGGCTCTGACCCCTGGGCCCCAGATGATACTGATAGGTTGTTGGCTCTGATTTTTGAGGTTCTGTCTATTTCTCCCCCGGTTGCGACTCCCAGGCAACAGGGGGAATTGTTTCATACTGCTAAGCCACGTTTGGAATTTCCTGAGCAAGCCCATCTTAATAATCTTGTGCTCAAGGAATGGGAGCGCCCCAGCAGGCTTCCCCATGTACCTAAGAGTTGGGATAGGAAGTATCCCTTTCCTGCTGATGTGGTGAAGTGTTGGTCATCCCCTCCTGAAGTGGATGCCCCGGTCCTAGGGTTATCTAACACCTCTGTCATGCACTCCTCTGACTCTACTATGCTGCGTGATGCTGAGGACCGGCGCATTGATCAGCTGGCGTCCCATGCCTTTGCATGTGTGGGGACGGCACTGTGCCCAGTCTGTGCCTCTGCCATTATGGCCGTGGCTATCAGGACCCTGCTCCAGAAGTATCCTTGATGGTGCCCCTGATGATGTGTCTAGTGAGGAGTTTAATGCACTCTCTCGATGTGATGTTTTTGTGACTTATGTCCTCTGCCTTGGATAATACCATTAGAATGTGTGGCAGAACCTCTGCCCTTGTGGTGGCTATACACCGCTCGGTTTGGCTGCACCAGTGGGCTGCTGACAATGCTGCCAAGAAAGCCCTCACTGGTTTTCCCTTCAAAGGACTACGCCTGTTTGGGGACCGGCTGGACCTGTTTGCTGAGGGAGGCAGGTTACCCCAGCGCAGGCGGCAGTCTCGGCCCTTTCGGGGTCAGGGCTCCTTTTCCTCCCCCTACCTTGGTTCTAGACAAGGGAGGGGGGTTTCCCTTACTGGGGCCCGAGGAGACTTCTGGGGTTGGGGCAGAGGACGTGGACGCCCTGGCTCCTCTTGGGGCTCCAAGCTTAAGTCCTCTCCCAAGCCCCCTCAGGCATGAAGGAGCGCCATCCAGGTGAGGGGAGGGCTTCAGCACTTCTCGCACGTCTGGAGGCTTCATGTCTCAGACCGGTGGATTCAGGAGGTAGTGTCCTCCGGTTACAAGATAGTTTGCTGCCTGCCCCCCCCCCCCCCCCCCCCCCCAAGATTCATCAGATCCCGGATTTCTCAGGACCCTGTGTCAGCTCAGGCTCTAGTGCAGGCGGTGCAAAGCCTTCTGGAGCTGGGGGTCTTCTGCCAGGTCCCTTTAAGAGAAAGGGGCAAGGGCTTCTATTCCAACCTCTTCATCGTGCCCAAGAAGGATGGGTCAGTCAGGCCCATCCTGGACTTGAAGATCCTCAACAAATTTGTCAGGTGCAGGCGCTTTCGCATGGAGACTCTGCGCTCTGCCATCAGTTCCCTGTGTCCAGGGGACTTCATGACGTCTGTGGACATCAAAGATGCTTACCTTCATATTCCTGTGTTTCCAGGTCATCAAAGGTTCCTCAGGTTTGCTCTGGAGGATCAGCACTACCAATTTGTGGCATTGCCCTTTGGTCTCACTTCAGCTCCCAGAGTGTTCACCAAGGTGCTGGCAGGAGTGATGTCTCTGCTCAGGTCATCCGCGTGCTGCCCTACCTGGACAACTTCTCATCTTCCCAGTCCCTACATCAGGTTGGTTGTGTCCACTCTGGAGTCATTTGGCTGGGTGATCAACCATCCCAAGTCTTCTCTGTCTCCCTCCTTGGTGACTCCCTTCCTGGGAATGACTCTACATTCAGTTCAGGCAAGGATTTTTCTTCCTCAGCAGAAGGTGGACAGTCTGATTGCGCAGGTCCAGTTCCTGCTATCTTGTCGTCATCCCTCCATCAGGCAGGGAATGCAGCTGGTGGGCCTGATGGTGTCGTGCTTCGAGGCGGTCCCTTATGCTCAGTTCCACTTGAGGCCTCTGCAACTCCACCTCTTGTCAGTATGGGAAAAGGATCCTGCTTCCCTGGACCAGGTCTTTGTGCTTTCCCCCCTGGTCAGGCGGTCCCTCTCGTGGTGGCTGGACTCCAGGAACCTGTTGGGGGGCAGATACTTTCTGGCCCCCTCCTGGGAGACGGTCACCACGGATGCCAGTCTGACAGGTTGGGGGGGTTTCTGCAGTTCCAAGGGAGGTGAGGCCCTCAGGAGGCCCACACACCTATCAACATTC
Organism: Gastrophryne carolinensis; assembly: GCA_027917425.1. Taxonomy (NCBI): domain Eukaryota; kingdom Metazoa; phylum Chordata; class Amphibia; order Anura; family Microhylidae; genus Gastrophryne; species Gastrophryne carolinensis. The sequence goes on from CM051236.1 coordinate 163,303,642, forward strand.
TGGAACTGCGGGCGATCAGGTTGGTTCTGACTCAGTTGACTCATCACCTTCAGGGCCGGCCTGTTCAGGTACGCTCGGACAACCAGACGGCAGTTGCCTACATCAATCATCAGGGAGGGACCCGAAACAAGAGGGCCCTCCAGGAAGTGGCTCTGATCCTGGCCTGGGCGGAGCCCAATGTTCCCTGCATATCAGCTGTGTACATCCCGGGGGTGGAGAATCTGCAGGCAGACTCTCTGAGCAGGGGGACCTCTCGCCTGGGAGAATGGTCCCTCTGCAACAGGGTGTTTCAATCTCTGTGTCACCATTGGGGCCAACCAGATGTGAATCTGTTTGCATCCCGTCACAAGCTCCCGGCCTTTGTCTCCCTTTCCCAGGATCCTCTGGCCTTGGCCACGGATGCTCTGGCAGCTCCTGTATGTTTTTCCTCCATTCCTCCTGTTGGGCAGGGTTCTGCGCAAGATAGCTCTGGAGGGGGTGCCAGCAATACTGGTGGCCCCCAGGTGGCCAAGAAGGGTGTGGTTCGCAGACGTGGTGCAGCTGGCAGTAGATCAGTACGCTCTGCCCAGGGTGCCAGACCTGCTCACTCAGGGTCACTTACGCCATCCCAATTTACAAACTCTGGCTTTGACGGCCTGGCTGCTGAAACCTCCATCTTGATGGAGAAGGGGCAGTCTACCTCTGTTGTTGATACCATGACAAAGGCTAGGAAGAAGTCTTCTTCTTCCATTTGCTATAGGGTTTGGCATGCCTACATTGGCTGGTGTGAGTCTAGGTCTCTTCCCTGTCGTGTGTTCTCTATTTCCAGGATCCTGAAGTTCCTGCAGCATGGGTTGGAGATGGAGCTCCAACTCGGTACTCTGAAGGGTCATGTTTCTGCCCTGGCTGTTTTTTTCCAGAAGTCCTTTGCCCAGCATTCTCTGATCAGGACTTTTTCCAAGGGGTTACTCATGTGCGTCCCCCACGTAAGCCCATGTTGCCTGTTTGGGATTTGAATTTGGTCTCGTCAGCCTTGCAGGGTGCTCCCTTTGAACCTGTGCAGGATGCTGTCCTGGCCATCCTCACTCTCATGGTTGTCTTTTTGGTGGCTATCACCTCTGTTAGGCGTGTGTCTGAGTTGGCGGCGCTTTCCGTCCAGCCCCCCTACTGTGAGAGACACCAGGACAAGGTGGTGTTTAGCTTCAAGCCAGACTTTCTGCCTAAGGTAGTGTCTGCCTTTCATTTGAATCGGGACATTGTTCTTCCTTCCTTGTGCCCTAATCCTAGTAATGCTAAGGAGAGGGTCTTGCGTGTGGTTAGATGTCTGGTGGTTACTGCACCTTTCAGAAAAACTGATGCTCTTTTTGTGGTCCCTTCTGGTCCTAGGAAGGGTTTGGCTCCTGCCAAGTCTACCATCAGCAAATTGATCCGTCAGGCTGTGATTCAGGCCTATTCGGCTAAGGGGAAGAATCCTCCCTTCCGCCTTAACTGCTCATTCCACCCGTGCTATTGGTGCATCTTGGGCTTTTCAGCACCAGGCTTCTGTTGAACAAGTTTGCAAGGCCGCTACTTGGTCTTCTGTTCATACCTTTTCAAAGTTTTACAAGGTTGATGTTAGGGCCTCAGCTGATGCTGCTTTTTGCCGTAAGGTTCTGCAGGCGGCAGTGGTATGACCTGTCTGCTGTTACCTTTGGGGATCCCACCCTACTTTATGGACACTGCTATTGGATGTCCCAAGTGTAAGTAATATAATCTGGAGCAGGACGTACTGTATACTAAGAATAATACAATTCTGTGATTACTCACCTGTAGAATTGGTATTATGAGTATACAGTACGTCCTGCTCCACCCCACCCTTGGTTTTGCATTATCTTGGATCCCCTGTATGGTGATTGTTATCATTGTTATAGTTACTAGTTGGTTCTGTTTTAATTCTCCCGGCTTTTCGTTACCTGCTTTTCAATGCTGGGGATTGTGGGAGGTCCCTGGGTATTTGAGGGGCCGGGAGGAGCCTTTTTTCGATGTCTCTGCAGTCCAGCGCCATCTGGCGGAGTAATACCCCAAGTGTAAGTAATATAATCTGGAGCAGGACGTACTGTATACTTATAATACCAATTCTACAGGTGAGTAATCACAGAATTGTATTTTTTTGCAATATTCTTGCTACACCAGGAACAGCACATCTTCCAACAGTGACAGCTGGCAAAGGGTGCTGGTTGCAAAAAGTTGTGGTGTCCCGTTATGTAACCTCAGAAAGGTGCATCAGTAGGGCAGATATTTGTTCACTTTCAAGTGTCCATAAACTGGATGATGTGTAACCAGGGAATTGCAGTGCGGCTAGTTGTGTATTGCATTAGCTTAGGCAGCTCTTCAGATGAACTTTGTTTGTGTTCTTTTCTTTATCTCATTAGGGATGAGCTTAATATTTCTGAAACTTCTCCACCTCCTCCCCTATTACCTTCCACGGAGGAATTTCGCAATGTCTGGGTGCCCTACTCTCTAAAAATGAAATTGTCCAAAAACAAAGAGCTGGAGGTTCTAAATTGTGAAAGCGACGAGGTAAGATGAGAGCCAATTTTAAACCAATCAGGGGAGAGAGAAGGGAGGAGTAACATTTGGTTGTGTTAGATCCCTGAAAATAACTGAAAGGACCATTGACTCCCTGAAAATAACTGAAAAGACCATTGACCATTTAACGTAATTTAGTTATAGATTTACACACTCATTGTTTGGAAGCCATACTTCCTTGCAAAAATAAATGTGAACCTTCTTCTGCTATAAACTAGTGCTAGATCAGATGCATCCTAAAAGCTCTGCAGTCTAGGAGCCCTGTATATACATAGCCAGCCTGCTTTTTTGGCAGCTCCTGGATTCATTGCCTATAGAGACTTACATTGCAACCTGGTTGTTGTTTGCCTATTAGTTGAAGCTGCTTATATATCTAAAGACCATGATATTGCTTCCTGCAGCCAAATCAGTCGGAGGATGAGAAGGATGAAGCAACCAACATCTATGATCTGATGGCCACTGTTGTACACATACTGGATTCTCGTACAGGTGGCAGTATGGTGGCACACATTAAAGTAGGAGAGACTTATCACCAAAGGAAGGAGGTAGGTAGTGGTAAAGATTTTAAAGCGGTCCTTCACTCTGAATAAGAGTTTATCTTATATGTTTCCCCCACCCTGTACATACAGATTGCTCACATTAAAAAGCATCCTATCTGTATCTACTGCATGTTATGAGCCTTTAAACATTCAAGATGGCGGCTCATGGGACATCAGGCAGCCTGCAAACAGTAAGTGCCTTCTGACTGTGCTGCTTTGCATTCTGGGATTGCTGACCTTTTCCTGACCCCAGCTCTGCTCTGTCTGAACAAAGCACAGCTTTAACCCCCACCCCCTGTACTTTATCCCACTCTCCTTTCCTCAGTACGTGTGATGCTGTGAGTCAAGATGGCGGCACCCGTATCCTAAAGTCTTGAACAGAATTGCAGCCCAGTAGGGGAAAGAATAATAAGTAAGTGACTAAAAACTTAAAATATATTTTTATATGCTTGGGAATCATTTTTTTAAGAGTTTGGGCTTTTCAATAAATCATGGTGAAGGTCCGGTTTACGTACAGTATGTAACAAAGACTCTTACAACTTATCTGTATGTTATATAAGTATTACAGACTTTCATCAGGAATGAAAGTCAGTCACAGCTACCTGGTTATTTTTAAATGGACCAAAACCCAGGATTTTGACTATCCTGGGTTTTGGTCCTTTTCCCCCGATCAGGGGTGCCCCGCTGTGTGATACCCCCAGGTCGCCCGAAGAAACTCGCCTATTTCTGGTCCTACATCGCATGCTTGGCCGTTTGTCCAATCGGCACGATTGGAGCCGCTGACGTCACGCCATTTAGGACAGCGTCTAAGTCCAGCGGCTCTGAGTGCGCAGGCGGCCGCATACCCCGCTTCCCTCTAACGGAGCGTGTCTGCATCAGCCATTCACAAATGGCTGGTGTGGGCACGTGCCCTGTTAGAGGGATAGCAGGGATGCGGCCGCAGCCCGCACATGGGCCGTTGGAGTGGGAATTAAGGTGAGTGAACCAGGCGACCTGGGGGTTTCGCACAGCGGGGCATCCCGGTTTTGGATGCCCCAGGAGGAGGGAATCGATTGCCTCGGGAATCTTATGGAATCCCTGGCCGATCGAGGTGGGTTTTGAGCCACTTTAAACCGGACCAACAGCCTGGCACAATTGGAAAAGTTAGATAGTGGCCATTTTGGCTCTCCCAGCATCTTAGCCATGCTGCTGCCTGGTTTAAATTGACATAACTGACAATGCACAGTAACAGGAAGCCCAGGGGCACCTTCAGTATGCAGGCTGTTTGCAGATGCATGAGCTGCCATTTTGTTCTTAAAATGTATCATATCAGGAGTTAGAAAAGGCAAATGAATTTTTGTGTGCAGCAATCTAAATTGCCCTGGGGAGGGGTGCATATGAGCACTGTTTGCTGTGTTGGTCTAGTTTAAAGTGGACCGTCACCCATGGGTGATCGGCCCGGGAATCTATAAGATTCCCGGCCGATCACCCCCCTCACCGCGGGACATCCGAGATCGGGATGTCCCGCGGTGAGGGACCCCACCCAAAACCCCAAAAGAACTCACCTGATCGGCAGCGGCCGCCGCCGCCTCCCGCGCACTCCTCTAGCCGTGCGCGCGCCTGCGCCGGCCGTTTGTGAATGGCCGGCGCGGGCGCGCGCACTGTCAGAGGGGCGCGCGGGAGGCGGCGGCGGACGTGCTGCCTTGTCCACCGCTTGTCCGTGGGAGCGTGGTGAGGTGAGTTTAGGGGTTTCTGGGGGGTTTTACACCTAATCGGGGTGCCCCCCTCAAGTGGACCAAAACCCAGGATAGTCAAAATCCTGGGTGTTGGTCCACTTTAAGTCATTTGACTGTTCTGCTTTAACTCAAGGCAATTGATAAATACCATACCTTCTTTTTTTAAATTCTAGAATACAAGCCAGAATTGCTACACTTAACCCTTTAAGTGCCAGCCTACCTGGAGTTTTTGTCACCCTTTGTTGCCAAACCATTTTGCACTAATTTGTGCTCCCCATGTTCAAATGTGATTTTTGAAGGGATTTCCAGGCTTTCCCAGGAAAATGATATATTGTTTTTTTCAGCACAGTCTTGGCTTTAACATGAAATGTCTTGTTTGTCATTTTGTAGGTGTACATGTGAAACGTGAAAAAAATGTTTAAAAATCTATTTTTTTTACAATTTGTAGTGTTTTTTTTTTTTTTGTAATAAAAAATGTAAGTTTGTCCAGAAATTATTATTGCATGTGAAATCCCAATTTCTCCTGGTTACAGTGGTACCACATATGTATAGGTAGACACCCTTTCCTGCCCAGGAGACTCCCCCCTAAACTGAAACAACGCTTTAGGGGATTTATGCGCTATGTGCACCTTGCAGTTTTTCCAGAAAAACAACCCTTTACATTTGAAATGCCCCCAACAAACTATATATTCTCTGGAAGTACACACTTCAAGTTTTCTAGGTGTACCAGGCTTGTTGATGTGGCCACAGTTTTCTGGCAGTTATCCCTCAATGTAATCTTTGGTTGCAAAGAGTTTCCCTAAAAAAAAGGATAAAAAAAGCCACATTTTTCCCCCAAAAAAACAAAAAAAAAGCAACATCCCGGGGGTGTGGCTTCGGAATGCGAGAGTGAGGAGGCACGAGTCATAGCTCCCGAGTGACCCAGGCGTTTTCCAGTTGATTTTCCCGACCCACGGATATCCTTGACCCCCCTCATGGGGGGCAACAAAAAGAAGAGGGCAGGGGGCTACAATCGGTGCCTTTTTCAGGCCCATGGAGAGGATAACGACCCCAGTCAAGATGGCGCCGCTCACACCCCGCCTGACGGGCACGCCGCGGTGGAGAGGAGGGAGCGTGACCTGGCGACCAGCGGACCCCGAGGTGCTGTCGGCGCTGGGGGCGAGGAGCGACTCACCGCAAGTCCGGGAGCGAGACCTGACATGAGAGTGGAGATGGAGGAGGAGAGCCCAGCCCCCGCTGTGTCACAGGCGGTGGAGGGAGGAAGAGAACAAGAGATGCCGGGAGCCGACGCGAGGACACGCCGCCGAAGACTGCTACCTCGGGCGCGCGGAGACTAACACTGACGGAGGCGGCAGCGGCCCGGAGGTGAGCACCGGGAGCAGGGGGGTGGGGAGGCAGACTAGCTGGGGCGGTGGAACAGCCGTGCCCTCAGCTACAGTAACGCACCAGACTGCATGTCATAGTAGTTCCCAGGCTGGGGAAGGTAATAGCAGCCCTATTGACTGCCTCCCTTGCAGTCTGTCCCCAGTCATCCTTAGCCCCATGTCATCCTCAGGGGTCATGAAGAGTGGTGAGAACAGCCTCCCTGAAGGGGGTCCATCATGCCACGTTTCCCCCCGATTCTAAGGGACCCCCCGGCTCTCACGGATTTGCTGAGGGGAGATCTGGAGAGGGAATCGGCTCCCGCCCTCAATGTAGTGCAGGCATTGGTGCACGCTGCCCGGATCCCTCCTACCTCCCATCAGGGCTCACAGGAGTTCGCTTGGGGACCCTAGACCTTAAGTGGTCATCCGGATCCAGTGTGGGCTCCGGCTGTAACATCTCGCTTGGCCGGTGGATCGACCACAATCCCAGCTCCTGGGGTCAGGGGGGGGGGTCGAATGCGTGAGCGCCCGCTCGGCCAGTCCCTAATCGAGTTGTCATCTCACATGATACAGGGAGATGGGTACCCCGAACCCACCTATTGACCCTAACATCCAGACCATCCTTCAATATCTACCAACTAAAACAGAGCTTAAGGCGGACCTGGAAGCTGCGGCAATTAGGATCGAGAGGGCACTGCGCCGGGAGATCGAAGAAATCCTCTGTGCTGGAAACAAAGGTTGCCGCCCTTGATGACTCCCGGGCCGATCACGAGACGTGTTTGGCGAACTTGGAGAGATTGCAAGAGGTGCACCAACAGCAGATGAACGAGATCTGGTTGCAAGTAGACGACCATGAAAACAGAAATAGGCGTAACAACCTTAAGATCTGTGGTATTCCTGAGTCCTTGAGATCCGAGGCTCTACGTTCATCGGCTACAGAACTGTTCAATTCTTTGCTGGAGCGTCCGCTGGGCTCTGAACTGGTCATAGATCAAATCCACAGGGTAACTGGGCGCCCGGCAGGAGGCAACCTTTGTTTCCAGCACAGAGGATTTCTGTTGGATATCTTCGATCTCCCGGCGCAGTGCCCTCTCGATCCTAATTGCCGCAGCTTCCAGGTCCGCCTTAAGCTCTGTTTTAGTTGGTAGATATTGAAGGATGGTCTGGATGTTAGGGTCAATAGGTGGGTTCGGGGTACCCATCTCCCTGTATCATGTGAGATGACAACTCACATGATACAGATTTCGTGACAGAGGTAGGGCTCACTTCTATTAGCACTCAGATAAATGTGGGAGGTTGTTGGCCCGGTCTCTACACCCAAGGCAGGGCTGTACATTTATCCCCAGCATTAAAATGGTGGGAGGGAAGGAGGTTTACAAGACCCCTCTGATCGCTGATGTTTTTCAAACCTTCTATTCTGACCTCTATAATATTGAAGAACCGGCCGGGTGTGGGACGCGCCAGGACTCGGCCTCTTTGATTGACAAATATATAAAGAAACTGCCTCCTGGAGGACTCCATCAAACTAGAGGAAGTGGTGGACGCCATAGGGAAGACCCCCGCAGGGAAAAGCCCGGGCCCAGATGGGTTCACCCCTCGGTTTTATAAAGTCTTGGGACCCCTGATCACCCCTTTTTTGTTGAAAGTGTTTAACTCAGTATCCAGTAGTGCCCCTTTCCCGAGACAGGCCCTAGAAGTGCATATCAGTCATTCCGAAGCCAGGCAAGGATGGATCCTTGCCCGGCAATTATAGGCCAATCTCACTAATTACCATTGATGTTAAATTGTACGCCAAAATTATCGCTAACAGGATACAGCCTCTGCTTCCTTCACTAGTTAATATGGATCAGGTGGGGTTCATTACAGGAAGGGAGGCTAGGGACAGCGTTATTAAAACTGTTTCCCTGATGCACTATGCCCAGTCCCGGGGGATACCTGCTTGCTTGTTGGCGGTTGATGCCGAAAAAGCATTTGACAGGGTGATGGTTGAGATAATTATGGCCCTATATCAGGACCCCCCACCGCTAGGGTCAAAATCAATGGTACCTGGTCGGGGACGTTCCAAATCAGGAATGGTACACGACAAGGGTGCCCCCTGTCCCCTTTATTATATGTGTTAGTAATGGAGCATCTCGCTAATGCACTCAGGGCCAACACTTCGATTAAAGGGTTAACCTGCGGGGAGGGGGAATATAAGCTCTCCCTTTTTGCCGACGACTTGCTCTTATACTTCACCTCTCCACATACATCTCTACCTTCTATTATGGCGGAATTTGACCGCTTCAGTAGAATGAGTAATTTCAAAGTTAACTTGTCTAAAACGGAGGTGTTGAATATTTCTTTGGAAGCACAGACTCGGAAATTATTGGAGGCAAATTTTCCCTTCAAGTGGCAGGAGGAGTCAATCAAATACTTAGGGGTTAAGATACCTACATAACTAGGGAAGTTGTATAGACTTAACTATGCTCCGCTCCTGAATGCCACATTGAGTAACCTTCTAGCCTACGGGAAGGGAAATTATTTGTGGTTGGGGCTAATCAATATCTTGAAGATGGATATACTCCCCCGCTTCCTGTGTGTGTTTCAGGCCCTGCTGATTGTTCCGTACCGAGGGTTCTTCAGATCGATAAAAGAGGCCTTCTTTAAGTTCATTTGGGGTAACAAGAAACCCAGGATTAGAAGGGCTACCTTGTGTAGACCTAAGGCCGAGGGAGGACTGGGTGTCCCGGATCTTAAGGTATATAATGCGGCGGCGGTCCTGGTGCGCCTCACTGATTGGTTCCACCATAAGGATAGTAAGCGATGGGTCGCTCTTGAACGGGACATCTCCCCACTCGGATTGACGGCCTTGCCTTGGGTGGAGCCATCCCACCACCCCAAGAGACAGGATCTTCCGTATCTGGTGGGCCCCCTGTTGACCCTGATGCTTTTACTCCCATATTCGACAACCCTGGCATTCCCTGCTGGAGTGCGCACTCCTACTTTTCTGGAGCGCTTCTCGGGATACAAGATTGGAAGTGGGAGGAGGAGCTGGGACAATCAATCGGAGCTGATGAATGGGAGAAGTCTTTTTCTCTGACACACAAATTCTCTGACCTGCAGGGCCCAGGAGAAGAATTACAACATTTTGTCCAGGTGGTACAAATGTCCAGCGGATCTGATTAAGTTTGGTTGATCGGAATCAGGGGAGTGTTGGAGATGCAATGACGCTCCAGGGACCCTTACCCATATTTGGTGGGAGTGCCCAGCGGTCAAGACTTTTTGGGAGAAGTTATTGGGAATTTACAAATTCTTGACGCTCGGTTGTGCCGGGCGGCAAGGGTTTGCTGAGACACCTCCTTACAGCGGCCAGGACGGTGATCCCCCATCACTGGCGAACTAATAGTACCCCCTCCGTACTGGAATGGTATGGAGAGGTGGAGAACATAAGGAGGATGGAGGATCTGGCGTCAGAAAAAATGGATGGCGGGACAGAGAGGTATCTGGGTACGTGGTCGGTTTGGGAGGTCGCTAAAGACTCCCTGGACTTCCAGAACCTCTTAATGCTTAAAAGGTTGGCGGGCGGGGCGAGACAAGCGGAGGTGGGCCTAGGAGACGTGACAGTGGTTGTGATGGGGTTTATGGATTGGACGCAGGGGTTCTTCTTCTTCTTCTTTTTTTTTTTTTTTCTTTTTTCTCCTCTTCTTTCTTCCTCCCCCTTTTCTTCTATACTTCTGTTTCTCTTTCTCTCAGGCAGACCCGTTTACCCTCCTCTTTGGGAGACGGGCAGGGCATTTGTGGCAGTGTTTGATCATAGATCATTTATAGGATCCTTATAGCGGTGGGTGGGGTTCGTGATCTCCTAGACTGGCTTCAGGACCTGCATTAGTGGTCGTTGGCAACCTCGTATGGACAAACCAGCTGGGGAGGTTTGCCCCACCCCACGGGTATCAATTAGTAACTCGCTAGCTTACGGCCATCGAGGCCCTGGACGAAGTATATGGTCATAAAGTGTATCTTTTATTCATTATTGTCATGTATGCCCTATCTGCATTCCTTCTTCTGTATGCTTTGTTTTACACTTGTATTTTCAAAATCCAATAAAAATTATATTGCAAAAAAAAATCAACATCCCCCGAACAGAACGATACCAAACATGCATAGCTACTGTCAAGGGAAGAGTTGCCAAACACCCCAAAGTAAAGCATGTGCGTAACGGTAATTTTACTTGAAATTTTCAGCTATTCAGACAAAGTGTGCACCTTGCGATTTTTCAACAAAAACAACCCTTTTCATTTGGAATATCCCCCATAAACCATATATTCCCTGAAAGTACACATTTTAAGCTTTCTAAGCATACCCAGCTTGTTGTAGTGGGCTCATCTTTCTAGAGTTAATCCCTCAAAGAATTCTTTGGTTGCGCAGGGTTTCCCTAAAAAAATGTATAAAAAAGCTGAATAAAAAACACCTTTTCCTAAAATATATAAATATGCAAACAAGAAAAAACAAGCTAAGTCTGAAAGTGCAAGGTCCCCCAAACAGAACAATATCCAACATGCATAGCTACTTTTAACTCTACTTTTAATTGCCAGCCTACTTGAGATTTTGTCACCCTCTGTTGCAAGGTCATTTTTCCCCAATTTGCGCCATTGTTGCTGGAATTTTCAGGAAAAAAAAAAATATATATAATATATATAGCCTAAACTCTGCTGCAAAAAAAAAAAATTATATATATATATTTATTTTTTATTTAGGCTTTAAAGTGGACCAACACCCTGAGGTGATCTGCCCGGGAATCTATAAGATTCCCGGGCCGATCACCTCACACACCCCGCGGGACATCCCGATCTCGGATGTCCCGCGGGGTGTAAAACCCCCGAAAACCCTTACCTTTCCAGCCGTTGCTTCCGCCGCCTCACTCGCACTCCTCTAGACGTGTGCGCGCCCGCGCCGGCCGTCTCTGAATGGCCGGCACGGGCGCGCACACGTCAAGAGTGACGCGCGGGAGGCGCCGACGGGCAAGCTGCTTGTACGTCGCTGTCAATCAGCTTGTCCGTTGGCGCCGATTGGACGGCGCGGCCACGTGGGAGCGGGGAGAGGTGAGTTTTGGGGGCTTTCTGGGGGGTTTCACACAGTGGGGCACCCCCGATCGGGGTGCCCCGGGGAAGTGGACCAATACCCAGGATAGTCAAAATCCTGGATGTTGGTCCACTTTAACATGAAATGTCTTGTTTATAAATGTTATGTTTTTTTACAATATTAAGTAAAAAAAAAAGAAAACCATATTGCATGTGAAAGCCCATTTCTAAAACAGTACCACATATTTATCGGTAGCCCCCCGTTCCTTCCCATGAGACCCCCCAAACTGAAACAAGCACTTTATAGCATTTACAAATAAAATACAACTACAGTCCACACTACAGAGTCCCCCTTCCCGGGGGGGGGAACCCCATTTTTCTGGTGATTTTTAAGGGTTAAAAACCCTTAAAAATCCCCCCAAAAAATGACATGGGGTCCCCCTTACCCGAAGTAACCAGCCCGGGACCAGCTATGCAGGGCTTGTAGGAACAAGCCCACATAGCCCATGGCCACGGGCTCTTCTGCCCCTCCCCCCGGGCTTTGGGGAGGCAGATAATGGGGGTGCTGGGGGTTAATGGCAAGTCACCCGCTGGCTGCAGGTGACTTGCCAGCCCCCAGCCTTGTGAACTGATATAGGGGTCACCCCTTACCAGTTCACAAGGGGTTAAATGTAAAAAATAGACACAAAGAGAAAAAAAATGACATTTTATTATGTCACACACCCCGCTTCCAACATTCATGACACTTGGGAAACCGGCCTGTAGAGGGCGATCTTGCAGAGATGACATGAAAAAAAGGTAGCCCCTCCTGGTCCATAAGTACCTGGGACCTCCCACTATTCCCCAGTCTTTTCGTCTCTGCAGTCGGCGAAGCATTCAGAAGATGACTCTCCTTTCTGCAGGTAGCCGGGATAACTCCCGACCTTTTTTTCTATTTCTGCCTGAACTCTCTTATTTGTAATGCTTACTATATGCCTCCCAGCCCTGGCTGAATGGTTCAGGCAAGGGTAGATGCACCTTTGTGTGTGCATGGGACCTTGCTTGCCCCCGTGAGACCTCAAATAAGAGGTAGGCGGTGTCCGGGTTGGTGTTCCCCGGCATGGGATGCCCGTCCCTTTAACCCTTTCGCTGCCAGCCTACCTGGAGTTTTTGTCACCCTTGGTGCCAGACCATTTTGCGCTCCCCATGTTCAAATGTGATTTTTGAAGGGATTTCCAGGGATTTCCCAGGAAAATGATATATTGTTTTTTTCAGATGAGTCTGGGCTTTAACATGAAATGTCTTGTTTGTAATTTTTTAGGTGTATTCTCAATACTTTTGGGTGAAATATGTGCAAAAAAATAAAAAAAATCTATTTTTTGCAATTTGTAGTGTTTTTTGTAATAAAAAATCTAAGTTTGTCAATAAAATCTTATTGCATGTGAAACCCCAATTAATCCCGGTCACAGCGTTACCACATATGTATTGGTAGACACCCTTTCCTGCCCAGGAGACTCCCCCAAACTGAAACAGCGCTTTAGGAGTTTTTCAGATAAAATACAACTATGCACCGCGCTAAGCGCACCTTGCTGTCTTTTTTCCAGAAAAAGAACCATTTAAATTTGAAATACCCCCACAAACTATATATTCTCTGGAAGTATACACCTCGGGCTTTCTAGGCGTACCAGGTTTGTTGACATGGGCGCAATTTTCTGGAAGTAATCCCTCAATCAATTCTTTGGTTGCACAGAGTGCAAAAGAAGAATCAAAGCCACATTTTCCTAAAAAAAACTATATGCAAACAGAAAAAAACAAGTAAAATCTGAAAAAGCAACATCCCCCGAACAGAACAATATCCAACATGCATAGGTACTGTCAAGGGAAGAGTTGCCAAACACCCCAAAGTAAAGCATGCCCATAACTGTAATTTTACATAAAAATTTCAGCTCTACAGACAAAGTGCGCACCTTGCGATTTTTCAACCAAAACAACCCTTTAAATTTAGAATATCCCTATAAACCATATATTTCCTGAAAGTACACATGTTAAGCTTTCTAAGAGTACTGAGCTTGTTGTAGTGGGCTCATCTTTCTGGAAGTAATCCATTGAAGAATTCTTAGGTTGCACAGGGTTTCCCTAAAAACAATTATAAAAAAAGCAGAATAAAGACCATGTTTTCCTAAAATATCAATATGCAAACAAGAAAAAACAAGCTAAATCTGAAAACGCAAGGTCCCCCGAGCAGAACAATACCCAACATGCATAGTTACTATTAACCCTTTTAATTGTCAGCCTACTTGAAGTTTTGTCACCCTCTGTTGACAGGTCATTTTTCCCCATTTTGCGGCATGATTAACCGTGATTTTTGCTGGAATTTCCAGAAAAATTATATACATTACATATACATTTTTTGCAGCAGAGTTTAGGCTTTAACATGAAATGTCTTGTTTGTAATTTTTCTACTGTTTTTTGAATATTTCTGCTTAAAAAAACAAAAAATATATATTTTTTAGACAATTGTCTCCTTTATTTTAAATAAAACCTTTTTTTTTTTTTTTAAATGAAAACCATATTGCATGTGATAGCCCCATTTCTCCCGATTACAACGGTACCACATATGTATCGGTAGCCCCCCCATTCTTGCCCTGGAGACCCCCCAAACTGAAAAGAGCACTTTATTACATTTACAAATAAAATACTATCCACACTATAAACATAAGGGGTTAATTAAAAAAAAAAAAATGACATAGGGTCCCCTTGGGAGGGGGGACCCTATGGCATTTTTTGGGTAATTTTAAGGGTTTAGGGTTAGGCTAACCCTCAAAAATCCCCCAAAAAATGACATAGGGTCCCCCCTCCCAAGGGGGGGGGACCCCTTTTTTTGGGGAATTTTAAGGGTTAGGTTTAAGCTAACCCTTAAAAATAAAATAATATACAAAAATTAAAATTCCCTAACCGTTAAAATTAAAAAATAAATGACGTAGGGTCCCCCTTACCCTTGACGTCATAAGCCCCGCCCCAAAAAGGGCGGGGCTTAACAGCAAGATGGCGGCGCCCGTCGGGAGAGGAGGGGGAGAGCCCTTTCAGGCTCTCCCCTGAAGCTGAAGAGGGATATATATATAATATATATATATATATATATATATATATATATATATATATATATATATATATATATATATATATATATATATATATATATATATATATATATATATATATATATATATATATATATATATATATATATATATATATATATATATTAATATAAATATATATATATATTAATATAAATATATATATATATTAATATAAATATATATATATATTTATATAAATATATATATATATATTTATATATATATATATATATTTATATATATATATATATATTTATATATATATATATATATATATTTATATATATATTTATATATATATATATATATATATATATATATATTTATATATATATATATATATTTATATTTATATATATATATATATATATTTATATTTATATATATATATATTTATATTTATATATTTATATTTATATTTATATATTTATATTTATATATTTATATATATATATATATATATTTATATATATATATATATTTATATATATATATATTTATATATATATATATATTTATATATATATTTATATATATATATATTTATATATATTTATATATATATATATTTATATATATTTATATTTATATATATTTATATTTATATATATTTATATATTAAATATAGGGAAATGAAGGAAGATTTTCCTTTATTTTTGAGTTTGCAGCGTTTGGCATACCTGTTTGTCTTCTTCATTTTTGGTGAGGGATTTGAATTTCCCTCCCTTTTTCGGAGAAGCGTGTGGGTCCCGGATGTGGGCGTGGTTTGGCGCGCGGCGTAGGGCCTCGCTCTATTGCCTTTTGCTTAGAGTCTGTATGGGCTCTGTCTGGCTCGCCCCTCTGATTCCTTCAGCTCTGCTCAGATTGTGTATGTGGTGGGCGGAGCTAGTCGGCGTCGCATTTATTGGGCATTTCCGCTCTTCCCCACGCAATTTGCTTGCTGCGTGCTGAGTCCTGTCGCTGGTCTTGTGAGTACCCTTTAGCTTGGCTAAAGGGATGTTTTATTGCTATTTTGCTCTATTGTATTGGTGCACAGGTTTACTTGTATTTTTTATTCCAGGTGGAAACTCTTCAGTTAAGGGGTTTCTCCTGGTCCTTAATCAAATCCTCCCACTAGGGATTCTTAAAGGGGCATCCCGGGTCGCTATTGCATAAATCCCACATGCTTGGCGACTATAAATAATTAAGTATCTAAACAGACACCATATGGAGGCATCTCAGGATATTGGGCTTTCAGTGCCCTCGGGACAGACTCGGCAGTGTTTAGGATGTGGGGCATCCCTTGTTGGGGATAATGCATTTCTTTGCATTTCTTGTGCACAGTTGACTATAATGCAGCAGTCAGGGGCCCAAGCCTCAGGGTCTGCGGCTCCTGTCTCTTCCCCTACACCACCTTGTCTTGTCCGTTCCCCCAGTGATGTTGTCATGGGTGGAGAGTCGCTTTCTGATGTATGTGCCAGGTTGGCTCACATTGAAAAATTAATGTCTAGCTCTGTGGCCAAAAAGGCCTCAGCTAAAAGGAAACATTGACTCCAGCCGTTCCTGCAAGTGAGTTTGACAGTTGCGAGTCTCTTGATTGGTCAGAAGAAGGGGAATTTTGTGAGGAATCTGATATTTCTGATGCTCAGCAATTTGTGGGTACTGACGTTGAACAAGGAGAGGGGGATGTTTTTGACACCCCTAAAGCTCTTGCTCAATTGTTTTGAGGTTTTGGCTATCACACCTCCAGAAGCAGCCCCTCCTCAAAAAGGGGAGTTCTTTGGAGCCTCCAAGCCTCGTTTAGAGTTTCCTAACCAGCAACGTTTTGAGGATATCATTCTTAAGGAATGGGAGAAGCCTGCATGGCTTCCTGGCATTCCTTTAGGCTGGGATAAAAAGTATCCTTTTCCAGCAGACACAGTTAAGCGTTGGTCATCCCCTCCTGAGGTGGATGGCCCTGTGCTCAATTTGTCCAATTCCTCTGTGTTGCATTCTCCTGAATCCACTACCCTTAAGGATGGGGAGGACAAGCGTATTGATCAAATGGCGTGCCATGCTTTTGCTAGTGTTGGTTCGGCCTTGCGGCCTGTGGGTGCTTCGGCACTTATGGCAGTTGCTATTAGGTCTGTTGTTAGAGACCTATTGAATACCTCAGGGCTTGATCCAGCCTCTGATGAGTTTGTCGCCCTCAAGCGATGTGAACTATTTGTGTCTTTGGTACTTTCTGCTTTGGATGATACCTTGGCCATGTGCAGCAGAACTTCCGCCTTGTTAATTGCTATTCGGCGGTCTATATGGTTACGCCAGTGGGCGGCTGATATTGTGGCCAAAAAGTCGCTTAGAGCACTTCGTGGGTTTGCGCCTCTTTGGTGAAAAATTGGATTCTGTCATTAAAGGAGGGAAATTGCCTCAGCGTAAGAGACTACGTCGTTCCTTTCGGGGACTGGCCTCCTTTAACTCTTCCTTTCGTGGGTCCAGACCTGGTAGAGGATCGGCCTTTTCAGTCTCTAGGGGGACTGCGTGAAACAGAGGAAGAGGACGTGGCCATCCAGGCCAGAGTTGGGGGTCCAAGCCTAAGCCTGCTTCCAAGCCTGGCCAGCAATGAGGAGGCGCTCTCACTCTTTCATCATTTTATCCGCTTCAGAGGGTTCCGCATGGAATCATTGCAGTCAACGGTCGACGCTCTCCTTCAGGGGGACTTTATGACAACCATAGACATCAAGGATGCTTATCTGCACATTCCTATTTTTTTCGCTCACCAGAGATTTCTCAGGTTCACAGTAGAAGACCAGCATTTTCAGTTTGTGGCCCTTCCATTCGGTCTCACTTCATCTTCAAAGGGTTTTTACCAAGATGTTGGCAGGAGTGATGGCTATTCTCAGGGTCCAGGGCATTTGCATTGTGCCATTTCTGGACGACCTTCTCATCACAGCCTTTTCTTTCAATCAGGTGGAATTGGACACCAGGACGGTAGTGGCTACGCTAGAGAGGTTCGGTTGGGTGATAAACCATTCCAAGCCCTCTCTTTGTCCAGCCAGGGAGATTCCCTTTCTGGGCCTGATACTGGATACCTTTCAGGCCAGGATATTTCTTCCTCAGTCCAAAATCGTTCTGATTCAGGATCTGATTCGTCTCTTCTTGTCCAACCCTCGTCAGTCTATCCGCCTGGGGATGAGACTAGTGGGGCTGATGGTGGCCACATTCGAAGCGGTTCCTTTTGCTCAGTTTCACATGAGGACGCTTCAACTCTTCCTCTTGGCAAAGGGGGACAAGTGTCCACTGTCTTTATCAGATTTGTCTGTTGTCTCCCCACATTCTGTGGTCCCTTCAGTGGTGGCTGATTTCGAGCAATCTCAAGAAGGACAAGTCATTTCTGACCCCCTGTTGGGGATTGGTCACCACGGACGCCAGCCTGGTGGGCTGGGGGGGCATCTGGAGGGAACATCGGTTCCAGGGGTTGTGGGGGCCTCAGGAGGCTCACTCTCCAATCAATCTATTGGAGCTGTGGGCCATTCGTTTAGTTCTACTGCCGGTTCAGATTCGGTCAGACAATCGAACAGCGATTGCATACATCAATCACCAGGGAGGGACTCGCAGTTGGGGTGCCCTCCGGGAAGTGTCTCTGGTCCTCCACTGGGCAGAGATCAATGTTTCCTGCATATCGGCAGTTTACATTCCGGGGGTAGAGGACATGGAAGCAGACTCCGAGCAGAGGATGCGCTCGCCAGGGGGAGTGGTCTCTCAATCCAAGGGTCTTTCAGTTAGTTCTGGAAGGGGCGCCAGCAATTCTGGTGGCTCCAAGGTGGCCCAGGCGCCTGTGGTTTGCAGACGTCAAAAGGCTGGCAGTGGATCAGTTCCATCTGCCTCTTCTTCCAGATCTCATCTCCCAGGGTCAACTCTGTTACCCCAATTTACCAACGCTGGCTTTGACGGCGTGGCTGCTGAAATCTCCATCTTAAAGGAGGAAGGAAGGTCTTTCTGAGGCTGTCATTCAGACTCTTGTTAGAGCTAGGAAGAAATCTTCCTCTGTTGTTTACTACAGGACTTGGAGGTCCTATATTGATTGGTATGAGTCTAGGGCCTTGCCCTGCAGGGTATTTTCCATCCCTAGGGTTTTGGAGTTTCTGCAATGTGGTCTGGATTTGGGGTTCCAGATTAGTACTTTGAAAGAAAATAGCCAAAGCAGAAACCTGCCCTTTCAAAGATCTTTTGCGCTTCATCCTTTGGTTAAGACTTTTTTCCAGGGGGTCACGCATGTGCGGCCTCCTAGAAAGTCCTTTCTTCCAGTTTGGGATCTGAACTTGGTGCTTTCTGTTATACCTCTGTCCGTCGGGTTTCAGAATTGGCTGCCCTGTCAATCCAGGCTCCTTACATTGAGAGGCATCAGGACAAGGTGGTTTTCTGTTTTAAACCGGATTTCGTTCCTAAGGTGGTGTCTGCTTTCCACCTAAATCAGGATATAGTTCTTCCTTCACTGTGCCCTAATCCTAGTAATGACAAGGAAAGGGTTTTACATTCTTTGGATGTAGTTCGTTGCGTTATTTGGTTACTACTTCGGCCTTCCGTAGGACGGATGCCTTTTTTGTTGTGCCTTCTGGGCCTAGGAAGGGTTTGGCGCCCGCCAAGTCTTCCATTTGTAAATGGATACGTCAGGCCATTATTGGGGCCTATTCTGCTAAGGGGAAAGTACCCCCTTTTCGTGTTACTGCTCATTTTACTCGTGCTGTTGGAGCGTCTTGGGCTTTTCAGCACCAGGCTTCTGTTGAACAAGGCTGCTACTTGGTCTTCGGTGCATACTTTTTCTAAGTTTTACAAGGTTAATGTGCGGGCCTCAGTGGATGCGGCTTTTGGCCGCAAGGCTCTGCAAGCTGCAGTAATTTATGTTATGCCTTATTTCCTTGTTGGATCCCCACCCTTTATTGACACTGCTATTGGATATCCCAAGTGTCATGAATATTGGAAGCGGGGTGTGTGACATACTAGGAATAATACCATTTTGTGAGTACTCGCCTGTAAAATGGGTATTATGAGTATGTCACACACCCCGCTTCCCCCACCCTTTTTGTTCTGGGATTCTTTATATGGTGTTCTTGTTATTTTCAATTTTGCTATATAATTGGCTCTTCCTGGTTCTTACTGCTTTCTTAAGGACTGGGGAATAGTGGGAGGTCCCAGGTACTTATGGACCAGGAGGGGCTACCTTTTTTTCATGTCATCTCTGCAAGATCGCCCTCTACAGACCGGTTTCCCAAGTGTGACATACTTGTAATACCCATTTTACAGGTGAGTACTCTCAAAATGGTATTTTTACTCACCTCCGATCCTGTGTCCCTCGTCGCTGTCCCGCGCCGCTGTCACTGACCGATGCCGCTGGTGATCGGAGCAGGGTGGGATAGAGGAGAGAAGGCTCCGATCGTGGAAGAGGGTCCTCACCTGAAGCCTGCGGAGCACGGGGGGGGGGATCGAACAAACCCCCCCCCCCCCCCCCCCCCGATAAAGAGAAGAACCGGACGGAGGGATCGTGCAAGGAGGTGAGTGACTGTCATTTTTTTTTTTTTTTTTTTTCCTTTACAGCGCAGGGAGTGGACCCCTCCTGAAGACGGAGGACGACGGGGGAGGGATCGGATGCCCCCCGGAGGAAGAGGGGACCCCCAGCTTCACATCGATACCATAGGTAAGTGTTTCTATTTTTTAACTAGCAGGGGGAAATGCCAGGCACGTAGTTTCTGCGTGCTTGGCACTTAACGGTAGGAGAAGCAACCATGTAGAAACTACGTGCTTGGCATTTAAAGGGTTAAATAAGGGAAAGGGATGACAATATAGATCTTTCACTTTGTGCTGCTTTTCATTTCTTTATAGTGTTGTAGCTGCAAAGCTTTTTATCCAGATCATGGTATATTTATAAAAGTTAAGAAATAAAAGGGGGCGGAAACTGGAGCTGTATTCTTGAATACGTTCACAAACTACGCAGTTGGCTAGTTGAGACAGCACCTTTTTCCGTTTTCAGCTTACAGAAAAAAACAAAAATAAAAACAAACAATAAAGCAGCAATAAAGAAAAAAGAAAATGGTACAGTTTCTGATTCGTAGTACATCAAATGTTAAGCAATGTCGAGTAAGTAAGGTGAAGATACCAGCAATGCGCTGGAGGTGTCCCATTTGGGGCAGGGGGGACAGTTTCTGCCCTCGGGATGGGAGGGAGCCCCCCCCGGCGCCACCCCATCCCCCAAGAGCCTCTACCGGAGGGGGCCCCATCGGTCATCTCCCAGAGCAACTATGGAGGCGCCGACGGGGCATCCCACCCTGGCCGAACCAAGACCCCAGTGTAATAATGAAAGCTCGACACGTTAGATATCTTATAGAAAAACTGTAGGAAAATGGTGGATGAGGGCAATGGGGAAGGGAGAGAAAAAGGGGGGAGGAGGAAGGGAGGGCAGGACTAGTGAGGAACAGAAGGGAAAGGCAGTGGGGAAGGAGAGAAACGGGAGAGAGCAAACGGCACGGCAGAAGGAGGGAAGCATCCCCACCCATCCAGGGACATCCTCCAGTAGGGTCCTATAGTCCTGTGTGGTCGTGAACTCCTCCCAACTGAACCACTTGAGGCGGTGGCTCTCGGAAGATTCGGTTTGCGCTGCAATCAGGCCCTCAAATCTCTCTATCTCTGCCACTCTAATTAGCCAAGAAGAGATAGTCGGGGGTGTTGGGGTTTTCCAAAGTGCGGGGATGCAAGCCTTTGCCGCATTTGCCATCTGGCTCAGGACAGATTGCTGATATATTTTGGTTGGAAACTCCAAGTGGTGGAGGAGGAAGAAAGCCGGATCCCATGGGACCACCTTCTCAGTCATACGCTGCATTGTGTTCCTAACCTTCTCCCAAAATCCCGTCAGTTTAGGGCACGACCAAAATATGTGGAGGAACTCTCCCCTCTCTCTGTTACAATGCCAGCATAGGGGGGAAGCATCTGGGAACCACTTGTGCATTAGGGTTGGGACTCTATACCATCGAGTAAGAATTTTATAATTACACTCCTGGTATTTAGTGCAGGTAGCTGTTTTATGCGCCAAGCGAACAATCCTATCTTTCTGTTTTGGCGTGAGGATGACATCCAGGTCCCTCTCCCATTTCACAAAGGAAGGCAAGGGGTCTAGGTCTTGGGGGCTCACAAGAATTCTGTAAGCGTAGGAAAGAACATGTTGTACGGGCCCCCTCTCTTCACATAGCCTCTCGTACGGGGTAAGTTCCCTGAGCCCTCTGAGCTGTTGCTTAAGAGATGATAGGAAATGGTTTAATTGCAATTTCTGCCAACTGTCCCAACTAGGGAGGTTCCTTGATTGCGCAATTGCATCCAGCGATTCCCATCTCCCTTGTATGTAGAAGTGTCTGACCCTGCCTATCCCCTCCTCCCTCCACCTCTCCGCCGTCCCCCTCTCCATGCCTGGTGCAAACGCGGGATTCCCCAATACAGGGAACAGGGGGGAGAATGCCGGTGACACGCCCTCCAGAGGAAAGTACTTAAGACAGACTTTTAGCGAGGCTCCGATTGTAGGGTGTTTCAATGCCGCACCTAGAGCCTGTCTTGGGAGCTAAGGGAGAGAACTTAAGGGGGAAACTGAGCAACCTTGTTCTATCTGGACCCATTGTTTGTGTTGCTTGTGTCTACACCAATCCACTATTCTCGTCAGGTGTGTGGCAGCATAGTAGAGGCCTGGGTCAGGAAGGCCTATTCCCCCCCCTTGTCCTTCGCCCTGACCAGCAACCTCCTGTTAATCCTCGGGTTCTTTCCCATCCAAATGAATTTAGAGAAAAGGGCCCCCATTCTTTGTAGAAACGTGTTGGGGATAGGAATTGGCAAGGCCTGCATCACATATAGGAGGCGTGGAAGTATATTCATTTTCAGTGCATTACACCTTCCAAACCAGAAAAGCTTTTTAAGTGACCATGCCTCTAGATCTCTAGAGAACGCTCGGAGAAGCGGAGGGAAGTTCAGCGAGAAAATCTTGTCGAGGGACCTGCCCAACTTCGTGCCCAGATAGGTGATGCATTCCTTAGCCCATCTAAAGGGGAAGGCTTTCTGGAGATTAATTTCCCTAGTCGGAATGTTAATGTTAAGTGCTTCAGATTTTTGCATGTTTACTTTATAGTTTGATATGTTCTTATAGATCTCAAGCTCTTTTATGAGATTTGGGAGAGTCACTTCCGGGCTAGTTACAAAAAATAGCAGGTCGTCGGCGAAGGCCGCAACCTTGTATTGACCAGAGGGGAGAGAGATCCCCTGTACATTAGGGTTTTTTCACACTCTACAGAGGTAGGGCTCCAATGTCAGGATAAAGATTAGGGGGGAAAGGGGGCATCCCTGCCTCGTCCTGTTAGCGATGCTGAAGGGCTCTGACAGAAAACCGTTCACCCTTACTGAAGCAGTGGGATGTTGGTAAAGGCTCGCTATCCAGGACTGCATGCAGGGCTCGAACCCAATATGGTCAAGGACCCCGAACATAAAATCCCAGCTTACTCTGACGAAGGCCTTTTCGGCATCGGTCGCGAGAAAGATCGAGGGGGGGGGGGGGGGCCCCCTTCTAGGGCAGCCTGAAGTAGGTTAAGCGCCTTTGCGGTATTATCGCGTGCCTCCCTATGGGGCATGAACCCTACCTGATCCAGGTGTATTACCTGATGAAGGTGGGGAGCCAGGCGAGTAGCGAGAATTTTGGCGAAGAGTTTGATGTCAACGTTAAGGAGAGAGATCGGTCTATAGCTAGAGCAGACTGCCGGGGTCTTTCCTCAGACTCGCCTATCTCTGCCCCCCTACGTTTTGGTTGGCCTGGAGGGATATTGTATAAGGACTGGTAAAACTCCTCGCCAGGTCTTTGTCTGTGTGAACCATGTTTCCCTCCAAATCCCAAGGAGTCGCTCTGGAAAGCAATATACACACCCCTTGACCTCGAGTCCGGGGAGTAACTATGGTAAGAAATTGGAAATACCTTACTCCGCAGGGACGGAGGGTTGGAGGCCTTGAAGTGTGTCTCCTGCAGGAAAGCCACTTGAGCCTTCAGGGCCTTGAAGTTGTTCAAAATCGTTGTTCTTTTTTCAGGGGTGTTCAAGCTTTTCACATTAAAGGAGACCACGTTAGTTTCACCCATTATAATACGTATGGAAAGACCTCAGCAGGGAAGACAGATACCAAGTTTGGAGAGGTTGGTGCCCGGGTATCAGACAGGAGGCGCTGCCTGTCTTGTGCTGGGGAACTCTCCCCTCCCCCCGCCGACCGCAATAATAAAATAGAGAAACGGATAGGGGGACAGGCAAGAGTTAGTAGGAAAGGACTAGAAGACAGAGAGAGTAGGGGAAAGGGGTAAAGTACAAGAGAACAAAAAGGGTGGGAGCGAGGGGGCACAAATAAAGGTCAAATCACGTGCCCAACTAAAGGGCCAGGGGGAACCAAAGCTATGTAGCAAATGCTCTTAGCTTCAAGCCTCCTCTAATAAGAGGAGAGCAGAGCTTGGCCTAAGTGGGGGACTGTGTCTAGCGACAAACTTGGGGGTAAATTCTCCCGGTCTACTGGGCTACTAATCTAAGAAAGAAAGAAACGGGCAGCAACAAACAATAAACAACTGTATATGGGATTACGTTCTAAGTTCCCACGAGCAACAGCCACCTGCCAGTCTCCTCTGCCCGCCGGCAGAGCAAGGTGAAAAGTCGCTCTCATTGGGGCAGGCCGGGGCCTATATAGGGCTACCCCCCAAGGCTAGACAGATTCACAGAGAACCTCTCACCGCCTGCGGTCATCGCAAGACTTGGCTGCACCCGCGGAAAAGCATGAACAAAACGGCTGGTTTAACTGAAACCTAAGACTAGAGAGAGAACTGGAAATGTAGTCCAATACAGCGGTAGGGGCGATCAAAGTTCGTTGTCAGTTGGTCGGGGCCTTCCGTCATTACGGCTTCTTGGTCTGACCGATCTAGGTTGATGGGAGTAGCCTCTGCGTTGCCGCTGTAAGAGAGGTTCAGACGTAGATAATAGCCAATTGGGCACCATCACCGGGTCGCACCCCAAGAAGGAGAAGAGGTTTTCCAAGTCCTGGTAGGTTTTGAGGAAGAACGTGTCTCGCCCCTTAGGACTATCAGGTGGAATGGGAAGCCCCATCGGTACGTGGCACCTGCGTTCCGTATTGCATCTAGTGCCGGCCTCATCACCCGTCTCATCTGCAGCATACGCCTGGAGAGGTCTGGGAGGATGTGAATTCTGGCTCCATCGAATTCCACAGGGCCATGTCTCCACGCCCTCCGCGATATCTCTTCTTTTTCTCTATAGAAATGTACCCTGCATATAACATCAGGTGGGAACGCCGGATCAGGATTGCGCGGACCCAGGGCTCTATGCGCCCTATCGATCTCGATTGGGGTGTCAATGCTTCTGTCCAGGAGGGTGTTAAAAATGGAGGTAATAATTAGTTTCACATCCTCTCCGGACGACGCCTCTGGTATTCCTCTAAGCCGAAGGTTGTTCCTCCTATGTCTGCTTTCCAAGTCGTCGTGCATAAGTTGAAGCTGTAGGATTTGTGAGTTTTGGGCCTCCATCTGCGTCGTCAGGTCTGCGATAGCGGATTTGTTTTTGCCCGGTGAGACGCAACTCTGGAATCAAGTGCCTGAAGCTGGCCCCGCACCTCCGCGATGTCTTTCTTATACGCCATCTTATATCTTGCTATAAGCGCCTTAAAATCTGCTCTTGGGATAGCTTTTAGGAAGGAGAAAGTTTCACTATGGATGTTGCCAGCTGGCGCTGGGCTGACTCGTATCACTCCAGTGCTCTGAGGTGAAGTTGGAGTGCTTGGACCCATTGGAGAAGGGAGAGTAATCTCATTTGCAGGCGAGAACTGCATATTAGGGGGGAGGATTTCCTCATGTGAGTTAGCAGGGGCGGGGGGCTAGGGACGCCGGCGTCCTCTGAGGAAGACCATTCCATAGAGAGATTGTGGGGTGGATAGGTCAGATTTGTTGGCTGGGAGGCTGTAGCACCCGACGCTTATCGGTTCCCAGCATTCCCCCAGGTCTCGGGAGGCTTCTGGACCGTGGGGTTCTTTGTGGGAGACCACTCATGGGGGGTATAGAGGCAGAGGAAACCACCACATGAAGGGGATTTGAGGCATCTGGAGAACCTGCGTTTTTAGTGGTGGGAGTGTAGGCAAATCTGCCAAGGCTTCCCCAGGCAGCTTGTCTCCCCTTCAGCCCATGGGTGGGAAATCGTGGGTCTGCAATCGGGTCCCCTTTAGCTGGGGCATTCAGAGCAGAACCCTCCCCCCTAGCCATTCCCCGCAGAGCCTGGGCCTTCGACTCCTGCTGCAGGTTGGGTGAATATGAATATGGGGCCCCTTGGGTGAGATCAACAAATTTCTCAGAGGGGGGCTGAGAACCCTCCCCATTTCCTCCTTTCTTGGCGTCTCCCGGGGGATTAACTGGTGCCCCCCCCCCCTGAACTGTCCTCCAGGGTCCCCCCAACGCACCTCAGGCCAGCTATCTCACCGAGGGTGTTTCCGGAGTGTGCCGGTGCTGCTTCTCTGCAGCTCTGCAGTCTGACAGCCGCCTCCATCCCCTCGTCCTCCGGCCACTGCGACCGTGAGTTTCTCTCCCCGCTGTGCTCACGGGGCTGATCCTTCGCAGCCGACGCCGCTGACATGATCCGGGATGGGGGCGAGCGCACCCGACTTTCCTCAGTTACGGCCGCCATCTTGGATGTCTGAGCTGCGGCGGTCACCGCTGCTTCGCCTGTCATCTGGCTCCCGTGCTCTCGCAGTGAGCCCGATGATGTGTCTCTCGGCATGCTGTTGCACAGGTGTCCTTCCTCGCCGCTCACAGACACTTCAGATGCAGGTGAAGGAGGTGCCGCCATGAACCCGCTGCTCACGTGCTCCTCGCCGCCATCCATTGTGTCTCTCCGCCGGACACCGCAGGTGTGTGTGACCTCTCTCTCACGGTCTCTTCGCTTGTGTTTCTTCCCAGCCATCAGAAAAGGGAAAAAAGGGACCAAGTAGCCTGGTAAAATCACAGTTAGCCCGTATAATCTCAGGAGCTCTCTCCTCTACGTCCGCACCATTCGCCTGCCAGGCCACGCCCCCGAGACAGCCACTCTTTATTACTAATTAAAGTAATTGTATAATGCAAATTAATTATCATGCCTAGTGGGTAAGGCGGTGTATGGCTTACATCATTCAGTTCGCGGGTATCGGTTTACCTTTCCCTGGTCCAACGGCGTATGCACGAGCTGTCATCCAATCGGAGCCATTAGCCGAATTACATAGACACAGCAGAGAGCACTGATTGTTGCGGGGCGAGGGTGGCTGCATCCCCTGCATCTTCGGGCTGTGTGCATGCTCCTGTCCTAGCTATTCAGACTGACTGGGGCTGGAGCGCACGCAACAATGTAGATGTGCCAGTTTGCACTTCGCATTTAAAGCGGTCCTTCACTCTGAATAGGAGTTTATCTTATATGTTTCCCACACATACAGATTGCTCACATTAAATATCACCCTACATCTACTGTATGTTATGAGCCTTTAAACATCCAAGATGGCGGCTCAAAGAACATCAGGCAGCCTGCAAACAGGAAGTGCTTTTTGACTGTGCTGCTCTGTATTCTGGGATTGCTGACCTTTTCCTGACCCCAGCTCTGCTCTGTCTATAACCCGTCCCTCGTACTTTATCCCACTCTCCTCTCCTCAGTATGTGAGATACTTCTGAGTCAAGATGGCGGCGCCCATATCCTAGAGTCCTTAACAGAGTTGCAGCCCAGTGGGGGAAAGAAATAATAAGTGACTAAAAACTTAAAATATATTAACTTTAGATGCTGGGGAATCGTTTTTAAGGGTTTGGGCTTTTCAATAAATCATGGTGAAGGTCCGGTTTAAGAACATCAGAGCAGTTCGTCAAATTACATGACTGATTGGATGATACCCTATGCATCTTCCGTTGGACAGGGAAGAGGAAGTTTTACTGGGTATTTTGGGGGATTTCACACATTGGGGAGCACAGAACAAAACCCTGGATAGTCATCCTTGGTTTTTGTTTTACTTAGTCATTGTCTCTTTTATATTTTCTCTTCCTGGCTGCTGACCAATCCCTCCTTTTATCTCTTCTTGTCAGTTCTCAGAGCTCTTTCCATCCCTCTGCACACTAAAGGAAAGCCTCATACTAATACAGGCAGTGCTCCCGTGAGGACACTCCCCACAGCCTGGGAAGTGTAGAAATTGGTACAAAAACAAAGTACATTTTCTTTTGTAAACTTCATTGAAAAAGAAAAAACTGGGAGCATGAGGACATTTAGGGCTACTTGGTTAACAGCAGTGCTTGGACAGTGCAATATGTTCTTATAAAATTGTGTAAAAAGCTTTCCACTTCTAACATTATTTTCTCACATTTGTACACTTTATTTCCCTCCCACATCTAGGGAGTGACCCATCAGCAATGGTATTTGGTCAATGACTTTCTTATTGAACCAGTGGATAGGGTAAGAATAATATAGTTAAATATTTATTTTTTCCCTGTAATGAACCCACACATTTATGCTTCATATGTGTTACTTTTAGTGTGAAGCTGTGCAGTTTGACATGAATTGGAAAGTTCCTGCTATTTTATTCTACACAAAGAGAAACTTGAATTCTAAATACAACTTAACAAGTAAGATACATTTGGGGAGTACCCTTTGTTTGTAAAAATACTTTATGCTTAAAGCGGAATTCCAGGCAACACTTCGCTGCTTTGATCCCCATAAGTAATGCTATCCTATAGATTCGTAGTTTTGAAGAAAAAGCCCCACTTGCTGCCATAGAAATCCCTGGTTGCCCCACAATTTTGTCCCATTCTTGATCCTCTGAAGCACACCGCCATCTTGGTTTCTCCCCAGGTGCCAGAAAACCGGAGACCCATAGCTTCTACATAAGATTGACTGCTGTCGCAATCAATCCAAATATATTGGCTGGCGTTCGCCTTTAAACTTGAGTGTCGAGTGTATCCCATAGACGCAGAGTTATAAAAAATGCTCACCTGCTGCCATGGAATCCTCTGGCTTGTCCCCCACGATTTTGTCTCATTCTTGTTCCTCAGATGCGTGCTGCCATTTTGTTTTCTTCCCAGACATCCCTGCGCTTTTGAAACTTACCCAGGTGCAGAAGTGTCTGTCACTTGCAACCTGTTTGCAATACTGCAAGAGCACATTCATCAACAAAGAATGTGAACAAGCATGCAGCTCATTTGTTTACTACAAATTGGCTTTTAATTCATTTTATTGGCCCCTCCCTATATGCTAATTTTTGCTTTTAATGTCTATTGAAACAGCAGGAGAGGGGGGTGCAGGCACCTGGCTGAAAAGAGCTGAGGCACATGGGTAATGGGATTTCAATGCAATACAAAGGGGCCTTATGTCAGCTGCCAGCCATCCTAAGCCTGACTGCTAGCCCACGGGGGTCAATCAGTGAAATGATGGCACTTTATAAACTTTTTTTTTTTTAGCCAAATGGCATTGTGGCTGGGGTTTAATTATCATGCCCCCCATTCATATTGTGACTGGAGTTCCCCCTTTAATCCAAGATTGTATTGTTTTTTTTTTTTTTTTTGTTTCCACACAGTTAAAAATCCAATTGAAGCTAGCGTGTTACTGGCCGAAGCTTCTCTTGCTCGCAAACAACGGAAGTGCCATGCCACTTTTATTCCATTGCTGCTAAATGAGATGCCACAGGCGGGAGAACTAGTGGGTCTGGATGCAGAGTTTGTTACTTTGAATCAGGTAACTCGGCAACACGAGCAGGGGTGACACGTGCTTGTGCTCCTTCTTCTATTATTGGCAGTTTTGAGAAGGTCTGAGTTCTCCTTATGATTTCGTTGTTAAAGTTGTATTTAACTGGTAGTCTGTGGTAAGTTTATCTTAAAAAAAAAAAAAAATAAATAAATAAAAATTGCAAGCCTGAAAGATGGCATACTGCTCAAATTATGAGACCAATAGCTTTTTCGGCAGATCAACTATCTTTTGGTCAATGAAGACAGGACAGTCGAAATGAAAGCAAATATATTGGCTGGAGTTTTAAAATTTGAGTGTAGGTCTGACAAGTTCAAGCTTCTGTGTCTTTTTCATGAACCTCTATTCTTTTACCTACCTCAGGAAGAAGCTGAACTTCGAAGCGATGGCACCAAGTCCACTATAAAACCCAGTCAGATGTCAGTAGCTCGAATCACATGTGTAAGAGGACAAGGGCCTAATGAAGGTGTTCCGTTCATTGATGATTACATTTCCACTCAGGAACAGGTTAGTGGTCTTGTCACCATTAAATATAGATACCATCAAGTGCTTCATGGATGCAAAACTAACTAAAGTCTTGTTTCTTATGTAGGTTGTTGATTACCTGACACAGTACTCTGGAATTAAGCCTGGTGATTTGGATGCCAAGATCTCCTCCAAACATTTAACTACTCTAAAGTCAACATACCTTAAACTAAGGTTTCTCATTGATGTAGGGGTCAAGTTTGTGGGCCATGGTCTTCAGAAAGATTTTCGAGTTATAAATCTGATGGTATGGTTTTAGTTTATTGGATGTTTGGATTTGTTGATATAGGTTTATTTTTAAATAGATGTCCTCTTTCTTTTGATCGAACATATTTTAATATATATGTATGTTTTTGTTTTATAACATAAAAAGATGGGACATCTGTTTTGAAAGACGACCTGTTTTAGTTGGGTTAGAATCAGAGATTTAAGAGAGTGTTGAAATCTCAGGAGACCTTTTCGTCCTTTCTGATATTTAAACATTAAAGAAGAACTTCGACCAGAAATGACCATAGTCCCTCTTCAATATGCAGCAGTGGGGCAGCCTGCTTCGAAATAAAAAATGTCTGCCCAGGTGCTTGCCTCTGGAGATCCTTCTACGGTCTCCTCGGAGCTTGGCCATCGGCCTGCTGTGCTAATATAGGCTGCTTGCGGTCACATAGGAGCGCAACCCAGAAGAGGTGAGTATCTAGGCAAACTTTTTTTTTTTTTTGTAGCGCAGTGCACAGCGGGGTGAGCCTGGTTCCAGCTGCCCACGCAATTGCATGTTATTAAGGGACTATGCTAATTTCTGGCCCGCGTCTCTGTGACTATATGGCTAGTTTAAATGCATAGATGTTAATGGGCTTGTAATGAAGTCTTTGTATTTCCCAAACTCCTGATGAAGATGATTTGTAACTTCTCTGGGGAAATATGTTCTCACCCGTGGTGGGTAAAACTTTCTCCAACAGAATGGCTAGGGATGTCATTGGGGCCAGAGGCTTATTTCCTGCAGATGTATTCCATGTATTTTATAATCCTCCTAAAGATTTGTTTGAGGGGACCTAACTAAAATCAAGGCTTAATTATTTCCCCAGTGGGTTTACATGCTACATTAAAGTTTGCCTAAAGTCACTAGCCTAGTCCCTAGTCCCAGCTGTTGCCCATGCTGAGGATCATGAGTCTGCATTGCATGAGACCTTCTAGTCACCCATCCACTGCAGCAGTAGCCGCAGTCCTACCGCTGTGATTGGTGCAGTTACAAATCTGGAGTTCAGCTGAGCGTTTTTGGGGGTGTTTTCATTGACAGTAGGGTAATAAAAAAAGCAATTTATATTGATTTATGCTTGAAATTGAATCTTGAGTCTTCAACTCTTGAGCCTTCCATGATGAGCAGTTTATTTTATTAGTTAGTATATTCTTAGTATACAGTACGTCCTGCTCCAGATAAGAATCATTACTCTTGGGTATTACTCTGTCAGATGGCGCTGGACTGCAGAGACCGAGAAATTGGCTCCTCCCGGGACCTCCCACAAATCCCCAGAATTTCTCTGCAGTCTGGACTGCGAAGGACAAGGTCTGTTCTCGCAGGTGAGCGGGGCAATTAGGACTATTCCCACCCATTCCATTATTACTGTGCCTCCCAGCCTTGGCTGCGCTGGTCCGGGTGATGGTAGGCAACACCGCTGTCAGGTGCTTAGGAGCGCTGCTCCACCGCAATCCCCCACCAAACGGTAGGCGGTATAGGCCTGTGGTGAGCCTCTATGGGATGCCCCTCCCACACTTTGCCCCTTGCCCCGTCTATCGGTGGGCCCTATGTTAAGTGGCCACTGCCCTCCCTCACTCTCCCTTGTAGCTCTCGGGGGGGTGTATGTGTTATGCGTTGGTGCTTCACTTGGATGGTGTGCTTGTTGACTTTGTTCAGTCTCCGCACTGACTTGGTCGCACTGGTTGCGGCTTGAATATGCCGCCGCCGCGCGCTTCCACTGCGTTCCGCGCTCGTCGGCGGCGGCATTACCTCAGCACCTTCATTGGCTGCTTGTCGCATGTGCTGCTTCGCGCTCTTCGGGGGCGGGGCCTGCGGATGGCGCGTTCCGCGTCACCTTCTCCGCGGCCCGCCCCTCGAGGGATGCTTGGCACCATTTTTTCTCTGGATTCCGTCTGCTGCGTGGCTGGTATCTACCTACCTCGGTCCGTGAGTACCCTTGCGGGGGGTTTTATTTACATCTTCGTTTGTCTTTCAGGCGGGTCGAACTCCATTGGTTTCTCCCGGTCCTACCCCTCGTTTAGTTACTAAACTTTGTGAGGCCTAGTGTGCTAATTACTCCAACTTCCCTAGCGGGCTATTGGGGCATTCCGGGTTGCTGTTATAGCGTGGGTCCCTATCGGCCTATTATGCCGCTATAATCACCATATGGAGGCGTCTCAGGATAATGTGCTCGGGGTTCCTTTGGGACAAGCCCGGCTGTGTGTAGCTTGTGGGGTGTCCCCTACTAGTTGACAATGTGCGGGTCTGTCTGTATTACTTGTGCCCAGCAGGTGATTGCGCTGCAGCCTGGTTTACCAGCGGCTGGACCTGCGCCACGTACGGCTTCACCTACTCCCCCAAGCTTGAATTTAACTCCCATTGAGTTGCATACCAGTGGGGATTCTCAGCCTGATGTGTCTGCTAGACTGGTTAGTGTTGAGAAGTTGCTTGCTAATACCATGGCGCGTAAGGCCTCTGCTAAAAAGCGGCACTTGAAGCCTGATGTCACTCTTTTCCCTATGGAGGCTGAAGAGTTCTTTGAACTGTCTGGTTATACCCCCTTGGAAGAAGGGTAGTTGTTCTCTGACTCGGAGTCATCTGATGAGAGGCCCAGGGGCCATGATGATTCTGGCTCTGACCCCTGGGCCCCAGATGATACTGATAGGCTGTTGGCTCAGATTTTTGAGGTTCTGTCTATCTCTACCCTGGTTGCGGCCCCTAGGCAGCAGGGGAATTGTTTCATACTGCTAAGCCACGTTTAGAGTTTCTTGAGCAGGCCCACTTTAATAACCTCGTGCTCAAGGAATGGGAGCGTCCTAGCAGGCTCTCCGGAGTCCCTAAGAGTTGGGATAAGAGGTATCCCTTTCCTGCTGATGTGGTGAAGCGTTGGTCATCCCCTCCGGAGGTGGATGCCCCAGTCCTAGGATTATCTAACACCTCTGTCATGCATTCCCCTGACTCTACTACGCTGCGTATTGATCAGCTGGCGTTCCATGCCTTTGCCTGTGTGGGGACGGCGCTGCGCCCGGTTTGTGCCTCTGCCATTATAGCGGTGGCGATTAGGACCCTGCTTAGAAGTGTCCTGGATGGTGCCCCTGATGATGTGTCTAGTGAGGAGTTTAATGCACTCTCTCGTTGTGAAGTTTTTGTGAGTTATGTCCTCTCTGCCTTGGATGATACCATTAGGATGTGTGGCAGAGCCTCTGCCCTAGTGGTGGCTATACACCGCTCGGTTTGGCTGCACCAGTGGGCAGCTGACAACGCTGCCAAGAAGGCTCTCACTGGTTTTCCCTTCAAAGGACTACGCCTGTTTGGGGACCGCCTGGACCTGTTTGCTAAGGGAGGCAGGTTACCCCAGCGCAGGAGGCAGTCTCGGCCCTTTCGGGGCCAAGGCTCCTTTTCTTCCCTCTACCGTGGATCCAGACAGGGGAGGGGGGTCTCCTTTACTGGGGCCCAAGGAGATTCCTGGGGTAGGGGCAGAGGACGTGGACGCCCTTGCTCATCCTGGGCCTCCAAGCCTAAGTCTTCTCCCAAGCCCCCTCAGGCATGAAGGGGCGCCCTCACCCATCCGGCTGGGGGACGGCTTCAGCATTTTGCTCACGTCTGGAGGCTTCATGTCTCAGACCAGTGGATTCAGCAGGTAGTGTCCTCCGGTTACAAGATACAAGTTTTCTGCCTGGCCGCCCCCAAGATTCATCAGATCCCGGATGTCTCAGGACCCTATGTCAGCTCAGGCTCTAAATCTGGCGGTGCAAAGCCTTCTGGAGCTGGGGGTCATCTGTCGGGTCCCCTTACGAGAAAGGGGCAAGGGTTTCTATTCCAACCTTTTCACCGTGCCCAAAAGAGATGGGTCAGTCAGGCCAATCCTGGGCTTGAAGATCCTCAACAAATTTGGCAGGTGCAGGCGCTTTCGCATGGAAACTTTGAGCTCTGCTTTCAGTTCCCTGCGTCCAGGGGACTTCATGACCTCTGTGGACATCAAGGATGCTTACCTTCATATTCCTGTTTTTCCAATTCATCAAAGATTCCTCAGGTTCGCTCTGGAGGATCAGCACTACCAATTTGTGGCATTGCCCTTCGGTCTCACTTCAGCTCCCAGAGTGTTCACCAAGGCATTCGCATGCTGCCCTATTTGGACGACATTCTCATCACTTCTCAGTCCCTCCAACAGGCAGAGCTGGATACTCAGCTAGTAGTGTCCACTCTGGAGTCATTTGGCTGGGTGATCAACCATCCCAAGTCTTCCCCGTCTCCCTCCTTGGTGACACCGTTCCTGGGAATGAATCTGGATACAGTTCAGGCAAGGGTTTTTCTTCCTCAGCAAAAGGTGGACAGTCTGCTAGCGCAGGTTCATTTCCTGCTCTCTTGCCCTCATCCCTCCATCAGGCAGGGAATGCAGCTGGTGGGCCTGATGGTGCCGTGCTTCGAGGCGGTCTCTTATGCCCAGTTTCACATGAGGCCTCTGCAACTCCACCTCTTGTCAGTATGGGACAAGGATCCTGCGTCCCTGGACCAGGTCCTTGTTCTGTCCCCCCTAGTCAGGCGGTCATTCTCGTGGTGGCTGGTCTCCAGGAACCTGTTGGTGGGCAGATCCTTTCTGGCCCCCTGCTGGGAGACGGTCACCACGGATGCCAGTCTGACAGGTTGGGGGGGGCATTGGAAGTCCCTGCAGTTCCAAGGGCGGTGGGGCCCTCAGGAGGCCCACACACCTATCAACATTCTGGAACTGAGGGCGATCAGGTTGGTTCTGGCTCTCTTGACCCAACACCTTCTGGCCGGCCTGTTCAGGTACACTCGGACAACCAGACGGCGATTGCCTACATCAATCATCAGGGAGGGACCCGGAGCAAGGGGGCCCTCAAGGAATTGTCTCTGATCCTGGCCTGGGAGGAGGACTGCATATCAGCTGTGTACATTCCGGGGGTGGAGAATCTGCAGGCAGACTTTGAGCAGGGGGACCTCTCGCCTGGGACAATGATCCCTCTGCGACAGGGTGTTTCAATCTCTGTGTCACCATTGGGGCCAACCAGATGTGGATCTGTTTGAGTCCCGTTACAATGACAAGCTCCCGGCCTTTGTCTCCCTGTCCCAGGATCCTCTGGCCTTGGCCACAGATGCTCTAGCAATGTCATGGAAGGACTTTCAGCTCCTGTATGTCTTTTCCCCATTCCCCCTGTTGGGCAGGGTTGTGCGCAAGATAGCTCAGGAGAGGGGGTGCCAGCAATCCTGGTGGCCCCCAGGTGACCAAGAAGAGTGTGGTTCGCAGACAGCAGTTGCAGCTGGCAGTAGATCAGCATGCTCTGCCCAGGGTTCCAGAACTTCTCACTCAGGGTCTTTTACGCCATCCCAATTTAAAAACTCTGGCTTTGACGGCCTGGCTGCTGAAACCTCCATCTTGATGGAAAAGGGGCTGTCTGCCTCTGTTGTTGATACCATGATAAAGGGCTAGGAAGAAGTCTTCTTCTATTTACTATAGGGTTTGGCGTGCCTACATTGACTGGTGTGAGTCTAGGTCTCTCCCCTGTCGCGTGTTCTCTATTCCCAGGATCCTGGAGTTCCTACAGCATGGGTTGGAGCTGGGACTTCAACTCAGTACTCTGAAGGGCCATGTCTCTGCCCTGGCTGTTTTCTTCCAGAGGTCCTTTGCCCAGCATTCTCTGATCAGGACTTTTTTCCATGGAGTTACTCATGTGCGTCCCCCACCTAAGCCTATGTTGCCTGTTTGGGATTTGAACTTGTTGTCTTTTTGGTGGCTATCACTTCTGTTAGGCGTGTGTCTGAGTTGGCGACGCTTTCCATCCAGCCCCCCCTACTTTGAGAGACACCAGGACAAGGTGGTTTTTCGCTTCAAGACAGATTTTCTGCCTAAGGTCGTGTCTGCCTTTCATCTGAATCAGGACATTGTTCTTCCTTCCTTGTGCCCTAATCCTAGTAATGCTAAGGAGAGGGTTTTGCATTCCTTGGATGTGGTTAGGTGTCTGAAGTACTAGTGGCTACTGCACTTTTCAGAAAAACTGATGTTCTTTTTGTGGTCCCTTCTGGTCCTAGGAAGGGTTTGGCTCCTGCTAAATCTTCTATCAGCAAATGGATCCGTCAGGCTGTGATTCAGGCCTACTCTGATAAGGGGAAGAATCCTCCCCTCCGCCTTACTGCTCATTCTACTTGTGCTATTGGTGCCTCTTGGGCTTTTCAGCACTAGGCTTCTGTTGAACAAGTTTGCAAGGCAGCTACTTGGTCTTCTGTTCAACCTTGTAAAACTTTGAAAAGGTATGATGTTAGGGCCTCAGCTGATTCTGCTTTTGGCCGCAAGGTTCTGCAGGCGGCAGTGGTCTGACCTGTCTCTTGTTATCTTTGGGGATCCCACTCTACTTTATGGACACTGCTATTGGATGTCCCAAGAGTAATGATTCTTATCTGGAGCAGGACGTACTGTATACTAAGAATAATACAATTCTGTGATTACTCACCTGTAGAATTGATATTATGAGTATACAGTACGTCCTGCTCCACACCACCCTTGGTTTGCATTATCCTTGGATCCCCTGTATGGTGATTATTACCATTGTTTTATAGTTACTAGTTGGTTCTGTTATTCTCCCGGCTTCTCGTTAACTGCTTTTCAATGCTGGGGATTTGTGGGAGGTCCTGGGTATTTGAGGGGCCGGGAGGAGCCAATTTCGCGGTCTCTGCAGTCCAGCGCCATCTGGCGGAGTAATACACAAGAGTAATGATTCTTATCTGGAGCAGGACG
Organism: Gastrophryne carolinensis; assembly: GCA_027917425.1. Lineage (NCBI taxonomy): Eukaryota > Metazoa > Chordata > Amphibia > Anura > Microhylidae > Gastrophryne > Gastrophryne carolinensis. The sequence continues at coordinate 163,340,244 of CM051236.1, forward strand.
TACTGTATACTCATAATAACAATTCTACAGGTGAGAAATAAAAATATAATTCTGTGATTAATGTTCTCATCAGAAGGGTTAGATGTTTCTAATTTTCTTATTCAGAAAAAAAGTAAGATGGCAAGGAAATCGGGAAGATTCCTAAATCAGGGAGATTCTTAAAAATGGAGAAAAATAAGGAATCAAGCTTTTTAAAGAAGCCTTCAGAGCTATAACTGTAGATAAGGCTAAAAGAATTGCCTTCAGGTCTTTTTACATCCCTTTCATCCGATGATTTCTTCAACTTTTCTTTTCAGATTCCCAAAGATCAGGTCATTGATACAGTGTACTTGTTTCACATACCTCGCAAGAGAATGATCTCTCTCCGATACTTGGCATGGTATTTCCTTGGTAAGTTTTTTTTTATTTTTTTTATTTTTTTTTTTTTTATATTCACCACCAGATGGCTCATGGATCAGCTCATTAGGTCTCCTTATAAGCCAGTGGTCCCAATCCTTTTTTACCCCGAGAGGCACATTCAGCACCAGAAGCTTGTCATGAGCCACATTCAGTGCAAAGAGACCGTAGAAGCCATATAAACAATACAGAACAGGAACCAACTGGAAACCGTTCCAAATAACCTTCCACTGATTATATGTGTGACAGTGCGGTGGTGTTCCAGTGCTGCGGCATCTCCCGCCAACATATGTGCACACACCTCCAGCAAATCTCACAGAGAACGATGCATAAAAGGCAGATCTTCTGCGTTCCTATGGCCAATGTAACCACTAGCAGCGATTAGGACTTGCGTGAACGTGAACGTGCAGTTGTGGCTGCAGCACCCACGGGGTACCACAGGAATGCAAGAGTGCGTTCCGTGGGCTTCTTAAAAAGAAATGAGAACCACCCTAGAGTCTAAACGAAACCAGGGAAGCTGTTTTTTTATCTTCTAATTTTGGATTCCCTGCTGTGTGAACCCCCATAAATATACTGATGTAGACTGATTTCCCGTGGTACATCCCTGGGCCACATCCCCACTTTACCATTAACTGTGGTTGTATACATGCGTGCCAGGCATTTCTGAATGGGCAGCTTTCCTACCAGATCTGGCGTCAGAACTGACATCAGGTTGGCTAAGAAAGGCATGAATAAGATTGCAAGCGTTGATTGTGTTGAGGGATAACTAGAAGGTAAGTATTTGAGGAAACACGCCGTGTGGCACGAGTTGGATAACAAATACAGAACCCTGGGCCTATTGGGGTACCTGCACACTCTGGCCCCTAGGAGGTGTCTGCAGAGAAGATCTACAGTGTGACAATGGAAAAATGTGTACGGTCATCTAGCTCCTGCCAGCTAGAGGTGCTGATCCCAGCCTCCAGGGTCTCCTAATCAAAAGCTATAGGTAGCACAGAGATGTGAAATGGGGCAAAGTCATGAACGTCTAACCCTGCTGCTACATCACTATGTACTGTAATGAATAAGGACATGCAAACAAGTTTGGACAAAGGCTGGGGTCTGTAGAGCTGTGCGGTGTCTTCTCCTGGCAGTGCCCCCCTGGCTGTGGTTGTGTGAGTGCTTTGAGTGCTGCACTCCTCTCATCACCCTTTACTTGCAATCCACATAGAAGGAGGCTATGAGCTACATGGGGGATGGTTGGGGATCATGGTTAGAAGACATGCTTTAAATGCATGATTTAAAGTCTACTTATTTATGAAATGTGAAATACTCTTTAAAGCACTATGAATGTCTAGTGCTGGTCTCGTGTGTATATGACACATGTTTTTACTTTGTACTGTAGATCTTAAGATACAAGGAGAAACCCATGATAGTATTGAGGATGCAAGAACGGCTTTGCAGCTCTATCGCAAATACTTGGAACTTAGTCGTAATGGCACAGAACCAGAAAATTTCCGAAAAGTCTTAAAGTCTCTTTATGAAAAAGGTCGAAAGATGGACTGGAAGGTCCCAGAACCAGAGAGTCAAAGCAGCCCAAAAAGTAATGTCGGTGTGATTCTTCTTGACCCTGACCCCAGTGATGACTTGACTTCACTTCAGTGACTTACCTTCTCTTCCTCCTCCCCCCCCCCCCCCACTCCCAAACACACCTACCACAGCTTTTTTTTTACTTTCTAATCCAATTTCTTGCTTTTTGAAAGAATGTCTGGAACATGCAGCATTTGTTAAGAAAGGCCCTAAGACCTTTACATACCCCTTCTTAAATTCCACTTTTGATTGGAAAGAACTTGCTTAATGAATGTTAATATGAATATTTGCCAAGGAGAGGGGCTTATAAGTAATGCATCTTAACATAGGGCCACCATTTGGACATGATCCTTCCTAGGGGAGTAGCCCCACAAATGTCATCTTGATAAAATATGTGGTGAGGAAATTTTTAGTATACCCATTCCAACATCCAAAGCTCTAAAAGGGCTCCCCTAACTTGTTTCTACCACCTATCTTGTCCTTGATTTTCATAATTACAGCTTCCTAAACCAAAGACTGCAGGCTTAGAAGCTGAGAGAATAGCGATGTGCATAGATTATAATTTGAAGCTGGTAACTGGAAATGGCTTCACTGGTAAAAAAAAAAAAAAGACAGGAACAGCAGGTGACCTTTCAATTTTATGGTTTTAATGTGATGGTGGTGTCACTTCTATTTTATTTTCGTTAGTATGGACCTTTTGTGTACTTAGTATGTGTTTGCAGCTGACACTGATTCAGTGTTTTTTTTAATTATTTTTACAGAATTGTCTTATTTCTGTTTTGATGTTTCGGGGGTTTTCTTTACTGTATTTGCTTAAACAATTCACTAGGCTGTGGTTAAGCGGAGGCGGTACCAAAAGATAAAAATTTTTTGTAGTCTGTCTTATGGCACCTTTCGCTATTACCTTTTTGGGGAGCATCTTGCAGTCATGGCTTAATTTATGCTCGCTAGTAACTCCACTATATTGCAGTTTTCCCAAACCTACTCTGCCAGCAAGCCATGCCTTGGTGGCTTTCCCTGCAGGTAACTTTAGAAAATGATTGATGTGCGGAATACCACAGCTATGTGAAGATACCTTCTTATACCTGCACTACAGTAAAGACACATGGAGCGGGTAGTAGGTAAGTGGGCAGTGCATCCCTGATCTGCGGCCTGACTGTAAAGTTTACAAATATGGACTTTTCAAGAGGCTGTAAAGTTTCAAAACTCAAACCACCTCCCTCTCCCAGCACTTGGCCATTAAAGCAAAAAAAAAAAAAGTACTTCTGCACCCCACTGCAAACCCAAGGCATGGGATCGAGCTTTGCTAGAGAATGTTTGTTGTCCTTCAGGCCCCACGGAGGGTCCTCCCACCCCCTGGGGGTAAACAAAATCTGAACAGAGGTTAAAACCCCACCCCTTCCTCTCCCCTCAGTTCTTTGTGTTTCCTCCCTAAGGAACCACTGGACATATAGGCTGCAGCCAATTTTTTTTTACGAAAAGAAGCCCCCTGACCCCAGACCACTTTAACTTCAGGTGCAGTTCACCTAAGGGGTGGCAGTCCCTCATAGTCAGACAGTTGTGCTGTCCCCTTTTAAATTATGGCTGGTGGCGGCGGATGATGCTAATGCATTTGCCCGGAGGAACCTGTGCTGGCTTACCGGAACTTCCAGTCGTAGGCGGCCCCGGTCCTTTTCTTCGCCTGGGGGAGGAGACTTGCTCTGAGCTGGCGGTGCTCTTATGTCACTTCCGGGCACAGTCTCTACATGAGGGGCGACCCGAAAGTGTATGCAGCATCTGTTCTACAGCCACTACACAGGCTGGGATAGATCCTGGATGGGGAAAGGCAGCCCACAGCAGTATGAAGCCTCTCAGCCCACTAGAGGTCCGCGATCTCAGGCAAAGGAATCCAGGTGCAGGCAGTGTATTACTTAGCCTTAAAGCGGAGCTTCACCCTGAATAAGAGCATATGTTATATGTTTCCCACACCCTGTACATACAGATTGTTCACATTAAAAATCATCCTACCTGCATCTACTGCATGTTATGAACCTTTAAACATCCAAGATGGAGGCTCATGGAGCATCAGGCAGCCTGCAAACAGGAAGTGTCTCCTGACTGTGCTGCTCTGCATTCTGGGATTGTTGTCTTTTTTCTGACCCCAGCTCTACTCTGAGCAAAGCACAGCTATATCTCCACCCCCTGCACTTTACCCCGCTCTCCTCTCCTCAGTATGTGTGATGCTTCTGAGTCAAGATGGCGGCGCTAGAGTCCTGAACAGAGTTGCAGCCCGGTGGGGGAAAGAATAAGTGACTAAAAACTTAAAATATATTAATTTTAGAGGTTAGGGAATAGTTTAAGGGTTTGGGCTTTTCATTAAATCATGCTGAAGGTCCGGTTTAACACTTCATGCAAAATGCCACAGGAAAAGCTGGTAATGTAAAAATCCGGTTTTAATATTTTGCTGTTTATGCTGATATGGGAGGTAGGTATACAGAACTTTGGTATTATATATTCTTAGTATACAGTACGTCCTGCTCCAGATAGATTACTTACACTTGGGTTATCCTCCGCCAGATGGCGCTGCACTGCAGAGACATGTAAAACAGGCTCCTCCCGGCCCCTCAAATACCCGGGGACCTCCCACAAATCCCCAGATTTCTCTGCAGTGCTTACTGCGAAGACATGAAATTATCACTCTGTCGCACGTGAGCGGGGCTATTAATGCCTGCGGCCCTGTTGGACTATTCCCACCCGTCCTTCGTGTGATGTGCCTTCGTGTGATGTGCGCTGGTCGGGTGAAGGTAGGCAGCACCATGTGTTCTTAAGTAGCGCTGCTCCACCGCAGTCCCCCACCTAAGGGTAGGCGGTATAGGCTGATGGTGAGCCTTTATGGGATGCCCCTCCCGCATTATTGTCCCATGCCCTGGTAGCGGTGGGCCCTGTACAAAGGGCCGCCATCCTCCGTCATTCTCCCTGTAGCCTTCGGGGGGAAAAGAAAGGGGGGGGGTGTGTGTGGATGTCAGTGTTTTGTGATTACGTGCATATGGCCTTTTGTAATGTCTGCTTGGACTAGTATATGTGGTGTCAACCGCCGCGCTGACTTGTCTTTTTACACTGCAAATGCCGCCGCCGCGCGTGCCTTTTCCTTCATTATGGATGTTCCGCGCCAGGCGGCGTTACCTCAGACGCTTCTGCGTCCTTATTGCCTTCTTGTCGGTTGGACTTTGCGCTATTCGGGGGGGCGGGGCCTGGCCTGGCGCGCCCCGTGTCACGGCTCGCTCTTGCCCGCCCTTCGAGGTACTCGGCGCCATGTTGTCAGGTCGCGCGCGCGTGTGACGTTCTTACTTACCGTGGTCCGTAAGTGCCCTCGCGGGCGGCTTTATACTCATTGTAGTGTGTTCGGTTCTGACACCCCTTCTTCTCCTTGTGTCTTTCAGACGGGTGAATCCATTGGCTTCTCCCGGCCCGGTGTAGTTGATAGTCGGGCCTTCTAAAATTACTCGCACTTCCCTAGCGGGTCATTGGGGCATCCAGGGTTGCTTTATAGCGTCAATCCCTACTGGCATATTGTGCCTAATAACCACCATATGGAGGCATCTCAGCATAATGTGACCGGGGTCCCCTGTGGACAGCCCCATGCTGACGCCGACAAGGCATGGGTCTGCGTACCCTGTGCTGAGCAAGCGCTGGCTTTGCAATCTGGCCTGCCAGTGGCTGCACCTCGTTTTCATTACTCCCCCCAGCGTAAATTTCTCTCCTGTTGAGTTGCATACTTGTGGGGATTCTCAGCCTGATGTGTCTTCTAGACTGCCTACTGCTGAACAGATTATTGCGAGGTCTTTAGCGCGTAAGGGCCCTGGTTAAGAAGCGGCACTTGACGCCTTATGTTACTGTTTTCCCTATGGGATCTCAGGAGTTTATGAATTGTGTGGCTATACCCCTTCTGATGGAGAGCTCTTTTCTGACTCAGGCTCATCTGATGAGAGACCAAGGGGTCATGACAATTCTGGCTCTGACCCCTGGGCGCCGGATGACAGATTATTGTCCCAGATCCTTGAGTTTCTGTCTCTCTCTCTCCCTGGTGAGGCTCACAGGCAAAGAGGGGAGCGTTTCCATACAGCAACATCACGTTTTGAATTTCTAGAGCAGGCACAGTTCCATACCCTTGGGCTCAAGGAATGGGAGTGCCCCAGTGAACTTCCCGGGGTTCCAAGGGATTGGGATAGGAAGTATCCTTTTCCACTTTAGGTGGTTAAATGTTGGTCATCCTCCCCCGAGGTGGATGTCCCGTTCATAGGACTGTCTAACACCCCTGTCATGCATCCCCCTGATTCTACTACCCTGCGGGATGCTGAGGACCAGCGCATTGACCTGCTGACCTCCCACGCCTTTGCATGTGCGGGGACGGCGCTGCGCCCAGTCTGTGCCTCTGCCATTACTGCTGTGGCCACTAGAACACTCATCAGAAATATGCTTGATAGTGTCCCTGATGATCTCCCTTGTGATGTGTTTAATGCACTCTCCAGTTGCAATGTGTTTGTAAATTTTGTCCTAGTAGCATTGGATGACACCGTCAGAATGTGTGCAAGAATTCTGCCCTCCTGGTAGCTATACATCGCTTTGTCTGGCTGCGATAGTGGGGTGCTGACAATGCTGCGAAGAAGGCCCTTACTGGGCTTCCTTTTCAGGGGCTACGCCTGTTTTGGGCCCGTCTAGACCTGTTTGGTAAGAGAGGTAAGTTACCCCAGCGCAGACGGCTGTCTCGGCCCCTTCGGGGCCAGGGCCCCCCTCCTACCCCCTACCATGGTGCTAAACAGGAACCAGGGGTGTCCTACGCAGGGGCTCGCGCAGATTCCTGTCCCAGGAGCAGAAGACAACACCCTGGCTCCTCCGGGGGGGCTAAGCTCAAATCCTCTCCCAAGTCCCCTCAAGCATGTTGGAGCGCCCTCGCCCGTCTAGGTGAGGGGACCGCTGCGGCACCTTGCTCAAGTCTGGAGGCATCACGCCTCAGACCGGTGGATTCAGGAGGTAGTGTCCTCCGGCTACAAGATAGTTTGCTGTGCGGTCTCTCCCAAGGTTATCAGGTCCCGGGTACTCCTGGTCCCTGCTTCTGCTCAGGTGTTGGCGCAGGCCGTCTAAGGCCTGCTGGGTCTGGGGGTCATTTGCAGATTTCCCTTAACAGACAGAGGCAAGGGACTCTACACCAACCTTTTCACAGTTCCCAAAAAAGATGGGTCAGTCAGGCCCATTCTGGATTTACAGATCTTCAGCAAATTGTCAAGTACAGGCGCTTTCCTCATGGAAACTCTGCGCTCGGCCATCTGCTCCTTGCGCCCCGGGGGCTTCATGCCGTCTGTGGATATCAAAGATGCTTACTTTCACATCTTTGTGTTTTCAGGACACCAAGATTCCTCAGATTCACGTTGGAAGATCAACACTGCCAATTTGTGGCCTTGCCATCTGGCCTCTCTTCAGCTCCCAGAGTGCTCACCAAGGTGCTGGCAGGGGTGATGTCGCTGTTGAGGCCAAGGGGCGTCCGCGTGCTGCCACTACCTGGACGTCCTCATCACTTCCCAGTCTCTACATCTGGCAGAGTTGGATACTCAGCTGGTGGTGTCCATTCTGGAGTCATCTGGATGGGTGATCAGCCACCCCAAGTCCTCACTCTCCCCTTCCTTGGTAACTTCATTCCTAGGAATGAATCTGGACACAGTTCAGGCAAGGATATTCCTTCCTCAGCAGAAGGTGGACAATCTGCTTGCACAAGTTCAGTTCCTCCTAGCTGTCCCCGTCCCATCACCAGGCAGGGGAGGCAGCTGGTGGGTCTGATGGTGGCGTGCTTCAAAGTGGCCCTTTGTGCTCAGTCCATCTTGGGGCTTCTGCAAATTCTCCTATTGTCTGTATGGGACAAGGACCCAGCATCCCTGGACAGGGTCTGTGTGTCTTCCCCCCTGGTGAGGAGGTCCCTCTTGTAGCGGATGGACTCAAGGAACCTATTGGGGGGTGGAACCTTCTTGCTCCTTCCTGGGAGACGGTCACCACGGATGCCAGTCTATCAGGTTGGGGGGGTTCTTCTGGAGGTCCCTGCGGTTCCAGGGGAGGTGGGGCCCTTAGGAGGCCCATTCACCTATCAATGTCTTGAAGCTGTGAGCGATCAGGTTAGTGCTGGTTCGTTTGACTACTCATCTTCAGGGCCTGCCAGTTCAGGGGCGCACGGTCACTACTTCAATCATCAGGGAGGGACCCGGAGCAAGAGGGTCCTCCAGGAAGTGTCTCTGATTCTGATCTGGCTGGAGGCCAATGTTCCCTGCATTTCAGCGGTATACATTCCGGGGGGGGGGGGGGGGCCCTCTGCAACAGGGCGTTCCAATCTCTGTATCACCGTTGGGGCCAACCTGATGTGGATCTGTTTGCGTTCCGTCACAATCACAAGCTCCCGGACTTTGTCTCCCTGTCCCAGGATCCTCTGGCCGTGCCATGGATGCCTTAGTAATGTCATGGCAGGACATTCCGTTTTCTGTATGTCTTTCCTACATTCCCCCTGCTAGGCAGGGTTCTGCGCAAGATTGTTTTGGAAGGGGTGCCAGTGATTCTGGTGGCCTCAGGTGGCCAAGAAGAGTGTGGTTCGCAGACGTGGTGCAGATGGCAGTAGATCAGTTCTTTCTGCCTGGAGTGCCAGATCTGCTCACTTAGGACCCCTTACGCCATCCCAATTACAAACTCTGGCTTTGGCGGCCTGCCTGCTGAAACCTCCATCTTGATGGAAAGAGGTTTGTCTACCTTGATGGTTGAGTCCATGGTGAAGGCTAGGAAGATGACTTCTTCTTCCATCTGTTATAAGGTATGGCGTACCTACATTGACTGGTTGAGTCTTGGTCTCTTCCCTGTTGGGTGTTCTCAGTTCCCAGGGTTCTGGAGTTTTACTGCATGGGTTGGAGTTGGGTCTCTAACTCAGTACTTTGAAGGGTCAGGTTTCTACCCTGTCTGTCTTCTTTCAGAAGTCTTTTGTTCAGCATTCCTTGATTAAGACTGCTTTTAGGGGGTTACTCATGTGTGTTCCCCACGACAACCTATGGTCCCTGTTTTGGGATTTGGAATTGGTCTTGCCTGCCTCGCAGGGTGCTCCCTTTGAACCTGTGCAGGATGCTGCCTTGGACATTCTTACGCTCAAGGTTGTGTTTCTGGTAGCTATCACTTCTGTCAGGCGTGTGTCTGAGTTGGCGGCGCTGTCCATTCAGCCCCCCTACTAGGAGAGGCACCAGGACAAGGTGATGTTTCGTTTCAAACCTGGTTTTCTGCCTAAGGTAGGGTCTGCCTTCATTTGAATCGGGATATTGTTCTTCCTTCTTTGTGCCCTAACCCTAGCAATGCTAAGGAGAGAGTTTTGCACTCTTTGGATGTGGTTAGGTGTCTGAAGTACTATCTGGTGGCTACTGCACCTTTCAGGAAAACCGATGCTTTTTTTGTGGTCCCTTCTGGTCCTAGGAAGGGTTTGGCTCCTGCCAAGTCTACTATCAGCAAGTGGATTCGTCAGGCTGTGATTCAGGCCTACTCTGCTAAGGGCAAGAATCCTCCCTTCCGCCTTACTGCTCATTCTACTCGTGCTATTGGTGCCTCTTGGGCCTTCCAGCACCAGGCTTCTGTTGAACAAGTTTACAAGGCCGCTACTTGGTCTTCTGTTCATACCTTTTCAAAGTTTTACAAGGTTGACGTTAAGGCCTCAGCTGATACTGTTTTTGGCCGCAAGGTTTTGCAGGCGGCAGTGGTTTAAACTGTCTGCTGTTACCTTTTTTATTGGGGATCCCACCCTACTTTATGGACACTGCTATTGGATGTCCCAAGTGTAAGTAAGCTATCTGGAGCAGGACGTACTGTGAAATATTCACCTGTAGAATTGGTATTATAAGTATACAGTACGTCCTGCTCCACCCCACCCTGGTTTTTGCATTATTCTGGATCCCCTGTATGGTGATTGTTATCATTGTTATGGTTACCAGTTTTTGGGTGGTTAAATTCTTTTGGGTGGTTAAATTCTCCCGGCTTCTTGTTCACTGCTTTTCAATGCTGGGGATTTGTGGGAGGTCCCCGGGTATTTGAGGGGCTGGGAGGAGCCTGTTTTACATGTCTCTGCAGTGCAGCGCCATCTGGTGGAGGATAACCCAGGTGTAAGTAATCTATCTGGAGCAGGACGTACTGTATACTTATAATACCAATTCTACAGGTGAATATTTCACAGAATTGTATTTTTCTTGTCTCATCTCTATCCTTATCCTTTACTTTGGTTGGATTAGACTAAAAGGACCGAATGCAATACCGGAGACAAAGATCCCTCAAAAGAGAAGCCCAAGGATCCTAAACTCATTAGATGCTGTGACTCCCCCAGGATCCTAGACCAATAGTATCCCTTACTGCTTCTATCCCTTCTGCAGACGCCCACATTTCTGGGCCTGTTCAATTTGAAACCGCATCAGAGGTAGTGGCGGAGAGTCAGGATGAACTCTCATCTGAGGACTCCCTTAACATGGGTATCCAGTTGGTCACATGGGGAATCAAGACTGAGGATAAGCCCTTATCCATCCAGTATAGATGGAACAAAGTATGGAAATGTGGCTCAATAACCTGAAGGGTTATATGGAGAATGACACTCCTAAGGAAAGTATTCTTGAAACCTTACCTACTCTCTTTATAGCTGTTTCTTTCTAAGCGAATACCTCAGAGGAGACCATCAGAGCCACATCTAAGTCAACCGCTTGTATAGTCTGTGCCAGAAGAGCACTTTGGCTTTTAACATGGTCAGGAGACCTGGTTTCCAAAGCTAACCTGTGTGGAATTCTATTTCATGGTAATCTCCTGTTTAGAGAAGATTTAGATACTATTCTGACTTGTTCTAGTGAAGCAGGTAAGAAATTTCCAAATAAGAAAAGGAAAGCTCAAAACTGCCTTATGGAAGTTTTGGCCCTAGTATTAGTGCAGTTTCAGGGCAGACAGAATTAGCAGAAGATGGACACAGATAAGGCCGCAAAAAAAAGGATAGTCCCAGAGGGCCCCAAGTCCTGACAAAGACTACCTGGTAGGGGAGATGCTCGTCTGGTTTGTAGCCGCCTTGAGAGCATCCCTCAATGTTTTTCTAGTGACGAAATTACCAAGTGACACAAAAAAGAGGGAAGCCATTCCGCTATTCTTACAAGAACTTTTTCAAAAGAATTCGATAGAAGTAGTCCCGTCCCATTCTGAGGGGCAGGGGTTCTATTCTCTCGTTTTTCCTGGTGCGAAAACTATAGGGAAGTTCTCGAAGGATTATTACAAGAACTTTTTCAAAAGAATGCAATTGAAGTAGTCCCGTCCCATTCTGAGGGGCAGGGGTTCTAGTCTCTCGTTTTTCCGGGTGCAAAATCGGGAAGTTCTCGAAGGATTCTGAACCTGCAAATATTAAATCTTTTTATCACATACAAATATTAAATCTTTTTATCACATACTAAAATTTCATTCTGAAATTTCTGAAATTTTTGTATTTGGTAAGGTACATTCTCATGGAGCAGGCTCTTTTGATGAATTTAGACCTGCAGGATGCTTATTCCAGTTCTGCCTTTAAATCACAAATTTCTGAGATTTGCAGTACAAACAGACCAGGGATTTTATCACTACCATTACATGGCTATACAAAGATATTGGCGGAACCTATGGCACACCTCAGACAGGAGGAAATTATAATTATTCCTTACCTGAAAGATTTACTTGTGCTAAACAGGTCAGAGGAATTGCTACTAGCAGACTTAGAAGAAGAGTCTTCTCTAAGAACTTTAGGCTGGATTGTCGATTTAGAAGAATCAAATCTGGTACCTAGCCACTGTTGCAGATTCCTAGGGTAAGATCTAGACAGTATCTTTCAAAATATTCTGCTCCTGCAGGATAAAATCCACAAGATCGTGGCAGTGACCAAGAAATTCCTCAAGGCCCCAAGGGTTTCTCTGAGAAATCATGACCTTTCTCGGTCTCATGACTGCCGCAATTCCCGTGGGCTCAAATTCACATGAGAACCCTGCAGAAATATATCACATTAGGACAAGTCCCCAGACTCATTGGCTGAAAAGGTTCAAATAGAGGAGCATGTACTAGAGGAGCATTGGTGGACAGATCCAGTAATATTAAAAAGGGAAGACTGGAGACAAAACAAGGCGGTTAAGCTAGCATTGGATACTTTTTTTTACCAGTAATGTCAAGCAGTATCCAAGGCGGTTAAGCTAGCATTGGATACATTTTTACCAGTAATGTCAAGCAGAGATTTTCAGATCCCATCCTACAATGCTTATACAGTAGCATATCTAAATCATCTTGGTGGGACCTGGTCTTTGTCCCTAATAAAACTCTCAAATTCCATTATGTTTCCTCTACAGAAACAGGCCCTTGGCAGTTCATTTAAAGAGTACACTGAACACAGTTGCAGAATTTTTGAAGTCTGGTCGGGGTACAACAGACTGAGTGGTGTCTAAACCAGGAAGTTTTCCCTTCAAGATTGTTGAGGCCTTCCCCAGATAGACCTCTATGCCAGTGCCAACAATTCAAAATGCTAGATTTTTTACTCACTGATGAGGGAGGATGGTGCCCTAGCAGTCAATGCCCTGGCTCATCCCTGGAATTTTCGCCTAGCTTCTGCCTTCTCTCCTTTTCAGGTCACTGCCGCAAGTAATCTGGAAGATGGAGCAAGAAGAGGTCAACTTTATCCTCATAGCTCCACTAGTTGAGAAGATCCTGGTTTTCAGAACTGAAAATGATGGTGAATAAGGGGCCATGGCATCTACCAAATATTCATAATTTGCTTCATCGGGGTCCCATTCTGCATCCAGAGCCAGCAAAGCTTGAACTGACAGCATGGATCTTGAAGGGGCCTTCGGGCAGATTGATCAAGACTCTATTGAACAGTTGTAAATTGACCACCAGACGCATCTATGCAAAGGTTTGGAAATGTTTTTCTTCATTTTGAGAGACCAAACAATGTATCTGCAGTCCTCTAATTCCTGCAGGAAGGATTTGAGAAGGGGCTAGCAATAAGTATGCCAAAGACTCGGGCTTCATTCAGCTGAAACAATATCGGCTTAATAGGTTCTTTAAAGCGATTACCCGTAAAGGGACAGCAATTTTTAAATGTTTTCCTATGTTGGACTTAACTGACAGGTTGAAAGAGTTATTGGAATCGCCATTTGAGCTACTGGAGGAAGTTCCAGAAAAGTGGCTGTGTTTGAAATTTTGTTTTCTGAGGGTAAGTAAGCTGCAAGCTCTGTCGATGAAGGAACCCTACTGCACAATTGTTCCAGATAAGGCCAAACTGAGACCCGATCCTTTATTTTTGCCTAAGGTTGCTACGTCTCTCAATAGTTCCCAAGACCTAGTGTTCCCGATTTTACCTGCTACGGCAGGAACAGAAGACTATCTCCCACTATTAGATGTAAGAAGAGCTCTAATCATTTATTTAGAGAGATCTAGAGTAGCGAATAGTAATTATTATTAGTTGTTTATTAGTTATTAAAAATAATTTTCAGCGGCAAGAGAAGATGCATAAAATAGACTATTGGTGCTTCTACATCCAGAGTAGTTCCTCCTCCACAGGTCTCGGCACATACAACGAGAGCCATGTTGGCTTCCTGGGCAGGGAAGACAGGTGCTTCTATAGAAGAGGTCTGTAAAACGGCAATGTGGTCTTCACCCCACACCTTCCTCAAACACTAATAGACTAGATCTCCTTTCTGCAAAACAGTCCTTTTGGTAGAAGGATCATACTGGCAGTTTCCCACCCACCCCTAAGGTATAATTACTTGTTAAACCTCTCCGTGGGTCGTCCTGAAGGACGAAGGAAGAGAATCCCCGCTTACTTATTGGTAATGTTTTTTCTACGAGTCCTTCAGGATGACCCCTTAGTTCCCTCCCATTAGTATACCTTTATGTTACCTGATTAAGACTGAGGGGAGGAAGGGGTGGGGTTTTAACCCCTGTTCAGTTTGTGTTTCCTCCCAGGGGATGGGACCACTCTCTCTGTGGGTCGTCCTGAAGAACTCATAGAAAATACAATTCTGTGAAACTCACCTGTAGAATTGTTTTTGTATCCATCCAGTCCAGGCCGTCCCACCAATTGTGAAGATGTCGGGACGACCTGGACTGGATAGAAGAGAAAACACGGTTACCGGTATGTCTAACAGGGTTTTTTTTATTGATATAACGACCCTCCAGAGAAATGTACCGTAGGTAACCGAGGTTGTTAGTTATTCGCCCACATGTTTCTAAAACTAACTTTTATGAATATTCTGATCTAAATCTTTACTCGACAGTGTTTTATAATGATGTGATAGCATGCAACCTACTTCTTTGTTCGTGTTTTTTTTTTTTTCTTTAGCATTAATATAGCAGTGTTGTGCAATTTGTACCTAATGCTTCTCAATTTTGTTTTATCCACAGATGCACCAGCGTTTTCTACTTTGGGGGGACTTTAATGTCCTTTTTTTAATTTTCTTTTTATGAATTTGGTTAAATGGAAATTAATTTCCATTGACTATTTTTATTGCTTTTTATTTGTAATGAACTGTGAAACCGTTCTGTGAACGCAAACACATACGATTTTAATAAAAATATGTCCAAAGTGTTTGAAAGTTCTTTCTATTAGTAAGGTCAGTGTTTGTGTTTAAGGTAAGCCATGTTTCTGTATAACTAGAACAATTTGTTGGTCCTGTTTTTGCACATTTGTGTGTCCATCATATTTAATAAAACAAAAGGGATACTGTAAAGTTTGAGTCCTCACGCTGTTCATTGCGGTTTCGTGTCTCACGCAAGCTCCGCAATTAATTGCCACCCCTTGCAGTCAGTGGCGCTGGCTCGGGCGTCTCATAGGCTGTCTCGTATTGGTCTAGTGGGGCCTGGAAGCAGTATGGCACCCTCCCTTTTTATATTGTATGTGGGTGGGACCATCTATGACTAATCTGACAGATGCAGATTCTAAGTTTCTGTCCAGGGACACACTAACTTGGGAACAGTGTAAAATGAGTCCTTTCATAGCACCAAAAAATCGTTAATTGTATGTAAATATCATATGTATTCTAGGCAACAGTTATTAGTTTGCTTCAATTTCCTGGGTCATGGCTGAGCTGGAAAAGGCATGTCATGTGCAGCTTTATGAAACTTAAACATGCTCTGCTGTTGTCAGAAAAGGCTGTGGGACCAGTGGGGCTTGCTGTGCTCGCTCAAGCTTAGAGCTCCAAGTGGCTGTAGGAACACTTTTTTGCGTGGTCCTGGAGAAATGGAATTTAAAAAATTGCAAAATTTGGAGCCCTGCTATGGCTTCTGCCTGGGCTGCTGGAAATTGGGGATAGGCATATGAGACTGGCATCTGATCAGCTGCTTGTTAATTATTGCTGTTGTGTTTAGAGTTCCTATTCAAGTACCTTCTCTCACTCTTAATTGGAAAGCAAAAACTTTTCTGACGTCAAAACTGCTTGCAAATATATTATGCCAAGCAGTTGTTAAAGCCCAAGTTCAGCGCCTATGATGTTAAGGGGTTGTTATAAGTGTTTCATTGTGCACCTTGTAAGACACCGAGAGTAGAACCTGAGATAGAAATTAAAAGTTGGTCTGCTGTGGCTTTAGTACGCTCTCCCCTTTCACTGCAGTGGAGGGCACGTGCATTTTTATGGGGGTGCCGGTGACTGGAGATCGGGCCTGGACAGCACCAGGACTGGAACTCCCAGATCCAGTAAGCTGATGACAGTCGGCTGTGGGAGACAAAAGGCAAGGCAGTGGGCTCTTTTTATTTCAGTTAGGGGGGGCATGCCTTTTACTCAGCTGGGCCGGATTACTGTGCCATTTGATACGCCAGGACTTTGCTGGATCTATAAATTTGTATTTTAAACTAGAGATGTTCATTATGGTAAGCAGCTGATCTAGTGTTCTACAATCCCATAGTTCATAAATGTTTGTAAGGACTGAGTGCATTACTATGTGTTATACACCTATGACAAAGGGATTGGATGAAATCCCTGAATTCAAGGACTGAGAGGTGCCTCAGTACTAAAGTGCATATAGTGTAAACCATTTGTTATCGCAAAGGCCCTAACTGTAGGACATGGAAAGTAAGTTTTGAAGTAAAGTAAAACACTACATTAGGGCTTTGTCATCTAAAATTCTTTGTACTGACCATGCTGGGGTGTATACTTTGGCTTCACCACTAGGTGTCAGTGCTTTACAACTGTAAAGGTTTGATTTGCTGCTAGAGCTTCTCTAACTTAAAGCATGCTATTGTGATGATAATACAAAAATCTATATAAAGACTCTAAATAGCAAGAGGAGGGTTTGCTTGTGCGTCCTTAATCACAAACATTCCAGCTAAGCCGGTTTCTAAATGGAAGGAAAAATAATTAGGGGAAGACCGGTTTCGAACATTCCATTCTGCTTATACGGGGAAGATTGTTCTATTCCAATGGTCTGTCTCCTGAGAGAGCTTGTTCTGGAACACAGCGCATTGCTATTACAATTCTTCTGATGTGTTTAGATAGTTACCCATTGTGGGTAGACATTTAAAACTGGTTTATGGTGCTGCTCCCCACAGGCTGGCTCAAGAGATGGAATGCAGCAGATCACAATATAAAAGTATAACCCTCAAAAACCAGTCACCCCTGAATTCTTTTCCTGCCAGTAAAAGAAAACCATTAGCTTGGCAGGATTATATTTTTAGTTGGGGTGTAACTTCACTATCCAGCATGTTTTACATGGATTAAATATTATACAATTCTGCAATATCGCTCCTTTACTTATAGTGCTTACTTGGTTTCAAGTATTCTAATGTAAACCTGGAATTTTTTTTTTTTTTTTTACATTTTTAGCAGACTGAACCGAGGTGACCAGCCACTTAAGGAGAGACAAAAGGCCTACTTTATAGGGTAACAGGTGTGGCAGGTCGGTTTATCCACAGGCTTTTAAGGAAGAAATGACCACAGCATTCAGCAATACTCTGTGGAAGTAGGTGTAGCCCCACCCCACAGTCTTCATCGGGGCAGAGATTGCCCATTATTCTTTGTGAACCCTTAGCCAGTGACCATAAATATCTCAGGAAGTGTAAGGAACATCTACTGGAGCTTCTGAGTGGAAACAGTTTTATTATTTATATAGTGTATATGAATGCATTATCATAAATGCATAAATCATATCAACTAGATGTTACAAAGTTCAAAACCAAATGTGATGAGTGCTTTGTAGGCTAGTGTTAGACATTTGAACTAAACTGTCTGAAGCACAGGCAGCCAGTGGAGAGGTTGACAGAGGGGGCAGCGCTGGAGAAATGTGAGGAGAGGTGAATGAAGCAAGCAGCTGAGTTCAGAATACATTGGAGTGGTGGCAGTCTGTTTGGTAAGCCACAAAGAAAGGTGTTGCATTAGTCAAGTTGGGACATGAACGGCCATGCACTAAAATTTTTGTGGTATAAGGTGGGAGGAAAGGGTGGATGATGGAGATGTTTTTTTAAGTTGGAGATGACAGGAGATGGCTAGGTAGTGAATGTGAGGTGTGAATGAAAGAGAGGAGTCGAGAATGAAGGCCAGGCATCGAGCTTGAGGAGTTGCAGTTATTGTAAAGAGATTATGGTGTTGGAAAGGGGAGTGAGATGGTGGGGAAATGGTCAGTTTGGTTTTTGTCCATGTTCATTTTAAGGGAGCGAGATGGCTGTTAGTCAGGAATGCGAGAGATGAAGGAAGAGAGATTTGGGCCAGAGAGGTAGATCAGAGTATCATGTGCATAAAAGTGATATTGGCAGCTCAGGTTATTAGTTGGCCAAGACCATAAGTATATATTAAAAAGTAGGGGTCCTAGTACTGAGCCTTGTGGTACACCAACAGAGGACGGGGAGAGGAAATTGTGTTTGAGTAAGAAACCCTAAATGTGCAACCAGAGAGATAGGAGAACCAAGAGTCCGATACCTTGAATTCCAAGAGAGAATTTTCAAAAAGCAGAGCAGGGTTAATGGTGTGAAAGTAGAGGACAGGTCAAGAAGAATGACTAACAATAATGAGTAGTGGCCTTTTTTTGGATTTTGCAGTTAATAGATCATTGGTGACTTTGAGGGCAGTTTCAGTGGAGTGATTTGAGCGGAAACCAGACTGGAGGGGATCAAGGAGGGAGTTTGTAGATAGTGTGCCAGTTGAACATGTTCAAGAAGTTGAGAAAGGTGAGATCAGGTGGTAACTGAGGGGGGGCAGATGGGTCCACAGATTTTTTGTTTTTTTTAAATAAGTGGAGTTATAATGGCATGCTTATAGGAGGAGTGAAAGGTACCAGTGTAGGTGTGTTAAGGCTGGAATGACAGATGGAGGCAATTGAGGGATGAGGTGGGGTGGAATGGGATCACAGAAGCAGGTGGTTGAGACAGGAGATAAGAGTCTAGAACCATTAGCTGAATAAAATTAGTTGAGTGGGGTAGGAGGGAGGTTGGGAGGAGATTCTAAAAAGCAGGCCAATCTGCATCTATGAGGAAATACACCTCAATTCTTTCTCTTTCACGTACTTTTCAATTGCTCAAAATAGATGGATGAAAAATAATTATGTCCCGTAGGACCAGATCGGTGGGTCTTTGGCTACATTTTCAAAACTCTGTATTTTTGTGCATTTTGCCCTTCCCCCCTCCCTTATTTGCTCAAGTGTTGATTTAGTATATTACAGGGAAGCCTAAAGGATGTTTATCAGAGAAAGGGCTCTTTCACACCATAGGGCTGGTTCAGCACTGAGAATTTTTCTCATTTTTATAATTTCTTTATTTTTTCTTCATGCAATTCAGCACCATTTTTTAGCTTTGTAAATATTTTAAGCATTTGCTAAAAATTGGTGCTGAAATTCACAAAGGAAAAAAATTATAATTTTTTTTCTCACAAAGGTAAGAAAAAAATTATCATGGTGCTGAATCGGCAATCTTAATTTACCTTTGTAGTGAAGGAGAAGGAGAGCACCGACAGATTGGGAGGCGAGAACCAGGAGCCGGCAACTTCAGAAACTCAGGCAGCAAATTCAGACAACTGCTAAACATAGAAGTGGAGAATGACAGTTGAGATCAAGTATGCCAAATACAGATATGCAATGTGAACACAGAGCAGGTAAATATATTTGCTGCACTGCCTGCATTTACCAAAATACCAATATACCACATACACATGAAAGTTCCTCTTCGGGTACTCTGGAGGCACTAAGTTAAAAATAGGCGGCAACATATTCTAATGATAGGAGTGGGGAGATGTTTGAAGGCACAAGGGCAGAGGATAACACTGAAAAAAAAAATCTTACTATGGGATGAGGGGGCTGTGAAAGTGTTTTCCTGTATGCTACAGCAGGTAAGGTTAGAGAAAAGATTGAAAGTCACAACTCAACAATTTGTATGTAATGACTAGAGATGAGCGAACTTCTCAAAAATTCGATTCGGGCGATTCGCCGAATTTCTCAAAGAAATTCGGGTTCGTCCGAATCGAACTTTAACGAATCGCTCATCTCTGGTGGGAGCGAGGAGGCCGGCTGCGCTGTCAGCGGGTGGCGGAAGCCGGCTTCCGCCACCCGCTGACAGCGCAGCCGGCCTCCCTGCTCCCACCATGCCGGCATTTTTTTTTTTCAGCAAACACCGGCATGGTGGGAGCGAGGAGGCCGGCTGCGCTGTCAGCTGTCATCAGAGGAAGCGGCTTCCTCTGATGCCGCGTCCTCTGATGACAGCACAGTCGGCCTCCTCGCTCCCACCATGCCGGTAAGTGTTTGCTGGAAAAAAAAAATGCCGGCATGGTGGGAGCGGGGAGGCCGGCTGCGCTGTCAGAGGGCAACGGAGGCCGGCTTCCGCCGCCCTCTGACAGCGCAGCCGATCTCCCCGCTCCCACCATGCCGGCATTTTTTTTTTCCATTTCACGGCTTGGTGGGAGCGGGGAGGCCGGCTGCGCTGTCAGCGGGCGGCGGAGGCCGGCTTCCGCCGCCTACTGACAGCGCAGCCGATCTCCCCGCTCCCACCATGCCGGCATTTTTTTTTCCATTTCACGGCTTGGTGGGAGCGGGGAGATCGGCTGCGCTGTCAGAGGGCGGCGGAAGCTGGCCTCCGTTGCCCTCTGACAGCGCAGCCGGCCTCCCCGCTCCCACCATGCCGGCCTATCGGTGGGCCCTATTTAAGTGGCCGCTGTCCTCCCTCATTCTTCTTGTAGCCTTCGGGGGAAAAGAGGGGGGGGGTGCAAATGTGTATGCTATGCATTCTGTGTTTTAAACCTTATAATTCATTCTGCCTTGTGTCAGCCGCCGCGCTGGCTTGCCTTCCTTTTACTGTTTTTTAAAATTGCCGCCGCACGCCTTTTCTGTACACTATGTTCCGCGCTTGGCGGAGTTACCTCAGGCGCTGGTGTGCCGTCATTGGCTGTTTGTCACGTCCTGGCTTCGCACTCTTCGGGGGGGCGGGGCCCGTCTATGACTCGCACCGCATCATTGCTGATTCCGGCCCGCCCCTCGAGGTATACCGACGCCATCTGTGCTTACGGTCTCCTTCTTTTTTTACTTTCAGGCTGGGCGAATCCTTTGGCTTCTCCCGGCCCTCTATTAGTTATAACTTGTTAGGCCTTGTGTAGTACTCCCACTTCCCTAGCGGGTTATTGGGGCATCCGGGGTTGCTGTATAGCGTTAATCCCTATCGGCCTATAGTGCCGCTATAATCCCCATATGGAGGCATCCCAGGATAATGTGACTGGGGTTCCTTCGGGACAAGCCCGGCTGTTTGTAGCGTGTGGGCAGCCTAATGCTGACACTGACCAGGCGCGGGTCTGTGTACCCTGTGCTGAGCAGGTGCTTGCATTGCAATCTGGCCTGTCAGTGGCTGCACCTCGTTTCACTTTACCTACTCCCCCAAGCTTAAACCTCACTCCTACTGAGTTGCATACTAGTGGGGATTCTCAGCCTGATGTGTCTTTTAGACTGGCTAGTGTTGAGAAGTTAATTGCTAATACCTTGGCGCGTAAGGCCCCTGCTAAAAAGCGGCACTTAACGCCAATGTCACTATTTTCCCTGAGGAGTTTTGGAATCTTTGTGGCTATACCCCGTCTGATCAAGGGGAGCTTTTTTTCTGACTCATCTGATGAGAGGCCAAGGGGTCATGATGATTCTGGCTCTGACCCCTGGGCCCCTGATGACACTGACAGATTATTGACCCAGATTTTTGAGGTCCTGTCCATCTCTCCCCCTTCGCTCACGTCTGGAGGCTTCATGTCTCAGACCGGTGGATTCAGGAGGTAGTGTCCTCCGGTTACAAGATAGTTTGCTGCCTGCCTCCCTCCAAGATTCATCAGATCCTGGATTCCTCAGGACCCTGTGCCAGCTCAGGAGCTAGTGCAAGCAGTGCAAGGCCTCCTGGAGCTGGGGGTCATCTGCAAGTTCCCCTTAAGAGAAAAAGGCAAGGGCTTTTATTCCAACCTGTTCGCAGTACCCAAAAAAGATGGTTCAGTCAGGCCCATCCTGGACTTGAAGATCCTCAACAAATTTGTCAGGGGCAGGCGCTTTCGCATGGAAACTGCGCTCTGCCATCAGTTCCCTGCGCCAAGGGGACTTCATGACTTCTGTGGACATCAAAGATGCTTACCTTCATATTCCTGTGTTCCCAGGTCATCAAAGGTTCCTCAGGTTCGCTCTGATGGATCAGCACTACCAGTTTGTGGCGTTGCCTTTTGGTCTCACTTCAGCTCCCAGGGTGTTCACCAAGGTGCTGGCTGGCGTGATGTCTCTGCTCAGGTATCAGGGCGTCCGCGTGCTTCCCTATCTGGATTCTCATCACTTCCCAATCTCTACATCAGGCAGAGTTGGATACTCAGCTGGTGGTGTCCACTCTGGAGTCATTTGGATGGGTGATCAACCACCCCAAGTCCTCACTGTCCCCTTCCTTGGTAACTCCATTCCTAGGAATGAATCTGGATACAGTTCAGGCAAGGATTTTCCTTCCTCAACAGAAGGTGGACAGTCTGATTGCACAGGCTCAGTTCCTCCTATCTTGTTCTCATCCCTCCATCAGGCAGGGGATGCAGCTGGTGGGCCTGATGGTGGCATGCTTCAAGGCGGTCCCTTATGCTCAGTTCCACTTGAGGCCTCTGCAACTTCACCTATTGTCAGTATGGGACAAGGACCCAGCGTCCCTGGACAGGGTCTGTGTGCTCTCCCCTCTGGTCAGGAGGTCCCTCTTGTGGTGGAAGGACTCAAGGAACCTGTTGGGGGGCAGATCCTTTCTTACGCCTCCCTGGGAGACGGTCATCACGAATGCCAGTCTGTCAGGTTGGGGGGGGTTTCTGGAAGTCCCTGCAGTTCCAGGGGAGTTGGGGTCCTCAGGAGGCCCACACACCTTGTCTTGGAACTACAGGTTAGTTCTGGCTCACTTGACTACTCACCTTCGGGGCCTGCCTGTTCAGGTGCGCTCGGACAACCAGACGGCAGTTGCCTACATCAATCATCAGGGAGGGACCCGGAGCAAGGGGGCCCTCCAGGAAGCTTCTCTGATCCTTAATTGGGTGGAGGCCAATGTCCCCTGCATATGAGCTGTGTACATCTCTGGAGTAGAAAATCGCCTGGCAGACTCTCTGAGCAGGGGGACCTCTCGCCAGGGAGAATGGTCCCTATGCAGCAGGGTGTTTCAATATCTGTGTCACCGTTGGGGCCAACCAGATGTGGACCTGTTTGCGTCCCGTCACGATCACAAGCTACCAGCCTTTGTCTTCCTGTCCCAGGATCCTTGACCACGGATGCTCTAGCAATGTCATGACAGGACTTTCAGTTTCTGTATGTCTTCCCTCCATTCCCCCTGCTGGGCAGGGTTCTGCGCAAGATTGCTCTGGAAGGGGTGCCAGCAATTCTGGTGGCCCCCAGGTGGCCAAGAAGAGTGCGGTTTACAGGCGTGGTGCAGTAGATCAGTACGCTCTGCCCCTGGTGCCAGATCTGCTCACTCAGGGCTCACTACGCCATCCCAATTTACAAACTCTGGATTGACGGCCTGGCTGCTGAAACCTCCATCTTGATGGAGAAGGGGCTGTCTTCCTCGGTTGTGGATACTTTGATAAAGGCTAGGAAGAAGTCTTCTTCTTCCATTTATTACAGGGTTTGGCGCGCCTACATTGACTGGTGTGAGTCTAAGTCTATTCCCTGTCGTGTGTTCTCTATTCCCAGGATCCTGGAGTTCCTGCAGCATGGGTTGGAGATGGGGCTCCAACTCAGTACTCTGAAGGGGCAGGTTTCTGCCCTGGCTATTTTCTTCCAGAAGTCCTTTGCTCAGCACCCTCTGATCAGGACCTTTTTCCAGGGGGTCACTCATGTGCGCCCCCCGCGTAAGCCTATGGTGCCTGTTTGGGATTTGAACTTGGTTTTGTCAGCCTTGCAGGGTGCTCCCTTTGAACCTGTGCATGATGCTGCCCTTGCTATTCTTACGCTCAAGATTGTCTTTCTGGTGGCTATCACCTCTGTTAGGCGTGTGTCTGAGTTGGCGGCGCTTTCTATTCAAGCCCCCTACTATGAAAGACACCAGGACAAGGTGGTGTTTCGTTTCAAGCCAGACTTTCTGCCTAAGGTAGTGTCTGCTTTTCATCTGAATCAGGACATGGTTCTCCCTTCTTTGTGCCCTAATCCTAGTAATGCTAAGGATAGGGTCTTGCATTCTTTGGATGTGGTTAGGTGTCTGAAGTACTATCTGGTGGCTACTGCACCCTTCAGGAAAACTGATGCTCTTTTTGTGGTCCCTTCTGGTCCTAGGAAGGGCTTGGCTCCTACCAAGTCCACTATCAGCAAATGGATCCGTCAGGCTGTGATTCAGGCCTACTCTGCTAAGGGGAAGAGAAGTAATCTATCTGGAGCAGGACGTACT
The DNA here is from genome assembly GCA_027917425.1 of Gastrophryne carolinensis. Taxonomy (NCBI): domain Eukaryota; kingdom Metazoa; phylum Chordata; class Amphibia; order Anura; family Microhylidae; genus Gastrophryne; species Gastrophryne carolinensis. The sequence goes on from CM051236.1 coordinate 163,364,059, forward strand.
GTACACTAAGAATAATACAATTCTGTGATTACTCACCTGTAGAATTGGTATTATGAGTATACAGTACCTCCTGCTCCACCCCACCCTTGGTTTTTGCATTATCTTGGATCCCCTGTATGGTGATTGTTATCATTGTCCCGGCTTCTCGTTAACTGCTTTTCAATTCTGGGGATTTGTGGGAGGTCCCCGGGTATTTGAGGGGCCGGGAGGAGCCTGTTTTCGATGTCTCTGCAGTCCAGCGCCATCTGGCGGAGTAATACCCACGTGTAAGTAATCTATCTGGAGCAGGACGTACTGAATACTCATAATACCAATTCTACAGGTGAGTAATCACAGAATTGTATTTTTTTTTTAGTGTTTTTGCCCATAAATGCAAAAACTTTTCAGACACACTTAGCCTTCCTCCCCAAAGAAACAAAGGAAATTCTGCCAGAGCTAATCCGCTCAGTATACCTGATGGTAGATAACAGAGACTTATTGAGGATGCCTTTCCTCCGATTGGGGCCTCACCATCTGGACCACCAAAAGATTCAGTGACACCAGGTCCCCGGAAGGAATCTGTGACACTAAGTTCCCTAAAGGGTGCAGTGTCAGCAACTGAGCCAGCGGTAGTTCAACCCTCAGCCTAGCTTCCAGAATCTGTGTCCTCAGCCAGTTTCCAGCATCTGTGTCCGTCTGTCAGCTCCCCGGGTGTGAATCTCCTGCCTGCCAGCTCCCTTAGTGTGAGCCTTCTTGCCTGCCAGCTTCCTGCATCTCGGTCTACCAGCTCCCCCAGGTCTGAACTTTCAGCCTGCCAGCTTCCAGCACCTGAATTGCCAGGCTGCCTGTACCCTGGTTGCCCAGCTGCTGCCCAGTGCCTGCTTTGCCGCTGCCAGGAACTCTGCCTGCTTTTCCCTTGCCCAGATTTTTGCACTTGGCGACCATCCGGAACTTCACATATTGGACCTCTGCCTGCCTTTCCTTTTTAAGAACATCTGGGTGGTCCGATGTTAGATCTGGTGTATCCCTGTCCTGCTGGTTGGGGCATCTCCAGCAGGACAAGTTTTTTTGAAGCGTCTGAAGTCTGCCCCCTGACTGGGGGGGGAGAGGGATTGTAATGTTCTGCCACAACATGGGAGCCTGTGGTTTCCCTGGTTTATCTGTTGGTGTCTCTGTCTCCCTGCATTTCCCCTGTGATCTGTTGCTCCACCAGCAGGTGGTCCTCTGCTGCAGGTAATAAGCCAGCACATGTGCTGAACAGAGGCTGCCCTTAATAAGCTGGTCAGCCCTGCAGCCTGTGGATTAGCAATGTGTTGTATCTGCATCTAGACCCAGGACTCTGCTTTGTTCTTGGATTTTTGACTCTCTATCTTCTTTAAGATTTTGGATTCCTGCACTCCTTGATGTTTTGCTTGTGAACAAGTCTGTTTTAATTGCACCCTTGGGTACCTTACCCTTTTCTGCCTAGCCTCTCACCTCAACAACTTTGAACACCCACCCACATGTAGTTTTGCCTTTTATGTTCTGCTTGCTGTCACCCCTGTATATAGTTTTTGCCCTGGTTGTCACTGGAGCCCTCCGCAAAGAATGACAGGCTAAGCTGCAGGACACCGCAGGTTGTACACCTGGCAGTACTGGGGACCAGGGCCTGAGCATGGCTGTAGGTTCATAGTAGGCAATGTATGTATGCAAAAGCAGGGTCCAAGTTCAGACTGTGGGCAAAATAGCTGGCATCGAGGGTCAAAAATGAAAGTCCAAGCAAGAGGTTGGGGACAGCAGCAAAGAAGTATAAAAATGAGCCGTAGTCAAAATCCAGAGAACAAAGTGCAAAGCCAAGGGTCAAAACGATGCAAACAATCTGATCACTGCAATCTGCCTTGGTAATGGGGGGGGGGGGGGGGGGGGTGGAGCTCTGCATTGGTAGCTGTAGATTTGAGTGACAGTTCAGTTGAAATATAGGACGATAAGTTGATCATCTTTAATATGTTGTCTCTCAGAGGTTGCAATGTGGCATCCCCCCCCCCCTCCCATTCCCCAAAGGCAGTGTGGCATCCCCCTCCTATAGCCAGAAGAAAAAAAAACAAAAGATATTACCTCACATAACTGGGTATTCTGCTTTGCTGGCTGAGCTACCACAGCCACTGGAAGGCCAGAAGAAGGAGGAGCGGTGGGTGGGCAGCGTAACTGACCCCGCCCACCTGCTGCACGGACATGGGTGCTTGCATGTGCGTGGCGGGGGAGACCGATACCTTTTTCCTCCATTTTCTGGTCCCCTACTGGCTGCGGCAGCCCAGCCAGCAGTGTGAGAATGGCGGCTATGTACGTTTTTTTTTTTTTTAATTTGCAGCACAAGATACACACACACACACACACACACACACACACACACACACACACTTTTGGGGGAATAAAAGTTTGTGTTAAGGGGGCGAAAAATACGGCAAGTGGTATTAAAGGGACATTCCAGACAAAGGGTTAGTTTAGCTTGTAAAACTTGTACAACTCACTGACCTTGATTAATTAAACTGTCATGCAAGTTGTAGGATTGCCTATTGAAGTGAGAATTCTCACCATGAGTTCTTGCTTCAATACACCCAAACAAAAAGAAATCTCGAGAGGGGTTTTGAATCAGCCAAGATTGAGAATTTACACGGATGAGTTTAATTTACCACAACGAGACTTTACATAGGGGCTCAACCTCATTGTCCAGGCTACAAAAATGGCTGTATACTCATCTTTTCCCTATATCCAGTCCAGGTCATCCCAGTGATGACATGAAGGTATTCCGCCCCTAGGTGGCGCTCGACTGCAAGATCAAAAGATGCAGCTCCTCCCGGCCTATAAAAGCAGGTGTCTCTCTATGATTCTCCAGTGTTCATCTTGCAGTCTGGCTGCTGAAGATCGTTGGATACTCTCTCTTGGAATTTTGGCAGCTGAGCGTGGCCTCCTAGCCCATCGGCCGCTGCGGACCCTATTCCCACTGATCCCTTGAGACCCACTCTTGCCTTCAGCCGCGGCTGAGTCGGGATTGTGACGGTAGGGAGAACGCTGGGGTCAGGCGTTTTTTGGCAGAGCTAGGCTCTGGGCCGCAGACCCCGTTTAATGGGTAGCTGGCCATAGGCTGTTGAGCCTATCTGGGGGAACCACATTGCAGGCTAGATGTGCCTTATATCCCACCCCATCCCACAAGCTTTATTTTGTGTGCTGTGTGTTTTTGTGCAACTTTACTGGGCTGCTCTTTGAGCTTCATGCTTACCTCCCTCATGGTTCTGGCTGTCTCCCTCTCCCCTCCATAATTTTACAATTATTGAATATAATTGGCTCTTCCTGGTTCTTCACTGCAGTTTAAAAAGACTGAGGAATAGTGGGAGGAACCCAGTACTTATGGACCAGGAGGGGCTCCTTTTTTCCACGTCATCTCTGCAAGATCGCCCTCTACAGGCCGGGTTCCCAAGTGTCATGAATATCGGGAAGTGGGGGGTGTGACATACTTGTAATAACCATTTTACAGGTGAGTATCTCACAAAATGGTATTTTTTGTGTGTGTTGCACTGTTAACTGCTGCGCTTACTTACCTCCCTCCTCACAGGGCGTTCGTGTGCATCTGAACGCTGTTGGGGGAGGGGGGGGGGTTGCCATTGGCCTGGGTGCCTTCGGCCGCCGACATGGAGCATGATAGGAGGCAGGCGCTGTCCTTCCGGGCGCAGGGCCGCGCCGAGCGGGGGCCCCGCCGTGGGCTGCCCTGCTGCTGTTGTATTGGCAGCGGCCTCCGCCATTTTGGGCTTCTGAGGAGGAGAGGCGGGCGCTGCCTTTGCCCCATTCGGGGGGCGGGGCCACGCGGCAACATTTTTCGTGTCACCGCGGGTGTGCCCGCCCCTCAAGATCGTTTTCTTGTTCAATAATTTTTATTGACATTAATCATCAACAGAATAGCCATCACATACATACATTTTGTATAAGAATATGCATAACAAGTGCATAACTACTAAAAACATGCCCCCAACATCTTTAAGCCCAATTGTCTGGGCTATTCTATAATACTACCCAACATTAATATAGACCCAGGTCGAATCTACCCATATGCTCACTATTCATCTATTAGACCAGAGCAAAATCTAATCCCCTGGGAGCATAATCCACCCACATCTAACATAGGATAACCAAGCCTAACATAGCTGTCAGGAAGCAGGAAAAGTAATATGGGAAAGTTAAGGAGAAGGAAAAGAAAGATAAGAGAGGAAAAAAAAAAAACACAAAGGGGGGGGGGAGGGGGGCAACCATCAAAATCACCTGGCAAATGATGCTGAATCCACGGAGACCACACCTCTCGAAATCTCTCCAGGCCTGTCCCACTGAATGCAGACATTTTTTCCATTGTCATAATAAAATTGACTTTATTCTTAAAGTCCCTAAAGCTTAAATTCGGTGACTTCCAGGACTTAGCTATCACAAATTTGGCCCCTGTCAATATGTGGTACAAAACGGGTCCGGTTTCAGCCTTCTGCCCAATATCCTGCTCAAGACCCTAAAGATTTTTTCCCAAAAGAACTGAACCTTTATCGCAGCTCCACCAAATATGAAGGTACGTACCCTTAACTGCACATCCCCTTAAAACACTGACCCTGATATATCGATATAACAACTTTGCTCTGGTGCCCAGTACCACCTCATAGCCACCTTTACATTAACCTCAATAGCCGAAACAGAAGCTGCAATTCCAAAAAAGTTCAGCCACATCCTCTGCCAAACCTCGTGCTCTTTCCTAGATTTTAAATCTTGTCTATATGCCAGACCCTTGTTGCCTAGGTTTTCGCACATTTGCTGATAAATTTCTGATACCGCACCCTTACCCCACGCATCATCCCTACACCTCCTTTCAAAAAGGGAGAAACGACCCGTAGAGCTCGACTCTTGATTATAGACCTAATGAAATGAGAAACCTGTAAATAGCCGAAGAGATCTTTTGACAGGTAGGTATCTTTAAGATATTGAAAGGAAGCAATGCTTGAACCCTGCAAGCACTCAAAGAGATGGAAAATACCAGCCCCTTTCCATCTAGAAAACCTGCCTGGATCCATACACGCTGGGAGAAACATCTGATTATTCCATAACCTTAATAAAGGTAGATGGGCTGATGCGAGTTTTCCGGAATATTTAAGGTTGTCCCACCCACTAAAGAATGGATCCACAACAGATTATTTACCTGAAGTGGTTGACACTGCTCCGCTTCAATTTGAACCCAACTAGGTACCTCAGTGGCTGCATGGTACAAGAGCAATTGGGCAATCTGGGCCGCTTGATAGTATTTTGCTACATTGGGAACTCCCAGGCCTCCCGTCACTTTTGGACGCATTATAACATTTATGGCTATTCTCGGACGACTGCCACCCCAAATTAAAGAATTTTATTCTGGAGCAATTTTAAACATTGCGGAGGGACCCTAACAGGTAGAGTCCTGGCCAGGTAGAGAAATTTGGGTAGCAATGTAATACCATAACTCTTCCACTGATTTAGCAACCTATATAATTTCTGTTTTATGGGAATATAGTTTGCAGAAACCAGTATAGATTAACCCCTAAATATTTAACTACCCCACCTCCCATTGAAATGGGAAAGAGGCTCTCAAAATGTTCCATTGACCACTCGCGTTATTTATATTTAGGGCTTTTGATTTGGCGGTATTCACCTGGAGGCCTGATACCTCCGTGAATTTTTCCAAAATTTTTAGGATATTAGCTAATGAAATGGAGGGATTCGAAACCAGGAGAAGCACGTCGTCTGCAAATAGACATAGCTTATGATGTACCTCTCTCACTCTCACCCCTGTTATATCTGAGGAGTCCCTAATCATTTGTGCCAAGGGTTCCATCGCCAGGGCGAACAGGAGGGGGGAAAGAGGGCAACCTTGCCTAGTACCTCTTGACAACGGAAACAAATCAGATTTATGCCCATTATATTCGACAAATGCACCAGGATTAGCCTTTACCGCCTTAAGCATATTTAAAAAATTCGGGCCGAACCCCCATTTTTCTAACAAAAAGAAGAGGTACTCCCAAGATACCGAATCAAACGCTTTTTTAATATTGAGGGACAGCAACATAGAACGTATATTCTGCACTTTAGCCAAATGGGAAAGCTGCACCCCCCTTCTAATATTGTCCTCCGCCTGCCGCCCTGGAATAAAACTTACCTGGTCATTGTGGATTGTTTTGGACAAGTGATCCGACATTCTATCCGCTAAGACCTTCGTAAAAATTTTTACATCAATGTTAATAAGAGAGATCGGTCTAAAGTTAGACCAGATCGCATGATCTGAATCTGACTTTGGAAGCATACTAATCGCGGCGGGATTCTCACGAAAACTTGCCTTTTCTGCGAATATCGTTAAAAAGAGCGGCTAACTTAGGAGCTAAAAATTGCAACAAAGGTTTTATAGTACAATGCTGAAAACCCATCTGGTCCAGGCCTTTTATTGACTTTCAAATTTGAAATCACCCGTTCCACCTCAGCAGCCCCAAAATCCTCCTCTAAGGACTCTCTCAACTGATCAGGAAGTTGCGGTAGGGGGATTTCCTCAAAAAACTTTGGGAGACTTTCTAATTTCGAGGGGTTCGGGTTTGCGTACAGCTTCTGAAGTTGTACCTTAAAAATTTCGGTTATTTTCTTTGGATTACTAGTAAGCTCACCTCTCTCATTTTTTAGTCTTATTGGGCGATAATCTTGCTCGGGTGTTTTTAATTTTCTTGCCAATAAAGAGTCTGGCTTGTTAGCTTTGCAATAATATTTATGTTTCACCCAGCGAAGAGTTTTTTCTGCTTTACCCGCCAAAGCCAGATTCAGTTCATGAGTGATTCTATAAAGTTTGCTACGCAAAGACGGGGTCATCCGAATTTTTGCCTCCTCCGATAATTTAGTATACTCGCTCTCCATGAGCCACTGAGTCCACAAGTGCAAAAAAACTAGAAAGAAAAGGTAAAAAGGTATCTGATTTACATTAGGGGCATAATATGTTGCTAAAGTTACTTCTGCATCCTGTAGGGTGCCTATCAAAATTAGATACCATCCCTCCGGATCCATTATTTCTCTCTGACAATGGAACTGCGAACCACGCCTAAACGCAATCAATACCCCTCTTTGTTTGGTCTCAGCGCAAGCCATATGCACCTGTGGATATGCCGCGTCCAGGAACTTGGGATTGGAGGATTTTGAGAAATGGGTCTCCTGGAGGCACAACACATCCGGATGTATGGATTGAAGCTGTCGGAAGGCCAGACTTCGCTTGTGTGGTGAATTGAAACCCTGTACATTTAATGAAAACACAGATGTAATATTACCACCAATCGAGAGATCGAACCTGAGGAGAAGCTAGAGAAATGAAAACAAGAAAGAAAAAGAAAAAAAAATGTCGTAGAAAAACAAAAAGAAAAGGCAAGTAATAAGGGAGGAGGAAAAGGTTACCTTAAGGGCAGAAGAGAGCAATTTATTACACAACAACAAAGGACAAAGCTTCAGCAGGACCAGGAAAGCCCAATACCAAAATTCTCAGCCACCAATAAAACTCAGCCGAGTTAAATCCGCTGCAATGCCGCTCCCAGGAGCACAAGCAGAAACCTTGCTTTGTTAAGAGTAACGCTGGCCCAATGCTCTTTGACTGCCCTGTCCTGCTGAAGTTCGCCTTAAAGTATATAAAAAAAAAAAAGAATTATTTAACTCCTCTAAAAAAAGTTTCACTGGAGGACCATCCGTGCGGCAGTGTCCACTAAAACGCTCCTTCACGACCAACAGGAGTAGGGCTCTGCGCACGGCAAGCCCTCCAGGAAGTAATATGAAAAAGCAAAACCACAGGAAATATATCCTCTGGTCTAAAGGAAGTATGACATGAATTTGCCTACGGCCCTAAGAGGGTTGCCACAAAACATAATGCTTACATAGCTCAGCACACCATTTAAAAAGTTAGTACAAAACCAAATCTACTTTCCATTCTCCGGCTAGGTAGAGAGGAATAATCTGACAAATAAACAAATAAGTATCCAACAATACATATATAAAACTTTATAATCCGTAACATGGCGAAAAGAGAGGGTCTAACCATCACCCACCTCCCCGACCACACCAGAGCCCACATTCATTGAGGACCCGGAGGGGACTAGGAGGCAGCGAGAGAACACTCCCCCCCCCCCCCCCCCTCGCACAATAATAATTGCCTTCTGAGGCTGGAATATAAAAATAAAGCACAAGTGTAAATATAGATACCCATAGCAGTTATAAAGATTGAACTGAACCCAAAAATAAACTTAACGACAGGGGGAGAGGGATGGGACAAACCCATAATATTTTCTGACCCCTGGCTTTTGCCAATGTACTAGCAGGCTATTCTGATGAATCAGGGCGTTCGTGTGCTGCCTTATCTGGATGTTTTTCCTGATTGCGGCTCAGTCCCTTCAGCAGGCCGAGAGCAACACCTGGACGGGGTTACCCACTCTCGAGGAGTTCGGCCGGGTAATCAGCTACCCCAGGTCTTCGTTATCCCTCAACTGTGAAGTCCTCTTCTGGGCATGACATTGGACACCTCTCAGGTCAAGGTATTCCTGCCCCAGCAGATGCTGGCGGGCCTCCAGACGCAGGTGCAGGCCTTACTGTATTTTCAGCAGCCATCAATCCGTCTGGGATTAAACTGGTGGGTCTAATGCTGTCAGGCTTCGAGGCAGTGCCCTTCGCTGAGTTCCACATGAGACCTCTTCAATTGAATCTGTTGCCCGGTGGGACCGGACGCTGGAGTCCTTGGAACAGGAATTTTATGGTCCCTCCCGACCATACAGTCCCTCTTGTGGTGGTTGGACCCCAGAAACCTGTCAGTGGGCAAGTCCTTCTACTCCCCGTTAGGAGATTGTCATCACGGACGCCAGTCTGACCGGCTGGGGAGGTTTTTTGGCAAGCGCTGAAGTTCAAGGGCCAGTGGGGACCGCAGGAGGCCCACTTTCCCATCAATCTCCTGGAGCTGAGAGCGATCCGGTTGGTGCTTCTCCACTTAACTCCCATCTCGGGGGTCGTCCGATCCAGATCAGCTCGGACAGTCAGACGGCGGTTGCATAGGTGGTGTTTCGTTTTAAACCTGTTTTTTTTGTCTATGGTCATTTCTCCCTTTCTTCTTTATGAGGAAGTGGTCTTCCCTCCTTGTGTCCAGCACCGACTATTTCTAAGGAAAGGACACTCCATGCCTTGGATGTGGTCAGAGCCATTAAGTATTATCTGGTTACGACTGAATCCTTCAGGAAGTCGGATTTGTTTTTTGTCCTAATAGAAGGTTCTAGGAAGGGCTTGCCATCAGCCATGTCCACTCTTAGTAAGTGGATCTGACTGGCGGTGGAGCACATTTTTTCGTGTTACAGCTCATTCTTCTACAGCTATTGGTGCTTCCTGGGCTTTTCAGCACCAGGCCTCGGTTGAACAATTTTGTAGGGACGCTACCTGGTCTTCTTTTTCATACCTTTACAAGTTTTTACAAGGTGATGGTAGGGCCTCCGCTGACGCTGCTTTTGGCCAAAGGGTACTGCAGGCGGTAGTGAAATGAACTACATGCTGTTCCGCACCCGGGATCCCACACTAATGGACACTGCTTTTGGATGTCCCAACTGTCATTACTTCTGGGACGGCCTGGACTGGATGTAGAGAAAAATACAATTCTGTGATACTCACCTGTAGAATTGTTTTTGTATACATCCAGTCCAGGCCGTCCCACCCCGCCCTTGGTTTATTACCTCTTGTTTGCCTGTTATGGTGTTTCTCTTTTTGGATCATTGTCCTTCGTTTTCTTTGTGAGAGAGAGTACATGCTGAAGCTATATGAGTTAACATGGTTTCTTTGCCTCCCGGCCTGGCTCATTTACTGCTTTTTGACATTGTGGGAATTCTATGGAGACAGCTCCTTTTATAGGGGGCTGGGAGGAGTTACAGCTCTGGATCTTGCAATAACTGCGCCACCTGGTGGCGGTTAACCCAACTGTCATTACTGGATGTATACAAAAACAATTCTACAGGTGAGTATCACAGAATTGTATTTTATCACTCCCTCAACAGTGAGATCTTTTCTGGGAATGACGATAGAGACCGCTCAGGTAAAGGTCTTTCTGCCACAGCAGAAGGTGTCGGGTCTCCAGACGCAGGTGCAGGCCTTGCTGTCTTGTCAACGGCCATCGATCCGTCTGGGGATGAGACTGGTGGGCCTAATGTTGTCATGCTTCGAGGCAGTGCCCTTCGCCCAGTTTCACATGAGACCTCTTCAATTGAACCTGTTGACCGGCTGGGACCGGATGCAGGAGTCACTGGAACAGGAAATTTCACTGTCCCCCCCCCTGGCCAGGCAGTCCCTCTTGTGGTGGTTGAACTCCAGGAACCTGTTGGTGGGCAAGTCCTTTCTGACTCCCCGTTGGGAGATAGTTACCATGGATGCCAGGCTGACCGGCTGGGGAGGCGTTTGGCAGACTCAGAAGATCCAGGGTCAGTGGGGTCCGCAGGAGAACCTCTTGGAGCTGAGAGCTATCCGGTTGGTGCTTCTTCGCTTGACTCACCATTTAAGGGGTCGTGCGATCCAGGTTCGCTCGGACAATCAGACGGCTGTCGCCTACATCAATCACCAGGGCAGGACTCTGAGCAAGCGAGCCCTCAAGGAGGTGACACAGATTCTGGCTTGGGCAGAGGAGAATATTCCCTGCATATCGGCGGTCTACATTCCCGGGGTGGAAAACCAGGAGGCAGACTCCCTGAGCAGGAGCGCCTTGCACCTGGGGGAATCGTGTCTCGACAGCAAGAACTTCCACGCTCTGTGTCTCCGCTGGGGTGAGCCGGATGTGGACCTGTCACAAGCTCCCAGGGTTTGTCTCCCTCTCAAGAGATCCTCTGGCCATTGCCACAGACGCTCTGGCAATTCCCTGGACGGAGTTTTAAGTTCTTTTATGCATTCCCTCTATTTCCACTCCTGGGCAGAGTGCTGCGCAAGATAGCCCAGGAAGGGGTACCAACCATTCTGGTGGCTCCTCGCTGGCCGAGGAGGAGTTGGTTTGCGGACATAGTTCAGATGTCAGTAGATCGCTACATCATGCCTGACGACCCAGGGCTTTTCATACAGGGGTTGCTGCGGTGCCCAAATTTATGGGCTCTTCAGGTTGCTCCTTTCGAACCTCTGAGCGATGCTGCATTGCCTATTTTGACTCTCAAGGTGGCCTTTTTGGTAGCGATCACCTCGGTGCGGCGCGTATCAGAGCTGGCCGCGCTTTGTATGAAGCCTCCCTATTTTGAGCGGCATAAGGATAAGGTGGTTTTTTAGGCGCTTTAACCCTTCTAGTGCCAGCTACGTGAGACTCACGTAGCTGACTTTAGAGCTGACTTTAGACTGTCACTTGTCGGTAGTGATCGGAGCAAGGAGGGTGGCAGGCAGGGAGGCTCTGATTTCCCTGCCTCCCACCCTCCCTGCTCCGATCACTACCGACAAGTGTCATCTGCAGCGGATGGGACACTGGATGGGAGGTAAGTATAAGTAAAAAAAAAAGAATAATAAAATATTTTGTGTCTGTGTCTTTTTTTACTTTTAACTATTTGTGAACTGGTAAGGGGTCCATGAGACCCTTTATTCCAGTTCACAAGGCTCTGGGACTGGCAATCACCTGCGGCTAGCGGGTGACTTGCCATAACCCCCAGCCCCCCCATTACCTGCCTCCCCAACGGCCAGAGGGGGGCAGAAGGGCTCGGGCCACTTAGTGGCTATGTGGGCTAGTAGCCTGCAGGGCCAGGGGCCACCAACGCTGGCCCCTGCGCCCTGTTCTACAAGCCCCCATAGTCCGGGTCGGTAATGCTGGGTAAGGGGGACCCTACGTCATTTTTTGGGGGGATTTTAAGGGTTTTTTAAGTTAACCCCTTACAACTATTCAATCATATTGCATAGTTGTATCCTATCTGAAATCTCCTAACTGCTGTTTCAGTTTGGGGGAGTTTCCTGGGCAGGGAAGGGTGTATACCAATACATATGTGGTACCGTTGTAACCAGGAGAAATAGGGCTTTTACACGCAATAATATTTTATTAACAAACTTACATTTTTTATCACAAAAAAAACACTACAAATTGTTAAAAATTGATTTTTTTGCACATATTTCACCGAAAAGTATTGAGAATACACTAAAAAAAAAGGGCAAACAAGACATTTCATGTTGAAGCCCAGACAATATATAATTTTCCTGGAAAATCCCTGGAAATCCCTTCAAAAATCAAGGTTGAACATGTGTAATGCAAAAACGTGAAAAGTAGTCTGGCAACAGAGTGTGGCAAAAAATCTAGGTAGGCTGGCACTTAAAGGGTTAAGCCTGATTTTTTGCCTAAGGTCGTTTCTCCCTTTTACGTTAATGAGGAAGTTGTCTTGCCTTCCTTGTGTCCTGCACCGACTAATTCTAAGGAAAGGACCCTCCATGCCTTGGATGTGGTCAGAGCCATTAAGTATTACCTGGTTGCAACTGAATCCTTCAGGAAATTGGATTTGCTCTTTGTCCTAACAGAGAGCTCTAGGAAAGGTTTGCCACCAGCCAAGTCCACTCTCAGTTGGGGGATCAGACAGGCGGTCGTGCAAGCATATTCTGCCAAGGGGAAGGAACCCGCTTTTCGGATCACAGCTCATTTTACCAGAGCTATTGGTGCCTCTTGGGCTTTTCAGCACCAGGCATCGGTTGAACAAGTTTGTAAGCCATTTGGTCTTCAGTTCATACTTTTACAAAGTTCTGCAAGGTTGATGTCAGGGCCTCAGCTGACGCTGTCTTTGGCCGAAAGGTGCTTCAGGCGGTAGTGAAATGAACTACTTGCTGTTCCGCACTAGAGATTCCGCCCTGTATGGACACTGCTTTTGGATGTCCCACATGTCATCACTGGGACGACCTGGACTGGATATAGGGAAAAATTCATTTCTGTGAAACTCACGTGTAGAATTGTTTTGGAGTATATCCAGTCCAGGTCGTCCCACCCCTCCCTTGTTCATTATCTCTTGTTTGCCTGTTATGGTTATGACCATTTTTATTCCTTGGACTTGTATCTTAAGTCTTGTTAGAGAGAGTACAAGCTGAAGCTATGTGAAATAACATGGTTTCTTGGCCTCCCGGCCCTGTCCCTTTTTTGTTTACTGTTTTTTAACCACTGGAGAATCATAGAGGGACACCTGCTTTTATAGACCGGGAGGAGCTACATCTTTTGGTCTTGAGCGCCCCCTAGGGGCGGAATACCCACATGTCATCACTGGGACGACCTGGACTGGATATATTCAAAAACAATTCTACAGGTGAGTTTCACAGAATTGTATTTTTGTCCCCTGCAGATGATCGCTCCAAGTCCAGTGCTGGCTGCCAGCCCAGATTGGCAGATCCATGTCCTCATGGCTGAAAGGGTCCCAGCAGGCATTGAGCAGATGGATCAGGCCACAGATGACCCTGTATCTGTGCCAGTCCCCTGAACACATGGGGAGGGGGGACAAGCCCCATAAGTTCTGGCAGCGACATTCTCCCTGCCTGTGTACAGGTGAGAGAAGGGGCCGAGGATGCCAGAGGATGGTGTGGCTTTCCTCTGTACCTCAGATAGGAGCTGCACTTGGCTTACTGCCTGCGCATGTGCCTCAGCAGCCCCGGTGTTTTTGACATTTCATAGACCCCCACACATCAAAGTGCTTTTCCCAGGAGTCTGAAGTGGATCTCTTTGATTTTCAGGAGGGGATTTCCCCCCTTTTTGTTACAGAGATGGCATTGGAGGAGCAGGATTCTGCAGCCTCTGGTATCCTTCCATTGAACCAGCGAGAAATTCCCTTCGGTGTCATAGACAAGCTCATCAAAGCCGTCAAAAAGACATTGAAGTTAAAGCAGGTGATCATGGCTGGTGCGATAGACAAGGAGCTAGGCGCCTACCAGGGCGAGAAATTCCATGAGCCCTTTCCAGACCATTGGCAATTCAATAAAATCATTGCCCAGGAATTGTAGAAGCTGAATAAGATTCCCCCTCTCCCAAAAATTCTAAATGTCCTTTCACAGAAAAGGCTCTTCAGAAATGGGCACAACCACCAACTGTGGATGACCTCATTGCCTATCTGGCTAAACATACACTACTTCCAACCTCTGTTTGGTGGGTAAGGTCTCAGGACCTGTGGCATGGGAGAGGGGGCTCCTGCACAATCTGATGGCATTGGTTGGGTTTGCTTAGGTGGCCATGGATGACACGGCTAAGATACTTGTCAGTGGCCATGCCCTGCGACTTAACCACTGGTCTGTGGACTCCAAGAAAATACTGGCCGCGCTACCCTTTGATGTTAGCCACTTTCTTGGTGATAGACTGGGTTATTTTTGCCAACGTCCCCTTGGTGTCTTAAGTGGAAGTCAGTCCAAGTCCAAGCCCAGTCCAGCATAAAGAGACATCCTCACCTGGCCCAGGTGTGGAAACATCTTGGCCAATTTGCACAAATCTGGCAAGCTGAGGCTTCAGACATCTGGGTTAGGGAGGTTGTGACCTCAGGGTACAAGATAGAGTTCATAAGGTCACCTCCCTTCATCCAGAATTCTCCGCTCACCAGAGAAGGCGTTGGCCATCAACCAGTTACAGGCGGGAGTGATTGTCCCAGTGCACCCTGAAGACAGAGGGTTTGTCTTCTACTCCAACCTGTTTGTGCTTCCGGTCCGTGTTAAGTCATAATGTGACAGCTGTGGTGTATGAAGCTTCTGTGGTGCACAGGGAGCAAGAGAGCTTATTGGGATGCTGCCAAAATTATTGCATGGATGGAACAGCATGTGCCTTACATCTCAGCCATCCACATTCCAGGGGTGAACAACACCTGCATGGGCTTTCTCAGCTGAGAAATATATGATCTTGGAGAATAGACCCTCAATCCAGAAGTGTTTCACATGATTTTCAACAGGTCAGGTGTCCCGAAGGTGGACCTCTTTGCAACCAACACGACAGAAATGTGACTTCATAACCTGCTACCAGGATCTTCTGGCACTTGCTTTGGTGACTCTGTGGTCACCATTCTGGCTGGTCTATACGTTGCCACCACTGTCACTTCTTTCTCAATTGTTAAAGGACATAAGACTAGAGGGCATCACAACCATTCTAATGAAGTTAGTACACCCACTCCAAAGTTCAGAGCCCCACAGTGTGACCAATCAGTTACAGTGGACAAACAGGGATTGTTGAGTTTGTTCCTTAAATGTGTTTCAAGTAAAACTATAGCTCCACTACCCCTTCCTATCACAGCCCCAGGGTGTGATGCCCCATGGGACACCCACCTTCAGGTGAGTTGGTAACCTCCGATCTCCGCCGCTGCTTCTGTGCTTAGTCAAGCCTCCGTTCGCCAGGACACTGGTTATGTCAGACACGGTTTCCCCCAGGTCTTATGAAGCACAAAGGATGCCAACTTACGGAAAAGGTGAATGAACCAAAGACACTCGTAGAGAGTCAGGAAGCTCACGGGGTATCAGTCTTCCAGGAATCTAGGAACGGGGAGCAGATGGAAGGTCGAAGATAGGTGAGTGAGTCAGAGTCAGGCTTCTGAGTTATGGCCCGGCAGCCTGACCAACCCTTAATCAGGACACCTACCCGGGAGGTTGCGCCGCCTGCCACTGGCGATGCAGCGTCTCCTCTGGGCAAACTCCACTTATAGCGGTGCAGGTCGTCCGGATCAGGTAAGGTTCGGGCCAAATTATTCTATATACTGTAAGGGTTGTGGGACCATGAGAACAGTCTAGAACAACATTTCAGGACCATTTACTTCGTATACCATACACAACATGACTGCCATATGGCTGGAAGGCTAGAAATACCATATATACTTATACAATGCTTTTCCCAAATTTTTCCATCCAGGGAATCCAGAATCAGGCAAAATATGTAGTCTCATAAGAGGAGGCCACAGCATGTGAATAGCAACAAACACAATTCTGATGCAACTGACAGACTGTAATGAATGGGCTTAGTACTGACAAATGAGCATAGTTTGGGACAATAGTGCTCAACATGTCTCGCTGAATAAATAATGCAGGGAAGGATGGGGGCAATGTTAGCAACTAAACTAAATAAAAATGGTGATGTGCTGCTGCTGGAAGGAGCACCAGTGGATCCAACTAAATCTTGCTATTTGTGTTATGTGTTGAGTGCTAGATGAAAGGGGATAATTTGAACACTTGGTGCATGACACAACTTTTACAGTGGCCATTAGTTGCCTGGATTTGAAATGCATTTAAATTTGGAAAGACTAGCAAAGCAACAAAATGAGACGGCAAGTCTAGTTGCCTTGACATTTTCCTATAGATATACTATGACCAGGATGAATGGGAACCCTTACAGGCACACTGTAGACTATTTGGATTTGAAGGAAGGACTACAAAGTGCAGGATTAGCAAGAACTCATATGATCCACCTTGGTATATTTTTATTTTACAATCCTAAGATTAATGTGTGAAAATAAGAAGAAATACCATTAAACCCATTAGGAAGATCCAGATGTTAGCCTTACTTACTTCAGTAAGTACAATCTTCTATCTTTTATATTATGTGATAACAAAATAACTTTAAACATTAATTCTTTCAATATAGTTGCATTCAAATATGGAATATCATTTTATAAACCGCTCAGTCAGGCCCAAGGCAGTAAAAGGACTAATGTGCAAGGTGATGTAGCTCACAGAATTGGTGTCTTTTAAAATTATAGCCTAATCGGTCAGTAGCGGAAAATGTCAGCGATGCTCCTTGTGCCATTAGGCACCCAGTAGCCTTATTGCTAAACTCTATATTATCTTCTATTCCTAGTATGTCACACCCCCCACTTCCCGATATTCATGACACTTAGGAACCCGGCCTGTAGAGGGCGATCTTGCAGAGATGACATGGAAAAAAGGAGCCCCTCCTGGTCCATAAGTACTGGGTTCCTCCCACTATTCCTTAGTCTTTTCGTCTCTGCAGTCGGCGAAGCATTCAGAAGATGACTCTCCTTCAAGCTGCAGGTAGCCGGGTTTGCCCCGGCCCTTTTTTTTCTATTTCTGTCTGAAACTATTTAAACTTGTTTGGTTATATTGTATGCCTCCCAGCCCTGGCTGTGTGATTCAGGCAAAGGTAGATACATACACCTTCTGGTGTATACAGGAGTATTACTCCTCCGTGAGACCTAAATGTGGGTAGGCGGAGGCCCCTGTCCCTTTATAATCCCCTTGTGCCTTATGGGTGCTTTTCTATCCCCTCCCCTTAGTTCTCCTTTAACCCTGCTGGGTAAAAAGGAGGGGGGAAGGGGGGGGCGTTATCTGGGCTTATTTGTCACCATGCACACAAAAAAAAAAAAAGAGATATATAAAATAAGTCTTTATTTCTTATTTTTATTATGTATGTTTTACTATACTATTTAATTGGAAATGTTTTATTTAGATTTTCCTATCTCTGTCTAGGCAGCATTTTTTGCTTACCTATTAAAGCTCTTTTTTCTGGCTGTGTTCAGATTTTAATTTTCCCTCCATTTTTGGCTATGTGATCCTGGAAGTGGGCGGGGCTTAGGCATGCTTTTATTCACAGAGCACTGTATGCTCTGTTTGACTTCCTGTTTCCTGTTTTTTGCTTCCATGTGGCCTTACCTCATGATTTGAGCTTATTGCATGGGCTGCGAGTACCCTTCAGCTTGGCTGAAGGGAGTTTTTTTTCTGTCATTTATTTATATTGTGTGCATTTGGTGACTGTTTTTTTGTTTTCTCTGTAGGTAGAAACTCCTTATTTAAAAAGGGGTTTCTCCTGGTCCTTATATAAAAAAAAAACCCTTAAGCCTTATTTGGGGGTTCATTTGTGTTTCAATCCTCCCACTTGGGGCTATTTAAAGGGGCATCCCGGGTAGCAATTGCGTAAATCCCATATATACTTGGCGACTATAATCAATTATAGTATAATACTAAACACCATATGGAGGCATCCCAGGATAACGGACATGCAATTCCCTCTGCACAGACTCTGCAATGTTTTGGATGTGGGGCATCCCTTGTTGGAGATAACGCAATTCTTTGCGTCCCTTGTGCACAATTAACTATTATGCAGCAAACTGAGGCCCAGGCTTCAGGGCCTGCGGCTAATGCCTCACTTTGTCCGTACCCCTAATGATATTGTCCTGAGTCGCATGCTGATTTATGTGCCAGATTGGCTCATCTTGAAAGATTAATGTCTACCTCTGTGCCTAAGAAGGCCTCAGCTAAAAGAAAGCACTTGACTCATGCCGCTCCGGCAAGGGAGTCAGACAATTGTGAATTGCTTGATTGGTCTGATCCTTCTCAGTTAGAAGAAGGAGAATTATTATGAGGAATCAGATGTTTCTGATGAACAGCAATTTGTTGGTACTGAGATTGAGCAGGGTGAAGCAAGTGTTGTGGACACCCCAAAAGCTCTTGCTCAGTTATTTGAGGTTTTGGTTATTACTCCTCCTGAAGTAGTCCCTCCTCAAAAATGGTAATTCTTTGGAGTCTCTAAACCTTGTTTAGAATTTCCAAATCAAAAGCATTTTGCTGAAATTATTCTTAATGAATGGGAGAAGCCTGCGTAGCTTCCTGGCATTCCCTTGGGCTGGGACAAGAAATATCCCTTCCCAGCTGATACTGTTAAGCGTTGGTCATCACCACCTCTGCCCACCGCTCTGGGCATGTTTACACTCACTGCACGGATGGGTTAAATGCAGAGGACAAATTCCTATGTGTGCGCAAGCATACAATGGCCATCTATGCCTTAATATTTAATAAATTTTTAAAAGGAACTGGATTTTTAAAAGATACTCTGCTCATGGGTGGATGCCCCTGTGCTTAATTTATCCAATTCTTCTGTGTTGCATTCTCCTGACTCCACTACACTGAAAGATGGAGAGGATAAGCGTATTGATCAAATGGCGTGCCACGCTTTTTCCAGTGTGGGCTCGGCCTTGCTGCCTGTTGGTGCTTCGGCACTCATGACAGTGGCTATTAGGTCTGTTGTGAGAGACCTAATGAATTACTCAGGGCTTGATCCGGCCTCTGATGAGTACGCTGCTCTTAAGCGATGTGAGATGTTTGCATCTTTAGTACTTTCTGCCTTAGATGATACTCTGCTCATGTGCAGCAGAACCTCTGCCTTGTTAGTCGCCATCCGGCAGTCAGTATGGTTGCGGCAGTGGGCAGCTGATATTGTAGCTAAGAAATCGCTTACAGCGCTCCCTTTTGTGGGATTGCGCCTCTTTGGAGAAAGAATTGGATTCTGTCACTAAAGGAGGTAAATTACCTCAGCGTAAGAAACAACGTCGTTCCTTTCGTGGAATAGAGGAAAGGGACGTGGCCGTCCAAGTCAGAATTGGGGGTCCAAAACCAAATCTGCCACTAAGCCTGCTCAACAATGAGGGGACGCCCTCACCCTTACGGGTGGGGGGACGGCTGCGGTTCTTCTTCCAGGTCTGGGTTCAGGAGGCATCAGACAATTGGGTTCTGGAAGTAGTCTCTTCCGGTTACTAACTGGAATTCGAGTCCCGGCCTCCTCCCAGATTTTTCATGTCCAGGATGCCTTCAGATCCGGCAATTGCGCAGGGACTGCGGGCAACAGTAGCAAATCTGTTAAACATGGCTGTCATCTGCCTAGTGCCTCCAGCGCAAAGGGGTTTAGGGTTTTACTCCAACCTATTCACAGTACCCAAAAAGGACGGCTCTGTTAGGCTTATCCTAGACCTAAGGAGACTCAATCAATTTATCAGTTTCGGAAAATTCTGCATGGAGTCTCTGTGATCAACGATCGATGCTGTCCGTCAGGGGGACTTCATGACATCCATAGACATCAAGGATGCTTATTTGCACATTCCTATTTTTCCAGGTCACCAGAGATTTCTCAGGTTCTCGATAGAAGACCAGCATTATCAATTTGTGGCCCTGCCATTCGGCCTTACCTCTGCCCCAAGAGTCTTTACCAAGATGCTGGCAGGAGTGATGGCTATATTCAGGGTCCAGGGCATCCGCATTGTGCCTTTTCTGGACGATCTTCTTATCGCGGCCTCCTCCCTCGAACAATCAGAGTTGTACACCAGGATGGTGGTCTCTACGCTAGAGAGGTTCGGATGGGTAATAAGTTACCCCAAATCCTCTCTCTGTCCGTCCAGGGAAATTCCCTTTCTGGGCCTGATTCTGGAATGGTTCTGATTCAGGACTTGATTCGCCTATTCTTGTCCAACCCTCGTCAGTCTATCTGTCTAGGGATGAGACTAGTGGGATTGATGGTAGCTGCATTCGAGGCAGTCCCGTTTGCCCAGTTTCACATAAGGACGCTTCAGCTCTTCCTTTTGGCAAAGTGGGACAGGTGCCCACTATCATTGAATCAGAGTTGTCTGTTGTCTCCCCACGTTTTGCAGTCCCTTCAGTGGTGGTTAATATCGCACAACCTCCAGAAGGGCAAGTCATTTCTGACTCCGCTTTGGGAACTGGTTACCATGGATGCCAGCCTGGTGGGCTGGGGGTGCTTCTGGAAGAAGCATCAGTTCCAAGGATTGTGGGGGCCTCAGGAGGCTCATTCTCCAATCAATGTATTAGAACTTCGGGCCATACGTCTTGTTCTACTTCGACTGACCCATTTCTTACAGGGTCTGCCAGTTCAGATTCGGTCAGACAACCGAACAGCAGTTGCATACATCAATCACCAGGGAGGGACTCGCAGTTGGGGTGCCCTCCGGGAAGTGTCTCTGATCCTTCAGTGGGCAGAGATCAATGTTCCCTGCATATCAGCAGTTTACATTCCGGGGATAGAGAATGTGGAGGCAGACTCCCTGAGCAGGGGATGTTCTCGCCAGGGAGAATGGTCTCTCAATCCAAGGGTCTTTCAGTTCCTCTGTCACAAGTGGGGGACTCCACGGTTGGACCTGTTTGCTTCTCGTCACAATCACAAGCTGCCAGCTTTTTGTGTCTCTATCCCAGGATCCTCTGGCAGTGGCAGCGGATGCCATGTCTCTAGCCTAGAAGGATCTGGGGTTCCTATATCTGTTTCCCCCATTCTCCATGATCATCAAGGTGGTGCGCAAGCTAGCACTGGAGGAGGTGCCAGCAATTCTGGTGGCGCCAAGGTGGCCAAGACTTCTGTGGTACGCAGACGTCGTAAGGCTGGCAGTGGATCGTGTCCATCTGCCTCTTCTTCCAGATCTCATCACTCAGGGTCAACTTTGTTACCCCAATTTACAAACGCTGGCTTTGACGGCATGGCTGCTGAAGTCTCCATCTTGAAAGAAGAAGGTCTTTCTGATGTGGTTATTCAGACTCTTATTAGAGCTAGGAAGAAGTCTTCCTCTGTCATTTATTACAGGACTTGGAGGTCCTATATTGATTGGTGTGAATCCAGGGCTTTGCCCTGTAGAGTATTTTCTATTCCTAGAATTCTGGAATATCTGCAATGAGGTCTGGATATGGGATTACAGATTAGTACTTTGAAAGGGCAAGTTTCTGCCTTGGCAATTTTCTTTCAAAGATCGTTTGCTCTTCATCCTTTGGTTAAGAACTTTTTCCAAGGAGTCGCACATGTGCGGCCTCCCAGAAAGCCTTTACTTCCTGTTTGGGATCTTAATTTGGTGCTTTCAGCTATGCAAGCTGCTCCCTTTGAGCCATTGCAGGATATTCCTCTTCCTATTCTTACTCAGAAGGTTGCCTTTTTGGTTGCTATTACTTCCGCCGAGTTTCTGAACGGGCGGCTTTGTCTATTCAAGCCCCTTATTTTGAGAGGCATCAAGATAAGGTTGTTTTCCGTTTTAAACCGGATTTCCTTCCTAAGGTGGTGTCTGCTTTCCACCTAAATCAGGATATAGTTCTTCCTTCCTTGTGTCCTAAACCTAGTAACGGCAAGGAAAGGGTCTTACATTCTTTGGATGTAGTTCGTTGTGTTAAGTATTATTTAGTTACTACCTCAGCCTTCCGCAAGACGGATGCCTTTTTTGTTGTGCCTTCTGGGCCCAAGAAGGGTTTTGCTCCAGCCAAATCTTCCCTTAGTAAGTGGATACATCAGGCTATCATTGGGGCCTATATGGCGAAGGGGAAGGTTCCCCCTTTTCGTGTCACCGCTCATTCTACTCGTGCTATTGGAGCCTCTTGGGCTTTTCAGCACCAAGCTTCTGTTGAACAAGTCTGCAAGGCTGCGACTTGGTCTTCTGTGCATACTTTTTCTAAGTTTTACAAGGTTGATGTGCGGGCCTCAGCGGATGCTGTTTTGGGCCGCAAAGTTCTGCTAGCTGCAGTAATTTAAGTTATGCATTATTCCTTTGGGATCCCCACCCATTATAGACACTGCTATTGGATGTCCCAAGTGTCATGAATATCGGGAAGTGGGGGGTGTGACATACTAGGAATAATACCATTTTGTGAGATACTCACCTGTAAAATGGTTATTACGAGTATGTCACACCCCCCACTTCCCCCGCCCTTTTTTGTTCGAGGGATCCTTTATATGGTGATTGTTATTATTTCAAATAATTTTACAATTATTGAATATAATTGGCTCTTTTTGCTCTAAGGGATCCTTTATTTGGTATTATTATTTCAAATAATTTTACAGTTATTTAATATAATTGGCTCTTTTTGTTTTAAGGGATCCTTTATTTGGTATTATTATTCTCATATAATTTTACAATTATTGAATATAACTGGCTCTTCCTGGTTCTTCACTGCTGTTTAAAAAGACTGAGGAATAGTGGGAGGAACCCAGTACTTATGGACCAGGAGGGGCTCCTTTCTTCCATGTCATCTCTACAAGATCGCCCTCTACAGGCCGGGTTCCCAAGTGTCATGAATATCGGGAAGTGGGGGGTGTGACATACTCGTAATAACCATTTTACAGGTGAGTATCTCTGGGTGTAAAGTTAATACTGAATTTTAATTAAAAAAAATCTTTGTTATAGTTAGTCCCTGGCAAGGCACACAGTAAATTCCTCCCCCCATGGGAACAGTGTAAAATGAGCCATTTAAAAGCATATACAAATATCTGATTATAAGTAAATCATTTTTTTAAATCTAATCTAATTGCAAAAAAAAATGAATCTGATATATTTAACATAATGTCATGACATAATACCAACACCATGATAAAATGAAAAAAAAAAATCAATACATCAAAATACATTTTCCTGAAAAATTGCTATGTATTGATTTAGTGTGTGGGTATGAAACACATTGCAATTACTTTGCACCCACTATACCCTAAGAACACATGATGTGTCTTTGATTAGGTTGAGAAACACGTCTTTTTTTCACCTTTTACTTGACCATTAAACCACCGTTCAGATGGTGATGTCCAAACAATATAGAATTCATGAAATGTGGCCACCCCTTGACTGACAGATAACAGCTGCACCATGATTGAGGTCATTGGAGTCAAGAAAAAATAAATCATCGATACAATAGTATTCAGAAGATGGCAATTATGTAGGAAGCCACCTCTGTGGTGGCTGAATGTATGTTTCTGTTAAGGCCTGGTAACTGACTAACCAAAATGTGATTTAAAGGACATTTATCTATTGACTGGTGTAAAGCCAGTGATTTTTATTATTTATAATACCATGCTTTAAAATGTTCTGCTTTCTTTTTATATGTGTGCTGTTTGTAGCTTTGTTTATTTTACTTACTAAATATGTCAAGGCCTTTAGTCGTCCTTTTAATGTATATTCTATTGCTATTAAATAATGTGCCTAGAGCAATGATAATTCACAACATGTAATAAACCAAAGCAACCAATCACATTGTTTTTTTTCTTTACTGTTTTTAGATTAAAGGGATATGTTTGGTTGGTATAGTTTGTTACACAATGCATCTATGTCCAATTTAATGATTTCAGGCCATTTGATGTGTGTTTTTTTAAACCCATTAATTTACATTTAAACTAAAATTCCTATATGCTTTTGTAAAAACTGTTTTGTTTAAAGTGGACCAACACCCCCCGGTGATCGGCCTGGGAATCTTTAAGACATGCAAAAACAGGCTCCTCCCGGCCCTTCATATACCCAGGGACCTCCCACAAATCCCCAGATTTCTCTGCAGTGCTGACTGCGAAGACATGAAGTATCACTCTCTCGCAGGTGAGCGGGGCTATACAGCCTGCGGCCCTGTTGGACTACTCCCACCCGTCCTATTTGTGATGTGCCTCCCAGCCTGGGCTGCGCTGGTCGGGTTAAGGTAGGCAGCACCATGCATGCTTAACGGAGCCATGCTCCACCGCAGTCCCCCACCAAAGGGTAGGCGGTTTAGGCTGATGGTGAGCCTTTAGGGGATGCCCCTCCCGCTTAATTGTCCCACGCCCCGTGTAGCGGCGGACCCTGTGTAAAGGGTCGCCATCCTCCCTCGTTCCCCCCCTAGCCCGGGGGGAAAGAAAGGGGGGGGGTTGTGAGTATGGCGGCCTCAGTGTACCCTATTACACGCTTATGGCCTCAGTGTCTTGTTTGACTGGGAATGGATGTCAGAGCCGCGCTGTGTACTTTTTACTCTTATTGGTAGCCGCCGCGCCCCTTCTATATGGCTGTACAGCACGGGCGACGGTGGCTTTGTTGATGCTGCGGCGTCTTTTCTTAGCCTGTAGTGACTCTGCTGCAGTAATCCACTCGATCATTCCTTCAGGCGTCACTGCCCTGTTTTTTCTCTATTAGCTTCGCGTTTTCGGAGCTTCGCGCTCTCCGGGGGGCGGGGCCCTGACTTGACGCGCTCCGCGTCACCATCAGCTCTGGCCCGACCTTCGAGGATCGTTTGGCGCCATTCTTGCTCGCGCGCGTGCGTGGTGAAGAGCGCCCTTCCCCCGCTGTCTGTAAGTGCCCTCGCGGGCGACCTTATATTATCCTTATACTACCTGTATCTTACCTTTATTACACCTTGCGCATGGCTCTGACATTCCTGTTCCTCCTATGTCTTTCAGACCGTGAACTCCGGTGGCTTCTCCCGGCCCGGTGTATCTCCCGGTTGAGACTATTAAAAATTACTCCGGTTTATTGGGGCATCCAGGGTAGCTTACAGCGTCAATCCCTACTGGCCTATTGTGCCGATACAATCACCATATGGAGTCATCCCAGGATATTGTGAACGGGGTTCCTTAGGGACAAGCGAGTCTATGTGTAACTTGTGGGTCTTACCTAGCAGCAGTGACAATGCACGGGTCTGTGTTTCTTGTGCACAGCAGGCGTTACCGGTTTTTCCCGCCTCTTCAGTGGCTGGGCCTGCACCTCGCCTCACTTCACCTACTACCCCAACCCTGAGTCTAACCCCCAATACAAGCGGGGATTCTCATCCTGATATGGCTACTAGACTGGCCAGTGTTGAAAGATTGCTTGCTAGCTCGCTAGCGCGTAAGGCCACCGCTAAGAGGCGGCATTTAACCCCTGATTCTGCTCTTTTCCCTATGGAATCTGATGACTTGTTGCAGCCTTACGGCCACCCCCCCCCCCTCGGACGAAGGGGAGCTGTGACGAGGAATCAAGGGGTCATGACGAGTCTGGTTCCGAGCACTGGACCTTGGATGATATTGACAGACTGCTGGCTCAGATATTTGAAGTTGCGGCTCCCAGGCAAAGGGGTGAGCTTTTTCATACTGCTAAGGCTCGTCTTGAATTTCCCGAGCAAACCCATTTCAATAGCCTCATGCTTAAAGAATGGGAACATCCCAGCAGACTGCCTGGGATCCCTAAGAGTGTGGATAGAAAGTATCCCTTCCCGGCTGACTTGGTTAAGTGCTGGTCATCGCCCCAGAGGTCGATGCTCCTATTCTAGGGTTGTCTAACACCTCTATTATGCACTCCCCTGACACTACTACGCTACGGGACTCTGAGGACCAGCGTATCGGCATGCCATGCCTTTGCATTTGGGGGAGCGACCTTGCGCCCGGTTTACGGCTTACTCATTACGGCAGTAGCGCTCAGGGCCATGGTCAGGAATGCACTCAATGGCACCGATGAGTTGCCCTCTGATACTGTCAATACTCTGTCTAACTGCGATATGTTTATAAACTATATCCTGTCTGCATCGGACGATGCTATAAGGATGTGTGCCAGATCTTCTGCCTTGGCGGTAGCTATCTGCCGCGCGGTTTGGTTGCGACAGTGGGCTGCTGACAATGCCACTAAGAAAGCCCTTACGGGGCTTCCTTTTAAGGGGCTGCGCCTGTTTGGAGACCGTCTAAACCTCTTTGCCAAAGGAGGCAAGTTGCCCCAGCGCAGGCGACAGATTCGGCCTTTTCGAGGTCAGGGCACCCTTTCAATCCCCTACCACGGGGCTAAACAGGGAAAAGGGGTGTCCTTCGCGGGGCCCCGCGCAGATTCCTGGCACAGGAATAGAGGACACCGTCCCGGTTCCTCCTAGGGGCCCAAGCCCAAAGCCCCTCCCAAGACCCCTCAGGCATGAGGGGGCGCCCTCGCCCGTCAGGGTGGGGGGACGTCTGCAGCACTTCGAGCACATATGGCGGCGCCACATCTCAGACCGGTGGATTCAGGAGGTAGTGTCCTCCGGCTACAAGATAGAATTTGCTGTACGGCCCCCCACCAGATTCATTGGGTCCCGAATCCCTCAAGACTCTTCCTCAGCCCAGGTCTTGTTGCTGGCCGTGTAGGGTCTCCTGGATCTAGGGGTCATTTGCAAGGTCCCCTTTGGAGACAGGGGCACGGGGTTCTACTCCAACCTTTTCACAGTACCCAAGAAGGATGGGTCAGTCAGGCCCATTCTGGATTTAAAAATACTCAACAAATTTGTCAAGAACAGGCATTTTCGCATGGAAACTCTGCGCTCGGCCATTGGCTCCATTCGCCCAGGGGACTTCATGACGTCAGTAGACATCAAGGATGCTTACCTTCACATCCCGGTGTTTCCAGGACACCAAAGGTTTCTCCGATTTGCACTGAAGGACCAGCATTACCAATTTGTGGCCTTGCCGTTCGGCCTCACGTCAGCTCCCAGGGTGTTCACCAAGGTGCTGGCAGGGGTGATGTCCCTGATAAGGCTAAGGGGCATATGCGTGCTGCCCTACCTGGACGATATCCTCATCACCTCTCGGTCTCTGCGGCAGGCAGAGTTGGAGACTCAACTGGTAGTGTCCACCCTGGAGTCCTTCGGCTGGGTGATCAATTACCCCAAGTCTTCTCTGCCCCCCTCCTTGGTGACTCCGTTCCTGGGAATGATTCTGGATACGGTTCAGTCATGGATATTCTTTCCTCAACAGAAGGTGGAAGCTCTGACTGCGCAGGCCAGGTTCCTGCTCTCGTGCCCACAGCCCTCCATCAGGCAGGGAATGCAGCTGGTGGGCCTGATGGTGGCGAGCTTCAAGGCGGTGCCCTTTGCTCAGTTCCATTTGAGACCTCTGCAGCTTCACCTTCTGTCAGTATGGGACAAGAACCCAGCGTCCTTGGACGGGGTCTGTGTGCTTCCCCCCTAGGTCAGACGGTCCCTTGCGTGGTGGCTGGACCTCGGGAACTTGATAGGGGGCAGGTCTTTTCTGACCCCTTCCTGGGAGACGGTCACAACGGATGCCAGTCTGTCAGGTTGGGGGGGATTCTGGAAGTCCCTGCGCTTCCAGGGGACGTGGGGTCCTCAGGAGGCCCATTTACCCATCAACATTCTGGAATTGCAGGCAGTCCGGTTGGTACTGGAGCGGTTGACCCAACACCTGAGGGGTCTGTCGGTCCAGGTACGCTCAGACAACAGGACGGCGGTTGCCTACATCAACCATCAGGGAGGGACCCGGAGCAAGGGTGCCCTCTGGGAGGTGTCTCAGATTCTGACATGGGCGGAGGCCAATGTACAATGCATTTTGGCTGTTTACATCCCGGGGGCGGAGAATCTGCTTGCAGATGCTCTGAGCAGGGGGACTTCCCGTCAGGGAGAGTGGTCCCTCTGCAACAGGGTATTCCACTCCCTGTGTCACCGTTGGGGTCTACCGGATGTGGACCTGTTTGCGTCCCGTCACAACCACAAGCTCCCGGCCTTCGTGTCCCTGTCTCAGGACCCTCTGGCCTTGGCCACGGATGCCCTGTCCATGTCATGGAAAGAGTTTCGGCTCCTGTATGTATTTCCACCATTCCCCCTGCTGAGCAGGGTTCTGCGCAAGATTGCTCTGGAGGGGGTGCCTGTGATTCTAGTGTCCCCCCGATGGCCAAGAAGAGTGTGGTTTGCAGAAGTGGTTCAAATGGCAGTAGACCAGTACGTTCTGCCAGGGGTGCCAGATCTGCTAACTCAGGGCTCCCTACGCCATCCCAATTTACAAACGCTGGCTTTGACGGCCTGGCTGCTGAAACCTCCATCTTGATGGACAAGGGTTTATCTGCCTCTGTGGTAGGTACTATGGTGCAGGCTAGGAAGAAGACTTCTGCTGCTATCTATTACAGAGTATGGCGTACCTACATTGACTGGTGTGAGTCTAGGTCTCTTCCCTGTAGGGAGTTCTCTGTCCCCAGGGTTCTGGAGTTCTTACAGCATGGTTTGGAGTTAGGTCTAAAACTCAGTACTCTAAAGGGTCAGGTTTCTGCCCTGTCCGTCTTCTTTCAGAAGACCTTTGCTCATCATCATTTGGTTAAGACCTTCTTTCAGGGGGTCACTCATGCGCGTCCCCCATTATCTGCCTTGCAGGGTGCTCCCTTTGAGCCTATTCAAGATGCTGCTCTGGCTGTTTACTCTCAAGGTTGTCTTTTTGGTGGCCATAACTTCGGTTAGGCGTGTGTCTGAGCTGGCTGCTCTATACATTCAGCCTCCGTACTATGAGAGGCACCAGGACAAGGTGGTGTTCCGCTTCAAGACAGATTTTCTGCCTAAGGTTGTGTCTGCTTTTCATTTGAATCAGGGCATTGTTCTTCCTTCCTTGTGTCCCAATCCTAGTAATGACAAGGAAAGGGTTCTGCATTCCTTGGATGTGGTCAGGTGTTTGAAGTATTACCTGGTTGTCACTGTGGCTTTCAGGAAGACTGATGCTCTCTTCGTTGTGCCTTCTGGGCCTAGGAAGGGTTTGGCTCCTGCCAAGTCTACTATCAGCAAGTGGATCCATCAGGCTGTGGTTCAAGCCTATTCTGCTAAGGGGAGGAGTCCTCCTTTCCGTCTTACTGCTCATTCTACTCGTGCTATTGAGGCCTCCTGGGCCTTCCAGCACCAGGCTTCTGTGGAACAAATTTGCAAGGCCGCTAATTGGTCTTCTGTCCACACCTTTTTCAAAGTTTTACAAGGTTGATGTTCGGGCCTCGGCTGATGCTGCGTTTGGCCGCAAGGTTTTGCAGGCGGTAGTAGTTTAAGCTACGTGCCGTTGCCTTTTTTGTTGGGGATCCAACCCTACTTTAATGGACATTGCTATTGGATGTCCCAAGTGTAAGTATTATATCTGGAGCAGGACGTACTGTATACTTAGAATAATACAATTCTGTGAAATACTCACCTGTAGAATTGGTATTATACGTATACAGTCCGTCCTGCTCCACCCCACCCTGGTTTTTGCATTATTCTGGATCCCCTGTATGGTGATTGTTATTGTTATCATTACCAGTTGTTTTGGTGGTTGGTTTCTCCCGGCTTCTGGTTCACTGCTTTTCAATGCTGGGGATTTGTGGGAGGTCCCTGGGTATATGAAGGGCCGGGAGGAGCCTGTTTTTGTGTAAGTATTATATCTGGAGCAGGACGTACTGTATACGTATAATACCAATTCTACAGGTGAGTATTTCACAGGAATGTATTTTTAGTGCCGATCTGTTTTTTTTTTGTGAAATGTTTCCGTTCTCGTATGAATGTACAAGCGATTCTATGCATGCATTGAAAACCTGTAAAGTTTCCATCCGTTCGTACTGCAGATTACGAATACGAGGATATCATTTTCCAGCGTGACTTTTCCGTTTCATTTTCACATGTTACAATGTAGGCCTTCGTTTTTGCCCTTTTCCCATCGTATCCTCCAACGAATCCTTTACTTTTCCCGTTCGATTCCGTTTCCCTTTTTCTATAAATAATCGTCCAGACGGAAATCCTTACGATCTAGCGCCTGCGCACTACAAACTTAACTCATTAAAATGCTCGCCTACATATTTGCCACCCTCACTTCTACTACAATGTTTAGCTAAAGCTTAGTACTATCCTCCCTTTTGGACCCTTAAAGCTCACCCAAACCACTTCTCGGTCATGTGAATATTCATCTTTAAATATTTCTGGGCCCATTAGTTTTGTGTTAATGTATTTTGTAAATGAAATGACACTGTAACATTTTTTTTTTGATTCTATCATAAAATATAAAATTTTTACAACTATAAAAAACAAAATACATAGCAATGGCAGGCCACATAACATTGTTCTTCATCTGTGGTCCGCAACGAGTTGCGCAGCTCCTGCATCTCGCCCACCAACTGAAGGACCCTGACACTCAGTTGTGCCACTCTGGCACGTGTGGTCCCTGTTAAAAAACTTAAATTAAAATATTGGTATAACCTTGTTGGGGTCATACTGCAGTGCCCCCCCCCCCCCCCCCCCCGTATGGTCCAAACACCTAAATCTGGACTTCAAAAGCCAGAGGGCCCTCTCCACCACGGGCCGGGTTTTGCATAGTGCCCGATTAGAGAACCCCTGGCCCGCATTCTGCAGGCAAAGAACGGGCATCAGGAGCAAGGGCAGGAGTGGATATCCTGAATCCCCTGAAAGAATTAAAAAATACTAACCTAAAATACACATTCTAAGCTAGAATATTAAAGTGATATAACAACAGTGGAACTATTGGTATACAGGCCCGCGCTAGCAATTTCCCATATAAAAAATCAATGAATACATGTGATAAATAATGCTCAACGTGAAATGTCCTCAACCCCAAAAAGAACACAAATAAAATGTTAATATAAACACAGAGCAAGCTAGCTTAAATAAAACAAAAGTCCCAATTTTTAATCCTTCAAAGGTGCTATAGTGCTCAATATAACTATGTCCCACGGTGCATGCACTCCACGCAAAATTGTGCAAAGGAATCCTCCACCAATCGTGCAAACTCTTACCAACTTTAAGTAGGCAATGCGCTTAGAATTGATTTTACACGGCGTTGTTGCCAATTCTGATGTAATCCACTTTTAAATAAACGCTTATCCAGCAATGCTTCCACACTTCAACCCTCCAGCATTTACAGATGTCACAAAGGTACTATTTCCATACAGCCCTCCGCTGTGCAATCTCTCTTTTCCAGGCAAAGCTCAGGGGGTGACATACATGGAGAAGCAGAAAGCCCAAAATAGTGTAATATTGCAAAAACTGTAACTTTAATAAAAAGATCCAAATCCACTCACAAGACAGGTAAAATAATCAGCATTGAGATACAGTTGTAATCTCACCGATCCTGGAATCAGACAATCCCCATTCGGTCCAATAAAAGGGCGATCCCATAAAAGTGAATAAAATGTCCAAAGGATTTCTTTAAAAACTCCAAAAAGCTCTGAAGAATCTACCGCTCGCCACCGCCGACGCGTTTCGTCGCCGCAAGGCAACTTTAACTAGGCTGGTGGCGCGGCAGAAAGTTTATACCAAAAAGTCCGGTCACATGATAAAAGGTCCTTCAGCAGTGTCACAAAAAGAAACAGATAAGTTATTTAGCTCAGCTGCGATTCCAACTTCCATGGCCAGGGGAAACAGGCTGTCGCTAACTGCCTGCTCCAACATCCTATCCCAAGCTATAAATACCAATCCCCCGCCGCCAGCACAAAAGGAATCCCCATTGGAAACAAAGCAGTCCAAGCACACAGCCGAAGGACCTATAAAGTCCTCCAGAGACAGCGCAGACACATGGGCCGCTTCAGCCAATCAGCGCTGTTTAGCAGGAATCATATGTCAACACATGGCAATACTAGCACTGCTCTCGATCTCCCTGATGGTTGCCTAGCAACATCAAAACAACCACAGAGTGCTTAGCTCATGTCTCCCATATCAGAAGAGCTGCCCGATTTAATCGAGGTAAACGAGGAGGAAAGAAGCATCAGACGGCCGTATCTTTAACTTAAGTGACACAACTTTGAGTACAAATGAATTAAAATTATTGGATAAAGGTCTGAAATATGCTCCTCCCAGGGCTTTTGATAAGTTTGGTCCGACTAAAACAACTCCTACAACAAATTAAGATTCAAGTTCAACAATCCAAATATAATTCACAAAGGACATGAGTCTAAAAAAATATAGCAATTATATGGATGTGTGGGAAAATAAAGGTGTACATGCTATGGACTAATTAAGGTCAGCATTAAAATGCATCTAGAAGGCATACATGAAATGTATTGGTTTAGGTATGCATTGCTATACAATTTATGGCCTCGGCCATGCTGATACATGCAATGCCTTGGTGCTAAAGGCACAATAATTTGGAGTGGGCGTGCAAAGAACACACCAATCTCCCAAAGGAAGCACCACTACAATCAACAGTATATATTAATGATTTTATTAGTACAAAAAAACAAAGAATTAAAATACATACACCACAAGACAAATTTAAAAACAACCAGTATGGCCAAATGTATCTATATCAATGTATATGGCCCCTAAGGGCCGCTTAAGTAACTGCCCTATGGGTGAATAATATTGATTATCCTAGAATAGTCATAACCCATCCTTTTTGTGCCGGCACAAAAAATCCTAACCACATGTAAATATATGTGCAAATTCATGAAACCAATACTACAAAAATATTAATAATATATATGGCAAAAATATGTGCAAAAACAGTGAATATACAATAAAAAAATATCAATATATAAAGTGCAAATACATGAAAAACACAACCTAAAACACTACCTAATATTGCACAGGGAAACCCATACCAATAAGACTTTAAAGTGCAGACAATAACAATATATGATATAAATGCAAGTGCCAGCAGAGAGAAAATAAATGGTTAAATCTCACGTCATAAGATAACACCCAGGGCAACAGTCAGGCCAACCTCAGTGAAAAAGGCTAAAGGCGCGCAGACTCCTCCACATAGCCGCAAAACATGTTCAACAATAACAATCCGAGCCCTCAAAGGTCCCGTAAGTGGATCGAAAATGAAACGGATTTATAGGGTGGTGGTCCATCGGAAATCAGCTCTCTGAATCAGACGGAAACCCATCCCAACAACGGAAGTTATCTGAACGAACGGAAAATTTCCGATTTTGTTTGGAGAATGATCCGAACTAACGGAAATGTTCCGATTTGCTTCCGTTCATTGAAAGCGCATATACACATTTTCCCGAACGTTCGTGCGAATGAAAAATGAACGAACAAAAGCAAAAAAAAGACTAACACCCACCCAAACTTTCACAGACAGCTACGGAAGTCCGGACGAATGTGTCTTTGAATCGAGGCTATTGTCTCTATCTCTTAAAGGTGGCATGATGCTGCCTCCACTAAGCCGTATTAGCTTTCCTCCACACATAGCGTTTGGAATTTAGGCTGAAATGTTAAACTTTGCTCTCATGTGACCATAGCAGCTTCTTCCACAAGCGTGCGGTGTCCCTTATATAGTTCGAGGCATGTGGCTTTCAAAATTATCTTTCTTCTTTGGCCACAGTTCAAAATGTATCCGCTCTTTTCCTGATTCCTACCAACATTTTCTTATTGTTCATTGTTTTTATTTCTAGCTTATTAGGAGAACTAGCCCCACATTTTTGGTCACTAGAAAGCTGGCGCTCACTTACCAGCAAATACTAAATCACCAGACATGAAAGATTGTGACCAGCAAAAACATTGGATTCCAGTTCAAGTTTAGCCCATTTATGTGCCACTAGTAGGGTAACGATGACCACAAATGTTACGCACCCCTGGGGCATCCTGATTTGGAATACCTCGTTGTGTGAAACCCCCCCCCAGATCAGCATGTGCAGACTCGCCTCCTCCCGGGCCAGCGGTGCCTGTGGGGGCTCTCATCCAATCGGAGCTGCCAGCTGAAGTGACATAATTCAGCGAGTAGCTCTTATTAGTGTGAATGGGGAGCGAGGGCATCTATATATTTTCTTTTTAAAATAATGCAGAGTGTGGCATGCACTACTGGGAACATACTAAAATGTCAGTTATTGTTGCATGCACTTGAATATTCTAAGTATGTCACACACCCCGCTTCAGAATAGTCATTACACTTGGGTTATACCGACCTGTAGAGGGCGATCTTGCAGAGATGTCATGAAAAAAAAAGGAGCCCCTCCCGGTCCATAAATACCTGGGACCTCCCACTCATTCCCCATTCTTTCATCTCTGCAGACGGCGAGCAAGTCAGAAGATGGATGTCTCCTCCTTGCAGGTAGCCGGGGTAACTCCCGGCCCCCCTCTTTTGGTCTATTTCTGCCTGGACCTACTGTTATCCCCCTTTTTAGTAAAGAGCCTCCCAGCCTAGGCTGCGGGTCCGGGCAAAGGTAGACGGCACTTTAAGGTGCTTTAGGAGCTATGCTCCACCGTGAGACCCCATACTAAGGGGTAGGCGGTATTCTTGGTTGGTGATCCCGGTTGGGATGCCCTGTCCTTGCCCTTACGCCTTTTGGGGTGTTAATTCCCCCTTCCCCGGTCACCCATTGTTCCCTACTGCTGGGGGGGGCTTATTCCCCTTTTAGTTTAGTTTTTTCCTTAGAGTGCATGCTTGTGTGCAACTTGTGTGTGTGTTGTGCGCATGATTGATGCGTTCCCTGGCTGGGCCGCCGGTTTGCGCCGCCGGCCTTTACTGACAGCCTTCGGGGGAGCTTCTTCCCCCTCCGCTGCGGTTTCGGGGGGGGTGGGGCTGGGCGCGGGGCGCGATCCTGCGTCCCGCCCCCTCCCTCCCCCCGTGCTGCTGGTGCCGCTGCGGAGCCCAGTCACTGGCCGGGAGCCGCCTTGTGTCAGGAGAGAGGGGCGGGGTCGGGCGCAGCACGCGGTCCGCGCCGGCCCGCCCTTCTTCATCCTTGCTGCCAAGTCCCTCTGCCTCGTGCAGGACGCCATTACCGTAAGCACCCAGTGGGCTCCATTCCTTCTTTGCCTGTGAAGCTGCTTGTCAGCGCGAGATTGATATATATTTTTCTATTCATATGTATGTGTGCCTTGGCCCTTCTGTTTGTGCACAGCATTATGTGATATGTGTTTGACAGTTCCCCTTTTTCTATTCCAGGCGGACTCCTTGTTGGGTCTTAAAGGGTCCTCCCGGTCCTAGGGTCCCTGGTTTAGTTTAAGAACTCCCTATAAATCCTCCCACTCGGGACACAGAAGGGGCATCCCGGGTCGCTTATAATGCGTAATTCCCTTGGGTATTGCAACTACCGATAAAATCACCATATGGAGGCTTCCCAGGATACCGGGCTTGGGCTCCCCTCGGGGCAACCCCGGCAATGTTTGGGTTGTGGGGTATCCCTTACAGGGGATGATGTATTCCTTTGCATACCATGTGCACAGCAGACTATTGCGCGGCAGTCCGGATCCCATGCGTCTGGTTCTGCGCCGCCGGTCCCTTCACCTACCCCTCCCCGCCTGATCCATACCCCGTGTGATGTTCATGAGTGGGGAGTCGCAATCTGAGGTGTGTGCCAGATTGCCCAATCTTGAAAAATTATTTTCTAGCGCTGTTGCCAGAAAGGCCCCGGCTAAGAGAAAGCACTTGTCCCCAGCCACGCCGGCTTCTGATTTTGAGGAGTTTGATTCACTGGACTGGTCTGATTACCCCCCCGCTAGAGGAAGGGGAGCTATTTCAGGAGTCAGATGGTTCTGACGATCAGCAGTTTGTTGGCACTGATGCCGAGTGGGGTCAGGGGGATTCTTTGGATACCCCTAAGGTCCTGGCTCGTATGCTTGAGCTTCTGGCAATTTCTCCTCCTGAAGAGGCTCTTCCGCAGAAGGGGGAGTTCTTTGAGGAGGCTAAGCCGCGCTTGGAATTCCCTAATCAAACGCATTTCGATGGCATTATTCTTAAGGAATGGGAGAGGCCTACTCGGCTTCCAGGTGTTCCTCCCGGTTGGGATAAGAAATATCCCTTTCCGGTGGATGCGGTGAAGCGCTGGTCGTTGCCCCTGTTTTAGGGTTGTCTAGCACCTCTGTTTTGCATTCTCCTGACTGTTCTACTCTCAAGGATGGTGAGGACAAACACATCGACCAGATGGCTTGTCACGGTTTTGCCAGTGTCGGGTCGGCTTTGCGGCCTGTTTGTGCTTCGGCGCTTTTAATAGTGGCTTATAGGTCGGTTGTTAGGGACCTGTTGTCTACTTCCAGGCTTGACCCGGCTAGTGATGAGTTCACCGCCCTTAAGTGGTGCGAATTGTTTTTGTCATTTGTGCTAGCCACCCTGGATGACACCATGGTGATGTGTAGTAGAACTTCGGCCTTGCTGGTCGATATTCGGCGGTCCGTTTGGTTGCGCCAGTGGGCGGCTGATTTTGTGTCCAAAAGTCGCTTATGGCTCTTCCCTTTCTGGGCTTGCGGCTCTTTGGAGAAAAATTGGATTCGGTCACAAAAGGAGGTAGGTTACCTCAGCGAAAGAAGCAACGTCGTCCCTTTCGGGGGGGGCGGCTTCCTTTCGTGGGGCCAGAGCTGGACGGGGATTTGCTGTCTTCTCCAGAGGTGATTCCTGGAACAGGGGAAGAGGACGTGCCCGTCCAGGTCACAGCTGGGGCTCCAAGCCCAAAGCTGCTGCCAAGCCGGCTCAGCAATGATGGGGCGCCCTCACCCTCGCGGGTGGGGGGACGGCTGCGACACTTCTCCCAGGTCTGGGACCAGGAGGTCTCGGACAGATGGATTCGGGAAGTGGTGTCTTCCGGTTACAAGCTGGAGTTCGAGATCCGTCCTCCTCCCAGATTCTTCAGGTCTCGGGTGCCCTTGGATCCTCTGGCCGCGCAGGGGCTCCTGGACATGGCTGTCATCTGCCCGGTGCCTTCCTCGAACTGGGGCCTGGGATACTATTCCAATCTGTTCACGGTGCCCAAGAAGGATGGCTCAGTTCGTCCCATCCAGGATCTGAAGTTTCTCAACAGGTTTATCCGTCCCAGGAAGTTCCGCATGGAAACTCTGAGTTCGGCCATAAATTAGCTTCGTCAGGAGGACTTCGACGTCCATAGACATCAAGGATGCTTATCAGCATGTTCCAATCTTCCCGGCACATCGGAGATTTCTCGGGTTTGTGGTGGAAGATCAGCATTTTCAGTTTGTGGCTCTTCCGTTTGGCCTTACCTCGGCTCCAAGGGTTTTCACCAAGGTGCTGGCGGGGGTGATGGCCCTCCTCAGAGCCCAGGGTATCTTCATCGTGCCTTATCTGGACGATCTTCTCATTATGGCATCCTCTCTCAGCCAGGCGGAGCTAGATACCAGGACTGTGGTATCCACTCTGGAGAGATTCGGCTGGGTGATAAACTATCCCAAGTCCTTCCTCTCTCCGTCCAGGGTGGTGTCGTTCCTGGGAATGTCTCTGGATGCTTCTCAGTCCAGGGTGTTCCTTCCCCAGCCCAAGGTTCTTTTGATTCAGAAATTGACTTCTTCTGTCCATCCCTCTTCCGTCCATGCGGCTGGGGATGAGACTGGTGGGATTGATGGTGGCTTCCTTCGAGGCGGTTCCCTTTGCTCAGTTTCACACAAGGACGCTACAGCTCCATCTCTTGGCGGCCTGGGACAGGTCTCCGCTGTCATTGGATCAGTCTTTTCTGATGTCCCCCTCTCGGTTCGGCATTCCCTTCGGTGGTGGCTGGAACCTAGCAATCTGATGAGGGGCAGATCCTTTCTGACCCCTTGTTGGGAGACGGTCACCAGGGATGCCAGCCTGTCAGGTTGGGGGGGGGGTTGGATCTTCAGTTTCAGGGACTGTGGGGGCCTCAGGAGGCTCACTATCCCATCAATGTTCTGGAGCTGAGAGCCATCAGGTTGGTTCTGGTTCACTTGACTCATCAGTTACAGGGTTTGCCAGTTCAAGTTCGGTCGGACAATCGGACAGCGGTCGCCTACATCAATCACCAGGGAGGGACTCGCAGCAGGCGTGCCCTCAGGGAAGTGTCCTTGATCCTGGCTTGGGCAGAGAGCAATGTCCCATGCATCTTGGCGGTGTACATTCTGGGAGTGGAGCGCACGGAGGCGGACTCCCTGAGCAGGTGCTCATCTCGCCGGGGGGAATGGTCTCTCAGCCCCAAGGTGTTTCGGTCGCTTTCCCACCGGCGGGGGACTCCGGAGGTGGACCTCTTTGCCTCTCGTCACAATCACAATCTTCCGGCATTTGTGTCTCTCTCGCGGGATCCGCTGGCTCTGGCAGTGGATGCAATGTCTCTGAACTGGAGGGATCTGGGGTTTCTGTACCTGTTCCCTCAGTTTCCCATGGTGGGCAAGGTGGTGCGCAAGCTGGCTCTAGAGGGTGCGTCAGCAATCTTGGTGGCTCCAAGATGGCCAAGACAGGTTTGGTTCGCAGACGTGGTACGGTTGGCAGCAGATCAGTTCGATCTGCCCCTTCTGCCGGATCTGCTCACTCAGGGTCAACTGCTCTACCCCAATTTACCAACGCTGGCTTTGACGGCGTGGCTGCTGAAACCTCCATCTTGAAGGAAGAAGGTCTTTCTGATGCTGTTATTCAGACTCTGGTTAGGGCTAGAAAGAAGTCTTCCTCTGCCATCTACTATAGGATTTGGAGGTCTTATATTGATTGGTGTGAGGTCCGGGCCTTGCCTTGCAGGGCGTTTTCTATCCCTAGGGTTTTGGAATTTCTGCAACATGGTCTGGACTTGGGTTTGCAGCTTAGTACGTTGAAAGGGCACGTTTCTGCCCTGGCGGTTTTCTTTCGAAGGTCCTTTGCTCTTCATCCTCTGGTTAAGACCTTTTTCCAGGGGGTTACGCATGTGCGGCCTCCTAGGAAGCCTTTGCTCCAAGTTTGGGATTTGAATTTGGTTCTTTCTGCTTTTCAGGGCAGGATATTGCTCTTTCTACGCTTACTCAGAAGGTTGCGTTTTTGGTTGCCATCACTTCTGTTCGGCGTGTATCGGAGTTGCCGGCTTTGTCCATTAAGGCCCCGTACTTTGAGAGGCATCAGTACGGGTTGTTTTCCGCTTCAAGCCAGATTTCCTTCCTAAGGTGGTTTCTGCCTTTAATCTTAATCAGGACATTGTCCTCCCCTATATGTGTCCGAAGCCCAACAATGACAAGGAGAGGGTCTTGCATTCTCTGGATGTGGTTCGCTGTGTGAAGTACTATTTGGTGGCTACTTCTTCTTTTCGTAAGACTGACCCCTCCTTTTGTGGTGCCCTCCAGGCCTAGGAAAGGTTTGGCTCCCACCAAGTCTTCCATTAGTAAATGGATTTGCCATGCCATTGTTGGGGCCTATTCTGCCAAGGGGAAGATTCCCCCTTTTCGTGTTACTGCTCATTCTATTCGTGCTGTTGGGGCGTCCTGGGCTTTCCAGCATCAGGCCTCTGTTGAGCAAGTTTGTAAGGCTGCTACTTGGTCTTCCGTTCACACTTTTTCCAAGTTTTACAAGGTTGTTGTGTGGGCCTCAGCGGATGCTCTTTTTGGCCGCAAAGTTCTGCAAGCTGCAGTGGTTTAAGTTTGTGCATTATTGCCTTGTTTTGGATACCCGCCCTTTATGGACACTGCTATTGGATGTCCCAAGTGTAATGACTATTCTGAAGCGGTGTGTGTGACATACTTAGAATAATACCATTTTGTGATTACTCACCTGTAAAATGGGTATTATAAGTATGTCACACCCCGCACTTTGGTATACTGGATCCTTTCTATGGTGAACCTTTTTTTACGGTTAATGGTTATTTTGGCTCTTCCTGGTCCCTTTACTGCTGTCTTATACTGACGAATACTGGCGAATGAGTGGAAGGTCCCAGGTATTTATGGACCGGGAGGGGATCCCTTTTTTTTCAAGACATCTCTGCAAGATCGCCCTCTACAGGTTGGTGAAACCCAAGTGTAATGACTATTCTGAAGCAGGGTGTATAATACCCATTTTACAGGTGAGTAATCACAAAATGGTATTATTTCCTTTCTTTCATCCAATGCTCATTAATTTCTGGATGGACCTTACCCTGTTAAAATAAGTAGCTCCCCAATTATTCAAAATGACCCACCCTCCTGCCCAGTGGTTGCAACAACATGTTCATGGAAGGGTGGAGGAAGGGGAAAGACTTTTTTACATTAAAATATAATTTTCTTTTAAAGAGAGACCCCAGGTGGGTTGCTGGAATTAATGGGCTGCTCTGAATTTTAGAGCTTTGGTAAAAAAAAGAAGAAATATTAACTATGCATCAGGAGGTTTATATGCATTTTGCCACCAAGGGTCAGGCTTGGTGCCAGAGGTGAAAGGTCACCTGTAGTGAAAAAAATATTGTTGTAATAATAGCACAGAGTGTTCTTTGAAACAATGCTTGCTCTCCTCTAGAGGAAACCCTGCTAATTCAACCATTGTGATAAAGGCTGATCCTATGCCCTGAACACTAGTCCTGTAGACTTCTAGGTTGAAGATACCTGCAACTAAAATAAATGCCTAGATGGGGCATGCTGTTGGCTTGCTTTAGAAGCACTTGGCATCCCTCAGCCCCACTTTTTGTTCTGGATCTCATACTGACTGGATATTCACTTTAATACCTAGCTCTAGGAAGAAATTTCATACCCTCTGTTTCCAGTAGTGGGCTGTGGCCAATAATAAGTCCTGGATTTTTCCAGTTTCCAGCTGGCGAAGGTCCATCTTTAGTATTGTAGGGACATATACTGTGCCAGAGGTGAGGGGGGTATGGACCCCCATTGCCATGATGCTGAGACTATAGCACTGGAGAAAGAATATCTGCAGGGGTTTATTAGTTAGTGGAGTACAGTTGAGCTGGGCAGTGGGGCCTTGAGACAAGGAAGGTAGGCATTGGATAGATTTGTTATAAGCAGCAGCTCAGCAGGCCCCAAAGCAGTGTATCACAGAAGATGACCTGGGTCTTCCTATGACCAGTCCACTCCTATCTGTTCCTACCCAGTGTCAGACCACTTAGTCTGGACATTACACTCTGTGCCCTAAAAGTCATGTTGAGGTGGAAGGCTATGTAGTTTACCTGGGAATTTCTGGAAAATGCTTAAACGGGGAAGTGTCCCCAAAATGAGCAACTCCTGTGGCGCACTGTGTCTGCACTGTCAATGTGTTTGTTGTCCCCATGGCTATAGAAGTGGCAAGGGAGCAAGGAAGGAGTGAATATTATATTATTTTTGGCATTTCTGCTGGGATTTCGGAAGCTGGCCATCCCGTTTTGGAGTAAAGGGATGGACAGATGCCAAATGTATGTACATAGGTCCACACTGGTGAAGGTCAGGCTAGGCAGCCTGTGTGTTTACACTCCAGCTGTAAACTGACTTGGGATTTAAAGTTCTAAAAGGATGAGGCTCAGAATCATTAGCAGATTGGGCAAAGTGAATTGCCATTAGGAACCTTGCAACAGCATCTTGGCCTGCCATTCAACACTGTAGGACAGGTGAATATGGGGCCTAAATAAGTAAAAAACACACCTCCTCCCCTAAAAGATTTTACTAAGATGCATTGCCATGTAATAGAAACCCTTTGGGCATGCTGAGGTGCAGACTGATAGGCTCAGAAGATTAGACAGTTGCCTCCTGCAATATTTGAACTTGCCTTCTGTAAGAATCGAAATTTAGCTGTTTGTATTTTTAAAGTAGTTTTAAACAAGTTTCTATAAATGCTAATAGGCAATCTGCAGGCAATCTAAAACACTGCAGTAGTTGGCTGGGAGGTTCGGATCCCAAGAATGTACACTGAAAGGTTACCATGAAGAAAGTCCTTAATTCTTAAAGTGATTGGCAAGTCAAAAGTTAAAAAATAAATATCAAGAGCGCACCTTACATTAAGTACCTCCAGTGTTTTTCTTCATGCTATGTCGATCTAATTATGGAGGAAATCACTCCCTCATTCAGCTTTCAGTCTCCACCCTGCTTTTCTGGTCCTTCAATTTACCTTCAGCGGACTGAGAAAGGAATCGCCTCCACTCCTTCCCCAGACGTCCTTGTTAGCTGCCTCTCTGCAGCTATGAAACCCCACCCTCCACTCTGGTCAAACTATGTGCTGGCATGCTAGAGACGCTACTAGCCTGGAGCATTTCTCACTCCCTTTCTCTGGTCACACATGTGCTGGCAGTATTTACTAGAGGCAAAAATGCACTTTTTTTTTTACTATGATATATGTAAAACACACAGTGTGCATATATCACATTGCTGATGTCACGCCCACGGTTTCTTCTTATTTTTTCTCTGCATCTCCAATGCTTTAATACTTTTACAAATAACTTAGGAACTACATGGTCTTTTTGAAAACGGATTGACATTTGGGATATTGCAATGTGTAGCCCGAGACAATGGAACAACAATCAGGATTTCCTTTAGTATAACTTTAAGGGTTATGAATGGTTAAAAGTTCATTGTATATCTTATGGAGAATTGAGGAACATGATGGTAACCTGTCAATTTCTGATTTATACCAACATCTGCCTAATAACATAAAAGTTGTGTGTAGGGTAGTGTTGGAGCATAGGGCCCCTACAGTGTCTTTGTCTAAAGCAGCGTGTTCTATGGCTTCTTCAACATACAAATACTCAGGCTGGTATATAATTAGTCCACTGCATTTTCAGTTTAACATGCCATCACTCACCAAAGTACTTGTAGTTGAGAGAGCTTGAGGGCTCCTCCCCCTTGCTTTCTTTCAAATATTATATATAATATTTTCCAAAATATTTTTTTTCTCGTTCTTTTTCTTTAATCCTCCTCTCCTGACTACTTGTTCCTACTTTAAACCTCCTCCCTCTATTTATTTTCCTTATGCCTCCTTTTTCACACTTTCCTTTTGCTACCCTTGTACAGAAGCAAAAGGTCTTCCATCTCTGTTGGAATGGGTACTGGAAGTCAGATTCGACTAGTTATCAGGTTTAGAGCAAAGGCCAGTAAGATCAAAGGGACTGTCTGGGCAAAGGCGACAAACATATACTCACAACTATAGTCCCGCGCAGCCAATCAGCCCTATTCTGGTAGTTTGAAACATAAGTCTCCTGGAGTTCCAGATCACTCCATCCCCATTCATGACCATGGCCTGTGGTCACCGTGCTGTCTCCTCACATCAGTCATAGTGATTAGTCACAGCTGCTTCATTCATTTCAATGTAGTGAGCGTAGCAGGCACAACCAGTCACCGTGACTGACACCTTTGCTCTAGGCGGCTGGGATGAGATTGGCGATGTTGGTAAGGTGGTTAACTACCGGCATCGGGTGAGTATCTGTGTTTTGTTGTTTTTGTACGGACAAGGACTTTAAGGTTTTAAAAATGTTGTCTTGAATTCTTGTGTAGCCAATATATATGGATTATTACAGTACATTGTGATGTGTTCTTTGGTACTTAATGATATGTCCTAATGATACCATGAGCCTTATTTATGAAGCGTCCGCGCCACTCAGCACCACTTTTTTGGCCTCAGCGGCACTCAGTGTGGCATTTAAGAAAGAGAAAAATGGCAGCGCCAATGCAGCCCCCGTCTGACAACTTATTTAACACTAGCTTCAAAAGGATGCAGCGCCGGGCACTCTGGTTAAAGCAGCGCCAGGTGAAGCTCAAGATCCCATAGCGCACAATGGGCAGAACAGGATTGAAGTGTTTAATGCTTATAATTAATATTACACACATTTATTCGTACAGAACTTGCAAAATGTTTTTTTGGAGGGATGGTATTAATTTTTTTTAATGGCTCCTTTTGATTAACAATGTGTAATTTAGACACAACTGAGGCGTAGCCTAAACGCACTCTAAAGTTTTTACTCTTTGTCCCCAGCTGTGATGTCTTGCAACTGTAATGAAAAAACACT
The DNA here is from genome assembly GCA_027917425.1 of Gastrophryne carolinensis. Lineage (NCBI taxonomy): Eukaryota > Metazoa > Chordata > Amphibia > Anura > Microhylidae > Gastrophryne > Gastrophryne carolinensis. Next base: position 163,407,822 of record CM051236.1, read on the forward strand.
GACCAGTGCCAGAAAAATACAGATTTCAAGGAGGAAAATATTTTTCACAATATGCTGGGGAGAGTTAGACTAACGGCAGTACAAAGTGGCGCGCACTGGTATAATTGGCTGGCAGGTCCAACAGGCGCTGACAAAGGCCGGCTAATACGCAAGTGCAACAATCAAAGCTAATTAGTAGCTTTTGGCCAATGCAGTGCACAGCGCAGATAACACGGGAATGCCGGCGCTCCGAAGCTGACGCTATAGCCACAAAAATTATACTAAAAGGTATTTTGCTAGTTTTTTTAAATCAATAAAAACAGTTGAAAGGAAAATCTGTCTACATACTTTGAACAATAGATGATCTATCCCTCTTGTGTTTTCCGGAATACTAAATGAATAAAATACTAATAGAGGTATTCTCTATTAAAATACTAATAAAGGTATTGTGCAAACTTGGCAATTCAAATGCAGGTGTTCTTTCTACTGGTGGTTTTATGAGATATAGAAGACTGACAACTTCTTTTCAACTTTTACCAAGAAGGTGAGAAGTTCACTCCAAAGTCCTTTTTCCACCCACAGTGAGCATCACAGAGTAGTTCTCATAGTACCTACACGTGGGGGCCACTTGTGCATGACTGACACACTCTGACCTCAGGAACATTTATTGCATTTTCAAAGCAGGTCTGTAGGACAACAGAAAAGGCCAAATTGCACTGAGCACCGAGGTGTTCACGCAGCTAATTCACAAGAGGGTGAGGACAGAAGCACATTCCCACCTTTAGCTTCCCAGACTCTTCAGTATTGTGAGCTGTGTCCCTTTTCCAATTTCTACCAAAATTATGATAAGAAGATACAAAGAATGGTCGCTCAGACCAATTTATAACTAATTTTGGAGGTGCACGTGAGCAGGGAATTAGAATACATACATTTTAAAGGGACCACAGCACTCAACACCAAGGTGCCTTTGTGTAGGTACAGTCCTAACTCTAATCTATGAGAGCCTCCTTCTGATTCTGTGCAAGCACAGGAGGTAGTGGATCTTGTATGGGGGAGGCTTTCAACCCTTCCTGTCCATGGGCTGCACTTGAGGTTATAGGGCAACCTCAGGTAAACTGCTCCCAATTTATCCATTGCATTATATGTCTTACAGTGGGCTCCCGTAGATTAGAGTTAGGACTGCACCTGCACAGAGGCACCTGGGCGTTTGGAGCTGCAGCTTTAGCATACTTCTGCCGATGTGTGCCAACAGAGTGCTGTGATCCTTTAAAGTGTACCAACCTTGTCCTATGAAAAGTTACATTCCAACAATATAAAAAAAACATGTATTAACTTCTCTATAGTGTCCTGGTAATGAACTGGATAAAAATATCCACAAACTATTTTGGCTTTAAATGAAAAATTGGGGAAAAATTGAGGGAAAATACATTTTTCTTTGGGCTCTTATCTTCTCTTCCTTCTGACACTATTTTCAATAGCCACTAATTGCTCCCAGCATGAGATTGCGAGGAGGTGGGAGGAGGAGGGCTTAAACAGCTAGTTTAGAACAATGGTATCCTGTCAGAAACCAGTGGCATACCTAGGGAAAATGAAAATCACTATAACCATAATACCAAGCAGCACTGAATTATTTTGAGGGTTTTGGTCCACTTTAAGGTTTTGTATGAAAATTAAAATAAACTTTTAATAACCATTTATGCAGCTACATTGGCTACAATTTCTACTTTAGTATTAGAGTATGGAAAATGAGAATATCACTTTTAGTGAGACCATCTGTGGGCTGAGAAAAACACCTAATCTAAAAATCGCCTAACTCCCAGCCTTGATTATGGGCAAAAATAACCCTCAGTACGTAACGGAAAAATTCTGCCCCCTTCTGACTCTTTCTATGGTGTTGCTGTCCCATACTGGTAGGTGCCATGTAGTGCCTTCTTAGCAGCAGTCAGTGCCCCCACTGCATGACTGAGGCCTGTATGGCCCAAAACAGGATGCTTAGTATAAAGGCACACCTGCAAGCACAGTGACCTTGGCACTCGATCGCCGTGTGATCGCTGTGCTCACAGTAGCAGCTCTTGAAACAAGGCAGGTTTATTGCCGTCTGCAGGTTCCCTTACTGAGAAGAGGCAGGGAAGCACCGTCTGACTACCAACCTTAGATCTCAAAGTGGCCATTCTGGAATGTAAAGGAGCAAAGTTATCAGCTTGAGTGTCGACAGTAGAAGGCTTTCCCTGTTTCATCAAAGTTGTAGGGATTTAGGTGAGAGTAGCATTATTTTCTTATTGCATGGCATGGCCTGCTTCATAATAATGTATTCATAACAGTTGGGTTATTCTGCCACAAGGTGGCGCAGTGTACTGCAGAAGAGCTGCTCCCGGCCCCCTATAAAAACGGGATTAACCATAGAGTTTCCAGTGTTTCCTCTGCAGTGAAACTGCGAAGATAGAAGATGGCTCTCTCTCTATGCGCAGGTGAGCGGGGCAACCAAGCCTGCAGCCCTGCAAGTCTATTTCCACCCATTTCTGGACCCTCTCTGCCTCCCAGCCTTGGCTGACAGATCGGGTGAGAGTAGAAGAGCACTAGGGTCAAGTGCTCCAGGAGCGCTGCTCCAAGCCGCAGACCCTGTTTCACAAAGGGTAGCCAGCCATGGGCTTTATGGTGAGCCTACTAGGGATGCGGAATTCCTGTCCTGGCTTCTGAGGGGGTGAGTTTTGGGGGTCTGTGTCTTTTTCTTTTCCTTCAGGGGGCTCCTCCCCCCTGGCCTGGATACTCGCCGCTGTCTTTCGTCTCTCTCCCCTCCCCCCCCTCTCTGACTTATGTTTGGGGGGCGGTAGCAGCGAGTGGTGTTAGTTGTGGTGTATTTTGCTGTATACAGTGTTTTTTTGGTGTTTTTTAGCCACCCGCCGCTTTGTACTGCGCTCCGCGGCGGGTGGCGCTATAACCTGTGGCGTTTTTGCTTAGTCATGGCGCCGCGGGGTCACGTGGGCGGTTTTTGCGCTCTTCGGAGGGGGCAGGGCCGGGGGATGACACGTATTGCGTCATTCCCCCGCAGCCTGCCCCTTGAGGTACTTCTGCCGGCGCCATTTTGGCTTATCTGCGCGTCTGGTTTTCTCCCTTTCTGGCTGCGGTGCTGTATCCTCCTGTGTGTCGCTTCATCCAGCGGTCTGAGGCTTGGTGATCCTGCGATTTCCTTGGTTCGTGAGTTCCCCTTGGGTTTTTTTATTGGTCTTGTGGTGCATGTGCTGCGGGATGCTCATGTGTCGTTTTTACTTATGTCTTTCAGGCGGGATACCAGTGGGTTGTGGTTTCTCCAGGCTCTACTCCTTCCTCCCCCTCATCCCCTCTTTACTGACTTCTGGGGGCATCCCATGGGAGGGCATCCCGGGTGGTTTTTGTATTAGCCTTTGCCCAGTGCTGGCCTATTGCGCCTGTGTTAATCACCATATGGAGGCTTCTGGGGATAGCGTGCTCGGGGGTCCTTCGGGGCAATTCCGGCTGTGTGCCATGTGTGGGGTACCCCCTGTGAGTGACAGTGTCAGGGTGTGCGTGCCGTGCCCCCAAAGTGTCCTTGCGCTCCAAGCTGGTTTGCCTGCATCGCTTCCCAGCTCTGCTCCCCCCACTCCTGCAATTGGCCCCCAGTGAGGGGGATAATAGCAGGGGGTCACAGTCTGATCTGGCACTTCGTGTGGCCAACATTGAGAGGCAGCTTGCCGGGCCTATTCCTAGGAAGGCCTCTGGCAAGAAGCGGCACCTGACTTCCACTCCCTCACGCTCCACAGAGTAGTATGAGGAGTTTGATGCCACTGGTGGACGTTATTCCCTAGAGGAAGGGGAACTGTTCCAGGACTCTGACTCCTCTGGGGACCAGCAGGAGGGTTGCGATAGTGACCCTGGGTCTGCGTCCGAGGAGGAATCATGGTACCCTGAGGACACTGATAATCTGCTGTCTCACATTTTTGAAATTTAGCACAATTCTCCCCCTGAGGTGGCTAAGAAAAAGCAGGGTGAGCTCTTTCGCCCTGATAAACAGCGTCTTGAGTTCCTTGAGCAGGGACATTTCACTACTATGGTGCTTAAGGAGCGGGAACGTCCTAACAGGCTGCCTGCTGTACCCAAGGGATTGGATAAGAGGTATCCCTTTCCTGCTGATCTAGTAAAGCGGTGGTCATGTCCCCCTGAGGTGGACACTCCCGTGCTAGGTCTGTCCAACACCTCGGTCATGCCTTCCCCTGACACTACCAGCGAGGACCGGCGCATGGATCAGCTGGCCTGCCATGCTTTTACTTGTGTGGGGGCTGGACTGCGCATGGCCTGTGCTGCTGCCATTACGGCTATTGCCCTTAAGAAACTGCTCAAGCGTCTATGTGATGGCGCTATGGCTGGTAGGAGGAGGGAGGATTATAGGGCCCTCTTGCTTTGCTCTGATTTTGTTGCATTTATCCTTACTGCCATGGATGATGCTGTGAGACTGGGTGGTAGGGCCTCTGCACTTTTGGTGGCTATGCGCCGCTCTGTTTGGTTGCGTCAGTGGGCAGCTGACGCTGCTGCTAAGAAGGCTCTCACTGGGCTCCCCTTTGCGGGGCTGCGGCTCTTCAGTGAGCGTCTTGATGTTTTAGCCAAGAATGGCAGACTGCCTCAGCGTAGGAGGCAGCCCCGGCCCTTTCAGGGGCCCTCCGCCTCCTTCCCCTCCCTTCGTACTCCCAGAGGAGGTTGTGGCTCCCTCTTCTCAGGTAGCCGCAGAGATTCTTGGGGGCCGTGGCAGATCCCATGGTCATCCCGGTCTCTCCTGGGGTTCCAAGCCCAAACCCCCTCCCAAGGCCCCTCAGGCATGAGGGGGCGCCTCACTCATCCGGATGGGGGACCGGCTTTGGCTCTTTTCTCACGTCTGGAGGCTCCACGTCTCAGACCGGTGGATTCAAGAGGTGGTTTCCTCCAGTTACAAGATCGGCGGTTCAATGCCTGCTGGAGTCAGGGGTCATTTGTCCGTTGCCCCCTCAAGAACAGGGTCGGGGGTACTTTTCCAATCTTTTCACGGTCCCCAAAAAGGACGGCTCTCTGAGGCCCATCCTGGACTTGAAGGGCCTCAGCAAGTTTGTCAGATTAAAGCATTTTCGCATGGAGACGCTACGCTCGGCTGTCAGTACCCTTCGCCCGGGCAACTTCATGACCACCGTGGACATCAAGGATGCTTATCTTCATGTGCCTATCTTCCCAGGTCATCAGAGATTTCTGAGGTTTGCGCTCTAGGATCAGCATTACCAGTTTGTAGCTTTACCCTTTGGTATCACCTCGGCGCCTCAGGTGTTCACCAAGGTGCTGGCAGAGGTGATGGCTCTGCTACAGAGCCAGGGCGTTCGCATCCTTCCTTACCTGGATGACATTCTTATTGTGGCCCAGTCCTTTCATCAGGCCGAGCAGGACACCCGGGTGGTGACCTCCACTCTGGAGTCCTTTGGCTGGGTGGTCAACTTTCCCAAGTCTTCACTGTCCCCGTCCTTGGTGAGGTTCTTTCTGGGCATGACACTGATGCAGTTGGTGTGCCTGATGGTGTCCTGCTTCGAGGCGGTCCCCTTTGCTCAGTTTCACATGAGACCTCTTCAGTTGCACCTCTTGTCAGTCTGGGATCGGGACCCTGTGTCCCTGGATCAGGAATTTGCTCTGTCTCCTCTGGCCAGGCAGTCCCTTTTGTGGTGGCTGGACTCAAGGAACCTTCTGGTGGACAGGACTTTCCTGCCCCCGTGCTGGGAGACGGTCACCACAGATGCCAGTCTGACAGGCTGGGGGGGCTTTTGGAAGTCTCTGAAGTTCCAGGGTCGGTGGGGCTCCCAGGATGCCCATGCTCCCATCAATGTACTGGAACTTAGGGCGATCAGGTTGGTTCTTTCTCAGCTGACCACACACCTTCGGGGTCGGGCTGTTCAGATTCGCTCAGACGACCAGACGGCGGTTGCCTACATCAACCATCAGGGAGGGACTCGGAGCAAGCGAGCCTTCAAGGAAGTGTCCCTGATACTGTCTTGGGCAGAACAGAATGTTCCCTGCATCTCAGCTGTATACTTTCCGGGGGTGGAGAACCAGGTGGCGGACTCCCTGAGCAGGGGGACATCTCGACTGGGGGAATGGTCCCTCAACAACCAAATGTTTCTCTCCCTGTGTCACCGCTGGGGTCAGCCGGATGTGGACCTGTTTGCGTCCCGTCACAATCACAAACTTCCCAAGTTTGTCTCCCTGTCACAGGATCCTCTGGCCTTCGCCACGGATGCACTGGCAATGCCTTGGACGGAGTTTCGGCTTCTCTATGTGTTCCCTCCGTTCCCTCTACTGGGCAGGGTCATGCGCAAGATAGCCCAGGAGGGGGTGCCAGCCATCCTGGTGGCCCCCTGTTGGCCAAGAAGGGTGTGGTTCGCAGACGTCGTGCAGTTGGCAGTGAATCAGTACGTCTTGCCCAAGGATTCAGATCTTCTCACTCAGGGGCAGCTACGCCATCCCAATTTACAAACGCTTGACTGCTGAAACCTCCATCTTGATGGAAAGGGGGTCGCCTGCCTCCGTTGTGGATACCATGATTCTGGCTAGGAAGAAGTCCTCATACTTTATCTATTACAGGGTCTGGCATGCTTACATTGCCTGGTGTGAGTCCAAGTCTCTTCCCTGTCGGGTTTTTTCCATCCCCAGGATTCTGGAATTTTTGCAACATGGTTTGGATTCCGGCCTTCAACTGAGTACCCTCAAGGGCCATGTTTCAGCTCTGGCAATTTTTTTCTAAAGATCCTTTGCCAATCACCGGTTGGTTAAAACCTTTTTCCAGGGTGTTACTCATGTGCGTCCACCTCGTAAGCCTATGCTACCAGTCTGGGACTTGAATCTGGTGTGGTCTGCTCTGCAGGGTCCTCCCTTTGAGCCTATTCGTGGGGCTGCCTTGCCCATTCTGACTGACCTTTTTGGTGGCTATCACTTCTGTCAGGCGAGTTTCTGAACTGGCGGCGCTTTCCATCAAACCTCCTTATTTTGAGCGACATCAGGATAAGATGGTGTTTCGGCTTAACCCGGATTTCTTTCCTAAGGTCGTGTCTGCCTTTCATCTCAATCAGGACATTGTTTTGCCTTCATTGTGTCCTAATCCTGCTAATTCCAAGGAGCGGACACTGCATTCTCTGGATGTGGTCAGGGCTCTGAAGTTTTATTTGGTTGCTACTGAGCCTTTCAGGAAATCTGATGCTCTTTTTGTTCTCACTTCTGGACCTAGAAAGGGTTTGCCTCCGGCTAAGTCCACTATCAGCAAGTGGATCCGTCAGGCGGTGGTACAAGCCTATTCTGCTAAGGGGAAGGAACCTCCCTTTAGGGTTACTGCTCATTCCACTCGTGCTATTGGTGCCTCTTGGGCTTTTCAGCACCAAGCTTCTGTTGAACAAGTTTGCAAGGCCGCTACTTGGTCTTCTGTTCATACTTTTTCCAAGTTTTACAAGGTTGATGTTAAGGCCTTAGCAGATGCTGCTTTTGGCCGCAAGGTACTTCAGGCGGTAGTGACTTGAACTGCCGGCCGTTACTCATTGGGGATCCCACCCTACTTTTGGACACTGCTTTTGGATGTCCCAACTGTTATGAATACTGAAGCAGGCCGTGCCATGCAAAAATGGACAATTCTGTGAGTACTCACCTGTAGAATTGTTTTTGTTCTTGCATGGCATGGCCTGCTTCCTCCCACCTTTGTTATCGTTATTCTTGGTTGCCTCTTTATGGAGATTGTTCCAAGTTTATTGGGTTTTTTTTTACCTTTTTTACATTTTTTACCTTTGTTCTCTCCCGGCTTTTTGTCTCACTGCTTGTCTATGCTGGGAACTCTATGGTTAATCCCGTTTTTATAGGGGGCTGGGAGATGCCACAGCTCTTCTGCAGTACACTGCGCCACCTTGTGGCGGAATAACCCAACTGTTATGAATACTGAAGCAGGCCTTGCCATGCAAGAACAAAAACAATTCTACAGGTGAGTACTCACAGAATTGTCTTTTTTAACCCAGAGATGGGCTTTAAAAGCACCGTTTAACTTTGCCATCTCTGAAAAGCTGAAGATCACTTTTAAGCAAAAAGGGTTACTGTCATAAACTTAAAGAGGAACAACACCCAGGATTTTCATTCTCCCGGGTGTTGTTCCTCTCCAGTGGGGCATCCTAGTGTGGGATGCACCACTGTATGAAACCCTTGCGATTGCTGGTGAATGTTTTCACCCCTCGATAAAAAAAAATTTGGGTGGAGTATTGCTTTTTCCTTTTTTACAGTCTCTCTTTATAAAAAATCCAGTCGAGTTTTAAAGAACTCAAAATGTCTAGAGTGTGCCTTTTTCATGAAGTTCCTATCATTTTCTATCAATTTTGGGTGGAGACATGCTGGGAAATGTATGAACCCACCTTGTCCTGTAACTATCCATCCTTTGTGGGAAGAACATTAAAAATGTCAGACCTGGTAAAAATATATGTCGAAATTTGTGGAGTAATGCTTACATAGCCCAAACCAATTGCACCTTTGCAGCAAAAAAACAAAAACTTTTTTATTTTGAAGAGTAGTGCTTTAAAATAGGCGACAACCTATTAACTAATTTTATTAAGAACATTTACAGCCTTTATCAGGAGGAAGCAAATACGTTTTGGGTAAAGTGATACTCGCACACATCATCTTAAATTGAAAGCCCCTTTAACTTTCCAGCCTTTACGAAAAAAAAACAAAAAAAGGAAAATATCAATATGTGTGGAGCAATGTACATTTTCAGGTTTTGGTCAAGTGATTCTTCACCATATGCCACAGGTTCTCTATTACTCCTATCTATGAAAAATCAAATGCCAACTTTTTTAGAACTTAAAATGTGTAGCACGTCTGTAAATCTATATAAATTCAAGGGGGTTATTTAAACCGGACCTTCACCATGATTTATTGAAAAGCCAAAACCCTTATAAAACATTTCCCTAGCATCTAAAATTAATATATTTTAAGTTTTTAGTCATTTATTATTCTTTCCCCCACTGGGCTGCAACTTTGTTCAGGACTTTAGGATACGGGCGCTGTCATCTTGACTCAGAAGCATCACACTTACTGAGGAGAGGAGAGTGGGATAAAGAACAGGGGGTGGGTTATAACTGTGCTTTGCTCAGACAGAGCAGAGCTGGGGTCAGGAAAAGGTCAGCAATCACAGAATGCAGAGCAGCACAGTCACTTCCTGCAGCACAGGCACTTCCTGTTTGCAGGCTGCCTGATGTTCCATGAGCCTCCAACTTGGATGTTTATAGGCTCATAAAATGCAGTAGATGCAGGTAGAATGAGTTTTAATGTGAGCAATCTGTATGTACAGGGTGTGGGAAACATATAAGATAGATTCTTATTCAGAGTGAAGGACCGCTTTAAGAACAGATAGCGCCAGGTAGTGCCTCGTAGCGGCAGGCAGTGTCTTGTGAATGCTGGGCATTGTACGCAAAGCCACATTTAAGAAAGTGATTCTGGTAAGCTCCTCTAACATCGCCATGTCGCGTCACATGTATTAATCCAGGCGGCTCAGTGTATAGTGCCGGCGCTCTAGGCTCAGGAATGCTATGCAGTACCTTTCGCTCTGTAGCGCTCTCCCATACATTTCAATGGGCTTCTATTAGTTGTATAAATAGCGTGTTTTTTTTTTTTTGCTCAAATCATTGTGTGACCTCTCCTGGCTGCAAACAAACACTTTTAGAAACTTTTTGGACTTTTTATATTTTTGTGCAGAATTGTATTTACAGGTCTGGGACTAAAGTGTTATTGTCCCAGTGTTAATTCACAATGTCATTCCATGTGTTTTTGCTTTGTTACCGGTGGACATATATAGCAGCGCTATACATTGTTACAGGCAAACACACATCATATTCATGCATGCCGGCCAGGCTACTACAGCGACCGAGACGCTCTGTTACAGCGCCCGATACCCGCTTACAGCGTCTACTAGCGATCGCTCTAAGCGCCACTATACAGACGCTCATCTGGCAATACCCGCCATTAGTAGTGAATCAGCGTCCACTCCTTCAGTTTTGAGTGGACAGGTCCTTTAGGTTTCACAGCCCATGTTTTCTGCCAGTGACACAGGCAATCCATTTTTAAAAAAAAAATAAAAAAGGTTTTGGGTGGAGTATTACGTCTTCATTTGTTACAATCTTTAGAATTGGGAAGGTTTTCCTCCTCTATAAAAATACAATGTCTACTTTTAAATGGCTCAAAATATGTACCCATGTTTCGATTGATATAAAATTGATATAAAAGCATATAACATTTACATTAATGCTTTCAAATGTATGATCGCTCCTTTTAATCTGTATAGTTTCTGTGGAGTAATGCTTTGACATTTGCTACACCCCTTAAATAGTATTAAAGCAACTTCAGCACCAATATCAATAGAAAGCAAACTGTTAAGCCCTCATTAAAAAAAGTTTTGGGTGCTGTGATGCTTCCTCATTTGTTACAATTTCTCTTATTGGAAAGCTTATCATCCTTTATGAAAACTCAATGTCCACTTTAGAACAACTCCATATGTGAGTGTGCCCCTTCAATATAAAGCAAAAAGCATCAATTGTGGGTCATGCTTTAGAACGCTTTAAAAGGCATGTCTTCCAATTTGTAAACATGTATAATATCCATCCATCGATTTTGGGTGGACAGCCACTGCTCTCTGCCAGGGACATGGGCTACTGTGTCTAGACTTACACGCCTTCTTGACCTTAAAAAAACGTATAGTCCTGTGGAGTAATGTTTTAACATATGTTGCATCTCCTAGCCAATATTAAAAGCAACTTGCAACTCCTGCAATATAAAAACAGAAAGAGCCATCTCTAACCTTTACATAAACGAAGCATACGTTTTCGGTGGAGTCTTGCTTCAAAATGTTTTCAAAGGTTCCCCTTCCAATCTGTAAACCTGAACACAATGTAATATAGATGTAGTACCTACATATATATATATATATGCTACACTCCTCAATCAGTATACGAAGCAACTGTACAGCATTTATCAATAGAAAGCAAAGTTTTCAGCTCTCAATACTATGAAAAGGCTATTTTTTTTGCATTTAAGCCACCCCCCTGCTCATGCCATACCCCTAACTCTAAGATGACCTTAAAATGGCTGCACACTATGTCATTTCATAGTCCCCTTGTAGACAGAGCATCAAAAATGAAAAGGTAACTAAATATTCAATATCAGGCTCACAAAAGGCATTTGGGGGGCAAGTTTGGTGTAAGTTCCTACAGGCCAAGACCTCTGTGTGAGGAAGGGGTCCTGGGGAGCTTAAACAGGACCAATGCCCATTTTTTCTTTAACAGGTTTAGGTCCCACAGACCACGCATAAAACGAGCTGGGGGGGGGGGCATCCAGAATGCTGGAGCCCCCCCGCACATAACCACCCAGGACACCCAATATGCTTACCTTCCCCTCGAGCCTGCGCCGGGAAAGGAGTACCGTGATTGGCCGCCAGTGCACACATGGCCAGGTCTTGGGCATGGCATTCTGGTGGCTGGTGCTGAGGACGGGATTGTGGCCCACGTGACCGACCGGTGGCTAATCACAGGATTCCTTTCCCGGCGCAGGCTCAAGGTGAAGGTAAGCATATTGGACGTTTTAGGAGGTTATGTGCGAGTAGGGGCTCCAGCATTCTGGATGCCACCCCGAGTGCTGTCTGCAGGAACAACACCCATTAAAGAAAAAATGGTTGTTGGTCTGGTTTAAAGAATCCTGTGCCCACTGATTCCCTTTCCCCCCAGGTACTTGCTGCCCCATCTGGTCCTCCAGTTTTTGCCCTCTCCTACTCTGCTGCTGATGGGTCTTTGCTGCTGTTGAGCCTTCTGCTAGGTTAGGTCAGAGGTGCGGCTCAGTGGCCACAGAGAGTTTAGGTGAATGATAGAGGGCAGTAGCAGGGGTTGGAGGGGTTAAGTGGGTGTGGAGGACAGCAGCAGGGAGTGGAGGAGGTAGGTGGGTAGTAGAGCACAGTGGCAGGGGTGAAGGGGCTAGGTGTGTGGTGGAGGACAGTGGCAGTGTGGAGAACAGAGAAAAGGGGTGGAGGGATTAGGTAAGGGGTAGAGGACAGCAGCAGGGGATGGAGCAGTTAGGTGAGCAGTAGAAGATAGTCGCAGGGGGCTTAAGGATTAAGTGAGTAGTAGAGGACATCAACAGGGCTGGAGAGGTTGGGTGGAATGGTGAAGGACAGTGGCAAGGGGTGGAGGGGCTAGGTGAGTGGTAAAGGGCAACCGCAGGGGGTGAGTGGTAGAGGACATTGGCTGGGGTGCAGGGGCTAGGTGAGTGGTAGAGGGCAACGGCAGGGGTGGAGCAGTTAAGTGAGCAGTAGAGGACAGTGGCAGGGGGTGGATGGGTTAGGTGAGTGGTAGAAGACAGCAGCAGGGGGGCGGAGAGGTTAGGCAAGTGGTAGAGGACTGCGACAGGGTGTGGAGAGGTTAGGTAGATGGTAGAGGACAGTGGCAGGGGTTAGAGAGATTAGATGAGCAGTAGAGGACAGTGGCAGGGGTGGAGGGGTTAGGTGATAGAGGACAATGGCAGGGAAGGAGGGGTTAGGTCAGCGGTAGAGGACAGCCTCAAGAGGTGGAGAGATTAGGTAGGTGGTAGAGGACAGTGGCAAGAGGTGGGGGGGATAGGTGAGTGGTTAAACGGCACAGCATACAGGTCTGATTGAACAGGAGCCTGTGCATGTGTAATGGGACTACCAGAAAGGTGAGTTTTTACAGCGATCCTTAATGAACAGGTTCAGCCCATGTATCTAATTATCATCTCCTAACCGGGCATAGTAAGTGATGGGGATAATGTATGTGAATAGGCAGACTATCCCTGCATTAGGGACTAGGTATTAATCCCTCTATATTGCCCCTTATTTAACCCTAATGGGGTCAAATGGTGCAGCTGTTTCTTTTTTTTGGTATTATATTTACAGTTTTTCTGCTGTGGATTGCAATATCCATAGTATGTGAATTTGGAGCTATACATTGTTTCAGATCTGAATCAGTCCCCTGTACAAAACGAATCTGCTGACAGCTTTCCTGGTGGATATTGTACATATGATGTATCTATATTTATGTTATTCATCTTGTTACACATGGCAGACTGCTGTCTAAATACAACAAAAAGGGATCATAGCTGCACACCATATACATGTAAATTTGTAAAATGTGATCTGTATGTGTGTGCTGAGGGTTTCCTTTATGCAGAAATGTTATCAAAATATTGTACCAGGGGTGTTCATGGCACATTAAATTTACAATTAAAAAGAAACATATTTTCTTTATTTTTTTTCTCTTCCCCTTTTTTTTTGGGGGGGGGGGGGTGTCCAGACTCGCCTATATATATATATATATATATATATATATATATTATATTAGTATTGTGAAGTAATGCTTCTCTCTATATATTTATAATTGTGGAGTAATGATTCAGCATAAGCTTTACATAGCAGAAGCAACGTTACACCCTTTACCAAAATAAAAGCTTTCGGCCCTCAATGCAAAGAAGAGGTTTTGGGAGGAGTAAAGCTTCTCCATTTGTTACAATCTCTTATTTTGGGAATCTTTTCCTCTATGAAAAATGCAATGGCCACTTTTGAAGGACTCCATATGTAAAGCATGCTCCTATATAAAACAGAAAGCATCAGTTTTGGATGGAGGCAGGTTTTTGGTTGCCATAACAGGTATGGTCTCCCTTCTCAATGTGTAAATGTTATTGATCAGTTTTGGGTGGACAGATCGTTTAGGTGCTGTGCCCAGGGTCACTTCGCTACCTCCTGCTCTCTTCTCTCTCTCTCTCTCTCTCTTTCTTTGCTGACAGCCCTGGAAGGGGCCTTTTGTTACCTCTCCAGCCAATGAAAGCATTTTACGACAGAGAACAGTTGGGATATAAAAAGAAGGAGTCCCTTTGCTTAGTCCATGGTCTGTGGCTAGCTACCCCTCCCCTCTGGAGACCTGCAGTAGCAGTAGCAGTCAGGCAGGCAGCAGCTGTCCTCCCAGTAGCAGTAGTAGCAGCAGTAGCAGCAGTCAGTGATCATTGCTGAGCAGCAGTCAGCGATCCTGGGTGGCAGCGATGCTCTCGCAGCTCTCGCCTGTGTTCCTCTGTGCTCTGGTGCTGTCTCTGGAGTTCTCCCGGAGCAAAGGGGAGTCTGTGATGGAGAAGAGCCCGGGGCAGGTGGTGGAGAGCTCCCTGGTGGAGAGCGAGGAGCAGGACTGCCCGGTGTGTATGTGGAGGAAGCACAGCAAGGAGATGAGGCTGGAGAGCATCAAGTCGCAGATCCTCAGCAAACTCCGGCTAAAGGAAGCCCCCAACATCACCCGGGAGGTGGTCAACCAGCTGCTGCCCAAGGCTCCCCCTCTGCAGCAGATTCTGGACCAGCACGAGTTCCAGGGGGACTCCCTGCAGCCCAATGCCTTCGTGGAGGAGGATGAGTACCATGCCACCACGGAGACTGTCATCAGCATGGCACAGGAGAGTAAGTACCCTCTGCCCCCTCCTCCTCCTTCTTCTTTGTACCCTGGTCTGTATGACAGCTCTGGTGCCATCTCTGGCAGGCATGTGGGGACCAGCTGATGGGTTGCATGCTTGTGTGATGCAATACTGGATCTCTGGAAAGTTTGCTGAAGTTTAGGTGACATGCTGGGACCATGGCTGACCCTTTAAAGAGAAAGTCCACTTTGGATGGAATTTATGAAAGTGTATATTTTTGTGTGCCAAACTGACGTCCTCAATGTGCTGAGCTGCTCCTGGATTTCTTTTTCTTATGTTTTATGGAGACACTTTTCACTACCTTCAATGTGTTGCTATTAGTAACCGTACACCAGCAGTGTTCTGTGTGTGCAAGCTTTCTCTCTTCTTGGTGTACTTTGCCAATAGCAACAGATTGCTCTCTACCTCTTGCCACTCTCCTCCACCACGCCACCTAACCTCCCCACCCCTGCTGCTGTCCTCTACCACTTACCTAACCCACCCACCCCCTGCCACTGTCCTCTACTGCTCACTTAACTGCTCCACCCCCTGCCGTTGCCCTCCACCACTCACCTAGCCCTGCACCCCAGCCAATGTCCTCTACCACTCACCCCCTGCTGTTGCCCTTTACCATTCACCTAGCCCCTCCACAGCCTCAATAAAACACACATATGCTAACGAGACCAAAATAAAATACAAAATCAGCTCAGCACCTTAAGAACATCGTTTTGGCAAAAGAAATATAAAAAATGCCCATCAAAGGTGACTTTCCTGAAAGAGTTGAGATCAGGGGCATTACTACATGAAAGGGCAACTTTGTTGCTCCTCCACCGTAGTTATCAGATTTTTGCTCACCTGACATGTACAGTAAGAATGCACCATGTGTCGTCCATTTCACTCAAAGCAACAGGAAATGTGTAACTGAATGAGCCATCATGATGGGGCCCGTTTAATGTCCACACCAGGGCATGGGCACATTTAGTTATGGCACTGGTTGAGATTTTTGCTTTAGGGCTTTATGATGTTTAATACATAACTCCTAGACTGTATGGGGGCTGTGCCCTCTGTGTGAAATCTTAACTATGGTTCATGTAATCTTTTTTGTGATCTCACTTCTTTATGGCTCATTTGCATGAACAGGTAAAACGACCGTTGAGTGAGCAAATGAACATACAACTCCTACAATGAGAGTGTATGATTTGTGTTTGGGTGCAGAAGATTTGTTGGCTGTTCGAGCGATCGTTAGCGAGATGTAAGTTAGTGCTACACATCCTATTTGTGGTCGATGTATATGTCAATGGTCATGCAACAAACAAGAAATTTTATGCCACCAGAAATGATACAATGCTCGACCAACCAATGAATTCTTGTTCTTCGCTTAATCACATTGCGCATTTCCATGGATCCATTGTTGTCTGATTGTGGTCAACTTTCTCGTTCTCAAATAGAAATGGTTGTAGGGGTCTGTGGCAATCTACTTATCCTTTCTCAAAGCAGTTTGCCTTTTCAATAGAAATATAGAAGCTAGGATTGCCTTTTTCCTTTTGAGTTTTCACATTTTCCCCTTGAAGCTGATATAATGGGGAGAGGCAGGTGCCATGTATACGGCTTTACTGACAAGTTTGTCATAATTCACTGCAAATGGCCCACCAAGATTTTATTGCCCATGCCTGCAGCCGGCTTTGGTTGTTCTTTTGTGGTAGCAATGATTATTAATAATAATAATAATAATAATAATAATGACATAATAATAATGATGGTTGCTCTAAGGTATAAAGGGGTGTCCTAATTAGTGCCTAGGCTAGCATAAACTTCCGAACACAGCCTTGCATCGCCCTTTATTGATGGTGTATGGAAGCTGCTGCCAGTCATATGGAAAGAGGCACCATGGCAGCCCTTTCCTTTTGTGGCCAGGCTGGGATCGGCAGCCAGCAGAGCTCTCATGCCAAAACATCTTGTATCACAAGGGTAAACTAAACCTTTGGGAAGTCCAGCATAGTTTTTCTCACAGTGGGAATTTAATCTCCTGCCGGATTGAAAGGATTGAGTTACATTATATTTCACAGCAATTGCAGATTACAAAACTTGTTGCTGAGCTGTTCAGTGTGTAAAGGAGAGCCATGAAACATCATGACTGTGCTCTTTTCTGTGCTGCCATATAGAATAGTGTAGGGTGGCTGCTTAATCGTAGTACACTGTCCTTTCACAATGTGATCATACACAACTAATACTTCATCATATGTGATATATGACTGCCAGGTTCCTGCACACTATCTGGCATATATATGACACATAACTGTCAGGTTATAGTGGGCTATCAGGCATTTATGACATATGACTGGCAGGTATATTAGACTATCTGACATATATATGACATATAGACCATCTGGCATATATTACATAACTGGCAAGTTTTTTTAGACTATCTGCCATATGTGACTGTCAGGTATATTAAACCATCTGGCATATAAGACAGAGGGATGGGCCGACGTGCGGCCCCAAAACAGAAGCAGGGCCCGCGTGTGGCGCCCAGTCGTGGGTCAACGTCCCAGTTGGATGAGAAGATACATATCACAGGATATTGTTCCACGGGCCTGGGGGCACGTGTCTGCACTGCCCCTATGGTATGTATACTCCTGTATATGACATATGACTGGCAGGTACATTAGACAATCTAGAATCTAAGACTTATGACTGGAAGGTATTTTAGACTATCTGGCATATATGACATATAACTGACAGGTATATTTAAACTATCCAGTATAAAAGACATATGACTGCCAGGTATATTAGACTATCTGGTATATTAGACATATGACTGGCAGGGATATTAGACTATCTAACATACTCTTACTACTTACTCTCTGCAGGTTAACCTCTAAAGCAGAACCTGCAGATGCAGCGCACCCTGTGCACATAATTGGAGGCCCCGGGCCTCTCTTTCTGTAAGATGCTCACTGACTGGCATGATTCTGAGAATGGGTAATTGTGACATAGCAGAACAACCAGGACTTGTCAGTGTGTAGTGATTGATCTGCTACCTGCAGTTGAAGCCCCAGCTGAAAAGTAGGATCCACAGAGGTTAGGTAAGCATTCAAGTGGAAGGAAACCAATGTCCTTTAATCACTTTAGGTTCAGTGGTAACTCCTTTGCCATTTACCTTGACAGAGGCTAAGGTTGAAAAAGATCAGATATTGCTTGAAAGATGACTAGTTACTATAGGTTAATGCATTTCAGGTATAGCTTTATGCCCAGGGCCCAATTTAGAAATAAGATCTTTAAACAAAGGCTTATATGTTATGTGGTTCACAAAATGGTAATGCTCCTGAGGCCTATGTTACTGCACTAGGGGAGTGTGTAGATCTCAATTTACTTAGGGAATCAATTTCAGGACAATTCCAGCTCAAGGAAATTAACAATGTTGGCTTTTATAGTAGAAGGTTCTTTATGCAATGTAAAGTGCAGAGAAAGCAATCGTACTAGGACCCATAAAGACAGTGGCTTACTTATTTAAAGAGACTCATGGCAATAAAAAGTCAGCAATCGGCTGACTCGACTTGAAGTCTGTTCCATGCACCTTTCCTTAATTTCCTGCAGTGTAGGGTAAAAGCAAGAGCAGGGCTCCAAAGTTTGCTCTTTTAATTCTAATTAATCCGGACCACACAAAAAGGTGGTCTAACAGCCACACTGTTCCTTGGTGCACTAAGCGTGAGCGAGCACAGCAAGTCATTGAAGCAAGAATAGCCACTTTACTTTGAATACATAAGATATTTACATAAACCTGGGCATTTTGAGATGGTTTGAAATGGCTCATTTTACACCAATCATACGAGAGATAAGGGGGAGTAAGTTAGTATGTGTCCAGGCAGGGACTTTAACATTTATATTCCCAATACATATGAGTCTTTAGTCAGTTAGCCAGGTCCAGAAAAGTGAAATGCTATGCAGCTGTATTGATAGGAGCCAGAAGATCGAATGAATTGGATATTGTCTAATACGACTTAAAGACTGGGCACTAATTCTGCCCCATAGACTCTCGGCTGCTATGCCTCTACATAGTGGAGAGTGGAATCACTTTCAACAATATAAAGTTCTTTTTGCTGTCTGTGACCCATTACTGTGACTTAGCATCCCTTCCTGTCTGCTGTTACCAAACAGGATTGTTATTAGAAAGTCTCAGGAACAGAAACCCCATTATTGGCTTTCGGTAAAATTGAATTATTCACCAAACAATCTAATCAAATCCTAAAAAAACTAATATTTGGAAATCATATGAAATGTTAGTACAGTCTGCAAAAATGTTTCTGTATTTGCATTGAAATGATGTGTGTTTGTTGTCTTGGTTGTGATCCAAAGGTGTTGAGAAAGTGTCTCCAAATACAGAAACATTGTAATGTCCATTCAGAGATCCGAATCTCAGACCATCAGCTTTGTTTTATCTTGTAGCTCCACCAAGCTGATAGTGGCTGTGTACCCCCTGCTGTCAGTTGTACACTTTTACACTTTGTACAAATTGTTTAACAAGCCTGCTAATAGCCCTGCACCTTTGTTTTTGTGTTTCCTTGCAGCCCCAAGGCAAGGTAGGCGAGGGCCGTTAGTTATCTTTTCAGGAGATAGGACCAAGTAATTATGAGGTTACCTGCTGGAACACATTGCCTATAATCCTTGACTGTATGTATGGAGATGCTCCACACTCACTTCAGGTGGTCAAACAGAACGGTCACACAGGGAGCCATCATCCTATAGGCATCAATGGGGTGTCTTTTTTTAGAATCTAATTTGGCGAGGTTTTGGGGGGGGAGGGGTAAGTGGGGTTCATTGGAGGACAAACAGAGTGTTTTGTGCAGGAGGCCAAAGACCTGCTCACCTGTGTCTATTTTGGGGGGGGGGGGGGGGGGGTCTATTGGAGTATGCACAGCCTGTTTTAGCCCACTTGCACAGAGTGCCTTCCAATGTAAGGCCAGCCATGATTATGTGAACCAGGAGCATGTGTTTGATTTACAGTGCTGCCTTGATGTTTTAATATCAGCATTCCTTATTATGAAATAAGAATAGTGCACATAATTCCAAAGATTTTATTAAAGGTTAGAGCACAAGTTACTTTTTTTTAAATTATAACTTCTGTGAAAGTGAGATGATAATGGTACAATCTGACCCAGTAACCCCATGACCCATGGTACAGTAACCCTGCGGATCAGAACCCATTTCAGCCGATATCTCACTGGTTCCAGTGGCACATGCTTGGGTCATGGCAGGATCCTTGTCTCTGAATTGCTGGGTGTGGGCACACATCTATAGGGAGCAGCTGCCAGCTGGCCTGTTTTTAGAATCTCCCCAGTCCTGGCACCTCCCCTGGCACTGAGGCAGGGTGGGGGGTTAGATATAAAAAAAACACATCGGCGTGCGCAAGTCTTGCACCTATAATAGGGCAACTCCAGCGCTGGGAACCGCCATCATTCCTTCAGGCTCTCATGCCGCCCAAAGTGCGTTCCCCGCTCTATGTGCAGCCCCACCCATTTTATTACCATAAGGTTGCAATTGCTCAGGGTATTGGGGCTCAGTGTACAGCTTACTGATGGGCAAACAAAAGATGTTCACTACTACCTGTATCTTCTGTAGAGTCCCTTGTCACATTCTCCCTCCTGTGTACTCCTCCCGTTGCCTGATTACATAGCTGCTCTGCTGCCGAAGAATGCTTGGGCTGCTTTAAAAGGATCTGAGCAGCCGGGAACTTTGTAAAAGTTGTTGTGCTGTGGCCTCTTTAAAATTGACATGTGCTGCACTAGAGGTATAGGGCAACCTCAGGTAAGCTATTTCTAAGTTATCCATTGCTGTGTATATCCCAAAGGGGGCTCTCATAGCTTGGAGTTAGGACTGCATCTATGCAGGCCAACCGAGACTAGATTCTTAAAGACAGATTTTAAGATTGGGTGCTAGCTAACAGGGTTGTGTGCTAAACTCCATTCAGATAGGCTGGGCAACAGGGAAGCCGGGGATGCTGCAGCCGGTGATGGCTTAGTCGCAGTAGCTGCCAATAACAGTTTAGTGATTTACCAGGCGACCCTGGGGATTTCATACACAAAGAATCCAGAGCTGGATGTGGGTGATTTTGATCCCCTATAAGGTGGCTGTAATTCTCCCCCTTCCTCAGCCTGATTACATAGTTGCTCTGCTACTGAGGAAAAGTCTTGGGCTGCTTTAGTCCTACTTGTAATCTTGCACAGGGCCACACTTTGACTAAAATTTACCCTGCTTGCCATTGCTTGACAATTGGTTTTAAGTAGTCAAAATGCTGGCTATTATATCAAAAAGGTTTTGTAAATTTGCCAGTTTTTTAGTGTTTTATGTAAGGTCGACATTTTGGCTCAAATTTGGTATGTATGTTGGGGAGATAATATGAAAGTACGCTCTGTAGGCAAAAAGAAATGAATTACTTACCTGACCTTGTTTCTGTCTTCCCCAAATATACTGAAACAGCTAATGAGTTCTGAAAGTATACGAAAGTGTACTGTATACATTGAGAGAAGTCTGCACATCTAATTGCTGTTAATAAAGGCTAAATGCCTAAGGGCTGCTGTGTCACTTATTACCGGCTCTATAAAATCTGTTCAGAGGGAACACTCAGCACTTTTTTTCTTGTTGTTACAGCTTCATCATTTTAAGCAATGTATTATTTTAGACAATGGGTATTTAAAGCCACCTCTTTGTACTTTGATTGCATTTTATTACTGAATCCTAAAGTTACCCATAAACTTTACCTCTTGTTAGCAACCAGTTTATGTGCCTTATAAATTTATAGACAATGCTTAGTGCTGTACATAGAGGAGGTAATTTCCTAAAAGGTCAACTACTGGAGTCCTTGCATGGATGTATTAAGAGCTATGGCTATTTTCCTCTATTAAACTTGGGAATTTTAACCAGGAGTTCTGAAGCAGAATCAGATACACATGGCAAACCTTCAATATGTTCCCTTGATTCTGTAAGCATGGTTCCTACCTGTCAATTAAAGCCTCATTCAGCACAGTTGGCACCCACTTGTCTCCCTCTTATTGGTGGCAACTGCAAAGCTACATGGTTCATGGTATTGGATCCCACTAGATCAACATTTCTCAATTTTAATAGTATTAGTTTTTATTAGTATAAAGTATTAGAGACACATAAACCTTTATGGACATGACTGCTGAGTTAGCAGTATTACCTGTCTCATTTCTGCAGCATCCTTTCCTCAGCCTTTGAAGCCCAACCATTGAACTTTTAAATACAACTCCTCTATTACCTACTATATAAAATTGAAATAATACATCATGTAAGCAATTTCACTCTTACACAACTGCATTCATGGTAACAAAGGCACAAAACACAAGCTGTCTGTTACCATGAGTAGAAAAGCTATTAAACCATTCTGCCTTGCTGTCAAACTACAACACCCAGAAAGTTAAAGGAGCACTATCACGAAGTTGTGTAATATTAAAAATCCATATAAACACATTGGCTAATGAGAGGAGGGGTCACTTATACACCTGAACTGAGTAAAACTCCCGCCAAGCTTGTGGTTTCCTTCTCCTGGTAAGAATAAAATCCAGGGGTGACAGGTTTAGTCTATGAGGGGTGACAGAGCCTGTCACCCCTGATGTTCTTTTCCTTCCATCAAAATAAAAAAAACAAGCCTGGCTGGATATTTCCTGATGCTGGGAGTATAAGTGACCCCTCCTCCCGCCATTCAGCATATTTATATTGATTTTTATGATTGAGCCATTTTTTCGCGATAGTGCTCCTTTAACTCTGAACAAGGCCATTTTACATAAAATGAGTGTTGGTCTACTCCACAGGGGGCATCTCAATTGCCAGGGTCACCCCTCAATTAACCACCTAACGCTCCCCCATGGTTGGCCAGCAGAAGGCGCGCGTCTCATTTTTGCTTCTAACTCCAAATCTTAAATTTTGAAAATCTATTATCTATTATGTAATCTTAATCCGTTTATTGAAATAACATTAGATGATGTTAATGATCTGTCTCTCTAACTTGTGTTTTCTATTTCTAGGTATGTACTGGAAATAATTTTTTATGTTTTTTATGGTTTCCCTTCCCACTAATTCCTTGTTCTGCATTCACCATAGTTTATTCTTTTTGGGGTTTTGTTATCCTGAGGTCATATTTGTTGGTTTTTCTTTTTTACCATGTGCCATTATAACAAAGAATGGCTGCAGTTCCCCCCATGGGGTCGTTGTGTTGTTCTTTTCATTGGTTTTGGAAGGAGATGGACAGATCCATTTGGCAGTGTTAAAGGAATGTGACTCGAAGCATTTCTAATCCCTTATGCCTATTCCAACTCATGCTAAAAAGCTAACAATGACGATGGCCCTGGATACACCATATCTTTGCTGCCAGTTTGTCCTTATTAAATTAGGATCCAGTTTCATTGGTATACTACTGATACAAGTGTTGCTAAACTTTTCTCCAGTGGATATGACAACTGTAAAAAAATGTAAATAACAAAAAATATGAAAAAAACAAATATGAAAAAATAGGTTGTATTTATAATAAGTAAAATGGTATAAAACTAATGAAAGTGCTTCATTACTTGCCAGGGAAAACCCTAGTGTAAAGAAAATACAAGAACATCTAATATCACTAATAATTATATCCTATTAATCAGTACCTAATTTATAATACATAAGTGTATTTCTTCCCTAATTGTGTTTATACCTAACGCTTTCCCTAGGGTATTAATTAACCATTTAACTGCCAGCCTTCCTAGAGGTCTTGTCACCTTCTGTTGCCAGACAATTCTTCATCATTTTGTCGTATATATGTTTAACTGTGATTTTTGCAGGAATTTCCAGAAAAATTATATATTGTTTTGTTCAGGAAGGTTTTGGGCTTTCAGAAAGCAGTTTTCAGTGCTTTCTGAATAGTTTATTTTAAGCTTTCTCAAATTTTTCAAGAGAACCACCGTGTAAAAGCCCTATTCATCCCAAATACAACAAATACTGCTCATACCAGCCCAGGGGACAATGCAAATTGAAAACAGCTTTTTCTGAGTTTTTCAAACAAAATAAAAATAACTGCACCTTGCAGTTAACTATCAGGGGTTAAACTCTTACATTTTTTTAAATGGCATGGGGTCCACCTACTCTGGGGGGAGCTACGCTTTAAAAAATAAATTTACATTTTTTTATTCTCCAGCAAAACAAACCTAGGCATCAGATATGTGGGTTGGTAGATGGAGGTTGAGGCCCACCAGCCCGCATACCCCACATGGTCTTTGGGGATGCAGATAATGGGGAGGAAGTGTTTTTGCAGATCACTGCTTGCCGGAAGGTGACCTGTAGACTGGGGGAAACACCAGGTACAGAAAATCTACGTAGATGTTACACAAGTCTCCACGCTTTTTGCCCAAAAACAAAAGCTAGTGGGCTTCTTCATGAAATAGGTAATTATCGAATGTATCAGTGTGACGGTTCTCTTGCCAAGTTTAGGTATAGGGTAATATTTTGTACAGTGGTTGTACCTTGTTGGGCTTGTTTTGGGTAGCCTTAGTTTGTAGTGGTTCCCACAGGATGTAGCAAGCGAGAAGGGTATACCCTTAGTATGTAGCAAGGAAAAGGTTACAGGTGATTCCTTATGTTATTGTGGATCCAGTTAGAGTTGCATTTAGCTGAGGTGCCCCTTAAAACAGGTGGTGGGGACATCCAGCTAACCAGGGGAACAGTCGTCCATTAAGCCCAATGGACCAGAGCCAGCTTGGAGGTGTATCCGGTGGAGACCAGGCTTTAAGTTAGGTGGGCTCCTGTACGCAGGCTGAAGGTGCTCTGATGCACTGGTCTAATGGTGCCAGTCAGATGGTTAACCTAATTCATGAGAACAATTTGAATGTAAAGATTTTTGCTTTTTTGGGCTTTACATTGTGGCGGGAACCTCCATTCCTCCACCAGGGATCACCATCGCATTTTTTAAAAACAGGTGTTGTTCCAGTTCTTTCTTGCATAGTAGGTTTCACCCTCCATTTCCTCTCTTAGTGAGCTGATAAGGGCCTTTAGACCACACTACTAGATTCCTATGAGGAAATTAGATCTATATGACAAAATTTGGGTTTCCTAGCCTTCACTACCCTGTCATATACAGTTGGCATACCTAATGGTATAAGTCTGTTAAATCATACGTTTAATATCTAAAACTACTCTATGCCAGGTAAAGTCCTGTTCAATAAAGTCCTACATTGCCGAGGGAGCAAGCTAGTCGGGGAATCCTGGCAGAAAGTATACGTTTATCTAAATATGTGGAAATGATTGTTAGAATCAGTGTTTAGATTTGCTTTAAGTATGAAATCCAACATTAATCAATAATACCGACTGATCTTAATATTCATATATTTAATTCATTAATTCATCAAGGACTTACTTAAAAACACACATATAGCTCTCTCTCAGCAGGAGGTGATCACTATTTACACTGAGGTGAATTTATTTGGATTAAGTTTTGTCTTTTGTATATTTATGGATCATACTTTGCACTGGTCACTTTGTAGATTGGCACTTTAATCTTGTGATAGAGATTGTTTATTGGGAGGGTTATTTGGGACAATATGGGTATTATGGATTTTATAGGATGCTCCTGCTGAGGTTGGCTATGTATATATATGTTTTTTAATATATGTATGTAACTGTATAGTCTTAATGTGTGTTTTTAAGTAAGTACTTGATGAATTAATGAACTAAATATATGAATATTAAGATCAGTCGGTATTATTGATTAATTTCCTTTGGGTGAGAGTGGTGCTTTCTGAATAACTGTGTTTTGTCTGTGGATGGCTGGAGAGAATCTTTTGTGTATTGTAGTATCAATTTAAGTTACAGACTTTGCACACTCCCTTTCCCCTAAATTTGGATTGTTTTGCGGTGGTGCTTAACAGGGTTTTTCTTTTTTGTGCTTATATATGAAATCCAACATAATATTATTACATGTAGTAATTAAATTGGATATGAATTCAATAAATTGTAAATTGTATTGAACTTCTTTTCCTAATAGGGGCTTAAAGGACATCAGAGATAATGGCTTGTTGATTTCTATGCTCACAGAAAGCCAATCATTTAGTTATACCTTAGGTAAACTTTTGAAATATGTAAAAGATGTGTGCTGATAATCAAAATGGAATGTAGAAATTAATGTGCATTTTTTAAATATAGTCATATGGTGAGACCAGTTTCAGTGGTATTATCTTTATGTAGCATACACGTGCTTCATGGCCTTTCAGTGTAGCTCGATCTTTTCATGAAGCTGAACCTGTGCTTTGTTTCATAACCTTGTGAGGGAGTGCGTGTGCTTCATTGTGTTTCAGTGTGTTCAAGATCGGTGTCCTTTTCAAACATCTCTACTGGCATGAATCATTACTAATTCGCATGTGTCATTGGAAAATCTCTTAGTACAAAGCATAAAACCTTTTTGTAGGCATAGTAACAAGATTCAAGGATAATTGCTGATCCTAAAGAATGTAATTGCATAATATTACAGTAAATCGTTACATAGGTCCAGGTGTTTGCACAGTGTAATATAGTCAACTTTTTTGCTGCAGTAAGTTGCATCCAAGTCGTATAGGTCATAGCACCACCTCTGACATCACCAAAGTAGCCCATACTGTAACCCTGATTTCTATTTGTACCTTTCTGCGTGCATTTGGCGACCAGCACAGAGTTGCATCCAGCTAAAAGCACTGGTATAGCTTAAAAGTTCAGACATTTACTGATATGACAAGCCCTTTGTCCTTTGGGCAGAAGTCCTAATTTTATATTTAAATTCTGACTTCATATTTAATTTTGCTGCTTTTGCCCTTTATTTATCTTGTGCGCTACTGAATATACCCAGCACCTAAATTAATGAGCTGCATGTAACAAAGTGTCCTGTCTGATGTGCAACTAAAGCCCAAGACACACTTCCCTTTATTTCACTGCTCCGGAACAGTGCCTCTACTTCCTCCAGAACAGAAATAACCTAATCTTTACTAATCATGATTCTTTATAGCACTTCACTAATTCCTAACACTAATGCCACCCAATACAGACTTCCCCAGGATGAAGGAGAGCTGCTTTAAAGAAGTTCTATACTGTATGTATGTGACCTGTCCCAATTTTAAGAACTCTCTTGCCAGCAATGCTGTCATCACAAGTTGTTGCTTTCCTGAGACTTGTATACGTGGTCATCCAGCACATCCTAACAGAACAGCAGCTACATTGAGAGAAACTCAAGTACCACTGGTTGGGACATGCATGTGCCTATCTGAATTTTGGGGGGGTCTGCAAATAGACTTACAGCCTTTACCCTGCAAGCTACCTGTCAGCTATAATGGTCCTGTAAACGGAAAATGCATCTCCTTTATGGTGAGACTGGGTATTAGATTCTAATAAAACCAACAGCAGCAAAATTATGATACATAATCCCTGAAATGGCACTTACAATCCACTTTAAAGTGCCCATAAGTTAATTTAGGAGAGTGCTTGTGTGCTGTGTCTGTGAGACAGTGTGGTTGTTAGACTTCAATGTCATCAATGTCATTAAATTATGATACATAATCTCTGTAAAACAGACCAAAAGTCTAAAAAAAAAAAAAGCCCAGAGGACTTACCTTCCCGACTACTGTCAGATGTATGGCTGCTTCTGCTAGCTGTGCCCTGGTTCATGGAGTGCGTGAACCAACAGGTAGCTGCTGACTACCGCTTACCTCCCACTTACCATTTGCCGCTGTGGAATGCATACTCCCAGGGGTAGCAAAATGGTGTCGCGGGAGTGAGATGTCCAAGTGACGGAGACCTAGTAAGGTGGGTAGGTCTTTGATAAGTATGCAGCAATTTGCATGCTTATTAATGACCTTATTTATTTTTATGTTCAAAAGTTAAAAAATAAATAATTTTGTCACCCTCTGTTCTCAAAGTTTCAGCATTTTGCACTATATGTTTAACTGTGATCTTTGCAGGAGATTGGGTTTTAATCATTCAGATTGCAGCTATGTGATTTTTCACTCCTGTAGTCAAGAGACAGCTATGTGAAATTCACGTGGCTGACATTTTCCCCGTAATAGAAATAAAATGCTCAACCTCGTGTGGGATCCAACGACACGGGTCTCCTATTCCCCCGGGGGACCTCCGTTACAGGAAAACCAGTCCGGGCAACAGCTATGGGGGCTGGTAGACCAGGGAGTGGAGGGCTACTGGCCCTGGAGACTACCATCCCACAAAGTCCACACAGGCTATGAGCTCATCTGCACCCCCTGGCCTTTGGTGATGAAGGGAATGGGGCGGAGGCTTTGGCAAGTAACCCGCTTGCCGGAAGGTGACTTGCCAGTCCCTCCTTCCTTGTGAACTGGTATAGGGGTCTCAAGAAGGGTTAAATGTAAAAATAAATACACACACCAGAAAAAAAAAGGATTTTAATAACTTGTATCTTTCTATTTACCTCCTTCTATTGATGCTGTCTCACGCTGGCGGGTCCTCAACCGAAAGTGATCGCCAGAAGCCAGGAGTGGGGCAGAGTATCGTCAGCACTCACTGGTAAAAAAAAAGGCCACTCCCTGCGGCAGTGAGAGAGCTGTCATAACATGCCATACATACATACATAAAATCTAGGCAGCTGGTGTTTAACGGTTGAAGATGCTATGTAGATTCTATTTACTTGGCATTTAAAGGGTTAACCAAGCGCTATAAAAATACCCCTAAACACCAAACATAAACTAAAAATAAAAACAAATAAGGAGGTTACCAATATGTTTGGATGGTTAGATTGCGATTGCGATTGACTCCCACTAAGGTTGTTACCTTTCCCAAAAAAAATACCAACCTTTTCAAGGGAACATGGGCATGGTCTTATAGAGAGTGTGGTCTTGTGGGGCTGTGGTCTTGTAAAATGTAAGTTTAACCATACTTTTTCATTTAAAATACTTTATATTTCACTTTCTAAAGTGCAACAGCTGACAAACACAGCATGCTTCCCTAGATTGCTGTAAAGTAACAGATCAGCTGGTATTTAACCCCAGGCCTGCTGTCTAAGAGTAACAAAAATACTGGCAATTACCAAAAACTTACCGACAGGTTACCAAAAATACCAGCTGTGCCAATAAAATATCGATAAGGTGGCACCCTTAACCACCGCTGGGAACCCTCTATTACACTCCCATTCAAAATTACAAATGCCGGCCTAAACTTTTTTCTTTTTTTTAAAATGAATATCCTTTATAAAAAAGAACACAAAGTAGCCCAGGAAAAAAAATTAGACCACACACTAGATGTGTGATGATTTGATTTCTTTAAATGGTAAATTATTATTTACAGACAGGTTCCTGAACCGTTGCAATGCTCTGTTGAACTGCAGGGTGAGGACATCAAGGGGTGTCCATTAGGTCCAGTATTCTCTTTTGTTCGCTCTCACTAAACTCAGCACTCCTGCCATCATTGATACTCACTGAATATTATTTCAGTATGTGTCGTATGATTTTGAAAGAACTTCCACTCATGTTCAAAATCTGCATCACCCTTTGTCAAACCTGTTGCAGGTTGCTGTTACAGATCTCTGCAATGCTCAGTAAACTTTTTCTATAAGGTAGACTTCCAGCATTGCCTTAAATTGATATCTAGCATACAAAAGCCATGGTGGGTAGAGGATAACTGCTTTAACCCAACTTTTCTACAGAGCAAGTGCTGTGTATTCTCACAATCAATAAAAAATAAAGCTGACAACTTGAATGTTAAGTGATCCTAGAGCAAATAATGGCTGCACTCTGCATGACTCTCGTCTCTCCGTGTAGAATCCCAAGCAACTTTTTGTTAGGCACTTGGCTAGTATAGTCATAAAAAAGAAATGGTCCCATCATTCTTTTTTTCTTTCAGGTTTCAAAACACATTTAGTGCCAGATGTCACAGAGATTTGAGGGCAATTGGTGTAAGTGTTTCCAATTACACAAATATCTTGTTTTAATTGTCTATGAAGCATGCTTGACATTTGTGGTCTTTGACCTCTGCCCCAGCTGAAGCCCCACAATCACACTACCCTGACGTGTTTAGACAGGGAAGGCACAGTCACAGCGTACGTCCTGAGGTCACAGTGAAAGTAAGATGTACATAAAAATGTAAATTACTAACTGTGGAATAGGTCTTTACTATTATTCCTCACTAAAGTGTAATCCATTTTCCACTTGGAACGTTACATTTAAATGCACTGTATACAGACATTAACTGTGGTGGTTATTACCAGAAGGTGCATTAAAGGCAAACTTTGAGAAGCTCTCATGTACTTAAAGGAAAATATATTTTTTGACAGGGCTTTGGTGTTTTGCTTTATTGTTTTTCTCTTTTGGAATGTAAAATGAACATTTATGTTAGGTTTCTACCCCCATATTTCCTTTATGCCGATATTGCTATTGGGAGAACCTTGAGTAAAGCCCCTTAGAATAGTTGCTTGCCACAAATCCCAGAATCCTTCTGCTGACAGGGCAGGGGGTTAAACCAGTGAGCTCAGAAGTGTGGACCTATCTGCCTCAACCAATCAGATAATTATCAAGCCAAAGCCAGGAAGTCTCTTCCCTGTCCACCAAACACATAACTAGTACACATTGTTGCTAGAGAAATGGTTTCTTTTTAAAAAACAAAATTGCAAACAAAAATATCTGGACAGTTAAGCTCAGCAACGCACTTTTTTTTAAATGCAATCAAAATTACCCCAGCCAAATCCAAACCTTGTCATCAACTACATAGCTCTCAGACAACTCTTGCCTTGATCCATTGCAATCAGTTCCACACTCAACAGAAACTGCCCTCACCAAAGTGACAAATACCCCCTGACAGCCAAATGCAATTGTGACCACTCACTGCTCATCCTACTTGATCTCTCAGCAGCATTTGACACAGTAGATCATAATTTCCTAATTGGCATGCCCCAATCTACTGGCCTTAAGGACACTGCTCTTTCTTGGTTCTTCCTGTCTTTCTGGATGCTCCTCTCCTTTACTTCTTACTGTAGGGGTTCCTCTGGGTTCAGTCCTATGGCATCTCTTCTTTTTTCTCTACACAGGTCAGATATCTCTAGATTTGGTTTTCAGTACCATCTATATGCTGATGACACTTAACTATATATTTCAGCTAGCAAACTTATCATTCTGTCTCTAACATTGTGTCATCTCTTCATCTAAAACTAATCTTTTAGAAAGCAACTTGTGTTTTTACCATGTACAAACCTACCTAAACCTGACATCTTCCTTTCAGTGTGCGGCACTATCTCAACTCCTAAGCTGCATGCCCATGCCTAGACTTTACTTATAGTGTATTATTGGTTATGTTAGTCTCCCCCTCACTAACTCTCCCCTCTCCAATCCATGCTAAATGCAGCAGCCCAGCAAGGCTATCTAACCATAATCTGATGCCTCCATCTACCCTACCCATACAGTATAGGATACATATCTACCTTAGTCCGAACCTCTTCGGAACCACTTCCACCAACAAGATTTCTCCCCAGCTGTACAAAATCTCTGGAATGCCCTATCCTCAACGATTAGATTTAAAACATCAGTATTTTTAGACTCTCCCACAAAATGCCTCTTTTTAGGGTAGCCTACCACATCCCCCTAATCTAATTCTTTTCTAAACCATTTTCTACATCATTTTTTTTAAGACTATCCATTATGAAACACTAAGCCAAAACCAGCTTGTGGCTGGCCCATACAGATTGTATATATTTTTGCTAAGATGGCTGAACCATGGTACAAAGCACATATTATTACCTTTTGTGTCACCCAGATTATTTTATAGAAACACAAAAAGACTTATTAAATATAAAGTATTATTTCCTCATAGAATCTAGATTATATATCAAAAGCACAACCAGACAATTAATAAGATAGCATGTGCTCTAAAATAGCAAATGGCCAGAACACAGAAACCGCCATGCTGTTTTTTTTTGCTGCCGTTATGATGATGGAACCAGTGTGAGCGTGGCCTCCAGGCCAGCATCACTGATGCATTTTATTCTGCCTCTTATTCTGACTCTGATTGTAGTGTCTCTCATAATTGGCATGGTGTGGCCCAGCGAATTGATATTTGGGTTGAGTGTTGGGCTGGTTGCCGTGACATCATACACCTATATTGGTGCTTGTGGTGAATTATCTGGATGATGAAGCATTAACCAATAAAGCTAAGTGGAAGCAATACAGCAGTTACAATTGCAGTTAATTCTAACAGGGCAATCTGAGGACTGACCAGGGTGTACATTAAAAGCTTCAGGGCTTTGTGATTATATGGTCTCTTTTTAACATTTGCTGTTTTGAGGCATATGTTATATGAGCCCATTGTTGGGATAGTTGGGTGTCCTTAGTTATCCATACAGCTGTGGTCCATAGATCAATGAGTTAAGTTTGGATCATGTGTTCTGCAGTTTGCACCACACCTGGAGAGCATATCCTGCTTGTTCCCATTTCCAAACCAGGTTGTGATGCTTTTCATCAGTTTTCTTTCAGTTGTGTAGTTGTAACGCCTCTAGTGGTGGAGTTTGAAGTGTCCAAGTCAAGTGTGCACAGTGACTACAGCAGGGACATCAGAGAACAATCCCCCTCATGTTGAAGGTCAGGGCGGAAAATGCATAATGCTTACATACTGTGTGTGCCCTTCCCCTGGCTTTGACTGGCTATTTGGTTTGGCCAGGTCTGGATTTGCCAGCAATGATGTTTTCAGCTATCTAAGGATCCTGTGTTTTGAGGGGAAATAAAATGTTTTAGCCCCCCCCCCACACATATTCCTCCCACCTCTCTGCTCCCTGACCAACACATGAGGACTAACATTTTAAGCAAGTTATTGTACGCTGTAAATTCTATGAAAATAAAAATAAAAGACATCTGATCTTCCCATAGATCCATTAAC
The DNA here is from genome assembly GCA_027917425.1 of Gastrophryne carolinensis. Taxonomy (NCBI): domain Eukaryota; kingdom Metazoa; phylum Chordata; class Amphibia; order Anura; family Microhylidae; genus Gastrophryne; species Gastrophryne carolinensis. The sequence continues at coordinate 163,440,168 of CM051236.1, forward strand.
ACAAATACTTCAGCTATCATGTTTTATAATGGCTTTGGCAAAAATTCAAAAGCTACATCGGGAATAATAATCAATACTAATTTTAAAAAGTGCTTAGCAAACAGGATCATTTCTATTTTAGAAAAAAATTAAAAGAATGTCTGGATAAAAGTAGAATGGTCAGTCACATGGGGATGAAGGGGCAAAATTTTAAGAAGGCTCTTTAATAAAATACTTTGGCTTTAAACATAGTATATATATAAATTGAAATGTCAGCCACAGATAATAGGGTTCTTGGGCTAGTGGCACCACTTTGGCCTCACTTCCTGAGAAGACAGGAATAAATGATTCTTAATTGGGTAACAGACGGGAAATGAAAGACTGTCATCGTATAAGCTAAAGCTAATATAAGGTCTTTGCCAAGTTTCACTTTCCAGGGTTGATTTCTATTTGGTCATTTTGTGTAAAAGCTGGCTTTGACTATGAAGTAGGTCTTTAGAGAGATAGCGAGAGAAGCTAAAAATCAAATAACAGCAATCAGCAAATTTATTAAAAGATGGTAAAGCCCAGCACTGGCATCTCACATTGAAAGGCCATTTATTTTAACACAAAGCCAAGATTTCCCAATTTAAAGACATAATAGTGATTGGAAAAACACCCGAGCACTTAAAGTATCTTTATGATTTACGTTAACCTATCATATAGCCGATCCAATACTAGTTGTTTTAAACACACAACCATTTCCTGGTATTTGAAACTGTCTATCCTAAAAGGGTGCCAACTTTGCAAATTTGTGGCTCTGTGTGAAATTGAGCATGGCGGAAGCATTAGGAACATCACTTCAAAGCACAGCCCTCTAACCCCTTCAACTGTCTTCAATTTGCTGTTATTCTCCTTACGTGCTGCTTGGTTTGACCTCATTCATGTCGTAAAATAATCATGAGAGTGAGGACACAGTGGAACTGTTTTTACTACATGTGTCACCATTGTGCTTTAGAATGTTTAAATTACGTGGGTAAGAGTGTGCTTTGAAATTTGACACACCATAAAAAGTGCGCCTGGAAGGTGCCAAGGCACATGATTGAACATATACAATGAGGCATCTTCTCTGTTTTTGCACAAGGGTGCAAAACTAGATCTTGTGTTTCTATACAGCGCTCGACAATAAACGCACAAAATGTTCCAATGAGTCTTTCAAATAAACTAATTAGATGGTCAATGCTTTTCCCGGTTTTATTTACCAGTAGTCAAGGCACCTGAAGGACTAAAGTTGGCAGCCACCCGCATGTAGGGGTCACCATATCAGTTTTGAATATGAGGGCATATTTGCAAGACACTCATAGACAACAAATGTACTTTGTTTTGTCCTTATTTGTAAGAAATAAGAACTATGGGAATTAGCTTTCATGTGCCACCCAAAAAATATAAGAACAAGTACATATAATATAAACACCCCAAAATAATGTTTAACTAATATCTTGTATATTTAGGATATATATGATATATATATAAATAATATGAAGCATAGCAAGTCATGTCAAATAGGAATACAGAATTGGGAAGTCGGCCCCAAGCAACTTTTAGGAAACACTGGCTGCTGCAGTGTGTACTGCACCCTTCTGGTCACCTGTGCAATAGATATAAAGCAAGTGGTGAGTATCACCAAGCCCGGGGGACAGCTTCAAGGAAGTGTTTAGAGTGTTGAGGTTAAGTCTGCTTTAAAGGCTTTAATAAGGGTGTGGGTCCAGCTCTATATACAGTAGTTCCCCTAAGGAGTCCTCAAAATTTCTGTTACATGAATAATTCAAGGGGAGAAAAGGAAATGTGAGTGCAGCAGCACCGTCAGCCAAGTTTTGGAGATCTCCAACAGGACCGGCATTAGGATGGAAGATGCCCTGTGCAAGACTACAGTCTCCCCCTAAACCACTTCTGCGCAGCTTACTACCCCACCTGGTCTTGATCTGAGGTTCGCTGGAAGCCTCCTGCACATAACCTAGCCTCAAGCCTGATACCAGGCAGAGATACCCATTCACAGAAGTGTTCCATTGGCTGCAGATTATGGGGAGGCAATGCAGAAGTGTCGGAGTTCCTGAGGTATCAGGCATGATGCTAGGGGCAAATTGACCAGCAGTAATTTTTGACTGCCGGACCATTTTAGAGTGAACTAAAATCCATATTTGACGGCCCTAAGTCTAAAAGTTTTTTCCGGCGGCTGACTTATTCCCTATCCCTGGGGGAATCCCAATGTGAGATTTCCCATTGTTTAAAACCACCCAGGATCGCTGATATACTTATCAAGTGATCCCATGGTGCATGTACAGCCCAGATCCCTGGCTTTCCTAGCTGATGTGCGGCCATGCTGGAGGGGGACTGGGGTGCCAGTCGCTCCCTACTCTCTATGCCAGGCTGTGTGGACAAAATTAGTTCTATGACCTGCATTAAAGCGGACCTTTACCCTGAATAAGAGCATATCTTATATGTTTCCCACACCCTGTACATACAGATTGCTCACATTAAAAATCATCCTACCTGCATCTACTGCATGTTATGAACCTTTAAACATCCAAGATGGCAGCTCATGGAGCATCAGGCAGCCTGCAAACAGGAAGTGTCTTCTGACAGTGTTGCTCTGCATTCTGGGACTGCTGTTCTTTTCCTGACCCCAGCTCTGCTCTGTCTGTGCAAAACACAGCTATAACCCCACCCCCTGTACTTTATCCAGCTCTCCTCAGTATGTGTGATGCTTCTGAGCCAAGATGGCGGTGCCCGTATCCTAGAGTCCTGAACAGAGTTGCAGCCCGGTGGGGGAAAGAATAATAAGTGCCTAGAAACGTATTAATTTTAGATGCTGGCAAATAGTTTTTCAAGTATTTGTGCTTTTCATTAAATTATGTTGAAGATCCGGTTTAATTTTTACAGCAAAGCTGATGCATGTACCGTGGGATTGCTTGTATTGCGGGTATGCTGGCCATGCCGTGCAACCCCACATTGGGATGGGGCTAGGGAATTGTTTTGGTCCATTTTAAAGGGCAGAACAGAGGTGAACATGGCACCCCTTACTTCTGACCTAACTAAACGTGCAGCCCTGGCAGCTCAACTTGACCCCCCCCAAAGAATCAGTAAACTGAACAGGGGGGCAAGCACACCAGTAAATTGAGCGGGCCGGGGTCATCAAGCTGGTAGGCAGGCTGGTTAGGTCATGAAGCTACGTGTGATCTCCAAGCTAAAGTCCAGTTTACTGGTCATATACAGCACACATCTACTTACAAGGTATGACAGACTGTGAAAAGTTGTTTTCTGCCTGCTAAAAAATCAATAATAACTAACACCTCACCCTAGACTGAGGCAGGTTTTTTAATCTCAGCTGGAACAATGGTAGGGGTAAAATTAGAGAGGGCCTTGGTGTTGACCCAGTTGAGGGACCTGACTGCTTGGGGAAAACAGCTATTTCTCATCCTCTCTGTGCTAGCCCTCAATAATCATAAGCATTTGCCTGATGGCATTAGGGTGACGAGTACCTTGCTGGGGTGGAACTTGTCTCTCAGTATCCTCTCTGCAATTGGCATCACTCATAATAAATCGTTTTCAGAGTAGGGGGATGCTTACTTGCTTGCGCATGGGCGAAAGATGTTGCAAGATTTGGTCATGTGACTCCAGCATCCTGGTCCACAGGCATTAGTGCAAGGGTGAGGCAGTGACCTACACAACATATGGAGTTTCTGTGCCAATCACACTTCTATGGTTACTGCGACTTCATGTAACACAGGCCTGTCTGACGACAAGACAGGCCAAATCCTGTGTCTGCAAAACAGTTGTTGCAATAGTTTTAGCTCTTACTCTTTCAATATCTAAAAAAATGGCTGTTATCTTACCTCTTATCTGGGGTTTTGGTAAAGTTGAGTAAGTATTGATGGACCTGTGCTTACCTCTATCTATTACTAAGTTCAGGACTGAATTAACTGAGCAAAAAGTCAAGTGGTGGTCCCTTTTAAGCAACTATAGAATAATTACTGCCCCTGGTAACAAATGGTTAAGGCCCCCAAGAGGTTGAGGCTCTGGAGTGGGAGCCCTAATGCTCCCCCTTCAAGCCCGCCCTGGTTAATGTGAGTGGTTTTGGTAATGCTTAAAATTGAGAGGATGCAGGGGGTGCTACTTGACACAGAGACCAAACTCTGTGTTTTCATAGTGGCCAGGGAGACATTTCCTTACTTGATCCATTTGAAGCTATGGATACACAACAGAATGATTGTCTTAGAGGGTTGCGAGTTTGTTAAACTGGCCACAGAGTTGCTTTTCCTAAATACAAATGTATAATGCAAAAAAAGGAATATGTATCAGTACATATTTATTTCTCCATTTTGTCAATGTAAATTCCACAAAACATTGAAATGAAGACTGTAATTAGCTTATTTAGCGTCCTGAAAAACATAGGCTTGGTCTCTATATTGAATTTTATAGCTGCATGGGTGTTGGCTGTCTTCCCTCTAGCACCTGCAGATCAGGGTTTTTTTTAGAATCTACTAAAGGAATCATTATGTTGAAAAATAAATAATTGCTCTGAACTGGTTTATGACAAAGGCTTGATCCTCCCACATAACAAAGAGGAATGAGCTAATCATCTATCATTAACCAATTGAGGGCTGCTGGTGGTAAACCTCTTAAAGACCCGAGCATTATTTTTGGATATGCTTTGATTTTAACTATAATAACTCTTGAGTTTAAAGACAATCCTATCAGTAATAAATATTGTTCAAAATGATAGACAGTACAGTAGCCTACTTACAGTGCAAACAGAAAAATGCTCATCAAGGAGGGAGGGTGTCGTCTCTGGTATATATAGAGGAAACAACATCATGGAGTCCATAGGGACAAGCCACAGCCTTTAGAAGTTACTAAATCTCATTGATACATATGATGTTTTGTTTTCTATAAACTTTAGCGCCAAGCAATAACCAGATGTAGCATTTTGCTGAGGAATTCTCCTATCCAAAGCATAGTATTGGCTAAAACTAACACAGTCCTCAAGTTAGCAAATGAGCCAACAGGAGTCTGGCCCAGTCTATTGCTGAATAGGGGTAATCTGCTGCAGCTGTAAACAGCACTGTGAGGCAGGACAGATGCAGCATTTAGGGCACACCTCCGCTTCCCTAACTGCCCCCACCCTTCAATCAGTACAATACTGAGGGGAAGCATATTACACTTGGCTAGTTCATTAGTATCGGGACTGAGCTGATACTCTATTATGCATGAGAAGCTGGTGAATATGCAAAGGTAAAGTGGGTTAGGCGGGGGAGTTATGGGCCATCTACCTAGCCTCAAAGGATTAGCGTGGGGCTTACCACAGTTCAGCCAACCTCGCCTTAATATATATAGCATTGCATACTTATAATATCAGAAACTTTATTAAGGTTTGTACCGTTAAAATTGACAACATACAAATCACAAAAGTAGTTATATACATTTTAAAACGTTGCCATCAATCCAGAAAGAAAATACCAGTGGTTTTGAGGTCCTGCAGGGCAGACTAGTTTCGCCTTTGTTAGGCTTCTTCAGTGCCTGCTGGGACTCTGGAAATGTTCTATATATTCAATAAAACGGATATGTACACATTATAATTTAGACAGAGACAAAATACAACATTCTGAGAAAACCAGATTTTGTATTGCATAAATTGCCTGGATATGAGGGGCATCTGCTTACCATTCTGGAGGTGCAAATTGGTCCCTATAGATGGGTCTGCTCAATGGTTCAGATTATGCAAGATATTATGCTTAGTAGAGGATGAAATCCCCTTTTCACTAAAGGAGTAGATTGTTAGATACAGATAAAGGTCAGTTTATATCATCATGTCTGTCCTCCAAGGGAAAACCACCACCAAGACTCAGCCTGTCTTAAAACCTGTGAGCATGCCTGTAGGGACCTGGTACCGGTGAGTAAGAGAAGCTAAAGAGTGCTCCAGAGATTGAGAAATGTGACGGATAATAATATTGAGCAATGCCCAATGCATCATTCCCTATATGTTTAAATAGAATCCTTAGGTAAGAATGGTATATAGAAGTGCATAGCAATATTAATGTTAATAAGGCTACAGTATATAGTAAAGGCAGAATGATGGGCCAAGAAAGTAGGAAGGAAGATGCTTATTCTGTCAGTTCATACCTGGATGCCGGAATAAAATATGTGAGCAGCTCAATGCTGATTTCACCGGTAATGGGTGCCAACTAGCGCAGTCTGGCGATGGTGGGCCAAGAAGAGCTGAAGCCTTCAGCTCGCTGGACGATGTACTGGCACTCTGCCAACAGCGCGCCACCATGTGAGCCGGCCAGTCCTGGCCATCTGTTATATGCAGCTGGGAAGGCCGGAAACGTGCGCGCATGGGGGCGCTTACGTCACTTCCGTGACGGGCGTCTGGGGCGCATCTGCGCTCCGGAGAAAGTCCCAGAACGCAGGTGCACTCCAGGCGGCCGGCGGAAGTGACATGGCACAGTAACAGTAATACATTGATGTAGAAACAGTAGCAATCTGAATTCAATGGATAGTTAGTAGAGTAAAAGTCTGTGATTGCATTAGCTATCTATATAGCTCAGTTGGTAGAGCATTAGCCTTTTTGGGTGATATATATTTTATATATATATTTTTTTTTCCCTCCATATTTCCTATTTGGTTTTCCCCGTTATGCTTTTATTTTTAATGACATCATTGCCACACACAACAGTGGCAATGAATGGAGGAGGTGGAGCTTTACAGCTAAAACAGGTGTCATTATCTGGGATTATGAAGTAGGGGCAGTGAAAATTGGCAAAAGGTACTATTTCTGCGGGGAACAATTCAGGGGATTTGAATTGGGTTTTGGTCCGCTTTAAAAACACAAAACAGTTTAGAACAGTGCCAAATGTAGCCCAATACAATGGTGTAACAATTACCTTTGCCTGCAGTATCACTTTAGAGCTCCTCTATTTTTGATCAATACTAATATCTTTAATCCTCCAACATTATTCGGGTGGTTTGTGACAGGTGTGGTGGTTGGCACACATGCCTTGTCACACACTGCATCATACCGGCTGGGGTGGCTGGGTGGGTAGATGTGAGCACCACCCTCGCCTATAGATTTCTGTCAGTTGTACGTTCTCTGGGGACATATGAGGTCAGGATGGGCAGGACACCATGATGAAGTGGTAACAGTGTCAATAAATGCGTGGGTCCCTGCACACCTCCGACAGTTTCTCTCCCACAGATAGACTCTGCTTTCATAGGGGGTTATGTACTGACATTATATAATTTAACATGTGACGACATTCCCGTCTTATCTGGCACTGTGCTGTGTGGTACATTGGCGCTAGCAGTTGCTGCGGCGAACGCTACTAATAAGCTTTGATTGTTGCACTTAGGTATTGGCCGGCCAATGTCAGTGCCTGTTGGACCCACAGCGTGATTATCTTAGCGTCACTGAGCACCACTTTGTACTGCCATTATCCCGGCACTCCGCAGCATATTTATTATTTTTTTCCTCTTTGAAATCTTTGGCACTGGTCAGTGATTCTGCATTACAGTTACACCTCTGGGGACAAAGGGGACAAACTTTACAGTGCCTTTAGGTTGCGTTTTAGTTGTTGGTGTTCAAATTAAACATTGTTAAGCCATTAAAAGTAATTTTGATAACACCCAGAAAAAAAACATTTTGACCCATCTAGGGTCAAAATGCATTTTGATTATTGACCAATTAAGCCCCAATGGTACCGAATAAAAAAATGTGTGTAATATTAATTATTTCAATAGTTTCATCTGGCGCTGCTTCAACCAGAGTGTTGGGTGCTGCATCATTTTGGGCGCAAGTGTTAAAGTGGACCAACACCCACCGGTGATCGGCCCGGGAATCTATAAGATTCCCGGGCCGATCACCTCCCTCCCCGCGGGACATCCGAGATCGGGATGTCCCGCGGGGTGAAACCCCCCCAAACACCCCAAACTCCTTACCTCAGTTTCGGCGGCAGCCGGCCATCGCCGCCTCCCTCGCGCCCCTCTAGACGTGCGCGCGCCCGCGCCGGCCGTCTGTGAATGGCCGGCGCGGGCACGCGCACGTCAAGAGGGACGCGCGGGAGGCGGCGGCGGAGGAGCCGCTTGTCCGCGGCTTGTCCGTCGGCGCGAGGAGAGGTGAGTTCAGGGGGTTCGGGGGGGTTTCACACAGCGGGGCACCCCCGATCGGGGGTGCCCCACCGAAGTGGACCAAGACCCAGGATAGTCAAAATCCTGGGTGTTGGTCCACTTTAAATAAGACTCCATCCAGCGGTTGCACCGGCGCTGCAATTTTTTTCTTTCTTAAATCCCAGTGCCGCTGAGGCCAAAAAAGTGGCTCTGTGTGGCATTGATGCTTCTTAAATTAGGCTCACTGTTCTTGCTTTGGATAACTGGATGGATGAATTTCTATATTTTTTTATTGATTGTATATTTATTGCACCCTTGTATAAATTATCTTTTGGGGGGTCTTAGAACCTTTTAGATTTCTTATATTATTTTTTTATTACATTGGAGGGGGTAGCCTTATGTTTTTGCTTTTAAATGCCCTGTTTTTTAAGTTTAAGTTATTTATGTAATTTATCAATAAACTATATACATCTTTACATCGTGTACAAAAAGAAAGAAAGCCAGGAGAAAAATCACCTGACATACACTGCTGAAATAAGCTGCACCACAGAGTATAAATCTAATAAAAAACTTCATTGATACAAAACACAGTGAGGCTGATTCATTACTAACGCCAGGTATCAGCAGATGAGCGTCTGTATAGCGGCGCTAAAAGCGACCGCTAGTAGATGCTGTAAGCGGGTATCGGGCGCTGTAACAGAGCGTCTCGGTCGCTCTAGTAATCTGGCCAGCACTGATGAATGTGATGTATATTGGACGCTGTAACACTAGTACAGCGATGCAGGGAGCGAATGGTAGCGACTCTGTGACTCACACCATACTTATCAAAAATATACACACACACAGATCTAAATCTGGGCGCTATAGCATAGAGCACCAGATGCTGTTTGATTAAAGTCTGTTTTTAAAACCATATCCACCAGTAACAAAGTGAAAACACATGGAATGACATTGTTATAACACTGTAACATTAACACTTTAGTGCCAGACCTGTAATGACAGTTCTGCATAAAAAACAAAAAATCAAAAAAGTTTTCAAAAATAACTTTTTCTAGGCTAGGAGAGGTGACACAATTATTTGAGAGAAACAAATAAATAAATTAAAAGAAAAAACCCTGTTTAAACAGAAGAAAAGGAACGTCCATTGAAATGTATGGGAAAGCGACAGGTAGCGATAGGTAATACCTGGCGCTCTGGAAGCTAGAGCGCCGGCACTATACGCTGAGCCACCTGTAATAGTACATGTGACGCTACATGGCACTGTTAGAATAGCTCACCAGATTTGCTTTCATAAATGTAGTTTTGCGTACAGCACCCAGCGTTCACCAGGTGCTGCCTGCTGCTACGAGGCACTACCTGGCGCTATCCCTTGATGAATAACCCCCAATGTTAAAATCATCAATAGGAGAAAAGGACTGGCAAATCTGAAGAAAAGATTGAACTGAGATTCTCAACATACAGGTTCATAGACAGGCCTAGACCAGGGACAGGGGAATCCCCTGCTGTGCCCTTGAACTCAAGAGACCCTTTTTGGTGGGCATGAGCCCCCCAAAAATAGTGTTGCTTTAAATTGTAGAGTCAGTTCTACAGGTGGTAGACCTGATGTTAAATAATCAGCTTGAATTGGCGCTCTAGGTATTGGCCAGCCTGTGACAGTCCTGTTGGACTCTTATGCCGATTATAACAGCGCCAATGTGTGCCACTCTGTACTCCCAACTTTTATACGGTTTTTATATGGTAACATAATTGGTGCTGTATTTAACAGGCACTGGTCAGCATTTCTTCATTAAACAGGATATCATTGCTGTGTACAAAGGGGACAAACTTTAGAGTGCCTGTGCATTTTAGTTGTTGTGCTACAAAGAAAAATAAAAAAAAAAAGTTGTGGAAAAAGATTTTACATGAAAATAATAAATTACAATTGGGGACATCTAAGGCCTACGTTTGCAGGTGACGCCACCAAAGCAAGTTCTGTACAAATAATTGTCTTTAACATTATTTAAAAGCAAAAAACACTTCAGTACAGTTCTGCCCTTTGTGGTCTATGAGCGCTTAAAAGGTTACTTAAAGGCAGCCCAAAAACAATACAGACATTTACCTTTACTTCTGCACAGGGGCGGCCTTATATTTTCTGGGGCCCCATGCAAAGATGTGTCTGGGGGCCCTAATTAAAAGCATTTTTATATAACAAAATACGATATTAAAGAGGAACAAATGACTGAGATGTCAGCCTCTTCCATTGTTCACTCAGCAGTGTTCAGGGGGCCTCTGATAATACCATTTTGTGAAATACTCACCTGTAAAATGGGTATTATAAGTATGTCACACACCCCGCTTCAAGATATCCATAACATGTGGGTATTACCGACCTGAAGAGGGCGTTCTGCAGAGATAGCAGAAAGAAAGCCCCTCCCTGATCCACAAATACCTGGGACCTCCCACTCATTACCCAGTATATAGAAGCAGTAAGGTAAGGGACCAGGAAGAGGCAAATATAAACCAAAGCAACGCAAAGTTCACAATATAGAGGAACCAGAATACAAAAAGGGCGGGTGAAGCGGGGTGTGTGACATACTTATAATACCCATTTTACAGGTGAGTATTTCACAAAATGGTATTATTCTAAGTATGTCACACACCCTGCTTCAAGATATCCATAACATGTGGGACATCCAATAGCAGTGTCCATAAAAGGGCGGGGATCCAAAACAAGGCAACAAGGCACAACTTAAACCACAACAGCTTGCAGAACTTTGCGTCCAAAAACAGCATCCGCTGAGGCCCAAACATCAACCTAGTAAAACTTGGAAAAAGTGTGAACAGAGGACCAAGTAGCGGCCTTACAAACTTGCTCAACAGAGGCCTGGAGCTGAAAAGCCCAGGACGCCCCAACCGCACGAGTAGAATGAGCAGTAACACGAAAAGGGGGACTCCTCCCCTTGGCAGAATAGGCCCCAATGATGGCCTGACGAATCCATTTACTAAAGGAAGATTTGGCAGGAGCCAAACCTTTCCTAGGCCCAAAGGGCACCACAAAAAAAGGCATCAGTCTTACGAAAGGAAGACGTAACCACTAGATAATATTTCACAACACGAACTACATCCAAGGAATGCAGCGCCCTTTCCTTGTCGTTGCTGGGATTAGGACATAGAGAAGGCAGAACAATGTCCTGAATCAGATGAAAGGCAGAGACCACCTTAGGAAGAAAATCCAGCTTGAAACGAAAAACAACCTTGTCCTGATGCCTGTCGAAGTACGGATCTATAATGGACAAAGCTGCCAACTCAGAAACACGCCTAACCGAAGTGATAGCCACCAAAAAGGCCACCTTTTGAGTAAGTGAAGACAAAGCAACCTCATTCAAGGGCTCAAACGGAGGACCCTGAAGAGCAGAAGGAACCAGGTTCAAATCTCAAACTGGAACAAAGGGCTTCCTAGGAGGCCGTACATGCGTAAAAAAAAAAAAGGTCTTGACCAAGGGATGAAGTGCAAAGGACCCTTGGAAGAACACCGCCAGGGCAGAAACCTGCCCCTTCAAGGTACTAAGTTGGAGCCCCAGATCCAGACCATGTTGAAGAAACTCCAGGATTCTGGAAATGGAAAACTCCCTACACGGGAAAGACCTACCTTCACACCAGTCAATATAGGACCTCCAGGTCCTATAGTAAATAGTAGAGGAAGACCGCTTCCTGGCGCTAATAAGAGTCTGAATCACCGCGTCAGAAAGACCTTCTTCCTTCAAGATGGCGGTTTCAGCAGCCACGCCGTCAAAGCCAGCGATGGTAAATTGGGATAGCATAGCCGACCCTGGGTGAGCAGGTCCGGCAGTAGAGGCAGAACGAACTGATCCCCTGCCAGTCTTACCAGGTCTGCGAACCAAACCTGCCTTGGCCACCTTGGAGCCACCAGAATCGCCGACGCTCCCTCCAGGGCCAGCTTGCGCACCACTCTGGCTACCATTGGAAACGGAGGGAACAGGTAAAGAAACCCCAGAACCCTCCAATTCAGAGACATGACATCCATTGCCAGAGCCAGTGGAACCTGCGAGAGAGACACAAATACCGGAAGTTTGTGATTGTGACGAGAGGCAAAGAGGTCCACCTCCGGGAACCCCCACCTGAGGCAAAATGAACGAAGCACCTGGGGACTGAGAGACCACTCCCCCTGACGAGAGGAGGACCTGCTCAGAAGGTCCGCCTCCGTGTTCTCTACTCCCGGAATGTAGACCGCTGAGAAACACGGGACGTGGGTCTCCGCCCAATCCAGAATCAAAGATACTTCCCTGAGGGCACTCCTGCTGCGAGTCCCTCCATGGTGATGATGTAAGCAACCGCCGTCCGGTTGACCGACCGAACCTGAACTGGCAGGCCCTGCAACTGATGAGTCAAGCGAAACAGAACCAACCTGACGGCTCTTAATTCCAGAACCTTGAAGGGCTCGTGGGCCTCCTGCGGGCCCCACATACCCTGAAACTGAAGATCCTTCCAAACACACCCCCAGCCTGACAGACAGGCATCCATGGTGACCGTCTCCCAACACGGCGCCAGAAAAGATCTACCCTTCAACAGATTGGCAGACCCCAGCCACCATTGCAGGAACTGACGGACTCGGGGGGTCACCTGGAAGGACTGATCCAACAATAGCGGAGACTTGTCCCAAACCTTCAACAGATGAAGCTGGAGAGTCCTTGTGTGAAACTGCGCAAAAGGAACTGCCTCGAAAGAGGCCACCATCAACCCCACCAGCCTCATCCCTAGCCGGATGGCCGGACGAGGGGCCGACACGAGAAGGCGAACCAACTCCTGAATCAAAAGAATCTTGGCCTGGGGCAGAAAACCCCTGGCCTGCGAAGTGTCCCAAGACATTCCCAGAAAGGTCACAACCTTGGACGGAGAAAGAGAGGACTTGGGGTAGTTGATCACCCAACCGAACCTCTCCAGAGTGGATACCACCGTTCTGGTGTCCAACACCGCTTGGTTGAAGGAAGAAGCCATAATCAGACGATCGTCCAAATAGGGCACAATGCGGATACCCTGAACCCTGAGTAGAGCCATCACCCCCGCCAGCACCTTGGTGAACACCCAAGGAGCTGAGGTGAGACCGAAAGAGAGTGCCAGAAACTGAAAATGCCGATCCTCCACCACGAACCTGAGAAACCTCTGGTGTGCTGGAAAAACCGGAACGTGTAGATAAGCGTCCTTGATGTCTATGGACGTCAGAAAGTCTCCCTGACGAAGAGAGTGGATAGCCGAACGCAGCGTTTCCATGCGGAACTTCCGCGGCCGGATAAACCTGTTGAGAAACTTCAGATCCAAGATGGGTCGGACCGATCCGTCCTTCTTGGGTACCGTGAACAGATTGGAATAAAAAACCCCTGCCCTGGTCTGAAAAGGGCACTGGGCAAATGACAGCCATGTCCAGAAGACTCTCTACTGCCACTAGGAGCCCCTGCGCGGCCAAAGGTTCCGAAGGCACCCGAGACCTGAAAAAAATCTGGAAGGGGGGCGGAGCTCGAACTCCAACTTGTAACCGGAAGGCACCACTTCCCGGATTCATCTGTCCGAGACCTCCTGATCCCAGACCTGGGAGAAGTGTCGCAGCCGTCCCCCCACCCGCATGGGTGAGGGCGCCCCCTCATTGCTGAACTGGCTCAGCAGCAGGTTTGGGCTTAGAGCCCCAACTGTAACCTGGACGGGCACATCCTCTGCCCCTTTACCCGGAATCTCCTCTGGAAGAGGGGAAGGCAAATCCCCTGCCAGATCTGACCCCACGAAAGGAGGGGGTAAAGGAAGGTGCCCCCCGAAAGGGACGGCGTTGTTTCTTGCGTTGAGGTAACCTACCACCCTTGGTGACAGAATCCAATTTCTCTCCAAAGAGCCGCAATCCAACCAAAGGTAGAGCCGTCAGCGACTTTTTGGACATAAAATCGGCCGCCCACAGGCGCAACCACACCGACCGCCGAATAGTCACCAGCAGAGCCGACGTCCTACCACGCATCATCAAAGTGTCATCCAAGGCGGCTAATACAAAAGACAAAAACAACTCACACCGTTTAAGGCCAAGGAACTCGTCACTACCAGGACGAAGCCCGGCAGACGTCAACAGGTCCCTGACCACGGACCTGGCGGCCACCACCATCAGCGCCGAAGCGCAAACGGGCCGCATGGCTGACCCAACGCTAGCAAAACCATGACAAGCCATCTGGCCAACGCGTTTATCCTTGCCATCTGAAAAGAGAGGAGCCATCAGGGTTATTCAAAACAGCTGAATTGGATACCCCTAGAATTGGTGCGTCAACCTCGAGGGAGGGACGCCCAGCGCTAAACCGTATCCAAAGGGAAAGGATATCTTTAAACGCAACTCTGAGGAATGCCCAGGAGCCAAGCAGGCCACTCCCATTCCTTAGAAACAATCTTATCAAAATGCTTTTGGTTAGGAATTCCAATCGCGGCTTGGATTCCTCCTAAAACTCCCCTGTTGATGAGGAGTAACCTCTGGAGGGGAAATAGCCAGAACCTCAAACAACTGAGCCAGGACATGAGGAGTATCCAAAGAACTCCCTGACCCCCGCCCAGAATCAGCGCCAACAAATTGCTGATCATCTGAGTTATCAGATTCCTCAAATAACTCCCCCTCCTCCAGTGGGGAGTAATCTGACCAATCCAGACAATCCACATAATCATCAAATTCAAATGCCGGGATGACCGGTGATAAATACTTTCTCTTAGCCGGTGCCAATTTGGCGACCGCGGTAGAAATGAATTTTTCAATATTGGCCAATCTGGCACACACTTCAGATAGCGACTCCCCACCCATGACAACGTCACACGGGGCACTGGTCAAGGTGAGAGGGGGAGGGGATGAAGCCGGCGGTGCTAACCCAGATGCCTGGGGTCCAGACTGCCGTGTAATAGTCTGCTGTGCACATGGTATACAAAGAAATACATCATCCCCTGTTAGGGATACCCCACAACCCATGCACTTCCGGGAATGTCCCGAGGGGAGCCCGGAATCCTGGGATGCCTCCATAAGGTGAACTTGTAGTACGTCGCTATGACCGGGGGAATTACGCTAGTAAGCAACCCGGGATGCCCTTTTAATGTCCCAGTGGGAGGATTTGAAAGCTTTTTGAAATAATAACCCAGGGACTCTAGGACCGGGAAAGAACCCCCTAATTGCCACTGTGGTTCCGCCTGCAAGACACAGAACGAACTTATGAGGATTACAGGCGATAAGAAATAAAAGAACATGCATACAAATAAAGATGGGGGAGAGGGGGGCCACAGGCCACTTACAGTACCGCAAGGATCGTGTAATGGCGTCCAGACTGCGTGAAGAAGAGACTTTCTGACTAAAAGAGTGAAAAGGGGGCGTGGTCGACGCGGGACGCGTGATACGTCAAGCTCCGCCCCCCTCCTATGCCAAGCATTAGCTCCGCAGCGGCGCCAGAGATAGATGGGGGCGGGCCGCAGTGACGCGCCGCAAGACCGCCCCCGCCCCCAAGAGGATAATCATGAGGGAAGATTCCCCTCAGAGAAAAAAGGGCGCCAAAAGGCCGGCGCCGCGGCGAATATGCGCTTGGCACATTAAAAAACAAAGTGAATGTGGCACCTGCGCTCCAAACTACGCTGGCACCCAATACAAGGAGGGGCGGGCGCCGGCCCCGCGCCGAAGGTCCGGCCCCGCCCCCCCCACTACAGTGCGTGAGGTAAAATACCTCCGCCATTACAGCTTCTCCTCTGCCCCAGATTCTAATGACTCTCAGAAAAGCCCAGCACCGCACAGACATAGCGGCCGCTGCGCTGACACTAAGTACAGTTAAAGAAACAAGCACACCAAAAACTGTGTTAAAAGACAGAAAAAAGTTAAGAGCAAGATGGGGGGAGGAAAGAATATTAAGAGGAGACCCACAACCCCCCATCCCCACTGTGGAAAAGGGATCCTAGGAGGGCCATTCCAACGTTAAAACTAAGGGACAGGGCATCCCAAACCGGGGTCACCAATCCCGGTGTAGCCGCCTACCCTCTTAGATAGGGTCTCACGGTGGAGCATTGCTCCAGAGCACCAGGGTTGCTAAATTACCCTCACCCGGACCATCAGCCAAGGCTGGGAGGCATGTATTGGTATCAGATAAAAAGGATCCGGACGGAAATAGATAAATAAAGTGCCGGGAGTCATCCCGGCTACCTGAAATCCCCCTGTGCAAGGAGGAGGCATCATCTTCTGACTTGCTCGCCGTCTGCAGAGATGGAAGACTGGGTAATGAGTGGGAGGTCCCAGGTATTTGTGGATCAGGGAGGGGCTTTCTTTTTGCTATCATCTCTGCAGAACGCCCTCTTCAGGTCGGTAATACCCACATGTTATGGATATCTTGAAGCGGGGTGTGTGACATACTTAGAATAGATGGGTTGCATGGTGGCAAAGCACGCCACTGCTTCCGCGCAGAGCGCCTCTCCCATCAATCAAACAGCACTTTCCAATCATTGCAATGGAGGGCAGGCCAGGCCCACCCCTCCATTGCAACGAATGGGCGTCGCTGGATCCAGCGGAAGCTGTGGGGCTCCGACTAAACAGTAAGTGCTACTCAATGTTAGTCAGAGAGGAGGAAGCGCCCCACCCACTGCTGCCACCGCTATTCTCGTAAACTGCCATTGATGATAAATAAGATGCAGGCTGGTGGATGCATCAATCTGGCCTGTTTTTTTGTTGCATAAATTGTGCACTGAGGTGAAAGTATTGGTGCTGAGTGATATTAACAGGCGCTGACACTTGATAAATGAGGCTCTTAATTTCTACTTCTCTTCATCCTATTTGTCCCTTTTTACTTAAAGCAGAACAAAACTTGGGATTTTGACTATCCCGGTGTTTGTTCCTCGACCCCTGACATTCCAATTTGGGATGCCCCACTGTGTGAAACCCCCCAGATCGCCCAGTACAAACTCACCGTTCCCCAGTCCTAAAGCGCACGAACAGGCTCTTGTCAGAGCTGCTTGCTATGCATATCAATGCTCAGCAAATAGCTCTGCACTTATTAATCTGCATCCCCAGACATGGACGCGCTCCCGTCCCTAGTCTATCTGAATGGCTGGGCTCTGGAGCAAACCTAAGTCCAGAAATGCTGGGGATGCAGCCACTCACCCTGGAAGCTGTTGGAAAGGGTGAGATTTGTGGAGCCCCGGCGGGGTTCAAACACTGTGGGCATCCTGATTTAGGATGCCAGCCAAGTTTGGTTTTTTCCACTTTAAGATTTACTTAAAGTGGACCAACACCCAGGATTTTGACTATCCTGGGTTTTGGTCCACTTCGGTGGGGCACCCCAATCGGCTCAGAGCCGCTGTGGTATGCGCGTCCAAGCATAGCAGCGGCTCTGAGCGCTGGAGGCCGCGTCTCGCGCTTCCCTCTAACAGGGAGCGCGCCTGCTAGAGGGAAGCGGAAGACGCGGCTTGCGCTTGCGCTGATGGAAAGGGCTGAGGTAAGGTTTGTGGGCCTCCTGGGGGGTTCCTCCCCGCGGGACATCCCAATTTCGGATGCCCTGCTGGGAGGGATCTGATCGGTCCGGGAATCTTATAGATTCCCGGGCCGATCCCTCCTGGGTGTTGGTCCACTTTAAGAGAAAATTCTCTTTGAAAGGAAATAAACATATTGCAGACCTAAACTATAAATATAGAAACTTGGGAATATACTTGGCAACTGAACTTTAATAAGGGAATTCCCATAAGTTGTGCTAATAAAGCAACACATGCGGGGAGGCCGATTCATTAATAGCGCCAGGTAGCGACAGATGAGTGCCAGTAGCGTGATTTTCACAGCGCCAGCTAGTATTCGCTGTGCTTGGCCGTTGTTCGCTTGTTGAGAGCGACTCAGTCGTTGTGCGTTAATGTTGAATACGTGGTTAGGTGTCGCTGTTTCACAGGTTCCGCGCTGTATGGGAGCGCATGACAGCGAATGGCCAGAGCGAACGGCTTCCAGCATATTCATTAACAAATCACGCTCAAAAATTTATTGCGCTGTGAAATGCTTGTTGAAACCCCAGAGCGCTGGCGGCGATGGGTGTAAAGTAGTTTTTTACCCCCAAACAAGCATATTTTTTGATTAAAAAATTAAACAAGTATTTCTAAACATTTTGTAATATGAATACATTAATATCAGACCTGTAATATCAATTCTGCACAATTTTTTTTTTTTTTTTTTTTTACCTTAAAAAAAATATAACATTGCAGATGTGGTCACAGAATGTTTGCCATTTAAAAAAAAAAAAAAATATATATATATATTATCAATTAATTATGAATATTTAAAGATTGCTCCATTGAAATGCATTGGAGAGCGCCAGGGAGCGACAGGTCATACATGGCGCTGTGATGGGATTAGTAGCGGCGCTGTTCGTTGCAGTCGGCTACATAATGAATCCCGCGCTAGCTGACGCTCTCGCCGGCGCTAGCCTCATTTAGCGTGATAAATGCGTGATTGTGTCCGCCGCCGGGCGTTCTGGAGTCGGTAGCCGCCGATAGCTGGCGCTACCTGGCGCTAGTCAGACACTACCTGGCACTATCCCTTGATAAATAAGGCCCCTAGTATAAAGTTGGGTATGACAAAGCTGGAAAAAAGACCTGGGTGCAGTGATAAACCATACATTTAGTTGGGTTATTAAATGGCATGGGAGATCTCTTGTTGAATGAAAGAAAGGTTAGAGAAACTGAACATTGTTAACCTAGAAAAGAAAAAGCAAACCAAAGAAATGGCCATTTAACCTGATATTATTAGGACTCTCCAAACTACAAAAGTATGCATGGAGAAGAAACATTTCCTGGTGAGGTAGGGGTGACCTCAATTGCACAATTCATATGGCAATTCAATTAATTTAGATTCATTTGTTAAAATTAGAGTAACCATATGTTAGTCACCAGTTATATGGTCCAGTAAACTGGTCTGACTGGCCTCAAGAGTAGAATTTTCATAAGTAGTATAAAACGGAACAAAAATAACTGAAATGAAGAACATGGCAAATGTATGTTTTGCATCAATATGAAATGTCTAGAATGATAACTGCATTAATAGCTTTTATAAAATAATCAATAATGATTATAGTAATAATTCATGGGGAAAATGCAACAATATATATTATTTTATTAATGCCAATGAATAGGGGTAGTAAACACTTATTAAGAGCTATTCTCATCATGGCCAAGCATGAGGTGGACTGAAAACAGCAAGCAGTCATGGATCAAATGAAAAACAAGATTTTGGCATGCTCCTTATTTCTTCATTAAAATAGTCTATAATACTCTATGTGCTTGCAGTTGCTTTAGTGGGAATTACTGAAGCATAAATAAATTCTGCGAACAATAATTGGGACCCATCTGCTTTTCACATTGCAATACAAATGACATCCTATAATCACGGGTAAGGTCATGGAAATGAATGGCTGGTGTCATGTGCGGATGAAGTAGTGGAATTGAATTGGAGATGTCATTATAAAACATGCATTGGAGCACTGTGGTCATTGTACATTGACTGCAAGTAGTGGAACTTTTATAGAGATAGAAATGACAGTGATGAGCATTTTTCTTTTCAGCAAATTGCATTGCAAGCTGTTTATATTTAACACATAATAGGATTCCTAATTTATGTGAGTCTACCAGCTATGCTCTCTGTCTTTGTCAGTGTAGGTTTGAATGCAACGGTCATCTTAACAATGATAGATCTTGAAGAGGTCCTGACCATAGTTTACTGGGAAATGTTGTCTGTAGACCTAAATGGATAGCACATGAAATGTCAATAATAAGGCAGCAAGCAGATCACCTGATGCCTATGTCATGTGTCTCTCCATTTCCTGCAGCACTGGGTAGAAGCCGTAGCAGGGCTTAAAAGTTTCCCCTTCTTTCTGTTTTATTTCACATAGTGGTCCTGCAGATGTCTCTAACAACAACAGCGCATGCTCAAGACTCATAGGGCTGCAGTAAAACACGCTTTGACCTAGAAATTGAGGCAAATAAGGTGGCATCACTTAGAACATAAGGTATCTAACTATAATTGGAGATTTTAGATGCTTTGACCTTGCTGTCGCGGCACACTTTTCTGGAGCAGAGGCACTCAATGGATCATATGAAAGTCATAGATTTGATGGCAGAGGGAGAAAAAGAAATGGAAATATACATGAATGCAAAACTTATGCCCTTATTCATCAAGCGATAGCGCCAGGTAGTGTCTGACGAGCGCCAGGTCCCGCCAGCTAACGGCGGCTACCGACTCAAGTACGCCCGGCGTCGGCCACAATGACGCATTTATCAAGCTAAATGAGGCTAGCGCCGGCGAGAGCGACAGCTAACTCGGGATTCATCATGTAGCCGACTGCAACGAACAGCGCCGCTGCTAATCCCATCACAGCGCCAGGTATGACCTGTCGCTCCCTGGCGATGTTCAATGCATTTCAATGGAGCAATCTTTAATTAATCGGGATTACTTGCTATTAATGTTTTTTTTTTTTTTTTTAATGTCAAAAATTCTGTGACCACTTCTGCAATGTTAGGATTTTTTTTTTAAGGTTAAAAAAAAAAAAAAAAAAAATGATTTTGTGCAGAATTGATATTACAGGTCTGATATTAATGTATTCATATTACAAAATGTTTATAAAAACTTGTATAATTTTACAATCAAAAAATATGGTTGTTTGGGGGTTAAAAACTATTTTAAATCCATCGCCGCCAGCGCTCTGGGGTTTAAACAAGGAATTCACAGAGCGAAAAAATTTGGAGCGTGATTTGTTAATGAATCTGCAGCAAGCCGTTCGCTCTGGCCATTCGTTGTCAGGCGCACCCATACAACGCTGAACCTGTGAAACAGCGACCCCTAACCCCGTATTCAACATTACCGCACACCGACTGAGTCGCTGTCAACAAGCAAACCCCGGCCAAGCACAGCGAATACTAGCTGGCGCTGTGAAAATCACGCTACTGGCGCTCATCTGTCGCTACCTGGCGCTATTAATGAATCGGCCTCTTAGTCTGAACATGGGACTGTTTGTGGTATGTTGACTGGTATAAATATCATATATTATTCCTGACAAATTTGTAGTTTATGGCTTGGATAATTGTAAATAATTTACTGCCTGTTGTCCTTTGCACTTGGCCTGCTCTTATTTTTTATGGGCACTGATGTGTGTAAAAGACTGACATCAGTGTCTGACAAAGAGAACTAAGTTTTCTCGAAAGCTTACCATGCTATTCTAAGTTAGCCTTAAAAGGAATCGCCTTAATTCTTGAATTTCTTCTCTCGGTTGCTAACATGGTACAACATTATTGCTAGCAGAATGTATGGATTATGCTTGTGTGCCAGGGTTAGATTTGTTTCTGCTTATAATCCTGTTTAGATGGAATTTAGTCCTTAAAAGAGCTGTTGTGTGGAGCTTGGGTGGAGGCAAATGTTTGGCTTTGTGTGTTTGTCTGGTCTCATGATTCAAAGATGGCCGTTTCAATGAGCTTTATCCTTCTGTCACACTTTGTGCCCCACTTGACCAACCAGGTCATTGGATCTTGGTTTATTCTCCAGCTGTTGCCTATTAAATCTGACATGAGCAGGTCATTGTTGACCTTTTTTTACCTCAATACAACACAGATGTCTGATCTTACCCATTCAGTAAGGTGAACATTTGGTCAATGACTGTGAAAACAATACTTAACCTTGTCCTTAGGTGTAAAATACATACAATATGTTAGGCCTGTATGGCACAAGAGCAGTATTTATCACCAATATTTTTGAGAAAAATTTGATTAAAGTTACATTTTTACATTTGGTGAAATATTTAGCAAAACTAAGCAACTAATGATTTGTTTGTAAGTTTTAAAATGTAAGTAGGCTACATTATAAGCAGAAGTTTATTTAAAAGGTTTCTTAAACTTTGTTAGATGGATCTCACAATCACACTCTTTTCTCTACAAGAAATTGCCAGAAATACCACCTACCTAAATGAACACAACCTGACACAACTTTGCAACCTGTTGTTTGGAAGTTCAATTAACAGTTTTATTGTACTTCTATTAGATTCTTTGCTTCAATCAACACTGGTTATTGGCACCAGGGCCTCGATTCATCAAGAGCTGGAAAAAATCATGCGGAAAAAAGCCTGAGAATTTCAATTTTGATTAATCACCAGATATGAAGATAATGAAAGTCAATGGCATGTTTTTTTCTGCTTGGAAAAGTAGAGAACTTTTTACTCTTTATACACTGTAGTAAAACGTGCCATTGACTTTCATTGTCTTCCTAGCTGGTGATTCATCTTGCATAAATGATAATTAACCACAGTTCAGTGTGTCCGTAGAATATTATTTATCTTTTATTGGGTTGTGGTAAATGAGAAAAATGTTGTAATATTTTGCTGCTGTGCTTTTAATTCTATTTTTATATTTACTTTTTTTACTATTTTTATCCTATTCTTTTTTTTCAATAAAAATATATTGAACAAAAGAAAATGATAATTAACAGTGAAGCTTAGGGTATTATAAAATATTACACATAAAACAAGGATTTCAAATCAAATTAGGATTTTCTGGACGCATACCTAACAGCACAATATACAGCATGCAATAAATATCTCTTGTGAGTGTAAATATAATAAGATAGTAATGTAAAATACATACTATTAAAAAAGAAAATATAAATGTGAAAAACAACAAATAAAGTGCAGCTATGCCCATAGTATTGGACTGAGGGCGTTATACGGTTTACATGTTATATTATTTATGACAGAACCTATTCAAAACTAATTAGCCTAGAGCAGGGGTTCACCATTTTGTTTTCATCAAATACCACTTTCCATTATCAGTCTCAAGTACCACCTGGGTGGTGTGCATAGGTTGTCAATCTAAAGTCAGTTTAAAGTGTACCAAAATACAGAGTGCAGTGTAGTTTTTATCATTTTTGGAGTGGAGAGAGAACATTAGGCTTGGGTAAAGTATAGATGGCAGTAGATCAGTTTGAGGTACAAATTAGTCTGCAGCATCACCAAGCACAACCTGATAGCATCTGGAATACCACCAATAGTACACAGACCACTGGTTAGGAACCCCTGGCTTAGAGGTTATTTACAGTTTTGTAAAAGCTATTCATACAAAGGTAAATGTATTTTTATGAAGGTGGAGCAACACAAAGTAGAAACTATTTGTGAAGTGTAAAGAATAAGATCTATGCTTTTCCAAATGTTTAAAGAATACAAAA
Organism: Gastrophryne carolinensis; assembly: GCA_027917425.1. Lineage (NCBI taxonomy): Eukaryota > Metazoa > Chordata > Amphibia > Anura > Microhylidae > Gastrophryne > Gastrophryne carolinensis. The sequence continues at coordinate 163,463,506 of CM051236.1, forward strand.
CTGAAAAGTATGATGTGCATACAGTATGTATTCAGTCCCCTGTATGCTGATAGAAAAAAATGTTTGGCCAATAGCCTTCAAAAGTCACCTAGGTATTAAATGCACCTGTATGTAATGTATAACTATATAACTACAGCTGTTCTGTTAAGGTGTCAGAGGATTATTGGAGAACATTAGTGGACAAACAGCATCACGAAAACCAAGGAACACACCAGAGAGAAGTTTTTTGCAGGTCTGGGTTTTAAAAAAAATAGCTCAAGCTTTGAACATCTCACAGAGCACTGTTCAATTCATCATCCATAAATAGTATGGCACAACTGCAAACCTACCTAGACATGGCTGTTTATCCAAACTGACAGCCCAGACAAGGAGAGCACTAATTAGAGAAGCAGCCAAGAGGGCCAGGGTCGCTCTGGAAGACCTGCACAGATCCACAGTTCAGGTGAGAGAATCTGTCCACAGGCAGGGACAGACCGGCCATAAGGAGCACAGGAAAAAATCATCACTGCTTTATGGCTGATTGGGCTGGCCAACTTACCCCGAGCTTGTGTCCGATTTTACCTATTCCTCTACTAATGCCATACTTCTCTCCTGGCCATGTTCTACCCCTGCAATGCTAAAGCCAAAACGAGATTGGATCCAATGGGGCAAAATGGCCAAATACAGAGCTCTGGTATGAGTGAGTGTAAGGAATTGATTTGAGATCTGCCAGCATCAGATTTGACAGCTACCTTCATTGGTAGACACAGGGTTGAGCCAGGCTGGCCTGGATTGTATGTAAATGCATTCATAGGAAGGAACCCTGTTAAGAAGGAGTTCCCAGGAAGATCAGGATGTGCAGTTATGCATTCTTGACCCCATCCTCTTTGGGGAGCACAAACAGGTTGTAATCGAAGCCAAAGCTTCTCTGTCCATGTGGTAATCGAGTAATGACTTTGGTCTGTAATAGACAGTCAATAGCAATCTGGATATCATAAAACTGAGTTAAGGTCATTTCTCAAATGCTATCTAGAATCTGGCATATATCACCTGACCCAGGCATCTGTCGCCTCGGCTTGCCAGATGTGTGAAATATGGTAGAAGAATTACCCCCACCTGGCAAGGTTAGTGCGCCCCTCAGGCCAGACTGAGCTTAGGATGCCAGGGAGACTTGGACTTACCAGCAGTCTTTCCCTCAGGACTTCACTGTGCTCCTACCTTCTCAGAACTTCTACTGTAGGGTCACTGTGGTCCTGTTGCCTATGCACCTTCTGCTGAGGCAATCTGGTACTCTTATCACATGGAAGAGTTGCAAGGGCCATTTTGGAAGTAATATCCACAGGCCACATTTGAAGCCAAATCACTGAAAATGGTTACAGACAGAACCAGTTTTCTGAAAATTACCTTATATATATCCTCCATAGCTATTCTGGTAAACTTAGCCAGGTTTATGAAATTGAGCAGAAGCTCATGTTACTCATTGTCTGCTCCACAAGTATTCTGAAGGTCTCAAAATGCGTGTCCCAAAGATTTAGCTGCTAAGCAAAGCTGGGAAATAATTAAGATCCCCTGCTCACATGTGGGCTACAGAATTTGATTTCCTATCTACCGTGTCCCTCAAAGAACTGTTAGTAGTGTTAGTAGTGGAAAGCAAGATATGCTTGGCAGGATAGGCAATGGGATCATCAATCAAAGGCAGAGAAGCCCACTTCTGAAGACCCTTCTCTGGGAATGGACAGCAGACTTTTGAAATAAATGGAACCTTGTCCGGATTTTCCCACTCCTTGTCCAAGATCTGAATTAAAATACTGCTGAGCTGGACAAGCCTCATAGACTCTCTTGTCCTGGTAGTCATATGGCTCTTCATCCAATGAAACAGCTGTATTTGTCGGCTTCACACCCCAGGAAATCTTAATAATCCGGATGATAGTATTGGTGCCATGCGTCTGTTGACTTGAGAGCATCCTTCTCTAGATCAGAAGCAAAAGGATTAAGGCCATCTGATGCTTATTCTCCGAATATTCTCAGAATGGGAGCGAACATTAGATTCCAGAAAGTCAAAAAATTCCTCCTCTGTGTGTGTTTTTGGGCTACTTTCTTGCCCTGCAGATCTACCAGTTAGCTTGCCCCTTTCATCATCAGAAACAAGGCAGCAGATCTCCACTAATTCAGCCTGAATTTAATCCAGGTCCCCTGGGACAAGCCCTGGAACCAGAAGGAGAGGAATCTAGGTCAGATGAAGAAGCTCTTGTGCCTAAAGAGGCAATAGAGTGATCTGACTGGGGTTATCCCCTATGAGTGGAATGTGGACATAGTGGTTTTGTTGTAAGAATTCCAAGTCATGGCAGCCAAACAGTGTCCATAAATTGGGCCAACTCCTCCCAGGTGAATTTGGAACCCAGGACAAGTTGCTGTGGTGCCTCAGGTTCTGAGCTCTGCAACTTTATCTGATGCCAAAGACATAGTAATATGTCTAGTCACAGGACTGATCCCAAGAGATTGACCGGGACAAATGTGCCAGAGGTGGTCAGTAGCCGGTGGGTGTCCAGCGCCGTTGTTGTCATATGTAGGTAACCTGTCGGCTATTAGGTAGAGGGAGCCACTGCTGTGTGCTGGAGGTATATGCCAGGTCCCAATCACTGGTACAGGCTGAAAGGAAGTCATCAAGTGACTTCCAACCCAGCATCTAAGCCATGCCACTGTTTGAGAGGTAAATAAAAAGCTGGACTCCTCAAGCCTAGTACCCTTAACAGTATAGGGGACTAACTGACTATCTTCTGGGGACTAGCATGGGCTACAAAGGACGGAGCCCATAACCACTTTCACAACCTTCATGCCCATTGTGACTTGGGTTCTGGCATCGGTTTTGTGTCCCCCAGAGGCAGCAGCAACAAAAAAGGATATAAACCTGCTCTAGAATACTTAAAAGGAAAATTAATTATTCAATCCGGTTCCAATGGAGACTGGAGCAGACCTGGAAAAACTACCAGTATGTCTGACTTTTTACCTGCAGACTGGGGAGAAATAGCTGAAGCAGTGTACCTGTATGGACAGCTTGACAAGGAAATATTGCGAATTAATGCATTACTTTGATTCCCTTTTATGTCAAGGATAAATAATCATATATTACCTAGGATTTTTCAACTTATTACAAAATCAATGCTCAGGAAAGCTTGGATGCACCCTCGCAGGGGGTCCAGGAAAGGGGTGATGGTGTGATAACCTGGGATAAAGCGTTAGTTAAAGGGATTCTCTGGGCAACAACATGCTATATATATATATACATATATCATATATTCACATGGCCCTAAAGCTTCTAATGTTCCCTGTTCCTTTTTCAAAATGACCCCCCCCTCCAAATTGAAATTTGAAATTTCCTGTTAAAAAAGGGGGTATCAGGCCAGATGTCAATGCCAAGTTTCTGCTTCTAGGTGCTGCTGCAAGTTTACAGGAAGGGAGAGGGAAGATATGATGAGTCAAGCTGCTGATTTTTTACATTTTGCCTAAATAGTACCTTTAAATTGTGCTCCCTGTGCCTTGCTAGTCCCTGCGTAAGACAATCTATAGGGTAGTCCCTATTAAAGCAGAACTCAACATATAGACACTCACACCCCCATTAACTGCAGCAGTGGACCACCATCCGGACCACAAAAAATTTCAGGGGAATTAACGGCTGCCCCAGTTTTGACAATGCCCAAAATTTCAGCTGGCCTTACCTAAATGTCAAATGTCTTCCCCATTTCCCCATTTCTACCCATTTTTTGCATATGGACATACAATTGATATTATGTGTGCATTTACAAATATTCAACATTAAACATTGACATTTTTTTTTCCAAAAGAGATAGTACAAGAAGTGGATTTAAAGAAATACACTTCATCTCTATATTTATAGAGGATCGTTTTCTCAGGTAGGGCACCAGTCTTAATGTTTCATTCAATCCTGGTGGTTCTGTGGATCCACTTTGCTTTTACTTTCAAGGAGGCTTTTCCTCCATCACCCCCTCAGGGGTTATCTCGAGACTAATGTTGCGACTTGGTCTAAATGTAATTTTTGGACCTGAAAAAATTACAGCATTATTTGCACTATAAGACAAAGAGGGCTTATAGGATGAAAATAATAAAAAAAATATCCTGAACCAAATGGTGTGCTAAAATACCCCCCCCCCCCAGAACCAATAAAAGGCAATGTGAAGAATACTCCCCCTATATCAGGCAGTGTGCAGAATCCCCCCCCCCCAACCACCACATAACATGCAATGTACAGAATCACCCCGATCACCCCATAACAGGCAGTGTGCATGCAGAATCCCCAAGCCCCAAAACACCATATCAGGCAGTGTGCAGGAAAGCAGTTAACTCCCTGGGGATATTCTTTTTGAGCCTATCTGGATGTGAACTTAACGCTTGATCTGGACTTGAACTTAACGCTTGCTCTATGGTATTTGCGGCAATTCGTTTGCAGTGATATCTTGCTGTAATTTTCCTTCCACGTTAATTCTAATTTTTAAATCAAGGAAGGCCTTTTTATTTCTGCTAAAGTCTAATGTAAATCTGAGATTGTTCCTCTTCTCATTAATAAAATCTACAAAGGTTGTCAGCTCCCCGTCTTATCAACATGTCATCAATGTACCCGTGCCATGATACAATATGGCACTGGTACAGCGACAAATCTTCATTCCTCCCCAACCTTCCCTCCCATGCAATTTGCAATCCGTTTAACTCTAAACATCTGTATGTAAACCTAGTTGTATTTTATCAGACCAATGTAAGTAAAATAAGGTAAAAGTTACTGTATTTTTCACCCTATAAGACACACCTTTTCCCCCAAAAGGGGGGTGTCAGTGTGTCTTATCGGGTGATGGGAGCTCGGGAATGTGAGTTTTTTTTCTTTTTGTGGACATGCTGTGCACTGTCTGTATTTGGAATGCTTTGTACTGCCTATATTTGGGATGCCTGCACACTGCCTGAATTTGGGATGTCTCACACCCTGCCTGTATTTGGTATGCTTGCACACACTGTCTGTATTTTGGATGCCTCACACACTGCCTGTATTTGGGATGCCTCACGCACTGCCTGTATTTGGGATGCCTCACGCACTGCCTGTATTTGGTGTGCCCCACACCGTGTCTGTATTTGGGATGCCTGCACGCTGCCTGTATTGGAATGCCACACACTGCCTGTATTTGGGATGCCTGCACGCTGCCTGTATTGGGATGCCACACACTGCCTGTATTTGGTATGCCCCACACCCCGTCTGTATTTGGGATGCCTGCACACTTCTTGTATTTGGGATGCCACACGCACTGCCTGTATTGGGATGCCACTCACACTGCCTGTATTTGGGATGCCACTCACACTGCCTGTATTTGGGATGCCTCACACTTTGCCTGTATTTGGGATGCCACACACGCCTGTATTTGAGATGCCACATAAACTGCCTGTATTTAGGATGCCTCACACACTGCCTGTATTTGGGATGCCACACACACTCTCTATAACTTGGGGTCTGTAAGGGGGTGATTGGGGGTATTATGTACACTGTTTGTAATAGGGTGATTGGGAGGGGGGTTTTAGTACACCATTTGCTTCAGAATATTTTTTTTTTTATTTTCCTCCTCCAAATCCAGGGTGCATGTTATAGGGTGAAAAGTACAGTACATTTCTTTTTCAATATTTTTTTAAAAAAGGTTAAAAAGTGATTTTGTTTAAGAAAATTCTGGCATTTATACAAATATTGTGCTAATATGCTACTAATAAAATGGGGATTATTCTGCTCCAAATTTACTGGTGAAAGAAACCTTTAGCCTTACAAGTTTTAATGGACATAAAGGGGAATTTTCTCTCCACCATATGTAACAATACATTATTTTTAAGGCGAATACAGATACAGATGTTTTGAAGGAGTTAATGAGAGCAGAAGCATCTACACTAAAATGTAATTATTTGGTTAGGAGCAGCTGCTAGCTTTACATGCAGATGTTTTCAAGAAGTTCAAGATTATTCTTTTAGTGCAGTTATTATTATTCTGTTAATGTGACCTTTCAATCAAATAAGACTGGAAGATCCCTTAAATAGGTAGGGAGGGGGGGTTCAAAAAGAGAGAGGCCATTGCATGAGCCTGCAATGCATCATGGGAGGGTGAAAGCAGGTGAGTACCAGGTCCCAGGATTATTAACTGGAGGTTCACTTTAAAAGGAACCTTTGGCATGCAGTACAAATCTTTTAAAAGAGTTACAAAATATTTTTTTCTGTTTTTGCCTCCATACAGATCTTCTAAGCACATTAAGGGGAGGGGGGTTCTTCTATGTTCTGTTTTTCTAATTTGAAAAATGTGCCCCAAATTATGTGCTTTTACCATGCAGTCTGGGAGCATTTAGCTGCTTTAGTTAATTTACAGGGCCCTAAAAACACATCCTACATTTTTCCCTGCAGACTGTTTAGTAGAACTGCACCAGCAGAAGGGAGCAGAGCAATATCACTATCCCTAATTTTATGGCATATATGTATTAAAGTATACCATAGTCTTTATTAGTTGATCCCTTTGGTACATTTGTAGTTTCAGAGTTGGTTGGTTGCACCATGATTTGTTCATTAGGCAGTTAATGGATGAAGGTATCTTTTAAATTGAGCTTTTGTTTTTCAGTTTATTTATTTGGATTTGCTTGACTGAACAGTCACATAATGTTTACTTCAAAATTGGTGAAAACACAGGGCTATCATTGTGTTAACTGCATGGAAATAATTTCTGCTCAACTGATTTCATGCACAAAAAACATAATAAAAGAAACAAACTAATTTGGAATATGTATTTGCATAAACATAAAAACACATACAGTTCATACATTTATATGTTTCAAAATCTAAACTATATATTGTAAAAAAATCCAAAATTCAAAATAATTTTTACTACAATCTTAATTGTTAGTACTTGTGCTTGTTAATGTTGTGCACAAATCACTTACTGTGCACTAAGAGGTTGTTTCAATGGTAGGCATCAATCTTTTAGTGGTGTATTTGATTAAATAATTACATAATATTTATTAATAATAATAATAATAATAATATAATTAACTAATTAAAGTATATATAAACTGTTTAAGCTACAAGAATAATCATGTATTCACCTGAATGTGATCACTAGAGGAAAGAGCAAACTCCACCACCCTGGATGGATTTTGGTATATAGTATAAACTATCTTTGGCTTTTGGGAGAAACCTAAAATTCACTCTAATCTTTACAGGTGAACTTAATGTAACCTCTAAACCTTTGAATGCCCATGTCCAATTGTCCATGCACAAATGTCTCAGTATGTTTTACACAACTTTTTTAGCCCTAAGAAGCTTGATGCCAAATTTCACAACATGTGTTTGATGCATGAATCGCCCAATGAATCCAATGAATCTTGGTTCAGTTAGAATTGATGTTGTTAGGGTTCTGTCATAATCACTCAACTTAAACTGCTCTAACCAAAGTCACTAATGATCTACTAACCACCAGATTTAAAGGCCACTACTCCACCCTCATTTTTTTTAGACCTAGCCTATTCAGTTGATGCTGTTGACCTTTCCCTTCAGTGTCAAATACCTTCCTAGGAACTCAGGATCCTATACTCATAGCTCTCTCTGATACCTTACAGATCACACATACAGTGTATCTCACTCCCAATACAGTTCCCACCTCTGCTGTTGCTGTACCACAAGGTTCAGTCTTTGGACCCCTACTCTACTCAATTTACACCTATGGTCTTGGCCTATAGGCGCATAGACTCACCACTTCCATGCAAATGGCATTCAGATATACCTCTCAGACCCAGATCTCTATTCCCTTCTATTTTGTGTTCCAGATTGTCTCACAGCTACAGTATCTCTTCATTTATGTCATCTCTCTCCCTGAAGCATGGACAAAACCGAGTGTATTGCCTTTCCAACATCCAATTTTGCTACCATTTTGAAAATATTAAAATATTTAAATTATCTCATCATTCATCACTGCAGCTTCTCAAACACAATGACTTGGTGTTAAACTGGGCTCCTCTCTTTCATTCATACCTCACATTCAGTCACTAGCCACCTCCTGTCATCTTCAACTGAAATACCTCTCCTGCATCTTCCCATTCCTACATGGCCCACTAAATTTTAAGTTCATGTACAGATCATGTCCTGACTTGACTACTGCAACAATTTCATCTGTGGTCTACTAGCAGACTGGCATTGCTACAGATTTCTGAATTATTCAATTTGCTTCATCCTTCTCACTTCTCCTTGCTGCTCCCCTCTGTCAGTCTCTTCACTGGCTGACAGTATGAAAGAATTATGTTTAAATTTCTAATCTTCCCAATCCTGACAACTTTAAAGTGGAACAAAACCCAGTGCAACTGGCCTTGGGATCAAAAATATCCAGGGACGGACGTTGGCATTCCCCCGGAGCAACCCAAATTGAGATGCTTCCCTGTTTGAGCCACAAAACTCACCCAAACATTTAATATGCATTGCAAATGTCTCTGATTGGATGAGAGTCAGTGCATAGGCTGTAGGACCAGGAAGAGGTGGGTTTTACTGGGTGATCTGGGGTTTTTCACACAGTGGGGCATCCTGAATGAGGGGGGGCACTACTAAACTCAGTAATGAAATATTGTCGCAGGTATACCGGACTCTTTGGAAAAACCTTCTATATAGTTAAAGCTTATCTTGTCTTGAGCATTTCCTTTTTGTAAATAATTAATCTTGGAGTATCTCTTTTTATTATGATTAACCTATAGATAAAGTATTGAAAAAAGTCCAGCCAGGCTGTTTTTTCTTGTGCTAGAGGGAAAAGAAATAAGGGGTGCGGGTGTACCATTCTGCATTTGCTCAGCTCTAATGGCCCATCGCCTGAGCCAATCTGCGCTGTATTAATGGATTGGTGTTATTTCAGTTCTACTGATGTATGTAAATGCTTTTGCCCATCATTTATTGCTTTGGGTTTTCTGGAGTGGTTGTTGCTACTGTTTCCAAGAGACTGGTTTAGGACAATTGGATCTGGATGGTTCTCCCCTGTGGAGGTACATTTAAAAGTGTGTAGCCCTGTTACTTCTAGTAGGGGAAGGAGAGCAAAGAGCTTGGCTGGAATTTCTTTATGCAGGGTATACAAGTGACCAGTCCTCACACTGTCTACGGTCTATGGTCATTAAAGGAGTACTATTGCAAAATTGTGTAATATTAAAAATCCATATAAACGCATTGACTAATGAGAGGAGGGATCACTTACACACCCAAACTGAATACAACTCTGGACAAGCATGTTGTTTTCTTCTTATGATAGGAATAAAATCCAGGGGTGACAGGTTTAGTCTTTAGTCTTTTTCTTCCATTAAAATAAAAAAAACAAGCCTGACTGGATAATTCTTGATGCTAGTTGTATAAGGGACCTCTGTTCCCGCCATCCAGCATATTTATATTGATTTTCATAATTGGGCCATTTTTCGCGATAGTGCTCCTTTTAATGTTGCATACAGTAGTTTGTCTTGTATTTCCTCTGATGGTGCTGTGTGGTTCATATTCATAATCATACTCATAGTCAGTGGGGCCTTATTTTCCAGCATGGCCAATAAGCCTCTACCTGTTCAGTCCATGTCCTGCTGCCCTCTGTTTGGCCATATGTCAGCTATAGCTGTCCATGTCCAAGATAGCTCTCCCAGAAAAATTATTGCAAATACACTTACAGCATATCACATGTTTAGTCTCATCTCCAAGGTTCTTATGTCTTGTCTCCAGGTGTCTTGTAAGAGAGAGAATACTGCATTGCCAGGTAGTGGCACACCCTCACTTGTCAGTGAAATGTATAATGCCTCATTCGCTGTTACACTGACAGGGGCAGAATACTGTCCCCTAGTTTGAACTTGCAAATAATGGATGGCCACGATAAAACTGCCATTTGAGTCTTTATTGTGGGAAAAAAGTGTATTTTTTTGGTTCCCTGACAGATCTTTCAAGTGTGTTTTATTTCATGTGTTGGCCATTTATTGATTTTATTGTTTTAATTCGCTGATCTATATCTATCTGACCTTCAGTTGCCTGATACCTGGAGCAACTTCTATTTGGTTTCCCTGTTGCAAGTTTTCTTCACTATAGGATGACCCACTTGGCTAACTGATACCCATGATTGATACAAAAATACATTGAAATTCTAAAGTCTTCAGAGAATGCCCTGGCAAATTCAGGAATCCATTAATAAAGAGATTAAAAATCCATCTTATTCCTAGTGCTTAATCCGAGCTTCCCCCGGGTTTTCCTAGAAGAATAGTGAAGAACGCTTTTGACAGAGTATACTGTATCTGAAGTTAAATTTTTAAGAATACCTACAGTATGTCTCATCATCAGATATCAAATATGATGTCTGACCTTCAAAATGTACTCAGCTGTTTAAAGTTATCACCTTCTTCCCTCTTCTACTGCTTTCTATGGCTAACACCGCACTAGCATATTGTGTTTCTTAAAAGACAATGAATGAGCAAGGTTAATCTATGGTCTTTACAACATTCATCATTCTTCTTTAAAGTGGCATCACTACAGAAAGTGAACTGGTAACACGTTATGAAGGTGGGGAAACAGAATGGAGGCAACAAAGCTGCATGCCAGTAGGTGGCAGTGGCATGTTAGTAAATCACAGGGTGAATGACGCTATATTTGGGAAATGTGTGAGAATCACAAAGGAAGATTATCTAACATTAATTCTGTGGTTCTCAGACAGACAAGAACTGGAACAAAAACTCCCTTTTTGCCACCACTTCCTTCAATGATCAAAAAGGCGTAACAGAAAGCAAAACATACAATCAAATGGTTCTAGCCTGGGCCTAATTCTATCAGTATGTTATATATAATTTAAAATATAAGGAGTTGAAGGACTGAACTGTACACAGGATGTACATTGAAAATGCATATTAGAAACTGCTATTAGCGTAATGGGAAAGTCATGGTGAGTTTACATTTTACCAGGTTATCAGATTTACTTCTAGCTACGTTGTAAATGAGGATCACCGTAAGCAAATCTTAATTCAGTTATAATACATTTGAGAGCGTTGCCTTAGGTTTTGCTCCTGAATTAACATTTTTTTCCTGGACTTGTTTACAATGAAGGTAAACCTGAATAAAAAAGAATAAAACAAATATACTGAGGGTAAATTCAGTAATAGCTGGCCTGGCTAAAGTCTTTACAAATACACAGTGGGCCAAATTTTAAACTGGGACAGAGTCACGGGCCAACCTTGATATTTATTGAAAAAGTATCTATCCAACAGCCCATGCTAGTACATTGGGTAACATTTAAGGCTGAAAAAAGACTTTAGTCCATCCAGTTCAGCTTGAATATTAGTGGTCTAGTAGCCATCGCTAGTAATGTTATTATAAGCAAGGAAGGCATTTTGGACACTTTTGAACTCTTTTAGTGTACAGTGTTCCATAGTCTCACTGTTGCAGTAAAAAATCCCCTCCTATGCTGGTGCAAGACGCGTCTTTCCTTACCTTAGTGGATGCCCCTGAGTTTTACTTACAGTCCTGGCTTTAAATAGATTGTGGGATAAATCTTTTTATTGACTCCAGATATATTTATACATAGTTATTAAGACCCACTCAGGCATCTTTATTACAAACTAAATAAAGCTAACTTTGACAATCTTTCAGGGTACTCCTCTCATTCCATTTATTAATTTAGTTGGTCACCTCTGAATGCTTTCAAGTTCTGATATGCCCTTTTTATGTACAGGTGCCCAGAACTGTACACAATAATACATATGGGGGTCTGACCAGTTATTTTTACAGGGGTAAAATAATGCTCTGGTCATGGGCACCTATGCTTCTCTTGATGCAACTCATGATCCTGTTTGCCTTGGCAGCTGCTGCCTGACATTGATCACTACAGTTTAGTTTATTATTTACTAAAACCCCTAGGTCTTTTTATATTGTTTTACCCAGCATTTACCTATTTAGTGTGTAATCATGGCACAATTTGCTTCTGCCCATGTGCATAACATTACATTTATCAGTATTAAATGCAGATTGCCAATTTTCTGGCCAGACCTCCAATTTTTTTTTATATTCTTTATTTTTGCTTTTCAAAAATAGTGGTACATATACAGTACAGCATAACACAAAAAAGACATTGAAGGTTACACGTCTCAGACCCTTGTAAAGGGATGGCCACAAGCATTGTGGATATACAACAGCAAAATAAACTCTAAACTAACGAACAGAACATGAGTCTGTATTGTCTCTAGAATGCTAAGGGGGAGGGGAGGGGGGGGAAGCGGAGCGTGCGGATCCCCGGGCACCAGCCAGCAGGGCTCTACATTCAGCGGACTCCGAGAACCTCATCCAGTCAAACCAAGTAATCGTGAAACTCTCGAATCTATTTTCTCAAGAGAGAATCACGTTCTCGAACCGCATGAGCTCGTTTACCTTCATGAACCACATATCAACTGAAGGTGGATCTGGGTTTTTCCACTTTAGGGGGATGCAAGTTTTTGCTGCATTGAGAAGGTGACACAACAAAGATTTCTTGTAGTTCTTTAAGGGGACTTTGGTCATATGGAGCAGGCAGGAGGCCGGATCATCAGGCACCACAGTTTCGGTTACTTTACTCGCTACTCCTCTAACCAGATCCCAGAACGGCTTTAAGACAGGACAAGACCAGAAAATGTGCAGCATATAATCTCTTGCGTCATTACATCTCCAGCAGTTTTCAGGGGTCTCTGGGAACCATTTATGCAAAACTACAGGCACTCTATACCAGAGCAATAAAATTTTGTAGTTACACTCTTGAATTCTCGTGCAAATGGACGTCTTATGCGGCATGGCCAGAAGTTTCCAACATTGTTACTCGGAGAAAGAGACTCCCAAATCCAACTCCCATTTTCTCAGAAAGGAGGGCCTCTCGTTCTCCGGGGGGGGGGGGGGGGGTAATCAGTAATTTATAGATGTATGACAGCGTATGCTGAACGGCTGTTTTACTGGCACACAGATTCTCATAGCAGCGAGTGGAGGAAATACATAATCTGAATATTTTGCCAGTTTGTCCATGCCGTTAACCCCTTCGCTTGGGCGAGTATACCCAGATTCGACCAGTCCTCACCCCCCAAAAATGACCCACCCTATAGACCCCGGCTTCTCTCCACTCTCTAGATAGGTAGGGCCTTCATTACCCAGGGGAAAGCTAGGATTACCCAGGATTGGGAGCATCGGGGAGGGGGCAGGGGAGAACTCAGGATGTTCAAAGTGGCGCCTGCAGGTTCTAATAGTTGCTCCAACTGTGGGGGGTTTCAGGGCAAGAGGGGTCCCCAGCTCTCCCAGCCACACGATTCCAGAAATCGGGGTTTCCAGGAACCCCTGCTCCAAACCCACCCACTGTTTATGGCTCCCATGCAGGCACCAATCAACTGCTCTGCTGAGGTGCACTGCTGCATGATAAAGGGTCGGGTCTGGGAAGCCGAGACCCCCGCTTTCTTTGGACCGAGATAGCAATGTTTTATTTAGCCTCGGTTTCTTACCTCCCCAAACAAACTTAACGAAAAGCCCTCTGACTTTTTGCAGGAAGCTCTGGGGGATCATCACTGGAAGGACCTGTAGAAGGTAAAGCAGGCGGGGGAGTAAATTCCTTTTGGTTGCATTGACGCGGCCAAACCAAGAGATCCTCCCCTGTGCCCATTTAGCCGTTTCCTCTTCAAACTTCCTCAGCAGCGGTGGGAAGTTTAGATCAAAAATTTTCCCTAGATTATTGCCAATTTTGGTCCCGAGGTATGTGACAGAATCATTTGCCCACTTGAAGGGGAAAGCGTTCCTTAGGTTATCAAATCTCCTGGGTGAGATAGTTATGTTAAGGGCCTCAGATTTTTGGTAATTAATCTTATACCCAGACAACTCCCCATAGCGCCTCAGTTCGGACATTAGGTTAGGAAGGGAAACCTCAGGGCATGACAGGCTGAATATCAAGTCGTCCGCATATGCAGCCACTTTGTATTGTTTGGACATGTTGGTTGGGCCTTTGATGTCTGGGTTACGGCGGATGCAACACAGAAAAGGCTCTAAGGTGAGTATGAAAATTAGGGTTGAAAGCGAACACCCCTGCCTCGTCCCGTTTGCTATCCGGAAGGAGTCTGATATAACCCCATTCACCCGTACCGCGGCAGACGGGGACCCATACAAGCTTTTGATCCAACTCAAGGCATTCAGGCCAAGCCCAATGTGCCTGAGTGTGGCACGCATGAAGTCCCAGTTCACTCGGTCAAAAGCCTTTTCTGCGTCTGTCGCAAGTAGGAGGGCAGGGGTCCCGCTTTTCTTGGCTAAGTGGATCAGGTTCAACACCTTGATGGTGTTATCCCTCGCCTCCCTGTGCGGCATGAACCCCGCCTGATCCAGGCCAATGACATAATTCAAGTGAGAAGCTAGTCTGGAAGCCAGAATCTTGTCAAATAGTTTCAAATCAGAGTTCAGGAGTGAAATTGGCCTGTAACTCGAACATTGGGCCGGGTCTTTGCCATCCCTAGGGATAACCGAGATATATGCTCTCAGTGAGTCCACGGGGAGGGCATTGCAGTCTCTAATCGAGTTAAGGGCTTCAAGAAGCTTCGGGCCAGGAGAGGGAAGAACTTCTTATAGTATGGGAGGCTAAGGCCATCCGGTCCCGGGGCTTTCCCCCCTGCAGCTCCCGTTACTGCTTTATGCAGCTCGGCCATTGTGATTGGGTCCTCCATCTCCTCCAGGACATCTCTGGGGAGCCTCGGCAGCCCAGCCTCTGCAAGATAGCGTTCTATGGGATCCTCATCCCCTCCGCTCCCTCCCTCGGAAGATTATACAGGCGGTCGTAAAACTTCCTAAAAGTTTCTCCAATTTCACTAAACAGATGTGTTACACATCCCTCCATAGTGGAAATTTTAGGGACGTATGTTTTAACTTGCTCCTCCCTAAGAGCCTTCGCTAGTAATCTGCCGCATTTGTCTCCTGATTCGTAGAAAATTCTACGGCAGTTACTTATTTGTGCTTTTATCTTGTCGCAGCATAATGTTTTTAGTTTCTCCCTCAGGGAGGTTAAAACAGGGAGAAATTCACTAGCCAAAGATTTTTTTTGCTTCCTCTTCACAACCCCGATTTCCTCCAGCACATCCCTCACCTGTTTGGCCTTCTCTTTTTAATCCTGGAACCAATTTTGATAAAGGTGCCCCTAATGACGCATTTATGCGACTCCCATAGAATCCCAGGGCTAACCTCTGGGGATGAGTTAAGCTGGAAAAAATGTTGTACCTCCTCCAAAACAGTTTGGTCTTCAAGTAGGGACGTGTTAAGCCTCCAGGACCAGCTCCTCGGAATTTGGGTGGGGCAGGCAACTGTCAAGGTAACTGGGGCATGGTCAGAGACCGTAATGCTACCAATCATGGTGTCCGAAACCCGGCACAGGGAGGCGTGGCGGACCAGGAACCAGTTAATCCTCGAATAAGACCCGTGGGGACCAGAATAGAACGTATAATCACGCTCGTTGGGGTGAAGCATTCTCCACGGATCAACCAGCTTATGCAGTGCAAGAATTCTTTTGAGCTTCCTGAGTCTCGCATTGACTCGTGCGGGCCCCCCCCAGAAGTGACAATTAGGGGGTCGAGGGCAAGGTTAAAATCTGCTCCCAACACTAGCTCACCCTCCTTAAAGGTTGACAGCGCCTCCAGGACAGATTCCAAGAAGGCCACCTGTCCCGTGTTCTGCAGGTACACGTTGGCAAATGTATAACTACAGGAGGCTATCTTCCCCTTGAGGAAGACCCATCTCCCTTCCTCTTCTTCTCTGAAGTCCACCAGCTCCCAGGGGAGAGCCGCACTCAAAAGTATGCTGACCCCCCGGGATCTAGAGTCAGCAGAATAGCTGTGATAAGCTCTCGTGTAGTACCTTTTGCCGAGGAAAGGTGGTTTACCCATTTGAAATGTGTTTCCTGTAAGAAGGCAACTTGAGCCCTAGGACTTCTCATGTTTCTCAATATAAGAGATCTCTTCTCAGGGCTATTAAGCTCTTTGGCATTAAGGGAAACTATCCAGACATCAGCCATGGCCAGCGCCAGGCGGGGCCCAGCCGAGCCCCAGCGAGGGCCGCACCCAGAGATCAGCACTTGCTAAAGAGGGAAAGGAAGGGCGTTAGCAACCTTAGTCAGGTGTGGGGTATTGGGTTAAGAAGGGGGGGGGGAAGGGAAGCTAAACCAGTAGAAAGATAACACCAAACAATAACTAAATTTCCCAACTCGTGGGATAGTTTTAGTCTAAGGGGACAGACGAACCCTACAGACCAGCCTATTGGGGGGCAGTGCGTCCAACAAGAGTGAGGAGGCGCTCAGGGGTTTTCACTCCACTCTCTCCCAGCCCAAGATGGCACATCACTATCAACCACGGGCAGTCCAGGAGCAGATGCACGTGAGGCCCGGAGGACTCTCGTGCATGGCTCCACATCTTATTACACGAATATCCTACCAAGACATTAAACATAGAGGTCTCACTTTGATGATCAAGGGAAGGCAAACTGGACAGTAGAGGTCTTACTGCGGAGGATCAACGTAACAACAGATTCAAATGTCCTCAGCTTGAGAAGCCGACTGGCTTCGTTCAATCATCGCCCCCCCCTCATCTCAGATGAGAAAACCGAGGGAGAGTGGGGGCCGGATAGACCGAAAGCTCTGGAGGTGCTGGGTCTGCCGGTCGAGAAACCACTACGACTAAAAGTCTCTCTAGGCCCCCCCACGAACCTCTGAGATGGGCCTCCAACTCGAGAAAGATCTCTGAAGCTCCTGGGACCTTGAATTCTTCGCCGTAATAGCGCTGAGGGCCACCCCGGATCCACTGCTCACACTGCAGGAACTCGCACAAGCCCTCCAAATCCTCATGCTTCTTCAGTAGAAATACCCCTTTGGGGCTTTTAACGATCAAATTAAAAGGATAACCCCATCTGTAGGTGGCTCCTTTGCTGGCGATAGCTTCAAGTAGGGGTCTCATCACTCAGTGCATTTGAAGGGTCTGGACAAGTCCTGCAGGATCTTGATTGTAGCCCCTTCAAAACATACGGAGCTCTTGATCCACGCCTTCCTTAGGATTTCCTCCTTCAGGGAAAAAAGATGAACCCTGCAGACTATGTCCCTCGGAAAGGCATGGTCCACACTCTTGGGGCCAAGTGCTCTGTGGACTCTATCGAGTTCGAAGGGCCTTCTGCTTCCAAGGAGCGTACTCTAGATGCAACTTCTGAGACTTCTTGGTGCACTGCTGCTATCTTGCGCTTGTGTGCAGCTTCATACTTAGCTATTAGATTTTTGATTTCTGATTTGGTCGGAATACCTCTCAAGAGAGAGATAGTTTCAAGATGAATCTGGCGTTCACGTAGCATCTCATCTGGGATCTCCAGCGGGACATCCATACCCCATTCGTCCAGGGTAGCAGGTGTAGGGGTGCGGGTGACGATCGGGGCTGCTGGTGACATCATTTCGGGGCTTCTGCTCCGGTTGGAAGGCATTCGTTCCGAGGAGGGCAGGAGTGGAGATACAGGCGACCCCAACAGTGCATTAGAAGCCATATTTGATTAGAGCATTTCTCCCAGCTCATTTCTTCGCTTTGCCGACCTCTGCGGGAGGGCGCTACTGTGGCCACTCAAAGTGACCCCCGTGTGATCCAGGGGCGAACGGGGGGGCACCACCTCCCTAACTTCTGCTTCCGAGGCCCTTTACAGACGCTCTCGTATTGTCCCCAGAGTCTTCCTCCTCCTCTGCGTGCATGACAGTATTATGGTGCTTTAAAGCTGCATTATCCAGTGGCATGCTGGGTGTTCTGCCCCTTTAAACTGGGCCACACTTGCTGGATGACCCGTGGGGAAGACTGAGGCTCAGTTTGTTCTGGCGGAAGTGCCTTTCCCCCATCCATCCTCCTCCCAGCTTGCTCCCCGCTCCTGCCCCTGGTATGGCTATAGCCTCCTTTTGCGTGGTTATATCCACGCTGCTGACATGTTTTGGGGAAGCAGTCCAGGGTATGGCGGCTGCCATCTTGCTACCCCCTTCACTGCATCTCTCATTGGAGTTGTCTCTTGTGACCGCCCCCTGCGCCCCCCTCTCACCGCCGCTAATGCACTCACCCTCCCCTCGCTGCTCTCAGGCCGCACTGCTGCTCCCCGATCTCTTGCCGCTCCCGGGTGTATACGCTGGGCGGCGGGCGCCATCTTGGTGCACCCAGCTCCACCTGCCTCCGCACCTCCGTCTCCTCGCTTACCGTTCCTTGGCCGCGGTGCTCCGTCTCGCTCCTTGGGGGGCCATTGCGCCTCCATCCCCTCTTCCCTGGTGCTGTCTCCGGATGAGGCGGAGACCGGCTCCTCTCTCACCCGTCCCTGCCTGCGGCACATCTCCTCCGCCGCCATCTTGATGTCCTCCGCCTCCTCTCTCCTTCTCAGCCGTTCAGGTAAATGCCGCCTTGTCGTTGTTCCTCCGCCATCACTCCGTCTTCCACACTTCTTGTGCTTTCTGGTCATGTTGTAGGTAGGTCCCTGACCACCCAGGAAACACTATTTTTAGGGGCCTCGGGAGCCGGAGGTCAATCACACGCTCCTGCTCTGCCTCATGCCAGGACACGCCCCCTCAGACCTCCAATTTATCTAAATAAGTTTGTAGCTGCATGTTGTCCTTTTTTTGTTAATTACTTTACACAGCTTAGTATCATCCATAAATTTTGAGATTTCACTGTTTAATATTTGTTAAGGGCCAATCCTGTGGGACAGTCCCCAACATTATGGATTCTTGAAATATTAAAAATAATGGCACCTCTATTACTGTATATAATTCCCCCAAAACACAGGGATGAATGCCATCTGGTCCCGGGAATTCATCTATTTTAATCTGTATGAGGTGGTACTGCACTTTGTTAGAGAGGTGACATGTAATGGAGAGTTTGGGTTATTTCTCTGCATTTTACCTGTCATATCACATTCCTCTAAATATGGAAACAAAGAAGAGGTTTAGACAATTGGCTTTGTCTGCATTCTAGTCTATAGTGCAAGTGTGTTTTTTCATGCGGTACCGCATGCGTTTTGCATTTACGACACCAGCTATTTTATTGGGATTCAATAGAAAGGAAGGTAAGGCATAGGACCTGGAAACAGGGACAAAAAATGGAATCCCTATTGCAAATGTGCCCGGACAGGTGTGGATGGTGTGGATGTAACTATATAGGAAGAAATTAGTTTTCTCACCTGGCTCTGATTCAAACCCAATATATAGTTGGAAATCTCAGGAAATTCCTGGCCTGACAGCACAGGGTGACAGAATTTCTAGTAGGCTAACGGTGAAATGGTAAAATTTTTAAAACTCTTATAAAACAGGAAACAGTTGTAAATGTTTCCAAATACCAATGCGATGAAGTACCTAAAGACATATAGCTTAACGGTTTATATACAATAATATCCTCTGATTCATAAGCATAGTAATAATAGTAATAGTAAAAAAAAATATTAAGCAGAGTGCCCCCCTCCACACGATCAGATCCCCCAGCCTTAAAAAAGGGTAAGTGGCCAAATCAGTTGCAGAAGTCAGTTTGCTTGTCTCTGCTGCTGTTAGCACTGCACGCAATTTCCCATCATCTGTCCGTTACATGGCCCAGCACCCCATTGGGAATGCTGGGAAACCAACTATGGGGCTAGATGCCACCAAAACAGGTATGATAGAATACTGCCTGCACAACTCTATAAATAGCTCATGGATGGTGCTGACAATACCCATAGCACCATGTACCCCCGGTATAGTGTGTGAAATCTTCACAATTATTCTGGTGTACCAAAAAGTCTGTAAGCTACACAGCAAGGAGCTCATTAGCAACGTGTGGCTCCTGAGCTACAAGTTTGGGCCACCTTCTCTAGCTCATTGGCTAGTGCTCCCTCTTGTGGCTGCATGTGAAATATATAGTATCTCAAGGTCAAGGGTATCACAAGGTATAAGACCGGGTATCTATAAGCACTGAGGTGGCACTGCATTGAAAACAAGCATGGATCGATAATGCATCTGGGGGGGGGGGTATCACACAGCAGGGCATCTGCAATTGGGATGCCCCTCTAAAGCAGACCAAAAATGGGTTTTGTCCTGCTTTGAAACACTTTTGATTGACAAACTTCAAACTTCTAGAGTCTAAAGAGGCTTTCAGCTCTGCCCCTTGAAGGTAACATGGTGCCCCCCCCCCCCACATTCAGTTGTCTGTTTGCACCAGCTATCTGTCTGAATAGCAGCTGCAGGGAAGCACCACTAGAGCAGTGCAGGGTTGCGCTGTTCCCCTTCTAACAGTGCGCTGGCCACTCAAATAGATGGTGGAGCCAAAATGTAGTGGGATCGGCTTCATAAACATCATTTTTTCTGCAATGTGCTGGGGAGGGTGGTGACGGGGGGTGATCCAGAGTTTGTTCTGGGGCCTATAGGATTGTAGTTACACCACTGGTGGTGGCATCTATGCCTACCCCACAACACACCACACTTCTGTGAGCTAGTTTGTTCATTTGTATTATTATGGGTAGTCAGTTTATTAAGCATTATTATAATAAACTTTCCCTATATTAGGGCTTCCATAAGCGCAAGCGTAAGTGCAAACCTTACATTTGTAAATATGTTATTATATTTTTTATATCAACACTGATGATATGACACAATGTAAAGTAGTAAGTGTACAGCTTGTATAACAGTGTAAACAGTGCTCCCCATTCTCACCTGAAAACTTGTAATACCTTCTCACCTGAAAACTTCCTGGTCACATGAGACCAGGAAGGGAAAATGGCTAATTGGGCATGATTTGGCCGTTTTCACATAGGGCTGAACAAACTGACTATTTGACATTGTATCAATGTTTCAGATCGTCAGTGTTGTTCCATAAAAATATATAATAACAAATTTACAGAAATGTGAGGGATGTACTGAAAATGCCCGAGAAAGGCAGTAGGCAAAGTTTATTCTAATAATAGGCAAAACTAACTACCAATATTATTAATAATAATTATAATAATAACAACATATCCCATAGAGGCAGTCTTGTGAAGTGAGATGACATGGATGCTTCTAAACCATAAGTGCAAACTTAGACCATACTGCAGCAGAACTGTGGATTGATTTTAACCACAGAATTAGCTTAAATTGGACCAAAACCCAGGATTTTGACCAAGCTGGGTTTTGGTCCTTTCCCCTGTGTGAAGCCCATCAGATTGCCGAAGGCAACTCACCTTTTCCCGGTCCTACGGCACCGCCTGATGGCCACATCTCCAGAGAGTGCCCTCGCCGGCCGATCACAAATGCCTGGCGCAAGCACGCGCCCTGCTAGAGGGATAGCGGGAAAGCGGCTGCGGCTCGCATATGCACGGTTGGACCGGGAAACAAGGTAAGTGTATGTGGCGACCTGGGGGTTTCACACAGCGGGGCATCCTGATTTTGAATGCCGCTGGGGGGAGGGAATCGATCGGCCCGGGAATCTTATATATTCCCGGGTCGATCGTGGTGGGTTTTGGTCCACTTTAAAGGAGGACAGCGTTTATGTATCTTGTGTCTTTGCATGACACAACTTTATTAATGAAACTTTAAACTGCATTTGTGGATTGCACAGTGAACTGTGTCTACAGATAATTTTTTGGGGGAGTATTCCTGAGCCCATGCAGTGATTTGCATTACCACCTAATGCCTGTTTTTAATGCAGTGCTCATAGATAACGAGCATCCAATATTAACCTCCAGCCTTGTCCTTTCTGTACATGTACTTCTTCAGATTCTTAATGCTGTTGGTGTGATATTCTAAATCTTTGTAATTTTACTCAGAGGAACATTGTTTTGAAATTGTTCCAAAAATTCACAAATTGGTGAACCTCATCATCTTTGGTTTTGAGATATACTGCCCCTATAACATGCTTTTTTTATGCATAGTCATGTGACTTAGCTGAAAATTGATGCTTCAGCTGTATTTTATTATCATCAACTTACTTTCCCCAATATTTCTTAACCCCATCCCCCAACTTTTTGGAGTTGTGTTTCTGCCATACATTTCTAAATGATTCATTCTAAATAATTTATTTGAAATGTATTTTTGCTGATATGTACTCTATGTTCTATCAGAATTCCAAATCATCCCATTATTGCCTTATTTTACACAGTGTCCCAGCTCTATTGGAATTGAAGTTGTACGCAAAATCTAAACCTCTGGGGGAAAAACAGATTAATAAATATATTAAAGTCATGCTTTAGTCAAGAACAAAAAAACACTATACTCACCTTTCATCATGCGCAGGCTATCGCACCTAAGACACCACATCGATGCATTGATGCATCAACACCATTGTGTAGAGGGGACTATGGCACGCCCGTCTCTATTGAAGTGAATGGAGGGGGGGCGCGCCATAGTCCCCTCTGCACAGCAATGTTGATGTGTCGTAGGCACCCCTGCGCAAGACTGGCATCAGGCGATCCAGTAAGTGCTCTAGCACTGGACTAGCAGCGGTAGCCTGGCGGGATGAAAGGTGAGTACAGTGGTTTTTTGTGTTTTCACTAAAGGCTTTAATTATTTAATACATTAAATTAATAAAGCATTCTACATTTATTTTTTCCAATGAGGCTCCACCCTGGAAAATTTGCATAAATTACCCAACTTTATTTGTAGATAAAACTATTGATTCCAATAGGGG
The DNA here is from genome assembly GCA_027917425.1 of Gastrophryne carolinensis. Taxonomy (NCBI): domain Eukaryota; kingdom Metazoa; phylum Chordata; class Amphibia; order Anura; family Microhylidae; genus Gastrophryne; species Gastrophryne carolinensis. Next base: position 163,486,161 of record CM051236.1, read on the forward strand.
CCTACCTTCTGCCACAAGCACTTAAGGCAGACTGCCAGTTATGAAGATAAAGTTTAGTAGTTTGCTCCCCTAAAGTCCCCCTTAGATTATCAGTGGTGTGAGCTGCTTGAGAAGGCTTAAACCTATGCAGATGTTGTGGAATAGCTATACTCCTAGAATTAGATGGGAGTGGCCATCTTGGATCACACCTGAGAGCCCTGATTACACGTAAGCATGAGGGTGGGGATGAGGGAAAGCTTTTGCTAGCACACAGGCACACTGCTGGGAGCTTCCTTATGATCAGCCTGACCAGCCAGAGATAGATTTTATCTGTCTCCACAAAGAATGTTAGAAGGAGATAATGCTGGCTGCATTAGAGATCAGCATGGCTGCAGTATGTGTAATATTCTCTCTCCACACAGGGCAGGCTATGCTATAAGCAGCCCACACCAAACTGAGAGAAATATTCATCAGAAAAGGGATCAGCAGCTCTCACACATGCTGAATCAACAGCTGCTGGAGGGGATAAATGTAATGATGTAGCAATAAATGAAAGTTAATGGGCTTGGATGCCGCAGAGTTGTTTCCATAGCTACATAATTACATAGTTAATACTGTTGAAAATAGACATACGTCCATCAGGTTCAACCAAGGGTGTTGGGGTGGGGGAAGTTATTGTTATTTTATTTATTTTTTTTACTGATAACAGCTAATAGTGTCTGTTAATGTTATTTTCTTGTAAATAAGTATCTAATCCTTTTTTGAAGCTGTCAGCAGTTGATGTAACAAGCTTCTGGGGGAGGCTATTCCACAGATTTATAGTTCTTATGGTAAAAAATGATTGTCGCCTACAGGGATTGAATTTCTTTTTTTTCTTTAGAAAGGATTTTACCTAATAATGTATTGGCCATTTATATATTTCTATACGAGTATATAAATAAGTACAAGTAATCATGTCCCCCCCTCAGTCGTCTCCTCTCAAGACTAAACAGATTTAATTCTCGTAATCTTTCCTTATAACTTAGATCCCTCATTCCTCTTATTAGTTTGGTGGCTCTCCTCTGCACCCTTTACATAATCAGAGCATTCTTTCTATGAATGGGCACTCAGAACTGGATAGTATATTCCAGATTAGGATGCACCAGTGCCTTGTAAACAGGCAAAATTCCATCCCTATCCCATGATTCCATGCCTCTTTTAATGCATGATAATATCTTGGTGGCCTTGGTAGCAGCTGATTGACATTGCATGCTGTTATTTAGCCTGTGATCTACCAGTACCCTCAGATCCTTCTCAACAAGTTATACGTCCTGAGGACATATGTGGCCTTCGGGTTGTTAGACCCCAAGTGCATGATTTTACAATTCTCCACATTGAATTTCATTTGCCAAGTGGATGCCCAGACACTCAAAGTGTCCAAGTCAGCTTATCTTTGTGTCATCTGCAAAAAGACAGTGATTTTAATTCTATCTTCTATGTCATTTATAAACGAGTTGAATAATAGTGGGCCCAGCACTGAACCCTGGAGTACTCCACTTACAACCGGTAACCATTTAGAGTAGGTATCATTAACCACAACTCTCTGCACACGATCCTTCAGCCAGTTTTCAATCCAGTTACAAACTGTATTTTCTAATCCTGAAGATCTCAATTTCCCCAATAAGTGTCTATGGGGGACAGTGTCAAATGCTTTGGCAAAATCCAGAAAAACTATATCTACAGCCGCCCCTCTGTCCAGGCTTCTACTCACCTCTTCATAGAAGCCAATCAGATTAGTCTTTCAGCTTCTGTCCTTCGTAAAACCACTCTGGTCACTTATAATATTATGCATAGTTACATATTTATGTATGTAGTCCCTTAATAGCCCCTCAAGCAATTTTCCCACAATAGATTTTAAACTTATAGGTCTGTAATTGCCAGGAAAAGACCTAGAGCCCTTTTTAAAAATGGGCACCACATTTGCCTTGCGCCAGTCCCTTGGCACTATACCAGTTGCTAGTGAGCCTTTAAAGATCAAGAACAGGGGTGTTGAGATAACTGAGCTGAGTTCTTTAAGAAATCTTGGGTTATTTAGCTTTTCTTGGATGATATCCATGTTTAGCTTGGTAATTATTATACTTGGACTATTGTTATCAGTGGTATCTCCTGTGTTGGCTCCTTGATCCTCTCTTGTGTACACAGAGCTAAAGAATCCATTTAACAGCTCTGCCTTCTCTTCATCATCAGTGACCATTTCCCCATTATTATTAATTAGGGCACATACCTGTTCTGATGAATGTTTCCAATGTTGATACAATGTTTTAGGAGCCTTCTGAGCAGTCCTGATTTAGGGTAATTTTGACTGTAAGACTAGGCTTTTCACAAGCAGGCTGCCCCTATGCAGTTCAATAGCATAGATCCCCCCCCCCTGATACCATAACATCTGAATAGAGTTGAGCTCTCTCAAATATATTACATTACTGATTGTGAGAGATGGGGTTTATGGGAGCAATTTATTAACTTTGATTTGACTGGAGGCTCCAGACATCCTGAGTCTTCTCGGGATGTAGCAAATTCACTTTTGGCACCAACATATTCATTTTAAATTCCATTACCATGCTATTTTGGATTTGGTTAACATATTACTAGACGTGGGCCCACTGATCTGACCTGATGGGTCCGCTGCAACTGATGTCTCTGCACCCACTGCATTTTAGAAATAATTTATTTGAATTTCATAATGGATGCACAGAAACTTCTCTGGTAGCCATTGAAACCTTTGGTTTAAAATTGAAGACCAAAAAAAAATGTTGACCAGGAGTGCTTATATTGTTGATTCTTTGTGCTGAACAGCTGGTGACCTGACTCTGGTCCTTTGCTGCCTGTCCAGATTTATAGCCTGTGCTTCAGACAATAGTTTGTCCTACTTGCACTGGCCTCCCTGTGTTCGTTGAATTATGAATTTGCATGTTGATTTTTCAGCACCTGTCTCTTGACCTCGCTTTTGTGCTCTGCTGTTAGCCGCATAAAAGTGGTGTGAAGTTAGAAGCTATGACCTGTGAACTCAGTTGCTTCCAAGGCTAAAACCTTAGTTCCTGGTCAATATCAGCTGCTTCTTAGACAGTGTGCAAGACCAAAGCCCGAGGAGCACCAGATGACCCACCATTAAGCCCGTATAGTTAAAGCTTTGTAAAGCACTGCGAATCTGTGGCGGCACCAAACAATGTAAAGTAAGGCTTTGAATAGTTTTAAGTTATCATCCAGCTCACATCAAGCTGCTTTTAAACAAAAATGTGCAGCAAAAATGCGATCTGATGAATCTGATTTAAATGTTAATTCTGTTGTATACATGAATCGCACAACACTGACCTACATGGTAGTGTCATCTGCTGCCAAGTTCATCACAAAAGAGTTCTCGCTGATATGTGAGACATAACATTATATAATGTTTCAGCTACTAAACTCAAAAGAAGATGCCATGCTGATGTCACTTCCATTAATAAAGGGTTAAAACTGAGCCTTTCTTAATCTGTAAGATTACATCATCACAGTATCAAGACTTGAATTTTGGAAGTCAGATAAGAAAGGACTGAAAAGGATGAAAACCTTCCCTGTGACATGGAGGGTTCCTGTTCACAGGGAAGCTAAATAAACCCTTTAAGTGCCAGCCTATCAAGATATTGTTTTACCCTCTGTTGCCAGGCCATTTTTCATCATTTTGCACTCTTCATGTTTTAATGTAATTTTTGAAGGAATGGCCAGGGATTTCCCAGGAACATTATATATATTTTTTTCAGTCTGGGCTTTAACATGAAATGTCTTGTTTGCTATTCTACTTGAGTCTACTTGAGTTTTAGTCACCGCCTGTTGACAGTCATTATTCACCATGTTGCACTTTGTTTCACTGTAATTTTTGCAGGAATTTCCAGGAAAATGTAATTTTGTATTTTGTTTGGGCTTTAACATGAAATGTCTTGTTTGTAATTTTTTTCTGTGCTTTCATAATAATTTTGTGTAAAAATGATTTAAATAAAATTTAAAAAATGTATTTTTTAACATTTGTCACCTTTTTTAATTGAAAAAAAAATTAAGAAAGCCATAAAAGCCCAATTCCTTCCAACTACAATGGTACCTTATATGCTGCTGCCCAGGAGACCCCCCAAACAGAAAAGAGAGCTCTGTGGTATTTTAAAATAAAATATCACTACTATCAAGGGCTAAATAAGGAAAAATGTGAGTGGGGTCCCCCCTTCCTAGTAAAACCAGCCTGTGCACCAGCTATAGGGGACTTGTAGACCAGGACGTGGGGCCAGCCTGGGGGGGCTCCCTGGCTTTCAAGGCTACAAGCCCCCATAGCCCTCATGGGTTGCGGGACCTTCTCCTCCCCCCAGGCTTTGGGGAGGCAAGTAATGGGGCTGAGGTTTGATGGCAACTCACCCGCTTGCCACGAGCCCCTGAAGCTTTGTAAACTTTATGGACTCCTCACCAATTCACAAACGAGAAAATATAAAAAAAATAAACAGAGACACAAAGTTTAAAATATTTTATTATATATATTTTGTAATACTTATCTCTGATCCATCCCTGAGCACTCTGTCCCATGCCGATCTCTCTGGCTTTAGAACAGGACTTTAAGAGTTAATTAAAAAAAAGGACATAGGGAGAAGGCTTTTACATTTTTTACAAGGGTAATAACCAGCCCAGGCACCAGCTATGGAGGCTTGTAGATCAGGTCTGGGGGCCAAGCTCTGTCCCCTGGCCCTGAAGGCTAAAAGCCCACATAGTCCTTGCAGGCCATGGGCTCTTCTGCCCTTCTGGGCTTTAGGGAGGCAGTTAATGGGGGTTGGGGGTTAATAACAAGTCTCCTGCTTGTACCAAGCCTTGTGAACAGGTAAAGAGGTCTCATGGATCCCTTACCAGTTCACAAAGGGTTAAATGTAAAAGGAAACACACACAGAGACACATACTGAGCCAAAATAGCCAAGGGGGGAGGTATTGGAGGCCTCCAGGTGAAGAGAATGCCAAGCCAGGGCTCATGACCAGCAGGACCCTTTCTGGAGTTGCCAGCGAGGGTTTAGGTTGAGGAAGAAAAACAGGGTGGCATTTTAATCTCATTCCTCTATTTTGAGTTGAGGTGATCTTTAACAAACTGAAAATATACCTAATGTGATTTAAACTGTCAGCCACTACAGGACCTCGGTTTGTTGCGAAAGTAAACTCGCATGTGCATTATTCAGGGCACATGTGCGAAAGCTCCCGCATGATTCAGGGAACACATGTGGAACGTACGTAAGCAGCCGTAAAGCCTCTCGACAACTTTTGCACCATGCTCTATTTAAGGCAGAAATGACAGGCAGCAGCCACATTTAAGCTAGAACTGGAAGCACTCTCACATAATCTTTTACAAAGCATTTTCCCATGACTGCTGCATGCTGCTCCAAAGGTTCAGCTGACTGTCCCTCCCTTCTCCTGCCTACCATACCAAATAATTACACAATACCATAATTGTTAATAAAACTAATAGTAGATTTTAGTAATTTTTATTTTGACTATGTATTTTTGGTTTACATTTTTTTTAAATCACCTTTTACTAACATACAATAAAATCTGGTGAATTAAAAAAAATCACCTTTTACTATAAATAACATTAAATACATGTAAGATTGAAAACATTGGAAAAATCAGGAAATGTATTTACACCCGACTAGAATTAATGGAGATTAAACCGGACCTTCAGCATCATTTAATAAAAAGCCCAAACCCTTTAAAAACTACTCCCCAGCATTTAAAATGTAATATATTTCTAAAGGCTCTGTTTCTCCAAAAAGTGTAGAATGTGAGAGTGCAGAAACTCGGCAAACGCACCATTCGCGCCAGCAAAAAATAGATATGAAATCTGATGTCAAAGTCCTTAAATTATATACATGAGTTTAATGAAGTCCCAGAAATTGACTCGTGGTGTTAAATTTTCAAACTGCAATTTATGCCGGATATCCCAAATCTCATGCAGCAGGTATTCAATAGTGCTCAAACACATAGGTATCATCCACCGCGTGCCCACCACCTATTTTTGGTACCCTTACCAGGTGGCGTATATTGGTAAGCCTTAAGAATAAGCCACTCCTTGCTCCGTAGCTCTATTCAATTCAAATCTGATCCTCTTGTTGTTTAGGATGAATACCCATAGATTTTGGGATTAAAGGTAGCTCAATGTGGGTTTTTGCATGAAATTGTAATTTTTGAAACGAACTCCCTCTCCCCCTCGTGGACACCAGCGGCCGAGGTGAACCGAAAGTAGGGTGAGAGCTTCGCCTTTGTTATTATATGCTGTACATCAAGGATTTTAAATGTGAGTGCACATTTTTAACCTTTTAGAGGTTTTTATTATTAAAAGCGATATTACGCTATATATTTCCTTCATTGATTTCTTTCATGCAAAAACCCACATTGAGCTACCTTCAAGCCCAAAATCTATGGGTAGTCATCCTAAACAACAAGAGGATCAGATTTGAATTGAATAGAGCTACGGAGCAAGGAGTGGCTTATTCTTAAGGCGTACCAATATACGCCACCTGGTAAGGGTACCAAAAATAGGTGGCACGCGGTGGATGATACCTATGTGTTTGAGCACTATTGAATAGCTGCTGCATGAGATTTGGGATATCCGGCATAAATTGCAGTTTGAAAATTTAACACCACGAGTCAATTTCTGGGACTTCATTAAACTCATGTATATAATTAAAGGACTTTGATATCAGATTTTTTATGGCTGATTTGGGCCAATTTATAATAATTGTTTTTTTTTGTTAACTAATCACTTGCTCTGTGTATTCTAATTATTTTACTGTTTGCTGAGCCTATTGGGGATATTGGGTTCTTACACGTTTGAGCAGAATTCATACTTTCAACTAATTGTGTAAAATATCTAAATCTTCTAAGCGCGGGTTTTCATTTTCTATATTTTCAATAAATAGATATGAATTCTCACACCGATTCTTTAAAGTGGACCAAAACCCAGGAGTTTTACTATCCTGGGTTTTGGTCCACTTCCCCAGGGCACCCCGATAGGGGTGCGAGAAAGCGACATCTTACCTCAGCAGCTCCGAGCACGCTGGAGGCCACATCTCGCGCTTTCCTCTAACATTTGTGATTGGCCGGCGCGGGCACGCACCCAGCTAGAGAGAAGCGCAAGATGCGTCCCGCGCATGAGCTGTTGAAACGGGATTCAGGTAAGGTTTGCGGGCATCCTGGGGGGTCTCACACAGCGGTGCATCCCGATTTCAGATGCCCCGCGGGAAGGAAATGGATCGGCCCGGGAATCTTAAAGATTTCCAGGCCGATCCTGCTGGGTTTTGGTCCACTTTAAAGTAGCTACCTCTAGCTGAAATTGTTTATACAATCGTGGTATCCTTTCTACAATTGCATTCAGGTATTATCTCCAAATTTTGTTGCAGAAGTTCCTGTGCTATAAATTGTCCCCAAGGAGTGTGGAGGTGTTCTGACTCTAGGTGGCCTCCAGCACTACTGAACTACAGAAAGAGACAACGGGAAGGAAATGTGATCATCTTTTGGGTAGAGAGAAACAGCTAATGGAAGAAGTACTGCTTTGCTGGTGGAGACCATAATACTCACTGCTGCTGGGCACTGTAAGTGGCTGGATATTATCAGTGGCTCAACCAGTGGTCAGCCTGTAAAGAAGCCCATTGCATGTTATAATCCAACCTCAAACTAAATTAATTCTAGACAAAGATACTTTTTTATTGTCCCTGCTAATGGTGCTAATACTATTGAAAAAAGCTCACGGCACTGGAATAAAACAGTAGCCTGTGGCACAATTGGGGAGGAAGATGAATTGCAGCTGTGGCCTCAAATCAAATCATTTTTTGCAGGTTTTTGTTTATTGGAAAGACAAAATTCTGGTAAAGGGACAGAGGTATGGTAGACTGGTAGGGTCTAGAGCACATGTGCCAGACTCAAGGCCCGGGGCCAAATACAGCCCCTCAAGCCTTTTTATGTGGTCCTGTGACAAGTAACAGACAGTGGTGGCTGGGTGGAGCCCCTGGCCTGGTTACTCCAAGGATTCTGACACCGGCACCATGTCCTCGGGCCCATTTGAGGTGCTGCAGAGTTATGCACTGGTACACTGCACTCCACTGTGGAGCACAGTATCAGGGGCACTATCTATAAAAACAGCTGGTAGGTAACTTTTTAATGCATTGGGTGGAGTACAGAGTAGGGTCTGCAATTATTCTGTATCTCTGGGCATCTCTTTTTATTTAAGTGCTGTCCTGGGCAAAATAATTCTGCATCTGTCCTGGGCAAAATAATTCAGTGTCTGCACCTGCCCCGGGCAAAACAATTCTGCGCCTGTCCTGGCCAAAATAATTCTGCAAATGTTCCAGGAAAAATAATTCTGCACCTGTCCTAGCCAAAATTATTCTGCAAATGTTCTGAGCAAAATACTTCTGCATCTGTCCTGGGCAAACTATTTCTGCATATGTCCTGGGCAAACTTATCCTGCGTCTGTCCTGGGCACAACAATTCTGCATCTGTCCTGGGCAAAATCATTCTGTGTCTGTAACCATACATTTGAATGGCCGTGCTTCCATTTTGTTTTTTCCCTTCCAATCCATTCCAGGCTGTCCCTTCTTCACTACATCTGGGTCTTCTCCGCCCTAAGGGGCGTGGACTGCAAGATCAAAGATGTGGCTCCTCCCGGCCCCCCATAAATAGCAGCTGCCTCTTAACCAAGCCCCAGTCTACTTCTTGCAGTGGAACTGCGAAGATCTCTTACACTCTCACAGGAATTTAGCAGCAAAGCGGGGCCTCTAACCTGTCGGCTTGCTGCAGGACCCTATTTCCACGGATTCCTCTGACCCATCTGATGCCTCCCCAACTATGGCTGTTTTCCTAGGGATCCGTGACGGTAGGGTGAAACGCCGGGGTCTGGGGCATTTTACAGGGCATATGGCTCTGGGCTGCAGGCTTCCATAGAACAAGCAGGTCAGCCGGAGGTCTTTTTATGGTGAACCTGCTGAGAAACCATGATATATTTTTCATATGTCACCCTCCCTTCTCCCACATGTATTTTTATTTTTATTGTGTGTGCGTGCTTGTGTACTTTACTGCGTGGGGGAGCGGCAGAGAGCTCCATCGCCATAGCAGACTACGGGAGGAGCGGTCCGCTGCTGCTCCTCCCACATACTCACCTCGCTCGTTCCCTCGCCGTACGGAGGCCTCTTGATAGGGGGTGCAGGCCGCATGCAGAGTCACGAGCTAGCGGGGCACAGGCATGGCTATCGCTCCGATGATGCTCCCCTGGCCAGAAGCTTCTGGAAGACACGTGCTGCTGCGTGTCCCTGTACAGGCAGGCACTGGTGGAGCGCGGTATCGTGAGTCCTGCTTTTCTTTCCTTCATGTTGCCTAGCATTTAAAAAAAAAAGAAAGAGAGGGGGAATGGTGTATCTATATAAATATCTGTGATAAGAATATTTTTAAGATTATGTGTATATGTATCTTTATCTGTTTATTTTATGGCAGTGTGGGCCATATTGTGATTCATGTCTCCTCTTTTTTTGATTTTAGAATGTGGGAAGAAGGTTGAGGGTTGTGGTTTCTCCTGGTCCCCGTTGTAGGGGATAGGCTATAGGCTTAGGACACTAGTGTCTATTTTGCCTTTCACGAATATTGCATATTCCAAAATCACCATAATGGAGGCATCAGGGGATAGTGAGCCGGGCACCCCGCTTGGGCAAGACAGGCTCTGCCCCTTGTGCAGACGGAATCCCCTGGGCAGGTTCAGCACAATTTGTTCCAATTGTGCCAGAGCGTTCCAATTCGACCCATGAGAGGGCTGTCGCTTCCGCCCCTAGTCCTGCGTCAGCTCCTGCCTCTCCGGATCCCCCGCTGCTGCAGTTAGCACCTAGAGAAGGGGGAGACGGCAGGGGAACACACTCTGATTTTGCACGAGAAACAGATCTCATTGGCAGCCCCTAAAAAGGCCTCGCGTAAGAAGCGGCACTTGGAACTCAGACGAAGATTTGTATGCTTCCTTTGGTTCCGCGGAGGAAGGGGAGTCGGCAGATGACCCACTCTCGGAAGGTGAGTTGCTCTCCGGTGGAGAAGACAGCAACTCTGGTTACTCCTTGGATGAGGATTCCTTCCTTCCAGATGATACGGAAAGCTTGCTTTCCTCTGTTTTTGACACATTGTTCCTCCCAAGAGAAAGAAGGATGATTTGTTTTGGCCTGAAAAACAGCGGCGGGTTTTTCCTGACCAGCCGCATTTTTCTAACATGGTGCTTAAGGAGAGGGAAAGGCCCAACAAGTTGCCGTCAGTTCCTAAGGGCCTGGAGAGACGGTATCCTTTCCCTGCCGAGTTGATTAAGTTATGGTCGCATCCTCCCGAGGTGGACCCTCCGGTTTCAGGTCTGTCTAACACCACTATTATGCCGTCACCTGACAATGCTTCCTTACGAGATCCTGCGAGCAAACGCATGGATCAGTTGGCTCAGATGGATCATATGCTTTTGCCTTGGTGGGTTCTCTCTTACACCCTGTGTGTGCCACGGCAATTGTTTCCTTAACCACGAGGAAAAAAGTTAAGCAGCTTGTGGCTAAGGCTAAGTCTCGCAAACGGGTGCAGGATTCCAAGGAACTCAGAGCCTGTTTGGATTTCATCGGCTTTGTTGTCACTGCCATGGATGATGTAGTCAAGCTAGGTGCCAAGACTTCAGCTTTGCTTGTAGCATTACGCCGTTCGCTGTGGTTGAAACAGTGGTCGGCCGATGTGGCTGTCAAAAAGTCCCTCGCAAATTTACCCTTTGTGGGGGGTCGACTGTTCGGGGAGCGGCTGGACCTTTTGGTCAAGGATGGTAAGCTCCCTCGAAGAAGGAAACCTACTCGGCCCTTTCGGCACTCCTCTTCTTACCGGTCCTTTCGGGGGGAAGAGGTTCTTCCTTTTCCAGTGGCCGCAGAGATTCTTGGGGCACAGGTAGGTCCCGCAGTCAGCCAAATCCCGCCTGGGGAGCTAAGCTCACACCTCCAGCCAAACCTACGCAGGCATGAGGGGGGCGCCCTCACCCGTACGGGTGGGGGGACAGCTACTGCTGTTTGCTCCGATCTGGAGGCATCACGTCTCTGATCTTTGGATTCAGGAGATGGTGTCATCAGGTTACAAGACCGAGCTGGCAGCCAGACCACCCACAAGATTTCTATGGTCAAGGGCATCCCAAAACCTGCTAAAAGCGGAGGCTTTGAGAGCCGCTGTTCGGCACCTCCTGCGGATAGGGGTGATTTGTCATGTGCCCCGGCAGGGTCAGGGATTTTACTCCAACCTATTCACGGTTCCCAAGAAGGACGGATCGGTGTAGCCAATCCTGGACCTAAAGAACCTCAACAAGTTTATAAGGGTCAGTTTTCCACATGGAAACATTGCGGCCGGCGGTGAGGTCGCTTCGACCCGGCGACTTTATGACTACGGTGGACATCAGGGACGCGTATCTACACATCCCTATTTTTCTGGGACATCAGAAGTTTTTGAGGTTTGCATTGGAGAGTCAGCATTTCCAGTTTGTAGCACTCCCCTTCGCCATATCCTCAGCTCCCAGGGTGTTCACCAAGGTGCTGGTGGGCCTCATGGCTATCCTGAGGGGTCAGGGTATTCGTGTATTACCCTATTTGGATGACCTTCTGATCTCTGCCCCGTCCTTTCAGGACAAATCTGCTGGTGGGCAAGTCCTTTCAGACTCCCCAATTGGAGATAGTTACCACGGACGCCAGTCTTACAGGCTGGGGAGGCATTTGGCAGACCCAGAAGATCCATGGGTCAGTGGAGTCCGAGAGAGAACCGCTTACCCATAAATCTCTTGAAACTGAGAGCAATTCGGTTTGTTCTCCTACATCTGACCCCAATTTAAGGGGTCATGCGGTTCAAGTTCGCTCAGACAATCAGAGGGCTGTAGCCTACATCAACCACCAGGGTGGTACTCGGAGCAAGAGATCCCTCAAGGAGGTAAGCCGGATTCTGAGTTGGGCAGAGGAGCATGTTCCCTACATCTCGGGCGGTTTACATCCCGGGGGTGGAGAACCAGGAGGCAGACTCCCTGAGTAGGAGGTCCTTGCATCTGGGGGAATGGTCTCTCAACAGGAAGGTCTTTCAAACTCTGTGCCTCTGCTGGGGTCAAACGGACGTGGATCTTTTTGCGTCCAGACACAATCACGAACTTCCAAGGTTCGTATCTCTCTCAAGAGACCCTCTGGCCATAGCAACAGACGCATTGGGGATTCCTTGGACAGGGTTCAAACTTCTGTATGCTTTTCCTCCATTTCCGCTCCTGGACAGAGTACTATGCAAGATAGTCCAGGAGGGGGTACCAACCATCCTGGTGGCTCCTCGTTGGCCAACGAGAAGTTGGTTTGCGCACATAGTAAGGATGTTAAAATATCACTTCCTCATGTCCGACGATCCGGATCTTCTCACACAGGGGTCGCTTCGGCACCCAAATTTACAGATGCTGGCTTTGATGGCCTGGCTATTGAAACCTCCATTCTGATGGAAAAAGGGGTTATCGGCCACGGTTATTCACACAATGATTCAGGCACGGAAGAAGTCTTCTTCCATGATAAACTACAGAGTTTGGCAGGCCTATATCGCTTGGTGTGAGGCCAGGAACCTTCCTTGCCGGAGATATTCGGTTTCTAGAATTCTAGAGTTTCTGCAATATGGTCTAGACTTGGGCCTCCAGTTGAGCACCCTCAAGGGTCAAGTCTCGGCCCTATCCATTTTTTTCCAGAAGTCTATTGCCAATCATAGATTGATCAGAACCTTTTTTCAGGTGGTCACTCATGTTCGCCGACCGCGAAAACCAGTTTTACCGGTGTGGGATCTAAATCTGGTGTTATCTGCTCTCCAGGGTGCCCCCTTCGAGCCTTTGTATGACGCTACATTGACTATGCTGACGCTCAAGGTGAATTTTTTGGTGCCGATTATTTTGAATTGCACAGGGACAAGGTGGTTTTTCGTTTTAAGCCTGATTTTTTGCCTAAGGTCATTTCTCCTTTTCATCTTAATGAGGGGGTTGTCTTACCTTCCTTGTGTCCAGCACCGGCTAATCCTGAAGAAAGGGCTCTTTATGTTTTGGATGTGGTTAGAGCCATAAGATATTACCTGGCTGCGACTGAATCTTTCCAGAAATCAGATTTACTTTTTGTCTTACCGGAAGGCTCTAGAAAGGTTTTCGGATCACAGCTCATTCTACTAGAGTTATTGGTGCTTCCTGGGCCTTTCAGCATCAGGCCTCGGTGGAACAGGTTTGTAAGGCCGCCACTTGGTCTTCAGTTTATATGTTTACCAAGTTTTACAAGGTGGATGTGAGGGTGAGGTGCTTCAGGCGGTAGTGAAATGAACTATCTGCTGTTCCGCATTGGGGATCCCCCCCATATTGGACACTGCTTTTGGATGTCCCAGATGTAATGAAGAAGGGATGGCCTGGAACGGATTGGAAGGAAAAACACAATTCTATGAGACTCACTTGTAGAATTGGTTTTATTTCCTATCCACTCCAGGCCGTCCAACCCACCCTCTTGAGGTTTATTATTGTCCTGCATGCCTTTTTTATGGTGATTGAGCCATTCTTGTTCATAGGACACTTGTTATACAAATTTAGGATTATATGTTCGAGAGAGTACAAGAGGAGGCTATGTGAAGTGGCATGGTCTCCTATGTTCGGGCCTCCCGGCCTGCCTCTAGCTTTTGAGTTACTGCTTTTTAATTACTGGGGCTTGGTTAAGAGGCAGCTGCTATTTATAGGGGTCTGGGAGGAGCCACATCTTTAATTTTGCAGTCCATGCCCCTTCGGGCGGAGAAGACCCAGATGTAATGAAGAAGGGACAGCCTGGAATGGATAGGAGTTAAAACCAATTCTACAGATGAGTCTCACAGAATTGCGTTTTTGTTGTTTATTAACCGGGCCTCTAAAGGCGACCAGAATGCTTATGTGGCCCTCCATGAAAATGAGTTTGATACCACTGGTCTAGAAGTATTGTCATAATCAAACTTGTAATAAATATATATCAGTAATAAATAATTGCCCGCGAATATAGTACCAGCCATTACACTGATACTATACTCAATGGGGCATTGATTTTTCTTTTCAATGTCTTTTTATTCAAAGACTATTAAAAAAGAATTGTACATGTAAAGTTTTGTATATAAGGTATAAAGTCAAAATATTGTAAATTAACCTTGCTTGCAGAGTGACCTGAAAAACATTTATCAATTTTTTTTTTTCTATTCTCACATGCTGCTGCATCTTAGTAAAAATTCTACTGCCGGAGATTGCAGCAATCTTCTCTGTTTTAGCCAGGTAAGTTGGATTATTCATTTTTTTATTAAAGTTTCAGCTTTGCTGCCTAGTTAGGTCAAAGATGTGTGTTTGATCCCTCTACCTGAGGTGTTGAACTAAAATTCACCAAGGGCCACATCAGCATTCTGATTGACTTCAGTGCAAGCACAACCATTCAAATGTGTTCAAATGTATGATCAAAATGTAACTCAGTTTTTTTGCCCAGGATAGGGGCAAAATGTTTTAACCCAGATCAGATGGAGGTGCTAAATTATTTTGCCCAGGGCAGATGCAGAAGCTGAATTATTTTGCCAAGGACAGATGCAGAAATATTTTGCCCAGAGCAACTGCTGAATTATTTTGCCCAGGACAGCCACAGAAATATTTTGCCCAGGACAGATTGCCATTATTAACCTCTGCAGTAGCTGTAGCCCCCTCTGCAGTGGTAGGAAGTTGGGATGGTTCCATGTGAGATGGTTGCACAGAGGCACTGAACAGTTTTAGATACTTCTCTCTTCTCCCCAGAAAGTTACAAAGATGTGCACCAGCTGCTTTTACAGGGACCACATCTGGGGCAGGATTGACGGGGCAATGTGCCACATCACTCTGTGCTTTCACATACAAGTACAATGATATGCTGCCAGTGTCAGTAGCCTTGGCGTGACTGGGCTGGCTAGAGGTAGTGTCACTCAGGAGCCACCATCTGGCACCTGTCAGGGGGCCACATAAAAAAAGTTGACACATGTGCTCTGCTGTATAGAGTGTCAAATCTAGTGTCAGTCCCTCGACTGACTCCTCTGTTTCCTCTGTGCAGGAGCTCTGTACTGTAAACAGTGCTAGCTCTGCTCCACTTTGGTTGTGGGGTGAGATAGTTGGGGACTTATTGTTGATGGGGGCCCCCATAAAAACCTGCACAGTACCATAGACATTACCTTAATCTCCCCCTGACAGAGGGTATTGCATAGCATTTCATAAATGCTGTGGTAGTCCTTTGTCCAGTGTGCCAGTCACCCTATGCAAGTTGCCTACTCTGGATCCAGCAAAAGAGCCCAAGACCATCACACTCCCTGCACATTTGACACTTGGTGTCACATACTGAGGGACCATCCTTTCATTTGCCCAACAACAAAACCCTGCATTGAAATTGGGAGGTAAGCCCTTTTACTTGGTTGGGGAGAATGGCAGCAATTTAGATGGGCATTCTTCCAAAAGTGCTATACTTTTAGAGCTCTGCCTACTCCAGTTATGGGGGAGACTTGGAAAACCTGTAAGGGTCTATCCTGAAGTTTATCTGCAGGGGTAAGTTCAGGAGGTTCTGAATAAAGCCACAATATATGCACCTAAGGACTGGGGGGTTGGGGGTAACATACCTTAAGAAGTACTATAATGCTGCTAGGGTAGCTCACCTATTGGCAATATACAGGTTTGTATAGGGACGATAGACCTGAGTGGGTGGAGATGGAAGGAGAGGAGTGTTCCCTGGTTTCACTTGATTCTTTGTTCTGATGCCCGAAACAACCAAAAATTGTATGCCCGTCCCTCTTGGAGATGTTGAGAGTGTGGAACAAGGTCAGAGGGCTCTGCCCTCTGACATCGGAAGGGACTGCATTGCATCTTTCTTTGTGAACTTTCAATTTCAGGCCTGGCATGGATGGGAAGGGAGGTTGGTGGTTTGAAAATGGACTCTATAGATTGGGACATTTTACGCTGGTTTTCCCAAGTTTATTATCTATAGACTAGGGGGTAGATTCAGAGCCAGGTGAGGAAAAGGGAGCACTTCTTCCAAATCATGATCCCATGCCCCCATATAGGAGGAGTTTCACACATATTTTATTTAACCTAAAATAAAACAAAGAAATACCTTCCTGGCGCCAGGGGTTTTCAAGCAACATTTCTCAAAATCTGTATGTCTCCCATCCTCTCATTTTCATTGATCCCATATGATGAAGGCCCTATAGCTCTTGCTTGAAGGCAAATTGTGCTTTTCTCTCAGATTGGAGTTGATTCAGAGCCAGGCGAAAATTTACACCCAATAGACAATGAATATCAATGCCAGTTTTCTCTCCTAAAAAGTGAGAATTATCAACTGGTTCTGAAGACTGACACTGGTGAAGGGAAGTATTGCTTTACTATAAATAAGATTGTTATAAAGCAAGTTTAGGAGCTTTCGTGAATTCTGTATTTTCAAGTGAGGTTGTATTACAAGTGCGGGGAATTTTGATTAAGGGGCTTTATATTGGCGGGCTTTAAATGTCTATTGCCTAGGTGTTATAGAGCAAAAATAAGAAGTAATAATACTTATAAAAAATAATTTAAAAGCCAAAAACAAAGCAACTGTAAGCACTAAAATTCTGTTTTTACTGCTGGGATAACTGGGATAATGGCTAGTAACATCGGAGGTCTACTTTAGTGCAAAATTTGTCATATGTATACACTTCAGGAGCAGCAGTTCCAGGGTGAATAAAGGTGAGCATATTGCAACCTTGGAAGCTTGGGTTAGAGATCTAGAGGCACAAAATGCAACATGGAGGAAGATTGACAATCTAGAAAAGGGCATTTTGCTCACTGACCAGGCATTAAGTGGGGTAGAAAGTGAGGGTGAAGTAATGGGTCAGGAGGAGGAGGTAAGTAGCTGGGTAAATGTAGATAGAGGGAGTAGAAAGGGTGCACAGAAAAGGAAGGCCATAGGGTAATGATGCAAGAGTGTGAGTCTTTATTTTAGAATGAGGGTTTGAAAGTAACCTCTAAAAAGTGAGACTTTTGTAGTAATATCTTACCTCAAATTACATACCATAATTTACTTTCGGTATTGCAGAGCTGCTGTGCTTAATCTGTTTCCGAAAAAGCCCTCTTGGTTAAAATAAAAAAAAGAGTATTTTTGCATTTAAGGTTGATATTCATATTATTTTTTTGTTTATTTTTATGAAAGAAAGACATTCCACATTATAAAGCAGGGCACAGTTTTCAAAGGATCTCTCTGCTGCCGAAAAGTGTCAAATAGTGCTTGGACAAAGATTTGTGACTGATTCTAAGCACGGATAGATTTCTGCAGATAAAGCTATACTTAGGAAGGTTTCTGCAAGACAAATTAATCGGATTAAGAGAGTTTCAGCAAAAATGCCATTACAAAGCAGCTCACAAGTATTTCAAAGTGGCACTGGAGCTCTGCAAACCTCAAAATGAAGGATCCTCCAGGGGCTTGTAGTTGTGCATAAACCTACTATTCAGCTACCCCTAATACTTCTAGTTCACTTGTCTTCAACCTGTGATATGTGTACCCCCCAGAGGGTAGGGGGATGTTTGGAGTGCACCAAAACAAGACATTATTTATTTTTGCTTTAAAAGTGCTATGAGACCTTATTTTGTTAAAATTTTTAAGTTGGGGGTTCTCTGTTGGAACTTTCTGTCTCTAGGGGGTATTTGTCAAATAAACACCACGATGTGTAATTCAGAAAAATCATTAAGTGCCAAAAACAACAAAAAGAGAAAATATAGGAACACCCATTTGTACAGTGTGATGATCGCTAAGGTGTAGAACCCCTTTCTCAAGGTAGCAATACCATGCAGTTAACTAACCACATTTTATTGCTAGTTTGTGCATTCTCCTGGCTGTCCAGTGCATGTAGTCAGCAGGGAGTACACCGTTGGTGGGTCGGGTGTTGTCCCGACCTGCAGCCAAAAGTGCAATAGTCCCAACCACTAACGTCATGATGCGGGGTGGTGCCCTAACCAGACTCCATGTGTATATGAATGAACTTAATTGAAACAGAGCAAGACAAAAGTGCAGTGTGTTGTAGGTGAATAAGTGCTATTAATTTCAAGTGAATGATGCAATTCCATGCGTAGCTCAGGCTCTTGTGTCTATCTATGTGTCACATACCTGAGTATACTGCCTGGTAATTGCGGAGTCATGACCACCACCAGTGGCTCTTGCTGAAGGCCTCCCCAAGGTTAGCGATAGGGAGGTAACTGCAGCCAAACAAGCTGGGGTGTCAGTAGGTATGAAGACCAGGATGTGACTGGGGACACTGGAACTTGTGAGTGCTGAAGCAGACTGGTGACACAGGAACCAGTGAGTACTGGAGACCAGGATGGGATGAGAGATACCCAAGGCTCTAGATTGTCTTTACTGCTGAAACGGCTAGTAGCAGCTATAGAAGAGCCCCGGAAGATTCACTACCGGGATTTTTCATGGCCAGCAGGTAGAGGTTCACTGTGTGAAACCCCCCAGAGTGCTCCAGTCTATGGCTGGGAATGGGAGTGCGCCTCAACTGCAGTGTTGCTGGTGAAACATCCCCAAAGACCACAAAAAAGGCCAGTTTGTCCTATTTGGGGGGGTTCACACAGTGGGGCAGTGATTGGTCCACTTTATTCTTTCAATATTTTGTTTATTAATTTTCCAAAAATAAACATATACCACATTTTCAATTTTTTAAGATTCTATTACATACAATGTTGTCCAACGATAAATCATGGAACCTTTGCTTTAAATTAACCATTGTTATATCCACATTTAATAGCTTTTTATTCTAACAACAGAACAACCTCAAATGAAAATACTTATAAATTTTACACTATATTTTCATTGCCTGATTTACAAAATCTCTTGTTCTCAATTCGGGGCAAATATGCTTTTTATTGTTGCCCCTGCGATCTCTGTCGCCAATTTAGTGGCAATGGCCAACATGGTGGAAACTTGCAACATTACTCGTAGAGGGGAGCCAACCTCTCTGAAACTTGTTGTAGGTTGTACCAGTGAGAAATGAAGAAAGAGAAGGAAAAAAAAAATACTCCTTTAGGGATAGATGCTAGATAGTCTT
Source organism: Gastrophryne carolinensis (assembly GCA_027917425.1). Lineage (NCBI taxonomy): Eukaryota > Metazoa > Chordata > Amphibia > Anura > Microhylidae > Gastrophryne > Gastrophryne carolinensis. The sequence continues at coordinate 163,505,283 of CM051236.1, forward strand.
GGTCTTTTTTGTTCTTGCTGTCTTTGCGATTAAATCATCCAGAGGCTCCAAATTTCCTCATATTCTAATTATTTATTGCACCAAATGCTCGCAAACGTTTCGTTGATCATAATCCAGTTAATCTTTCTCAAAGAAAACCTATTATTTCGACAGGGGCCATTATGGAAATTCAAGATAAACCAGATTAGTTTTTTTATGTTTTCTGATCCCCTTCGCTGGGGTTTTATTTATTTATATAGAGTGACATTGAGGATAACTTGCCCAGCCCCCGTAATCAACTCCCCCACAATTCTACAGAGTAAGTCTTCTCTATTATAGGTCAAACCAAACAAAACACACATGGGATCTGACAAAGAATGGGCACTCCACCAAGCTGGGATAAAACGTATTAAATCTGTTTTATTGTACTATATCACTAGCATAAAACCACAAATCAACATACAATCACAAGACAGATTAAAAACAAGAGAACTGTGACATCCGAGTATTATATCAAGGTCAACAGAAATAATAAAGATATTCAATATTAGTCAAAGAGTACCGTATTTTTCGCCCTATAAGACGCACATATTTTTCCCCAAAAGTGGGGGAAAAATGTCAGTGCGCCTTATCGGGCGAATGTAAAAAAAAAAAAAAAAAAAAACTCACCCGTCCCCGGCGCTCCCGCGTTGTCTGCCACACTGCGAGAGGCCAGAAGAGCGGCGGGGGCTCTGTCCCAGCCCCGCCGCTGCGATCGCTGTCTTTTCAAGCAGCGATGACAGCGGCGGGGCCAGAGACAGAGCCCCTGCCGCTCCTCCATCTGCTGCCAGGCTCAGAGCACATGCGAGCACGAAGGTCCCGGCAGTGGGTGGGCGTGGCCTGCACCGGCGCAGGCCACGTCCACCCGCTGCCCGGACCTTCGTGCTTGCATGTGCCCAGAACAACAGCAGATGGAGGAGCGGCAGGGGCTCTGTCTCTGGCCCCGCCGCTGTCATCGCTGCCTGAAAAGACAGCGATCGCAGCGGCGGGGCCGGGACAGAGCCAGCTCGTGAATGGGGTGGGCGTGGCCTGCGTCGACGCTGCGGCGCAGGCCACGCCCACCCCATTCACGGAGCCAGCCGCTCAGCGCAGCGGTGTCAGCGGACAGGTGAGTTTAACTTTTTTTTTTTTTTAATATGGCGCCTGCCTATACTAATGGAGGGAGGGGGTGGGAATGGGGGGAGAGGGGCCACACTGCCTATGGGAATGGGGGGATGGGGATGCCACACAGCCTTTGGGAATGGGGGGAGGGGTATGCCACACAGCCTATGGGAATGGGGGGAGGGGGATGCCACACAGCCTATGGGAATGGGGAGAGGGGGATGCCACACAGCCTATGGGAATGGGGGAGGGGGTGGCCACACAGCCTATAATAATGGGGGAGGGGGATGCCACACAGCCCATGCTAATGGGGAGAGGGGGATGCCACACAGCCTATGGGAATGTGGGGAGAGGGATGCCACGCAGCCTATACTAATGGGGGGAGAGGGGGATGCCACACAGCCAATGGGTATATCGGGAATGGGAGGGGGGATGCCACACTGGATATACGGGGAATGGGATGGGGGCATGCTACACTGTCTATGGAATAGGGGCATCCCACACTGCCTATGGGAATTGGATAGGGGAATGCCACACTGTCTGTAATGGTGCGTTTTTGGTTTAAAATTTTTTTTTTTCTTCCCCCAAATCCTAGGTGCGTCTTATGGGCAGGTGCGTCTTATAGGGCGAAAAATATGGTATATATAAATAAATATGTATCTTTAAAAATCAATATAAGTCATAGATTGGTGGAGGAAGAATTTCTAGGTAGGCCTCAATGCACCAGAGCAAAACCCCAGAGAGATTTCTATCCTTTTATTGAATAGGAAGGATATTCAATAAAAGAGTCCAGAATTTACCCCTAGTATTGGATAGTGATATAACCCCTATAAATACAAAGTGCTAAGTGCTACAATAAATAATAAGAAATTACCTGAGTGTGTAAATAATTAATTAATAAGTAACAATAATAAATAGCAAACATATCTTGAAACCTAATAATAAAAGTGCTAGGATATATATAATCCAAACAATTTACATGTAACTTGAAATAATTAATTATTTGGTAACAATAATAAATAACAGATATATCCTGAGTCCTAATAATAACGTGCTAGAATGTGTGTAATCCAAACCACTTACATATAACTTGAAACCACAATAAATGCTGATATCTAAAAACCATTCCCAGACTATCTCCAGGAATAAAGTGCTAAGTGTAAATGTGCCAACAATTAGAAATAAATAGATAGATAAATAAATGTATGACAAATCCAAAATCATTCAATAATACAATCCATAAATAACTATATGAAACCAATGCAAGTGATCAAACAATCAAACGAGTGAGAAAAGTAAAAAAACAAAGGATATCAATAGGGACACTGAGGAGAAAGGACTAACTAAAATCCAATTATAAAGGGATAATAAAGGAGACCAGCCATAACAAAGGATTAAGGTATATCTACCGCCAAAAAATGAACTCCCGGATGTCATGCTGCTGCCCCCGCGCGCTCCGCTGTGCGCCCACGGCTTCTAACAGTCTTCTCTATATCATTATCCTACACCACCATATATTGAAGCGTTACTCTAGGGGAGCTTAGCTAAAAAGTGCAAATCACACTGGGCTTACCAAGGTGTTTCATCCTCAAATATTGAAATCTTTATCTCTATACCCACATTTGTGTTTATACATAGTGGAGAATGGAAGATGGAGAATGGAGATGCCCTATAAAGCTCTTGTGTAGGGAGGTTGCAGTCACCTCCAAAAAGCTTTGTACGCAGCATTTTTGCCACTGCGGCCGAGATAGTGATTCCACATCATTGAGGGGAATCGCTATCACAAGCGCTGAACAGCTGCGTTTGCAGGGCGCTTACATTGCGAGCGTGCTTGCTCGGTGTGAACAGCCCTTTCTGATCTAGCAGAGAAAGCAGCCTCTTGCTAAACCATGCATCTTTCATTGTATGTTTAGCAGAAATGGGTGGATTAATAGCATGGCACATCATGGTTATCCTAAAAATCCAAATAGCAGATGCTCAGTCTTTTTATATAAAAGCAGCATGAGGGTGCACACGGGTGGAGCAGTAGCAACAAAAGGGGTTCCATAGAACTGAGCTAAGCTAAGCCAAAAAGTATTATGGGGCTCATTAACTAAAACAAACTCTATTAAAATGGCTGGAGAGAGTTTAAATATCTGGGCATATGCACTGCCGCACACAATCAGCGGCGTCCTACTAACCACTACAAGAACTTTACTCAAAAAAACATATATCACAACTGGTTAAATGTAGGCCTGGCATATATGCTAGAAACAAAAATGGCTGAGCAAGCATCAATTTATTGCACCAATCTCAGCACACACATGGGACATATTCTTACAGCTAAAAACTAACATACAGTGCTTTAAAATCACGGGGGCCCACCGTGCACATGACATACACTACCACGCACTCATACAGCACACCCCGCTAGCAGCGCTGCTATATTCCGCCTAAAAAACAGCATGACACACTACCCAATGCTTGTAAAAATGCAAGCTAAGTTGTCCAAATGAGACAGTGGCATGCCTCCTCACAAACGGTGTTGACTCCATAAATGTATGCGGCTGAAGTTTCAATAGACATATATTGGTGCCACCATATGATGATTCTCTTGATCTGCCAGAAATCCCAGAGGCCAATGGCAGCTCCGGACGAAGCTCCGGTGGGCGGAGCGAAACGCGCGTCGGCGGACGGCCGGCCCCCTCCACTTGCTAGCCACCCCGCTCTCAGCCCTGCTCCAGCCTTAAGCTCCTCCACCTCAGAGTGTTGCGCAACACCGATACCACGGCGGCAGCGTTTGGAGATGGACAATTGCATGCCACAGCTAAGTACCTGCCTCTGAGAGGTGCTCTTATATATTGACTGTATTGCTAAATCTGAGCCCAGACAAATAACGTGCAGTGCCATGCTGGCATATGACAGAGCGCTGATGCAAGGTATTTAGTATACTGCCAATTCGTGCGCTAGCTGCCATTGGCCTCTGGGATTTCTGGCAGATCAAGAGAATCATCATATGGTGGCACCAATATATGTCTATTGAAATTTCAGCCGCATACATTTATGGAGTCAACACCGTTTGTGAGGAGGCATGCCACTGTCTCATTTGGACAACTTAGCTTGCATTTTTACAAGCATTGGGTAGTGTGTCACGCTGTTTTTTAGGCGTATCTAGCAGCGCTGCTAGCGAGGTGTGCTGTATGAGTGCGTGGTAGTGTGTGTCATGTGCACGGTGGGCCCCCGTGATTTTAAAGCACTGTATGTTAGTTTTTAGCTGTAAGAATATGTCCCATGTGTGTGCTGAGATTGGTGCAATAAATTGATGTTTGCTCAGCCATTTTTGTTTCTAGCATATATGCCAGGCCTACATTTAACCAGTTGTGATATATGTTTTTTTGAGTAAGGCTCATTAACTAACAGATTAGTGCATGTTCGCCAGGCAATCGCAGTGTTTTCGAGAGACTGATGCATTTACTGAGCAGAATGTGGCATTTTCACCAGGCTATATCAGTGTCTGCTGTATTTACACTCTAGTCGCGTGTAGCATGGTGAATGCAGGCAAACACATTTTCAGTTCCCCAGCTTTTAGCAGCAAACCCCGAAGGGATCAATGTTATTTTCAGCAAGATTGTGTCTTTAGGTAATTTTTTCATCTCTCATCACAGGGCATATACGTTCGATCAATAACTAGTATTGGAAAAACAACTAATAAAACCACTTTCACATTACTTTTCAATTTTGATTCAACTTTATATAAGGCACCACACATATATTCTGAGACCCATCCCATTCTGACATATGCTGTAAAAGTGTTTTCAACAAGAATTCTTTATTTTTTTTAATCTATATCCACCGCAGCCTGATTTCCCCAAAACATTTTTCAAGTAGATACCACTCATTTTGACCAGCGAATCACAGTGAAAGCACAGCAAAATGGCAGCAAAGAGTCAGTTGTCCCCTGTGTTCACCACTATAGTTGTAGTGCATTTTGCCCCGGAATTCCCCAGTAAATCGCCCCCTATATCTAATAATTAAAATATGAGAGGATTAAGACAATATTCATTTACAAACCCACAGGACCTGTGTTTAAGCATAACCCACAACTCTCATCTTTGAAAATAGCTGTAGAAAAGAAAAGTTTATGGCAAACCTTCAGCCATTGTATTTAAGATGCCAGATCTTAAGTTAAACAGTATTTGATAAAGGCTCTGTAAATCTGTTAAGATGTGTGTATGCCACATACACATTACAGGCAGCATAATCACCCTCCCCTGGAACACTGGACAATGGTGAAGCAGCGGGTGGGCAGGGTAACTGATTGCTGCCTGCATGCACACACTTGCCACTTACAGATGTTTCCTATGTTGCTGCCGCTGTGGTTCCATGTGGTGGAAGTGATGAAGCCATGCTATATAGGAGACAGTAGGGCAAGTATGCCCTGCGTTTGTAGGGATAGGCTAAGTGTAGGTAGTAGATGATAATCCATGCATAGCCTTCCCCCACATATCACAAAAAAATCCAGTAGGGCAGACATCCATGGTATTAAGTAGTGACCTAGCCATAGCCGGCCTGGTATGCTAAATGTTAGTCCCAAGCAACTATACACTTCAGCATATAGTATTGTAGCTCACACACATTAGTGGTGTGAGGAGGAGGGTGGCTGGTGTAGGTGGGTGAGGTGGTATAAGCATGGCAAGGGTCCTCAATTACTTACAGTTCACCCGCCCCAAGTCCGAGAAAGAAATTCCACTTCTTTAATCCTCCTTTGATTTAGGTTACAACTTGCAGCAGTAATACAATTCTAAGGACAACATATAGATGATTTTTTACATTTGTTGTACAATACTTTCAGCGGGCAGCTGGTCTTCCTTTGTGCAGGTGCTCAGGTAAAGGGTCCAGCCAAGGCCAACTAAGCTGCCACTAATCTTCAATTCCTTTCTCTGGTTCTCTCTGCTGGAAGGTCTAAGAATCCAGTCATACTTCTCCTTAGCTAAAGACACTGTCTGATATCATGACTGAAGGGCCTACTCGACAATGTAACAATCATATCAGATGCCGCACTTGTTGGAAGCACTCTTGGCATGCTTTCTTTTAAACCTTGGCTGTTTCTTGTTTACTGCAAAATGATGGTGACACATCATCTATATTTACAACATTAAACATATGACCTAAGTCTTACTCTACTCTATTTAACATTCTAAATCTTGCCCTACATTGCCCCCTTTCAGCATGTAAAATATGTAATTATCGGTACTGTAAAATCTTTGTTGTCCTTATGGTGGAGTTTTTACGTAAACACAATTTTTTTTTGGGGGGGGAGTTCTGTCTCTAGAGACATGGGTCTTCTATGGGGAGCCATTTTTTCCCTCTTTTGCCAGCCAATATATGGGTTGGTGGGTGGCCTGGTTTTGGTTGGGTTTAGCATCTTTAAGGGTGGGAATCCTTACCGATTCCATATTGTGTCTTTTGGCAGATATATAGACAAGCTATTGCTACAGCTACAGTGAAAGAGGTTCAGGATTTCTTGGTATACGTCACTGGTGAAAGAAAGAGATTTATTTTTTGGATTTTGCTTTAGGAATTGACAGTACCAATAATTACATATTTTACATGCGGAGAACCGCCACCTGCCGATACTGTGAAATCAATCCCATATGGGGATTCTAGGTGCAAAAAGAAATTGCATTTTGAATTTTGTGCAGGAAATCAACTGTGTTGATGACTGACTCAAAGGGGGTAACCTCAACATTTGATAGGGGGAGCAAAAAATAAGGGCAGAACCCATTATTTTAGTAACAACATATTCAGAAGAATTTCACAAAATTAAGAGGATAGTTGAAAAACATCCAGATTCTATATACTGACCCCCTGCCTCCAAGAAATGTTAGTGAATGGCCACAGGATAGTATCAATTCTGGCCAGAAATGTGCAAGTGTTTTTACTAAAAATAAAAACTAAAGAAGAAACTGTGTTAACCACAACAGGTTCCCAGAAGTGTTCAGTCTCAATATTTGCTTTATACCCATATGTTTCCTCAGCTTCAAATCAATTTCTAAAGACCATGAGTTTCAAATTAAGCAGTTTGTGAACTGTAAAACTTCGTATGTGATATACCTTATGACCTGCTTAGATTGTCAACCCCCTAATACGTGGTTTTGACCACACACCCTCTTAAAAAGAGAATAGTGGAACATATTTATGATACATCTTCTTCTAAAAATAGAATATTTCGAGAATGACACTACACCTAAATATTCTTAAAAAGTGTACCTAAATATGCATAGTAGATCTTCTATATATGAAATAACTTTTTGTTTCAGTTTTAAAGATGGCATGTTAATAATTTTGTTTTGCAAAAAAAAAAGTCTGTTTTTTGTCTACACTATATATGGCTTGTGGCAAAAAGTGCAATGCCGAGTACAGATACAAAGAGTAATGGCCCATTTCCACGAACAGATAAATTGACTGTTCAACCATGCCTGCCGTATGTGATCCAACAGCTTGTGATCAGACGCATGAGATTTGTAGTTTAATTGTTCGTTAGAGGGATTTCTAGTGCTGTACATCCTATTTGTGGACATTTTTTGTTTCCACATGCAGACAGTCAAAAATGAATGAGAAATGTTAAAACGATGCGATGCATGACCAGCGAACGTTTCCATGGATCGATAATTGGCCAAATTCGATCACTTTAGCAATTTCGAAAATCATTCTGTAAAAATCCAGCATATATCTTTCCTAAAACAATGCATAGACTTGTAATGCTATTCTGAAAAAATGGAATGGAAGATCAATTGGCCTGTAAACACTAAAAGATCATAAAGATCATATAGTAGATTTTGAACGTTTTAAACTCAATGGTATGACCCCAGGGTGTTTATTTTGAACTTGACCTTGACATTGGCAGTGACCCTTTTGAACCTCCTTGTATTTTGACAGCAAGGTAATCAGTTTAGATTACATAGACTAAAGCCGTTTGAAAAAGTCAATTGAAACATAATTTTTTTTAACAGTCTCTGTTGAAAACACTCCCCTTCTTTTTATACAAGGATTTTGCTCTTTTAAATAATGGAACAAAAGTGCAATTGTTTTAAGGCCTTGCCAAAAATAATAAATTAGTTTAACTAAGCAATTATATTTATTTTGCGCCATTTAATATACAATTATTTTATTTATTTTAGTTAATCAGATTAGAGCATTTGAAGACGTTGTCCAGGCTGGGCTGAAAAGAAAGAAATACTTACCTATATGGCTTTATATAATGCTCAATGTTAATGCCAAGATCACATACCCCGGTGTCTATACCTGTCCTCATTTTTGTACAGAGAGGGTTTGCCAAGTGCCATTATTTAGCAGGGGCTGCTCACTGTCTCCCCATTTGTTTTTGATTGGAAGAGTCAGGCCAAGGAATTCCGCAGAACCCAATCTCTGCATTGGCTGACTATTACTCACACAATTGCTGGAAAAGCTGCATGGGGTAAAGAAGCCCTATTCATACCACAAAATACTGGAAGTTTATACAAAAAAACAAATACAGGTATGTACATATATATTTGGACAGAGACAACATTTTTCTAATTTTGGTTCTGTAAATTTCCACAATGAATTTGGAACAAACAGTTCAGATGATGTTCAAACTTGGGTTGAACAAAAAGATTGCTTAAAATGCTAGGAACTAAAGCATTTTTTAAAATAAATATAAACTAAATAAATAAACACATTATAGAGTTGTAAATAAAATGTTAATACTTGGTTGACAGCCCTTTGCTGGCAGTGATTGCCACTGTCTTGAAATCATGGATATTACCAGACGCTGTGTTTCCTCCTTTTTAGTGCTCTGCCAGGCCTTTACTGCAGTGGTTTTCAGTTGCTGTTTGTTTGTTGGCCTTTCTGTCTGAGTTTAGTCTTTAACAAATGAAATACGTTTCAATTCAACTGGGTTGAGATCAGGTGACTGACTTGGCCATTCAAAAATATTCCACTTTGCTTTAATCACCTCTAGGGTAGCTTTGGCTTTTTGGGTCATTGTCTATCTGTATTATGAAATACTGACCAATCAGTTTGGCTGCATTTAGCTGGATTTGGGCACACAGTATGTCTCTGAATACCTCAATATTCATCTGGCTGCTTCTGTTCTGTGTCACATCATCAATAAACACCAGTGACCCAGTGCCACTGGCAGCCATGTATGCCCAAGCCATCACACTACCTGTGCTGTGTTCTATGCTTTGGATCATGAGCTGTACCACGCCTTTGCCATTTTCTCTTCCCATCATTCTGGTAGATATTGATCTTGGTTTTCATTGGTCCAAAGAATGTTCTTCCAGAACTGTGTTGGCTTATTTAGAAGTTTTTGTTTAGCAAAGTCCAATCTAGCCTTTTTATACTTTCAGACTTATGAGTGGCTCACACCATGCCGTGAACCCTCTGTATTTACGGAGCTAACTATAACTAATTATCTTCCATGCAGTATGTATCTTTATAGGATGACTTTTTTTTTAATTAACAATTGAATTATTAAAGCAGCCCTTAATTCTGTATTCCAGCTCTGAAGATATGTGCATTTCCTTCTCTGCACCAGGGAGACCCAATTGGTTGCCAGTGCACAGAAGGGGGCACATGGGCTGCTATTATCCAGTCTCCAGTTTACCTATTTATCATTACACACACTGACCCAGTGCAATTCCCCAGAGGAAGCCTGTTTGTGGACTAATCCACTTTAATAAAGATACTTATTTTGCTACCATGTCCAAACAAGCAAGTGTATTAAGTCCCTTGGAAACTATTTTTATGGATGCACATCCACATAAATACCCCCAGATATAAAATTGGATCTGAAACTTATCACTTCACATTCCTGGTCCTGTGTGTCTGACAGCCATGCTTACTAAGCATGTGCCCACCCGCAAACAAACAGGTTAATCAGTTGTGTGAGCAAGGTACCCTTGAGGCTGGAGCAATGCAGGATGGGCACTTTAAAATCTTTGCCAATGTTATATGCATTGAGGATTATCATCTAAAATAATATAATGAGTGGCTGTCCCTCAAGCACATGGAAAGAAGGAATACAGAAGGGCTTGGGAATCTGAATCTGTGACGCGTGGAATTCCGATCTCAGCCTTTCGTTTATGCTGTACTTGGTTATGCAATAACAAACAAAGTAACAAACATAGAAAGGAATGTTGCAGTCTTCACAGGAAGCTGCCTGCCTGTGGCTTGTCATTATTTTTTTTAACCCACATTTGGGCAAATAAAAACTAGAGAACATTATAAAAATGTGGCCATTCAGCAAAAAAATGGTTACATTACATGTAAACAATTGGCTTTGATACTAAGCTTTATCTAGACTGGAAGCGAACAATTAAAGCCAATTGTTTACATGTAATGTAACTAATCCATTTTTTGCTGCCTTCTATTCAATGCCAGGCCATCATTGGCAGTTCTGTACAGCATACAATGGTTTTAAAGAGACACTAAAGTCTTAGTTTTGTGCCCTGGCCCCTGGTGCTTAGTCACTGCTGGGTGTTAAAATAAAAAAATGAGGGTGTCTTCTCCATATAGTTTAATATGCAGGCTTCCAATCTGATCCTTTCACAATTTCCACAGGAACACAGCAGAGTTGCCCCTTCTCCCCAATTATTTTTGTGTTGGCAATGAATCCTTTGTTACTACTTATCAGGCAAAATCAAGCTATTAAACTGGACCAACACCCTTACAAGAACCAGTGCTCATATGCATCCCCCCAGGGCAATTCAGATTGCTTCACATAAACAATATTTTACCTTTTTCAGTTGTGGGTGATTTTACATTTTGGGCTGCAGGCCCCCTGCAAAGAGGAAGTGCTGACGGGTCTCCTGCTACTGTGCATTGTGGGTTATGTCTGTTAATTCCAAGCTGCAGCACAGCTGGGAAAGGAAGTCCCAGGGGTGCTTCAAGAATGGCTTCTGCCAGGAGAAAATCAGTAAGGCGACGTTTCAGCTTTGAGTGAATGCAGGAGCAAATATAAGTGCTGACAACAATACATCATGCATGCAGATGGGGAAAGGCGGTTTTGGGGAGTTTCTTTTTTCAAATGTTGTTCTGTTTTTTATGGGGTTGGAATTTGCATGCTCTCTTCATAAAATAAGCTTATTCACAGAAGACACCCTCCTATCTATGTCTCATCCACATTTAATTTTGCCCTCTCTATTCAAAGTGCTCAATAGCCTTTTGAAAATATCTGGGCTCAGAGTAAACAATGAAAAGTCAATAGCACTCAATATTAACCGAAAAACTTGCAATGTTTCAGAATCAAAGTAACAGCTTCTTATGACTTCCTATTTGCAGAAAACTATGTGCCCTTACTTAGAACCCTAGGGAACCTTTTAGAGTCATGGAATTCACATGACATCTCCTGGATTGGCTGAATAGATCAAAATACCCTTACTCCCCAAACTTCTCTATAATTTCAGAACCTTACCAGTTCATATTCCCAGACATTATATGAGTGGATATCAAAGAAGGGTGTTTACATATGTTTGGTCTAATACCATAGCTAAATCAGTCACAGAGGTAGTGGTGCCTGACACTCATGTGCTACTACATGATTCTACTGCTTGCCACCAATACATCACATAAAATCTCAAGAAAATCCATTGATCTACTTATGGATGATGGATTTAACAGTGCTCTGTCAGATGTCCGAAGCTTGTGCCAATTCTTGGTATAACCTAACCCTGCAATGCACTTAATACAATTTATTTAAGCTGGGCATGAAAGGGGTGTGAAAAACTTTTTCAGAGCACTGTGTTTGCAGAGACATCACTAAAAAGAGAACGGACCAGTACAGCATGGAACAACTCTGAAACTGCGGGGGAGAAAAGGTTACATTTACAGTTAATACAGTTGGAAAAAAATGTGGGCACTTCACACATGAATATATAAAAATATATACATTTTATTTACATCAAATCCATATATACAGGTCCTTCTCCAAAAATTTGCATATAGTGCTAGTTCATTATTTTCCATAATGAAATGATAAAAATTAAACTTTCATATATTTGAGATTCATTGCACACCAACTGAAATATTTCAGGTCTTTTTTTGATTTAATACTGATGATTTTGCCATACAGCTCATGAAAACCCCAAAATCCTATCTCAAAAAATTAGCACATCATGAAAAGGTTCTCTAAACGAGCTATTACCCTAATCATCTGAATCAACTAATTAACTCTAAACACCTGCAAAAGATTCCTGAGGCTTTTAAAAAAGCCCAGCCAAGTTCATTACTCAAACCGCCATCATGGGTAAGACTGCCGACCTGACTGCTGTCCAGAAGGCCATCACTGACACCCTCATGCAAGAGGGTAAGACCCAGAAAGAAATTTCTGAACAAATAGGCTGTTCCCAGAGGGCTGTATCAAGGAACCTCAATGGGAAGTCTGTGGGAAGGAAAAAATGTGACAGAAAACGCTGCACAACGAGAAGAGGTGACCGGACCCTGAGGAAGATTGTGGAGAAGGACCGATTCCAGACCTTGCGGAAGCAGTGGACTGAGTCTGGATTAGAAACATCCAGAGCCACCGTGCACAGGCGTGTGCAGGAAATGGGCTACAGGTGCCGCATTCCCCAGGTCAAGCCACTTTTGAACCAGAAACAGCGGCAGAAGCGCCTGAGGCTACAGAGAAGCAGCACTGGACTGTTGCTCAGTGGTCCCAAGTACTTTTTTCTGATGAAAGCAAATTTTGCATGTCATTCGGAAATCTGGAGGAAGACTGGGGAGAAGGAAATGCCAAAATGCCTGAAGTCCAGTGTCAAGTACCCACAGTCAGCGATGGTCTGGGGTGCCATGTCAGCTGCTGGTGTTGGTCGACTGTGTTTTATAAAGGGCAGGGTCAATGCAGCTAGCTATCAGGAGATTTTGGAGCACTTCATGCTTCCATTGGCTGAAAAGCTTTATGGAGATGAAGTTTGCATTTTTCAGCACGACCTGGCACCTGCTCACAGTGCCAAAACCACTGGTGAATGGTTTACTGACCATGGTATTACTGTGCTCAATTGGCCTGCCAACTCTCCTGACCTGAACCCCATAGAGAATCTGTGGAATATTGTGAAGAGAAAGTTGAGAGACGCAAGACCCAACACTCTGGATGAGCTTAAGGCCGCTATCGAAGCATCATGGGCCTACATAACCTCAGCAGTGCCACAGGCTGATTGCCTCCATGCCACGCCACATTGAAGCAGTGAATAACTGAACATAATTATTTGAAGGTTGACTTTTTTTTAATTAAAAACACTTTTCTTTTGTTGGTCGGATGAAATATGCTAATTTTTCTAGATAGGATTTTGGGGTTTTCATGAGCTGTATGGCAAAATTATCAGTATTAAATAAAAAAAAGACCTGAAAAATTTCAGTTGGTGTGCAATGAATCTCAAATATATGAAAGTTTAATTTTTAGCATTTCATTATGGAAAATAATGAACTTTAGCACTATATGCTAATTTTTTGAGAAGGACCTGTATATATACACAACCCTATAACATACCTAGACAACAACAAAATGCTGACTGCTGGTAAATGGTAATACATTCTAGTTATGTAATACATTCTAGTAATTCTAGTCATTCAGTTATCTGTTGCAAAAAAACCCTGAACAGTAGCAACTATCAGAAAAATCCCCCATAATAATAATCAATAAACTCACAAAAATAAAATTCATGTGCATAAAGTGCCAGTGCCTACCAAAAGGTAGATGAAACTATTCCACAAGATCACATCGTAATCCATAGTAAAGTGCAGATGCCAACTGTTAGGGAACCGCGGGTCACGTGATCCAACTATAAACCAGGGACCTCCGGACACACAGACAGCATTCCCAAAAACCCTTGTCCGAGCCCTCCTATCAGGAATGCCAGGCCCAAAGCCTACGGACACACAGATTCTTGGCTAAGGCAAAAAGATTGCTCAAGTTAAATATAAGTTTTAATGCTATAAGCACACTAGGCAGTGATAACAAACATTTGGCTATGATGGAATATGAAATAATACAAATGCTTTTCTGAGAAGTGGGTTACAGGTTACAGTGAGTTACACAGAGAGACAATGGTCAGTTACCTTAGTATGCAGTTGCAGAGTAGTGGTGATGAGAGCTCCCACAAGAGGTAAGTGGCAAGCTTGTGGATGGACACCTCCGGCAAGCAGGAACCATGACCTCTCCAGGAGTGACAAAAGCCTGGCCCGGGGTTACCCCCTTTTTTGCTGCGAGACCCTTTCACTCCCCTCCCTTCTGTGGGACGGATTTTCACCTCCCACTGTTCTGGAGCTTGTTTTAGCCCCTAAACCCTTTAGGGGTTATAACTTTCGTATGGCTTTGGATACAGCACCAAAATATTGGGCTAGATGCCGGGCATCTGATGAGTCCAAAAATGGGGTCCCTAAATGGGTCAGAACCTTAGATCTCTATTATTCTAGTTTTTCTTATGTCGCAGAGCCCGAAGTAACCTATCTCCGTGTGCGGTTTTGGGAGACGGTTCTGGTTCTGTACCTGGCTTGGTGCTGGGACACATAGTGGCGCAGCTATGGTCTGATTCGTGTCTGCAGCTTGTCTTGCCTGTGGCTCTCATCTTTGATGTGACGAATTTACAGCCAGGGGTCCTACCACCTCCAGACCCACTGGAGCCTTCTCAGGCTGGAGGTGTGAGAAAATCAGCAGGGAGTCTGTGATCTGCCCTGCTTAACCCAGAAAGGCTAATTCCCCTTCCTGGGGAGATAGGGACCTGTGCATTTATGACTAGGAAGCCTTAACAGGGGGAAATAAAGGGGAACTCCGGACTTGTATCTGTGAGAAAATGAAATGTAATATTTGCCCTATTCCTCACACCAACCTTAAAAAATACAATGACTATCAATGCCACTAAAATAATTAATACATTAATACATATCCAATATAGCCATGCAAAAATAGCCCTATTCTGGAAAATGCTTAATATTAAACACAAGATATCTGTATACACAAGAACTAACATACCCAATAAGGAATAATTAATAAACTGTGAGTAAAGAAATTTATTTTTGTTTTTAGTGTTTTTTTTATTTTTTTTGAATTATTGATTGGGGATTTTTCTGATAGTTGTTACTGTCCAGGTATTTTGGCAACAGATATGATATTTAGAATGTATTACCATTTACCAGCATTTTGGTTTTAACAGTTGTCTAGGTATGTTATAGGGTTGTGTATAATTATGGATTTGATGTAAATAAAATGTATATATTTTTATATACTCGTGTGTAGTGCCCACATTTTGTAGAAACGAATGTGTTTTTTGTTCATAGCTGTGACTTTGGTTTCTGCAGGAGCACACCCATTCTATAATATTCTTCTTGTTTTGTTGTACCAAACAGTTGAAAAAAATGTCAAGACATGTCAATGTCAAGTTCAGGGGCGGGGATTGAGAAAAATTATTTTTTTTATGGTGAGTAATGTTATTTTTTCCCATGTGGCTGAAAAGTCTCTTTAATAAAGATTAGTTACCGATATTAGGTCCCCTTGAGACTAGCCAGGGCTTAGCAGAGAGCCAGCTCTTAATGGGATTTTTCATGCAAAAGGTTAAAAAAATCAGTTTACTTTGCCAAGAGTTCCTCCAGTTCTGTGCCTCCTTTCAGCTTGGCACCGTGAATTAGGAAATGTACTTCCTTATCTGCCCCTCCAGCCCCACCTTGCCAATGTGGGCCATCAATACTAGCTTGAGAAGGTAGTCCAGACCACACACCCCTCTGTATACATGGCTTGAATGGTGCTCTCAGAGCCATTCAATTATTACTACAAACACAGCCAGGGTAAGGAGACTGTCTGTGTCTAAAACACAATATTGGGCTCTTTAAGACCCCAACCATTATTCAGATTAATATGCTCCATTACTGCTTCGAAGGCCATGCTCTCAATATCTCAAAATTCCTCAATTTAATTGTAGTGGTCATCCTAAGTCATCCTGCAGCGTGACCGACCACATGGAGAGATTATGTTAAAAGCTCCACCCTTTCCTCTACTCCTCAGTTCTGGGAAATCATTGGACAGAGAGGTGCCTGATTGTGTTAGACTTTGGCCAGTTTGTTACTTTAGCTTTTTATTTTACAGCCTCCAGAGGACTGGAGTAGCCTGCTGTCCCAGACAAAATACCAGAGGAGTCCCTGCTGAGGTCTGGATGCAGCCGGGGCTATTTCCCTCATAGTCTTTAAAGCAGTAGTTGTGCAATATACCTTTAAAATCCCAGCAACTGAGTAAGTTGTGGGTATGCTGCCTTTTACATTTACTTTGGGTATTCTGTTATTATTACTATTGATACTATTATTCTTTCATTTCACATGTTGTTAACTGTCCCCTACAAAAATTAGAATTTGGAGGCGGGGCGGTGACGCCATACCCGAAGTCATTTCTGGTTTTGGCAGTGAAGCCGGAAACTGGGAACAAGAGGCAACGTGCCTACTCTCCCAGCGTGAGACGCAGGAAAGGTGGGAAATAGTGGGGCATTGGCAGCAACACTAGCCCGGGACCCAGGACAGCCTGTGGGACGACAGCTGCAGCGGCAGTGGCAGCAACATTGCTCCGCATTCCAGCGTTAGTGCAGGTAACTTATTATTGTTCCTGGTTATTGTGTTTTTATTGTAGAGAGACACTCATTGTAGATCTGAAACAGAAAAGCATGCTAAGGCTTCTAAATAGACCAAACGTTGTAAAACTTGTAATGTAGCACTTCCAGACACTTGGCAGTTGACTCTGAGCTTGGGCTGTGACAAGGCTAGAAAAGAGGCAGATTCAGTGGCATTATTGAGGGAAATCATTAATATGAAGTTTCTATGTGGGATGCCCAAAAAGATTTTGTCACTCAGTCTCAATGGTCTCTTGCTTCTGCACCCATTTCCACCCCAGTTACGGAAGTTCAGCCTGAAAGACAGGGATTAACTTTAATTAGTTCAATCCCTAGTGCCTTGTCCTCCGCTCTAATACCAATTGATATAACTTCGGAGGCAGGGGACATAGTGAAGGATCAGGACTCCCCCTCAGGATTCTATGGATGAGGGAGCCCAGGAAGAAGGGGAGCAGGAAAGTTCCCATATATTCTCAGATGAGCTTAACTTATTATTGCAGGATATATATGATACCTGGGTTATTCAGCAGGAAGAAAACCACCTTACATTGCAAGATGAAATGTACAAGGAGCTCCTAGTCAAACAATTGGAAAAAACTTTCCCACTTCATTCAGTCCTAAAGGGAGATGGTTAAGACTGAATGGACATGCCAGAAAGGAAATAGTTCTTACCTAAGTCCTTAAAAAGAATGATCCAGTTATGGAACATTGGAGTAAGAATCCTAAATTGGATGCCCCCTTAGAACAAATGTCTAGATCATCAGACTTAAGTTTTGAGAACATTGGAGCCTTGTGCAGTCC
This sequence comes from Gastrophryne carolinensis, assembly GCA_027917425.1. Lineage (NCBI taxonomy): Eukaryota > Metazoa > Chordata > Amphibia > Anura > Microhylidae > Gastrophryne > Gastrophryne carolinensis. The sequence goes on from CM051236.1 coordinate 163,522,811, forward strand.
AATGGACAGCAGGGGTGATCATTTACTAAGAATAGCCTTGGACGCAGTCCTTTTTATGTTCAGGCCAGCGGTGGCCTCTGGGTGGATACCCTTAAGTCACACATGAACAACAAAGTCCCTTCTCAGGATCTGGTAGCTACTTTACCAACCCTGATTAGAGCCATTACCTTTTTGACTAATGCTTAACAGAATTAATCAGGGCCTCAGAAAGAGCGTCTGCCTTGATTGCTTGTGCTCATAAAGCACATTGGTTAAAGACTTGGTCAGGTGACAGTATCTCCAAAACAAAACACGTGGTTTCCCCCTCCTTGGTGGTCTTTTGTTTGGGGAAGACTTGGATGTTATCCTGTCCAGATCTAATGAAACAGGGAAAAAGTTCCAGACTAGAAAACAGAGTTTTAATCCACATTCTAAGAAACAAAGGGAGGCCAGTTCCAACTCTGACCCAGGTCAGACAAGCGGATTCCAAAAAACATTGAACTCAGGCTAGGCCCCAAAGAAAGTATTCGTTAACTTGCAAACCTTCAGAGGGGCCTAAGCCGCAACCCTGACAAAGAATTTCCAATGGGGGGAGGCTCTCCTGGCACATACCCGCCTGGAGAGAAATTACCCAAAATCAATTTGTACTCCAAACACTAAAAAGTGGTATCAATTAGAATTTGCATCTCTCTTCCATTCATCCTTTTTGGTGACCAGGTTACGAAGGGACCCAAACAAAAGAGAAGCATTTTCCCTAGTTCTTCAGGAGCTTCTAGAGAAACATGTAATATAATCAGTCCCTCCAACCTCTGTGGAAGAGGGATTTTACTCTCACGTTTTTCTGGTCCAGAAACCGTCAGAAAAGCACCGAATGATTTTGAATCTGAAAAGATTGTACAAATTCATACGATACAAAAGATTCGGAATGGAATCAATTTATTGGTTGAGAAATGTTTTGATAGAGGAAGCCCTGATGGTAGACCTAGACTTACAGGATGCCCTATTCTGGCAGCACACCGCATATATCTGTGGTTTGCGGTACAGCTGGATCAGAAAGTCCTATACTTTCAGGACAGAGCACTCTCTTTTGGCCTATCCTCATCTCCAAGGATTTTTACCAAGATCCTGGCAGAACCCATGGCCTATCTCAGACAACAGGGAATCATTGTGGTACCCCATCTGGACGATCTACTTCTGTTGAAAAAATCACAGGTCGGGTTGTTAGCAGACCTAGAAAGGATGCTGGCGATACTAAAGAATCTGGAATGGGTAATAAACCTGGAAAAGTCCAGTCCAATGCCCAGTCAACAATTCAAGTTTCTGGGGTTCAACATAGACAGCACCCAGAAGAAATGATTTCTTCCACAGGAAAAAAGAGACAAAATTGCTGCAGAGGAAATAGCTTTAGCAAAGAGTCTCCGGGTCTCTCTAAGGGTTGCAATGAGTGTACTGCGGTTTATGACCTCAGCAATTTCTACAGTACCCTGGGCTCAATTGCATGCAATGCAGAGATTCCTGTTAGAAAGAGAGGACAAAAAAACAGACCTCATTAGATCAACTGGTCCCGTTGAACCAAATAGTGCTGAACGATCTGGAATGGTGGATAGATCCAGAGAACCTGGGAAAAGGGAAAAAGTAGTGACAGACCAACCCAGTTATAGTCACATATAGTAACAGATGCAAGCAACTGGGGGTGGGGGGCCCACTTAGGAAGCCACCAAGTGCAGGGGAAATGGCCCAAAAAGGTGGTACTCAGATTCTCAAATTTCAAAGTGCTTCTGGCAGTGAATCTCGTCCTAGATCACTTTTGACCATCAATAATGGACAGGGAAGTACAGATAAGGTCAGAACACACCACGACAGTGGCATATCTAAACCATCAAGGGGGAACCAGGTGCTTAAGATTAATGACATTAGCAAATTACATCCTACTTCCTCTCCAGCATCAAATCCGATCATTGTCAGCAGTTCATCTGAAGGGGACCCTAAATACCCTGCAGATTACCTAAGTCGAGTAAAGGTTCAGCAGACCGAGTGGTGTCTAAACCAGCGGGTGTTTCAGCTTATCACAAGTGTTTGGGGTTATCCACAGATTTGATCTATTTGCCAATGCCAGGAATGCGCAAAGTGCAAAACATTTTTTCCCTAATAGGGGAGAAGGGGGGATGGCAATAGATGCTCTGGCTCAGCCATGGATTTTTATCTTGCTTATGCCTTCCCTCCTTTCAGAATCCTGCCTCAAGTGGTCTGGAAAATAGCGCAAGAGGAGGTGACATAAATCTTCATCGCTCCATTCTGGCCAAAGAGAGCGTGGTTCCCAAAACTAATGAAGATGGCAACAAAATATCCCTGGAGACTTCTAGATATTCTGGACATCTTTCACCAGGACGTCATTCTGCATCCGAATCCATCAAGACTATGCCTGACAGCTTGGATCCTCAGAAGTCTTTATTGAGAAAAAAGGGTTGTTCGATTAGAGTGACTGAAAGGCTTCTTGCCAGCTTTAAGTTAAATACTAGGAAGATCTACGGAAAGGTATAGAAACATCTTTCTTCTTTTTGTGAAGTAAAAACGTTGAAGAAAAAAGAAAAGGCACAGTACTAGAATTCCTGCAGGAAGGTTTTGATAAGAGCTTGGCTGTGAGTACTTTAAAGACTCAGACTTCTGTAAGCAGGCAACCCCCAATCTCCACCGCCGCTTCTGCCTATAGTCAAGCCCTGTTTGCCGGGACGCCTCACCGGACACGGTTGCCCCCAGGTCTTAATAGGCGCAAAGGATGGCTGCTTACGGTGAAGGCCGATGAACCACGAGGGTATCCCATAGCCGAGGTCATTCACAGGTAGTCAATCCGGAGGGTGCCACAGAGTACAGGGATGAGACATGTGCGTAGTCAGGGGTAGCCAAAGGGTCAAGCCGGGAGGTCAGATTTCGCAGGGTATCCAGAGGGGCAGGCAGCTTCGTGGTCAGACAAAGCAGAGGTCGGTATAGGCAGCAGACAGGAATGGTCGATCAAGCTGGGTCGGAATCAGATAACAACTAACAGAATCACACCCTAATCACAGGCGACTATCACGGCCACAGAGTGCTGGGCTGACTCCATATTTATTGGGGAATCGACCAATGGCCACCCTGGGGGGGGAGTGTATGTGCTGATTGGTGCAACTTACAACACTGTGAGTGATTGGAGGCACTATCCAGGGGTTGGTCAGTCTTGGCTGCAAGGCTTCCCATCAGGTGTGGAGCACTCGCCACTCGCAGCACAGCGCCTCCTAGTGGCGAAATCTACAGACTGCGGGACGCGCACCTGCACAGCTAGAGAGGGGCGAGGGAGGCTGCCAGAGTGACGCGCCGCGCTCCCAGCAGCAGGAGTGCTGCGTCACCCTGCGGATGCTCGCCGCCGGCCCCCTGGCAGAGGTAAGTTCCTTACATTACCTCCCCCTTGAGGAGGGGCCCCAGGACCCTCCACCCTGGGTTTAAAAGGATTTTCTTTATGAAATCTTTTAATTAAACGGTCCGCATGCACATCTCTAGCTGGAACCCAACTCCTCTCTTCTGACCCATATCCCTTCCAGTCGACTAAATATTGCAAGGAATTCCGGAGGAAACGGGAATCCAGAATTCGTGCGACTTCAAACTCCTGCTCACCATCAACTAGAATAGGAGAAGGAGAGGAATCCTCCTCCACTCCCCTGGCAGGCTTAAGGAGGGAAATGTGAAAGGAATTACAAATCCTCAGAGATGGTGGAAGTTTGAGTCTTTATGTGACTTGGTTAATTTTCTGTAAAATGGGATAAGGGCCAATATATCGTGGTCCCAATTTTACAGAGAGTTGGCGTAGTGCTAAAGTTTTGGTAGAGAGCTAGACCAAATTCCCCACTTTATAGTCTGGATTCTTGGATCGGCGACGATCCACAAAGACCTTCTGCTGACTCGATGCCTGGACCAAATGCCGCTGAATCTTGGCCCATAAATCTGGCCACTGGGACAACCAATCGTCTAAAGAAGGCAAACCAGAGGATGAGCCTGAAAGTGCTGAGAACTTAAGATCCCGAGCTGAGAATAAGGCCATAGAGGAGGTGATCGGGTTTGCCCGGAGGAGAATCTGATTGAAACTGGGTTAGCTCACTCGACAGGTCAGGTTGGATGACAGCTATGACCTTGTGTCGTGGGATTATGGGAAGGATCTCCTCTACAGGGACTTTATCAACTGTGAAACTTCTGGAGAGAGCGTCAGCTTTAATATTCTTTGTTCCTGGTTTGTATGTAATGGTGAAATTAAATCGGGAGAAGAAAAGAGACCATCGGGCCTGACGGGGGGTTAACCTTTTAGCTGATTCAATGCATTCTAAATTCTTGTGATCTGTGAATACCGTAATTGGGAACTGGGCCCCCCTCAGGTCAAGCTTAGAAAAAACCTGGGCCCCAATGACCTGGTTAAAGAGTCCCTCTATTAAGGGAAGGGGGTATTTATTTTTAACTGTAATTTTATTCAGGCCCCTATAATCAACACAGGGGAGCAAGCCACCATCTTTCTTTTCCACAAAGAAAAATCCGGCACCCGCTGGTGAGGTAGACGGCCGAATAAAACCTTTCTGCAGATTCTCAGCAATGTATTCTTTCATGGCCTTATTCTCAGCTTGGGTTAAATTATAAATCTTTCCCCGAGGCGGCATAGTTCCGGGGAGAAGATCAATCGGGCAGTTAAAAGGCCTATGAGGAGGGAGTTCATCAGCGGCTTTTTCAGAAAACACGTCTGCGAATTCTGCATAGGGGGTAGGGATGCCCTCAGCAGTCAAGCGAGTGGCACGTACAGGAAGCTCAAGACAAGACTGGAAACATTGTGGCCCCCACTTGATAACCTGCCCAGAGACCCAGTCAATTTGGGGATTGTGTTTAGACAGCCAGGGGAGTCCCAAAACTAAAGGGGTAAGAGGCATCTTAAAGTGGACCAACACCCAGGGGTGATCGGCCCGGGAATCTATAAGATTCCCGGGCTGATCACCTCCCTCACCGCGGGACATCCGAGATCGGGATGTCCCGCGGGGTGAAACCCCCCAAAACTCCAAAAAAACCTTACCTTATCTATACGTGCGCGCGCCCGCGCCGGCCGTTTGTGAATGGCAGGCGCGGGTGCGCGCCCTGTAAGAGTGACGTGCGGGAGGCGGTGGCAGACGCGCTGTCTTGGACGTCGCTGTAACCCGCTTGGACGTCGGCGGGGATTGGACGGCGCGGTCACGTGGGAGCGTGGTGAGGTGAGTTTTTGGGGCTTTCTGGGGGGTTTCACACAGCGAGGCACCCCCAATCGGGGTGCCCCCCTGAAGTGGACCAAAACCCAGGATAATCAAAATCCTGGGTGTTGGTCCACTTTAAGGAGAAGGAAGCTCATTTGCTCGGTATGTCCCACCCCCACTCTAACAAACACTGGTGGAGTACGGTACTGAATCAGGCCCCCGACAAGGGGGGTATTATCAATGGCTTTGACTCTAATTGGATTGACTAAAGATTGCAGCGGAATCTTTAATGCTTGCGCCAGGCCCCAATCAATAAAAATTCCGGAGACCCCACAATCCAAAAGAGCCTCCACAGATCTGGACTCAAAATCATGAGTAATCTCGTCAGGCAACGTAATTCGTGTGCAACACAGAGGAAATACCTTGCAGCCTAGGTGGGTTTCCTCGACCCCACCTAGGCTCTGAAGTTTCCCAATGCCTGTCTCTGAGGGCAGGAGCGGACCAGGTGACCGACTTCTCCGCAATAAAGGCATAGGCCTTGCGACAGACGCATCCGCCTCTCAGCTTCAGAAAGCTTGGTGGCCCCAAGCTGCATGGGTTCTTCAAAAGAAGAGGGGATTAAAGCCTCAGGCTTCATACTGACTTCAGACTGGGCCCCTTTTTCCAGGCGTCTTTCTCGTATGCGTCGGTCGATGCGGATAGCCAATTAATATATAAAATACCCAGGGAGATCCTAGTGTATTACTGCGGTGCTCTGCCCTTAACCCTGATAGGGGGCGCCCATGAACCACACATACACACATATATACAAAAGGTTCCTATAGGGCTGGCACTCTAACAACAAATTCACAAAATATGACCTGCCATAAACACATGTTTACTTAATCCATAGGCACAAAATACAAATACCCCAAATTCCCTAAAAGCCATGGGGGCGGCCTGTGCTCCTTCTTACGCCTGCCTGCACCTCGGGCGGTGGGAGAGCTTGGAGGTGTTCGGGCACGGGTCGCCCTTTGGCTGAGATATATAGACAATATTTTGGTGGTCTGGAAGGGGACCACACAGGAATTTGAAGAGTTTGTGAGTCAGTCGAATCAGAATGACCGGAATATTCGGCTTACATTCAAATATGATCCATGTAGCATAGAATTTTTGGATTTACTTATTAAAAAACAAGATGGAAATTTAACTACCACGACCTTCCGTAAACCAACAGCAGGCAATACTTTGCTCCACTTTTCCAGCCACCATCCTGGCCCACTTAAGAGGGGTATCCCCTTAGGACAGTTCCTTCGGATTCGAAGGAACTGTTCCTCTGACGCTGATTATCAGCGTGAAGCAAGAGATCTCATGGCGAGATTTAGGGATCGAGGGTACCCCCATAGACTACTGCGAACATGCAGGAAAAAGGCAGGAGAGGTACACCGTGATGACTTATTAGCAGGCAGAGCTAGAGGTTGGAGAAGGGATAGGAATGGAGATGCCAAAGATGATGGACAACCAGTACGGTTGATTACCCAGTTTGGAACGCACTGGGATAAGTTTAAATACATTTTAAATTCCCATTGGCATATTTTACAGTTAGATCCTACATTAGCTAAGTGTGTCGGGCCCAGACCACTGCTTATTGCAAAACGGGCCAACAACCTACGGGATCATTTGGTACACAGTGACTTAGGATCGGGAGGTGGAGGAAGAAAACAAGTTGGGATGTGACCTGATGGTTGTTTCAAATGTGGGCACTGTGGAGCTTGTAAATATATATTTAAAACTCCAGCATACACAGGTTTGAAGGATAGTTCCCCGAGAATAATCAAAGGGTTCATAAACTGTGCGTCCACTTTAGTTGTGTATCTACTTACGTGCCCTTGTGGGAAAAAATACGTAGGTAAAACTAAACGTGAATTAAGGACAAGAGTAAATGAGCATATCCGTGATATAAAAAACGCTAATGAAAAAAGTCCGGTGGCGGAACACTATAGACAGTACCACAATAGTGATCCGGGGGGCACTTGTATATGTGGTATCTTTAAATTAAGCACTAATGGAAGAAGGGGCTTTTGGGACCAGAGATTGAGACAACAGGAGGCGCGATTTATATTTGAACTGGGAACTATGACACCTGTTGGCCTCAATACAGATGTGGGTCTCAGTGCCTTCCTATAGAATATGGGTTGTACGCATAGAAGGGTCAATTAACCCATAGTGGGGAGTGAAAAAGGAGAAAAATGATATATCCCCATATAGGAGCCGGTCTATGAGTATTGTAGAGTACCAGGTCTGTCTTTCTTTGTTTAACCTGGTATTTCCCTTTTCTTTTCCTTCTTCTTCTTTCCCTCTCCCCTCCCCTCTTTCCCTTTCTTTTCCTTTTCCTTCTTCCCTTTTTTTTTCTTTTTCTTTGTTTCCTTTGTCCTCCTTTTCTTCTCCTTCTTCTTTATTTCTCTTTTTCCTCTCTGTTTCTTTTCTTCCTTTTTTGGATAGACCTGAATGTAAATATGGGCAACAGATAGCTGCAACTATTGAGTGTAATCTACGGTGTACCTATAGATAGGGCCTTTGGTAGTTTCCTCCACATGCCTTCCCTCCATATGCCTCTAGGACCCTGAGTGTGTAAGGGTTGGTGAGCAGATGTGTGTACAATGAATATATACTGTTGCTTGCTGGTTGCTTTATCATGTGAATTAATTAACGAGCATGATGTATAGGTGAAGTATAGAGATGAGCATGTCAGTAAATAGGATATGAAGAAAAAGAAAAAAACAGCTAGCCGCTGAATGTGTGCAACATCTATAACAAAATGCTTAAATTATGCTGTAAATATGGCTGTCCTGGCCATTTGCTGTATATGTAGTCCGCTTGAGATTCCCAGGCACGGAGGAGCTTTCAGGTGCTGGAAGTGTGCTGAATAGCTGGTGACCGGCATGAAACAGTTAAACATTGAACAGCTGAGTCCGGCCCGAGAGCGAGTGTCAAAAAGAGGATAAATAGCGGAAGCTGATTGGCCTGCGTCACCCTGACGAAGCCCCGGTAGGCGGGGCGAAACGTACGTCGGTGGACGGCCGGCCCCTCCCCGTTCCCCCTGGCTTCCCTCCTCACGCACACTGGCTGCACGTGATCCTGATGTGGGAGCGCTTGTCGGCAACGCGCGGCGTATGATGACAGCGGAGAAAAGCTGCAGCCGCATTTTGAGGAGAAGGTATTAGGCGGTCGAGTGGTGCCAGGCATAACGGCCCTCTGAGAGGTGGCCTGACCTGTGCGTCTCCCGCCATTACAGATTCAATTGTTGCATTGAAAACCTATCAATCGTTGTTATATGTCATAGGAGCCGCCTGTGAATATATGGCATTTGAAGCATTTGCACTTTAAACATCATTGATTTTGGAGCAGTGACTGCCTTTTCCTCTACCTACAGGATTCCCCGTTCATTAACCCCCTATTGGCTGGCCAGCCAAATGTGTTTATAGGTGTGTGTTAGTGAGGGATGAATGTATGCCTGGGAGCGTGGTTGAATGGGGGGGCCCCCGTGTTTATTATGCTAATTAGCTTTTTAAAAAAATTTTTTTGGGAATTTTGGGTATTTGTATTTTGTGCCTATGGATTAAATAAACATGTGTTTATGGCAGGTCATATTTTGTGAATTTGTTGTTAGAGTGCCAGTCCTATAGGAACCTTTTGTATGTATGTGTGTCTTTGCAATCGGATAGCCAATTGCATGGTTTCATCCAAGGTGTTAGGTACAGGGTGATTTACCATGACATCTTTTATGACCTCTGACAGATCTAGCCTGAACTGCCCACACAATGCTGGGTCATTCCAGCGAGAATCCACTGCTCAGCATCGGAATTCCGAGCAATATTCTTCTGCCAGTCTTCGCCCCTGTCTGAGAGATCGTAGCTTGGCATCAGCAGTTGCCCCTCGGTCTGGGTCATCATACAGGATCTCCATGGCCTTGAAGAATTCCTCGACAGATTGGCGGGCGTAATCCTGAGGGGAGAGGCTAAAAGCCCAGGATTGGGGGTCCCCATGCAGAAGGGAGATGATAAGTCCCACCCGTTGCTCCTGGGAGCCGGAAGCATAAGGGCGAAGCTGAAAATAGAGCTTACAGGCATCCCGGAAATTGGCAAATTTACTTCGGTCCCCCGAAAACTTCTCTGGAAGGGGAATCTTGGGTTCAACCGGAAAGGCGGCTATTGCCCCCTGGGGCACAGAGGGTGCAGGAGCTGGACGGTTCTCCTGAGCCGCCACTCGAAGTGCCAGGTGCTCCACAGCCGCGGTCAGGGCCTGCACCTGTTCCAAAATTTGGTCCATTTATGGGGCCTGTGATAATGTGATGCCCAGCGGGACACCAGCCTTCTGTAAGCAGGCAACCCCCAATCTCCACCGCTGCTTCTGCCTATAGTCAAGCCCCCGTTTGCCGGGACGCTAGGTATGCCTCACCGGACACGGTTGCCCCCAGGTCTTAATAGGCGCAAAGGATGGCTGCTTACGGTGAAGGCCGATGAACCACTAGGGTATCCCAAAGCCAAGGTCGTTCACAGGTAGTCAATCCGGAGGGTGGGTCAGAGTACAGGGATGAGACAGGTGCGTAGTCAGGGGTAGCCAAAGGGTCAAGCCGGGAGGTCAGAGATCGCAGGGTATCCAAAGGGGCAGGCAGCTTCGTGGTCAGACAAAGCAGAGGTCGGTACAGGCAGCAGACAGGAATGGTCGATCAAGCCGGGTCGGAATCGGATAACAACTAACAGAATCACACCCTAATCACAAGCGACTATCACGAGCACAGAGTGCTGGGCTGACTCCATATTTATTGGGGAATCGACCAATGGCCACCCTGGGGGGGAGTGTATGTGCTGATTGGTGCAACTTACAACACTGTGAGTGATTGGAGGCACTATCCAGGGGCTGGTTAGTCTTGGCTGCAAGGCTGATCAGCCCCTGATTCCCATCAGGTGTGGAGCACTCTGTGCTGCCTGCCACTCGCAGCACAGCGCCTCCTAGTGGCGAAATCTACGGACTGCGGGACGCGCGCCTGCACAGCTAGAGAGGGGCGAGGGAGGCTGCCAGAGTGATGCGTCACGCTCCCAGCAGCAGGAGTGCTGCGTCGCCCTGCGGACGCTCGCCACCGGCCCCCTGGCAGAGGTAAGTTCCTTACAATCAGTATTTCTGGAACAGAAATTGTGACAAAATAAACTAATTAATCGCTTTTTCAAGTCATTGAAGTGTAAAAGGCCTGCACCGTTTAAAGGTTTTCCTACCTGGACTAAGATATAATTACTTGCCTAATCCTCTCCATGTGGTCAGTCATGCTGAAGGATGACTTGCAAAAACCACCATTAGACTTGCCGGTAATGGATTTTTTAGGAATCCTTCAGCGTGACTGCTTATTACCGGCCCATAGTCCAAAGGTTACTTAAATTACTTTACAAACACTGTGGTGAAGAGGAAGGGGTGGGGCTTTTAACCTCTGTTCCTGTTTTGTGTTTCCTCCCAGGGGGTGGAGCATAATCTCTCCATGTGTTCGGTCACGCTGCAAAGAATGCAAAATTAATTGTTATAGTCCTAGAGTATGGGGAGATATAGCAGACGTTGTCGTATTGATGTGCGTTGATCACTATAACTTGCCGCTTGCCCTCAGGTATGAAATAGGCTACATATGCCAGTGCAATATTCAGCTTTATAAAATGTGACTTTTTATACCAAGTTGCCTTTATTTGAAATATAAAAACTCCAAAATAAGCAATATATCTTTATGGTTTATAAGCACATAAATATAGAATGGAAAGAAGGATTAAAAGTGTCTTGGGAATACATCTCTGCAATGTGTGGAATTCAAATAACAGACTTTAGTTTATGCTTTATTAGGTTTTACTTAGTTATGCAAAACCAAACAAAAAACAAACATTTTCACATGATGCTACCAATCATTTTTCAGTGATTTCTTTGCCTGCATAGGCCAAGAACCAAATGGGGGCACCAAAAATTAGTTACATCTAAGTGGGCTTTATATCTTTAACACAGAGAAAAATTCTGTAAAGAAATGTTTGGGCTAATTTGCCAAACTGTTGTGCATAGCCCATAGGGTGCTGTTGTTTCTAAACTTTGAATATAAGGCTATATTTAAGAAGTGCGGCGTTTAGCTTCATTTTGCTGGCATAGTACCAAGTGACAGTGCCCAATATTAACTAATTAGCTTTGATTATTGCAATGTGTATTGGCTGGCCTAGGCCTGTTGGACCCGAATGGGGATTTTACCAGTGCCAGTGAGCGCCACTTCGTACCGCCACCGTTTAGGTGCTGAACACTGTATTTATTAATTTTTGTTATGCTGAAAAGATTGGCGCCGTATTTTACCGGTGCTGGTCAGCGTTTCATCATTACACTTAGGATATCACTGCTGGGGACAAACTTTACAGTGCGTTTAGGCTGTGTTTTAGTTGATGTCCAAATTATACCTGGGTAAGCAAAAGAAGCCATAAAAAAGGATTTTACAAGAAAAAATAAAATATTTGGCGACATCTAGGTCCTGCTTTTATAGTCCCGATGCCCCAAGTTCTGATGCAAGTTCTGTACAAAAAAATGTGTGTAATATTAATTATAAAGTATTGAGTATAAAACACTTCAATACAGTTCTGCTCATTGTGCTATATAGGATCATAACCTACAGTGCCACTGTAAACTGACGCAGCTTAAACGAGTGCTGCCTCTGAAATCTATATGGTGCTAGTGATAAATTAGAAACAGGCTAGTGGCCTCATCGGCGCTGCCTGTTTTTTATTTGATGAATCGCACATTGATTGCCACTGAGGCAAAAATATTGGCTCAAAATGTCCTTACATAACTGAGGGAAATATTAGAAAATACATTTTATTGTGCGTTCAGTTAAACCGGACCTTCAGCGTGATTTAATGAAAAGCCCAAACTCTTAAAAAACGGTTCCCCAGCATCTAAAATTAATATATTTTACGTTTTTAGTCACTAACTTATTATTCTTTCCCCCACTGGGCTGCAACTCTGTTCAGGACTTTAGGATACGGGCGCCGCCATCTTGACTCAGAAGCATCACACTTACTGAGGAGAGGAGAGTGGGATAAGGTACAGGGGGGCGGGTTATAGCTGTGCTTTGCTCAGACAGAGCAGAGCTGGGGTCAGGTAAAGGTCAGCAGTCCCAGAATGCAGAGCAACACAGTCAGGAGGCACTTCCTGTTTGCAGGCTACCTGATAAGATGGCGGCTTCCATAAGCCGCCATCTTGGATGTTTAAAGGCTCATAACATGCAGTAGATGCAGGTAGGAAGATTTTTAATGTGGGCAATCTGTACGTACAGGGTGTGGGAAACATATAAGATAGGCTCTTATTCAGAGTGAAGGTCCGCTTTAAGAAGGCTCACGCAGATGTAAACTTCAGTTAACACTGGAAAGCACACTAAAGGTAAAGATGCTGCACCAGATCTTTAACATAACCCCAACCGTTTGAAATGTAGGTCACGCTTACATTTCATATTGGTGATTGGCAAAATGGTCAAAAGGGGCCAAATGACCAACCCCTGTCCCTGCTGATTAACCAGGGCCTAGATATGTACTTAGTCAGTCATTTATCTTTTTGTGGTTGATTTTGTAATTATAAAACTAATAAAATAAGAGCAATAATAGCCGTGAAACAATATAGAGATTTAAGAAATCAAATGATAAAACATCTATCTGTAGGAATCGATCAAGGCAACTGGACATATGGTTTTGTTTTCTTGATGACATTCCATTTCGAATGGCTTTCTTAGTTCATAGTGACATGTTAATACAGCATTTTAAATTCCAGACAAAAGGTTTGCAGCCCCCTCCACTGTACAAGAAAAACATCATACTACAACAGAGGGACAAAGCTATTGACTGGGCTATGTATCATCGATATATATATATATATATATATATATATATATATATATATATATGGATTTCCTAAGAAACACAAGGAAGAACCTCCACTCAGGCATGCAGATGAGTTGTAGGGTCACCAGAAAGGTGAGTTTCATGGTGATCTTATGGATTTCACACAGATAGGGGAAGACCACCAGCTTTAGAGTCTTATAGAATCAAGGCCAGTGGTTGATCATCAAGAACATATTTGTTCCATGACACACTTCTACAAACAAACAAGATATTTGAGGACCTCGGATGAAGAATTCTTAATGCTCATCGGGCTGTAAAAGATAAAAAAAAAAACATTTTAAAGAGTTTGGACTCCACCAATCCACAGCCAAGAATGATTGTTTTTTACCCTCCACGAGAGTGCTTGACTAACAAAGAGCACATCAATATTCCCTAAGGTCACAAAGGAACCCAAGATAACCTCTCAGCAACTAAAGAACTTTTTCACATTGGCTACAGTAATGTTGATATTGACGAGTCACACAATTGTGTGCATGGTAGGATTGCAATGAGAAGGTTACTGCTAAACATCACCTGAACAAGTCAGATGGCTATTGGAACACAGAACTGCAATAGAGCTTTTCAATTTCAATTAGAAGTGTTATGTTTGGAGAAAGACAAACGCTGCATTCCAGCACAAAAAAGTACCGTATACAAACTGTTAAAAATGTTGGTGGTAGTATCCTGGTTTGGGCATGTTCTTCTGCATCTGGGCAATGACATATTGGTGGAACAATGAAGAAATTGTACCAGCAAAATCTAAAGGAAAATGTCAGGGCATCTGTCTGTGAGCTGGATCTTAGGAGAATATGGGTCATGCAGCAAGAAAACAACCTAATGCCCACACATTGTTCCCAAAGAAGGGTTAATGAATAATAAAGTCCAAGTTTTGGAATGGCCGCATCAAAGTCCTGACTCCTGACCTTAAAACATACCACCAGTCAAAAACAATCTCAACGTAGTAAATTTCTCCCCTAAAGCCTAAAAAAAAATCTATCAATTAGTGATGAAACTAGGGCTTAACCTCATGCAAATATTATGGAATACCCGGCAGATTCTGTGCTCCTGAGCATGCTTTCTTGCCACAAACATTAGAGCCCTGCTTCTCAAAAACCAAGTCCCATAGTCAAAATTGCATTAAAATCACTGTGTAATCAACTCTTATTTCTAGCCTTAAGTAGAAGGCCAGCAGTGCTCTGCAATGCTCTCTGGCAGCAATACCTATTGATACAATAAAACAACTTATCTCACACACACAAACACACACACACACGCACACACACACACACACACACACACACACACACACACTTCCTCAATGCAGCATGATAGACATGAGCTTCCCTGTGTTTCTAAGGCATGTATCTCTTTTAGTATGGTGTGGGCTGCTGCTGGCACTGCCGTGGAAGGAGCTTGAACCGATTTTGCACTTCCATGTAGAGGGGCATCCCAAATGGGAATGTCCTGCAGGTGGGAATGTTAACAAAGCTATAGTCTATTTTGACTATAGGTTCACTTTAACTAAAAAATCTTTATGTTGTATTCCATTAAGCAGTGTAAGAAGCAATTTCCAAAGATCTGATGCCAGGAAAAAAGCAAGTCCAATTTGTAATTCCATTCTAAAGACTATAAATATGAACGATGAATGAGCTTTTCTGTCCAGAGCAGATGTACACTTTATCGTATGCTTTTGGCTTGCATTCATAAGCATTCATATATTCTGTGCTATGGAAACACTTTATGCAGTAAAACATTGGCAATGCTTTTACATAGAAATGAAAATAAAAATGATTTGTCCTGTTTATGTAAGTGCTATAATGGAAGATGCTGATAGCAGCCAAATAGCTTAATTTAACATATTTATCTGTGCAGATAAAATAATATATGATAAAAATGGGCTTTAATTGTAAGTTTAGAGTAAAAATATTCAAGGGATCTTTGTGGCAGTGATATGTCTATTCTGGGCACCGGGGGGGGGGGGGGGGGGGGGTAAAAGCCGCTGTCCGTGGAGTCTGCCATACACCAGGCCTATCCCCTCCATATGCTCGTAACCTCCGAGTCCCTTTTTGCATCAAACGTTTTTTCTGTATAGCCGTTTGATTCTTAGAAAAGGGACACTTGTAACAGAAAGATTACAATACACAAATGAAATAGATGTATGAGAATCTATACTGAATCTAACTGCACCATTCATATTTCACTGCCATACAACATGGACAATGCTGCTGCTAGAGGGTGTTCAATACTCATGCAATACTAATGTCCTACTATGTTACCTTCGCTATGTACACCTAGGTGGTGATTTCGAGTACAAATCATAGACTTCCTCACCCTAGCTTATTAATCATCTGATTGGCTAAGGCACGGGTCACTGGTTTAGCCCATTCTGCTGAAATTCAGCTTCTTTAATTTGGAAGGATCACAATTTTGTGTTCCAGTAGCAAGGGTTAATGGCATGGTTCTCTGCTGGAGAGGTCATTAGGCTGCTTAGACTTAGCCAAAGCTGTTAAAGGGTTCACCTGTTACATTGGAAGAATTGTGGGACTTGTAGTCCATGTTTTTTACTCAAGGCCATGAAAACCACTCCCCCTGTAGCAAAACAGAATCCTAGGAATATGGGAATCATGGAAATAGCATGCTGATAAGTAAATCACAGGTCTGGGGGCAAAATCCTAACACAGATGTTTAAAAAGAGGAAAACAATAAGGCAGAACACCAAAAGGGGAGTTTTCTTTTAAATGCTCTCTGTGCTATCTGTTCCCCTTTTGTCAGTCTATTATCATGTGGTGTTCCATGTTCCTTTTCTGCCCCTCTATTCTTCTCTTTGCAATCTCTGCACCTTGTAACTGGGATTCAGTTGTAATCCAACATATGTCACGGTCAGCCGATAAATCCACACACAGTCCAATTGCAGGTTAAACAGGGTTGTTCACTTTATTGACCTGGAAACAAACTAACAAAGGCAAAGTCATGGTATCAGCTCTCTTAAGAACAGTTCAAAGCTCTTAAAGTGAACCAAAACCCACTGAACATGTGAAATACATTTGGCCAAAGTCCCTGCCGATATTCCCTTCTTGGTGTAGAACTAGAAATTGATTTATTTTATTTATTGTCCCTCGGTATAAAATGGCATATGATCAGTCATTGCATAGGTGTGGCAATGACATCATTGCCACACACAACAGTAGAAATGAATGGAGGAGGTGGAGCTTTACAGCTAAAACAGGCGCCATTATCTGGGATTAGAGTGAAGCAGGAGCATTGAAAAATTGCAAAATGTACTCTTGAAAGGTAGAGCAAATCAGGGGATGTTAAAAATGTGGGTTTTGGTCCGCTTTAATTAATCACAGCAGACTGGGTTCCACCACCCCACTTTAAGATGACTACCTGCTCTTTGTAAATTAAAGCAGTCCTTCACTCTGAATAAGAGTCTATCTTATATGTTTCCCACACCCTGTACATACAGATTGTCCACTTTAAAAATCATCCTACCTGCATCTACTGCATGTTATGAGCCTTTAAACATCCAAGATGGCGGCTCATGGAAAATCAGGCAGCCTGCAAACAGGAAGTGCATTCAGACTGTGCTGCTCTGCATTCTGGGATTTCTGTCCTTTTCCTGACCCCAGCTCTGCTCTGTCTGAGCAAAGCACAGCTATAACCCCCGGCCCCTGTACTTTATTCCGCTCTCCTCTCCTCAGTAAGTGTGATGCTTCTGAGTCAAGATGGCGGCGCCCGTATCCTAAAGTCCTGAACAGAGTTGCAGCCCAGTGGGGCTGGGGAATATTTTTTTAAGGGTTTGGACTTTTCAATATATCACGGTGAAGGTCTGGTTTAAGTATGGAATCACGTAGGGTAAAGGGTTCTAGGGGAGCCTTCTCCACTACTTAGGTTCAGGGTTTGTAGTGGTCCAACTGGTTGGTAGCATAAGATCTGGTCAGTGTCCATGGGGCAGCATTACTGGAGTTTAGACACTTCTCTAAGCCTCTACCACCCACACGGCAGATGGCTCCTTACTGTTAAATGCACCAAAGGCACCCCCCGGGCTTTTCCCGACAGGGTCTGCCCAACATCTCCAAACCCTTGCACACCGAAGCAGTATATCCTTCATTTCTAACTCCACCCCTTTATACTCTTATTGATTGGAATCCCACCACCCTCTCTCTGCTTATAAGGTAGCTCCACCTACTACCTACCTGATATAACTCCACTCACCTTATTCTTTTTAATGGTAGCTCCTCCCCCTGCACTCTCATCTGCCATCCAAATGGAGGACAGCAGTGGAGAGGGGAGGGAGCAGTGCGCAGGGATAAACATCTTTGCTATTAAAACCCCAAAAAGTTCTGGTGCAACCAATAAGCTTCAGAGTTCTCAACAGCAATCTAGGCTGTTTCAGCCCCAGAGACTCCAACACCATTGCAAGGGGCACCACTTGCCAAACAACATCATGAAGACCAGGGAGCTCTCTAAACAAGTCAGAGACAAAGGTTTGGGTCATTAGAAAATATCCAAACCTCAGACGATCCCCCAAAGCATCATCAAATTGATTATGGCCAAATGGAAAGAACATGGTACCACAACAAAACTGTCAAGAGAGGGCCGCCCATCAAAACTCGCAGACCCGCAAAGGAGTGAACTAATTAGAGAGGCAACACAGAGACCAAAGGTAACCCTGAAGGAGCTGCAGAGTTCTGGATTGTCTGTCCATATGACAACAATAAGCCATACACTCCATAGAGCTGGGCTTCATAGAAGAAAAGCCTTTACTTTTACAAGGAAAAAATGGGAAGGCTGTTTTAATTTTCCAAAAGGCACGTAGGAGAGTCCCCAAATGGATGAACAAAGGTGCCCTGGTCAAATGAGACCAAAATGAAAGGTTTTGAACAACTTTTGGCCATCAAGGAAAATGTTATATCTGGTGCAAAACCAACACATCTCATCACCCCAAGAACACAACAAGGTGAAACATGATGGTGGCAGCATCATGGGGTGGGGATGTTTCTCAGCAGCAGGGACAGGGAAACTGGTCTGAGTTAAGGGGTAGTTACAGGGATACTCTGTCAGTGATTTGAGACAAAGGTTCACCTTCCGACAGGACAATGACCCAAAATATGCTGCTAAAGCAAAAATCAAGTGGTGTAAGGGGAAACTGTAATGTATTGGAATAGCTTAGTCATAGACCAGACTTTAATTCAATTGAGAATCTGTGGTCAGGCCTGAAGATTGCTGTTCAGAAAGCATATAACATGAAGGAGCAGGAGCAGTTTTGCCTGTTGTCTGTTTCACAGCGAAAATGAAATGTTCTAAGTTGCAGGCATGTTATTTAAATTAAATGATGCAGACCCTCAAAAAATCCATATTAATTCCTAGTCATGAGGTAGCAAAACCTGAAAAATGCCAAGGGGGGGGGGGGGGTGAATACTTTCATAATGTAATGTATGTATGCCATTGCATTTCCCTCTTTGACCTATCTGCATACTTGTGTTCAAATGTACACCACTCCCAGAAAACTTCTATAAACCCTGCTTTACTGCATCTATGTCCTTAGGTTAGATTCCACAACCCCTTCTGCATTTCTGAAGCCTCTTCTGTTTCCTCCTCTCCCTGTGGTTCCCCAATCAAGTCTTCTCTGCCTGATGTTGTTTCTATGGTCCCACCATGTCCTTTCAGCAATTTCAGTGTCTGCATATGCACAAAGTTGTCCTCTCTGTCTCCTTGGGTTCTTTCCTGCCTTCATTTGGCTTCTAGCAATTATTTCTCCTCTTTGGCTTCTCCTTGTGGCGGTGTCCACTTTTTTCTATCCACTCTGTCATGATATATATTTTAAGCAAAAGTGGAAAAGTAAGTTTCCAATCATCCTCTTCTGTGGTAATTGAATGTTCTCCTAGCCAAAATGTAGTATACCTGTCACTGCCCTACAGGAACACATAACATTAGGGATTCATGCAGAATTCTCATGCAATAATGTTCATCAGCTCGGCTAGCTACAGCATTACCAGTGTAACCCCTCTGGTTTTAAAACTGAAGCACAGTCGGATGTGGAGTATGAGAAGCAGGGCCTGATTAAGCAAAAAATGCTGTGGAAGCCCTTGAAAATATATTTTGTTTATTTAAAGTAATAGTTCTGTGCAAACCACTTATTGTCTACCCCCTCTAAAAACCTAAGCCACAGTGTCACCTACTATTTGTCATTCATTCACTCATTGTACCCATCAGGGGAATCCTGCTGCCAACTGCCAAACCTCTTCTTCTCCACCTCCATACAATACACAGTTTCAAAAATGCCATTAAAAGGGGACTTTTCCTTTAAGACCTTTATGATGGGGGCAGGAAGTAGCTGTGCACTTCAATAAAGCATATCTCTTACTGAATGAGCAGCAGATTTTGCATATCTGTGTAGCCATCAACTCCCTCTCAACTACTGCAATTCTGCTGACTAAACATTGGTATCTCTCTAATCCAAGGCTCACTGATAGTGGGAGGGGTAGGCTAGGTTAATTTAGTGTCTCTGTGAACTAGGACCCACCCCAGCACATAACGGCTGATTATGATGTGAATATCCATCAACCAATTCCCCCTGGAATGTGCCTAGCTACCCTATGCCCCCCCACACTTCCCAGGCTATAGGGTTGATTGTAAGCACGTGTTTGGGTAAGCAGTGTCCTTGCTTGCATTGTGTGCCTAGCCTAAGTACAGTAAGTTGTAATGCTGAAGGTTGTTCTCCATAGCTACCATTACCTATTAGGTATGGTAGCACAACATATGCATGGATTGAAAAGGTCACACTCGCCAGGTAAGTGGTGGAGAGCAATTTTAGCATACCTTGGCCCTTTTTATCGCATGGGGAAGATTAGGTTATTCTGCTGCATTATGCAAACATGTTTTCACATGCTAAAATATTTGCCAAAATGCATAAGCATGTTTTCACTTGATTTGAAAAAAAAAATAGCAAAAGGAAAAATTGTGCTGAATCGCAACACTGAAAAAGAGCATGTGAAAATGCATACTCTCGCGTACGAAAATTCAAATTTGACCGGCGCTGAATTTAATTGACTTTGCTCTTTGTTTTTTCCTTTCAGATTAGATTAGATTAGATTTTTATTTTAGACTTTTTATTTTAAAATAATTTTTTAAATACCTAAACCATTTTCAGTTTCTTTTGGTGCCCTCCCTCTCTTGACCTCTACTCTTGTCTTTAGTTCTCTAGGCTTTGCTGAGTCGATTGTTTGGCTTGGCTCCATACTGGAGGAATTCTGGCTCTGTTCCCCTTAGTTCATTACTCCTTAGGGAGCTCTGAAATGGCCTGCCTCACCAGAATCTTTATTAGAAACAGATGTCCCTCTGTCTGTCCCTCGGGGCTCTAGCTCTCTTGAAGGACTGGTGCCACTAAGATTCCTGCCATGAAAAAGGAGGTAATGAAAGAAAGGCAGCTTAAACTGGGAAAAGGGAATTTTGAAGCTTGAAGCTATAAGAAAGATTGTTATAAAGTTGAAAAGTATGTTATGTAAACCTTATGAAAAACAAGCTATATGATATTAGAATGCAAGATATGTTTCCTAATCCAGGACTTTATCATGAAAATTTCATAAATACATGGCAACACAAAATAAATCCACTCTGCCCTGGTTAATAGTTTATTTTATTCCATTGCTGTCATGCTCTGTTTAACCATTATACGGAGAAACTGGCCGAAATTGCTGGCATGGCTTTGAGATACAAGGACTTTGTCAGAGAAAAAAAAAAGAATTCAGCTATAGACTATTTTCAAGTTCATGCATTTTTGAAAAGTCCACTTGAATGCTCACTCTTCAGTGTTCCCATTCTGAAAACAGAACTAACATCATTAGTGTTTAAACTCTTTCACTAAATATTTGGCAAAGTCAAAACAAGTTTATGTAAAGGAGATGTGCAGTTTGAGTACAGTGCCATCAATTTGGGGGGGGGGGGCACTGCTTGCTGCTCTGCACAGGTCCTTCTTATATATTTGTTAGGGAAATACTCATATTTATTGGTATGTGGTTAACTTTACACAATGCCACTGAGAATTAGTGGTTCCTCTCTGATGATCAGTTAATGGGGCAAAATAGTTTAGTTTAAAAAAAAAAATCAGCAGATAAAAGCTGTCATAAGCATTTGGTATTTAAAAGAAAAAAAAGCCCAGCGTCGGGTGTCTGATCCTCCAGCAGGAACACTGTACAGCTCTGCTTCAAGCATCCAAGATGCCACACTGATGTGGCTGACCACTTACCTCTTCCTCCTATTGTGCTAAGTATGATTAGAATAATAACATAAAAAGCAACTTACTAGGGTAGGAACTGTGCATGGAAGCTGAAGCTGGGATCTTAAGTGGGTCAGTCACCCAATTTGTAGAGCAGATCAGCTGCAGTGCTTCCGGGATTGGGTCACTGGCCTGCCTCTCAAGTCCACAGCAGCCAATCAGAGCCCCCCTCAGCATCAGGGAAGGATTGCATTGATTAGGTGAGTTGTTTCATAATTTTAATGTCCAAATCATTCTCAGCACAGGAAGAGAGCCTGAGGAGTTACAGGTCCTACCCAGTACTTTGTAGACTGAACTGGCACCAGTTAAATGGACAGCCTAGGCAACAGAAATAATAAGGCAGCTAGCAGTTCACTTGGTGTATGTCCCATGTGCATCTTCTCTATTCCCTGCAGTACCAGGTAGAAACTGTAGCAGGGCTCCAACATTTACCCTCCTCTCAATTATATTCCCCTAGGAACACACAAAATAATGGTCTAACAATCACCCTGTTACTTGGACCTCTCAGTGCAAGCAAACATGTCAAGCACAAGGCTCAAAAACCTGCAACATGACACACCTTTCCCAGGTCAACTATGCCCAGAATGCTAAGCCAACATAATGTGCATAAAAAGACGCTGGCCCATACAGTGGAGGCCCAACTTAGGGCAACTTCTGGGTAAGGCCAAGGCCAAATTAGTAAAATCTTTTTATGAATATGGCAACAAATGTAGGAAGCTCTTGGCTAATGCGCTGAGAGTGAAGCAGTCCAGGACATATATCCCTCAAATAACCAACTTACAAAACAAGATTGTTCACAAATCAGAGGAGATGCTAGCGCATTTTGTTCCTTTTTCCATAAACTGTATATTCTATCTCCTGCCAGCTTGGTGCTGGATGTGAACCGCATAAAGGAATATATAGCTGACTCGGGCCTACCAACTTTGGCAGGACAGGACATTTTTGGAGAACCTATTTTCCTTTTCCCTGGCATCCTCAGCGAGGGGGAAAGTCCCTGGCCCAGACAGACTCACTCTCCCTTAACACAAAAACAGAAATACCTCTTGGCATGCAGCTTGATTAGTCCAGACAACCCTGCCAAATGCGTTCAGGGCCCATATCTCACTTATATCCAAAAAAGGGAAAGATCCTTGCAAGCTATCATCCCATATCTCTGTTGAAAACGAATCTTAAATTGTTTGCAAAAATGATTGCTAACAGACTAGTCCCTCACCTAAGCAGCATGATCCACACAGATCAGGTTGAATTCATGCTGTCCAGAAAGATGAGGCACAATACCAAAAAAGTTATTAATCTTATTCATAAAATCCATACAGACTCTATCCCATCCCTCCTCCTTTCTACTGATGCCTCACGATCCAGTCATCATAAAATCACTGCATATGCAGATGACCTAATCTTCTTCCTCTCCAATTCTGAAATCTCGATACCCAATTTCACTGCAGAACTTGAACCGAACCTTCACCATGATTTATTGAAAAGCCTAAACTCTTATAAAATGATTCACCAGCATCTAAAATTAATATATTTTAAGTTTTTAGGCACTTATTATTCTTTCCTCTGCTGGGCTGCAACTCTGTTCAGAACTTTCGGATACGGGCGCCGCCATCTTGACTCTGAAGCATCACACATACTGAGGAGAGGAGAGTGGGATAAAGTTGTGCTTTGCTCAGACAGAGCAAAACTGGGGTCAGGAAAAGGTCAGCATCCCAGAATGCAGAGCAGCACAGTCAGAAGGCACTTCCTGTTTGCAGGCTTCCTGATGTTCCATGAGCCACCATATTGGATGTTTAAAGGCTCGTAACATGGGGTAGATGCAGGTAGGATGATTTTTAATGTGAGCAATCTGTATGTACAGGGTGTGGGAAACATATAAGATAGACTCTTATTCAGAGTGAAGGTCCGCTTTCAGTCTTCTCTTTCAATATTTTTATTTTATTTTCCAAGGAAGGCAATACAAAAAAAAGGTGATGGTCAGCCAAACAAGAATCCATCCCACGCAGGGGAGGTAAACAACACAGTGATTACAGCAAAATCTCGTAGTCTAAACTAGTAGCAGGATGCAACATTTCGGATCAACAAGAAAATGGTTGGCAATGTGATTACAGTGCAGCAAAAGTTTGAATAAACAATGAGTACATCAAAATTTGTCGATTTTTATCAATCCTCAGTCGCGGTATCCCTCGCGTCAATTAATTGCCGTCCTATGCAAACCGTAATGGCGTCTCATCGTAGCCCGCCCCCCCCCCCCGCCGCCCCACCCCGGCCGTGGCCGAGGAGACCGGCGAGGGGCCAACCACGCAACAAGAGGCGGAGGGAATCGCAGGAAGATAGAGAAGCAAAGAGAGGGAGAGGGGAATGGGGATGAACGCAATGGGAGGAGGGGGTGTAGGATGAGGAGAGGGTGGGGGGGGGGGGGAGTCCCCGCAGCCTGGCCTGCAACGATCGCCTAATGGAGCAAGCCCGATGGAGCATTGGGCCAGGTATATTGTATCCATGGTTCCCAGATGGAGAGAAACTTATCCTGGGTGTCGGCCAGAATGCTTGAGAGCCTCTCATTAACCAAGAATCCATTCATTCTGGACGACACCTCCGATATCGGAACAATCTGTCTCCTCCAGGCCCTGGCGATGGTCTGCTTCGCCGCCAGGAGCAAGTAAACAAACAGCTTGCTCTGTTTTTTAGTAAGCTCTGGAGGTCTACAGTGAAGGAGGGCCACCCAGGGATCCTTTTTGATGTTTCTCTGGAACATTGTGCCGGCTATCTTGTGTATATGGGACCAGAAATGGGTTAGCATGGGGCAGGTCCACCATATGTGCATAAAGGTACCTTCAGTGTCACAACCCCTGAAGCATGTATTGGCCTGCCCTGGGAACATCTTACCGAGGCGACTGGGCACCAAATACCAACGATACAGGACTTTATAGGCCGTTTCAGTTGTCAGAACGTTCATGGAGCATGAGGAGGTCGCATTCCAAATTTCCGCCCATCCCCTATCTGATTGACAGGGACCCAGGTCTCGTTCCCATTTCTCCACGTGGGCATGTACACCCGCCCCCATGCTATTCAACCTAGAGTACAACATAGATATCAACCCCCTACGGA
Organism: Gastrophryne carolinensis; assembly: GCA_027917425.1. Taxonomy (NCBI): domain Eukaryota; kingdom Metazoa; phylum Chordata; class Amphibia; order Anura; family Microhylidae; genus Gastrophryne; species Gastrophryne carolinensis. The sequence continues at coordinate 163,547,323 of CM051236.1, forward strand.
ACGGATCTTCGCTACAAATCTCCTCAAAGGGGGTACACCTCTGAAAGGGTTGCCCCAATCTAGCTAGAGGTGCTAACCAGTGTCTCAACTGTAGGTATTGGAAAAAGGCCTTCTGGGGGACGTCAAATTTTTCTCTCAAGGAGGTATAGGACAAGAACCCTTCCTCTGACAGGAGGTGCAATACCTTGGTCATCCCGTGCTCCTTCCACCATTTATAAGTTGGGCTGTTATCCATTCCCGGGGGGAAGGACGGGTTACCCCAGAGATGTGCTAGAGGAGTGTGGGGGGACATCAGGGCGGCGGAGTATTTCACTGAGTCCCATACTGAAAGTGAATGTTTCATTAGGGGGCTAAGCGTCCCAGGCCTGGACGCCGGGTCCATCCATAGCAAGCCGTCTATCGGGGTTGGCGAGCAGTCCGGGAGTTCCAGAAACGTCCAGAGGGGAGGCTTTAAGGTGGAATGCATGGGGGCCAGTTGAGCTATTTGGGAGGCCTTATAATACAGGCTAATATTGGGGACACCAAGCCCGCCTAGCGACTTGTGGCAGAACATGGTGCGCTTGGGTACTCGCGGGCGTGCACCAGACCAGATAAAAGTAGATATTCTCCTCTGCATCGCACGCAGTCTGTACAATGGGATTGGCACTGGCAGCGTTCTAAAAAAGTATAGGAGTTTAGGGAGGATGGACATTTTAACTGCGTTTATACGGCCCAGCCAGGAGAGCGAGTATGGCATCCAGGTGTCGAGTAGCCGTGTTAAAGATCTAAACAAGGGTGGGTAGTTAGCCCCATAAAGGTCCTCGTATGCTGCCGTAATGCGTACCCCCAGGTATAAAAGTGGCTCTGTCGTCCATTTAAAGGAAAAGTTATTTGTAATTTGCGTCGCCATCTCTGAGGTCAAAGATATATTAAGGGCCTGGGATTTATCACTATTTATAGTCAGACCGGAGATGTGAGCGAAATTATCCAGAATGGCGTACAAGTTTGGGAGGGAGGTGAGGGGCTGCGAGATTGCCACCACAACGTCGTCCGCAAAAAAGAGGGCCTTATGGTGGACTCCCGCTACTTCCAGTCCTTTAACGTTTGGGTTTTGCCTTATTGCAATACCCAGGGGCTCTAAGGCCAATATAAAAAGGATCGGGGAGAGGGGGCATCCCTGTCTCGTACCCCTGGAAATCCGGAAGGTCTCGGAGGTGAAGCCCGAGTACCGCACCCGTGCTGTTGGGCCGCCATAGAGGGCCCTGATCCAGTCTATAAATCTTTGCCCAAAACCCCATTTCTCCAACACCCAGAGCAAGTAATCCCAAGAAATAGTGTCAAAAGCCTTTTGTATGTCAAGGGACAAGAGAAAGGCCGGAATGCCTCTTGTCCGGGCATGGTGCACCAAGTGGACAACCCTCCTGACATTATCCCCCGCCTGGCGGGATGGTACAAAACCCACCTGATCTCTATGAACAAGGCTTTCCAGAAACGTATTCAATCTGGTTGCCAACACTTTAGCCAACAGTTTCACATCAGCATTGATTAAGGATATTGGCCTGTAGTTGGGTATTAACAGGCTATCTTTATCAGGCTTCGGTATCATGCAGATGTCTGCCAACAGGGAGCAAGGGCCCAGAACGGCCTCCGCGCACATGGCATTGAAGAAATTGGCCAGGTGGGGTGCCAGGAGGGGTGCAAACTTTCTATAATAAATGTTACTGAAACCATCAGGTCCCGGGGTCTTGGAAGTCTTAGTAGATTTAATGGCCGCTATTATCTCCTGAGGTGTGACAGGGAAGTCCATCAGAGCAATGTGGTCTGGGGTCACGGGTGGTAGCTCAACGTGCTCAAAGAATCTCTCAAGGTCGGCATTATTGGCCTTTGGGGGGCCGAGTATAATGTAGATAGAAATCCCCGAAACGCAGCTACAATTTTGTCTGGGTTGGCCGTTGTGGAGCCCGAGCCAAGCCTAAGTTTCACCGGCCGTTGTCTGTCTAAGGCGGTGGTTTTTAGCTTCCGGGCCAACATAGTGTCCGGTTTGTTGCCCCTAGCATAAAATTTTTGTCTGGCCCAGTGAAGCCGTTTTTCAGCCTGATCATCCAGGAGCACGTTGAGCTCCGTCCTAAGCCTATCAACGATCTTTTTATGTTTAGGGTTCGGGGCTCTCTTCCATTGTGCCTCTGCCTGCTCATATTTCACCGTCAATTCCTTAAGTCGTTTCTGTCTCTCTCTTTTCCTAAGGGAAGCAATATTTATGATATTGCCCCGCATAACAACCTTCTGGGCCTCCCAAAGGGTAATCGGGGAGCGGACTGAGTCGACATTCAGGGTAAAATAATCCTTAAGGGCGTCTTGGATCTTCAGGCATGTGTCCTGAGAACACAGGAGGGAGTCATTCAATCTCCAGTTATAGGATCGCTTGATTGGGACCAACAGGTCAACCGCCGCCGTTACAGGATTATGATCTGACCAAGTCGAGTTGTAGATTTTGGAGCTAATGATTGCCGGGAGTATGGCCTGTGGGACAAGAATATGATCTATCCGACAAAAGGACCCATGAGGGTTAGAATAGAACGTGAAATCTCTGGTAGTAGGGTTTTTTTCCCTCCAGACATCGCAAAGGCCGCGTGTGTCCAGAAGATCCCCAAAGTCATTAGTGTGGGGGTCTACACCCTGCGCCGCAGTGGCGGTGGTCCCGTCCTCTGTCTGTCCACCTTAGGGTTCACAACCATATTTGAGTCCCCGCCCATTATTAGGATGCCCTTGGTGTTGTTCTGGACTACCGACAGTAGGTGTTTAAAAAAGCGTGTCTGGAAGGAATTGGGCGTGTAGTACGTAACCAGAGTAATATCAATATCGTATAGTGATCCCTGAAGAACCACATATCTACCTGTCGGGTCAATGATTTCTTTACAACATATAAAGGGAAGGTTCTTGCTAAAAGCTATCAACACCCCTCTTTTCTTTTCTCTAGCGCATGACATGTGGGACACCGGGTAGTGATGGCTCAGGTACCTTGGCCTAGAGTGGGTCGAGAACCTTGTCTCCTGTAGGAAGAGTATATCTGCCTTGCAGGACTTGTAATAGTGAAAAGCTTTGTTCCTTTTGGTAGGGCTGTTGAAGCCCTGGACATTGTGGGAAATTAATTTAATGTTAAGCCCCACCATCCAGACAGGATCGGTTTACGGGCGAGAAAAAGGGCAGGCCAGGCGCGGGGGGGGGGGGGGGGGGGAAGGAGCTAAGGTTTGAGTGGGGGAGGGAGGAGGTAAAGGTAATAAGAAAAAAAGACAGGAGGAAACTTAACACAGTAAACAATTTACATACAATAAACAATCGAAATAAAGGGGGCCGAGGTCCAGTGCAACACTTTGGGCCGGAGACGGCCCGACCAATTCCTGCCGCAGCAGGGGGCGACTCAGGCGCCGGGGACCGGGGTACCCCAGCGTGTGTCGACATGTTTTGTGGGGGGGGTGTCTCTCGGAGGCACAGATTACCACCTCGCTCTAAAGAATGGCCTATGAGAACATACTAAAAAGTGCTGGAACTCAAGTTAGAGAGGAGGGGGGAGGAGGGGCCGGGCACCGCCAGGCGTTACCCGGACCCATCCGGCCCGCATCCGCTGTCGTAGGTTTCTAATGCCATAGGGTTCCGAGCCACTGCAAGCTACATCGGGGGGGCCAGCAGGGTGGGCAAGAACAGCATCAAACTCTATGTCAGAAATACTGTAAGGTTAGTAAACGTCAGATATCAAATATAACCAGCAACAATGTAAAGGATGACCTATCCGCGGTCACCAATCCACCTGAGATCAGGGGGGGATGGGCACCCCACCAAGGGGCCCCGGCCCGGGCCGAGGACGAACAAACACCCTCAGCCCAGGCCAGAGCCCAACGAGGGAGGGCGGCCGACCCCCCCGGTCCCGTCTCCTCCGCGGGCGGACCTTCTCCCACAAGGGCCGCAAGGGCCGGCGCTCGGGTGTCCGCCGGGCCACCTGGTCAGGCGGGGCCGCTGGCGGGTCAGCCACGGGCAGGCCAAGCTCACGTATAATTGCCAGCAACTCGCTAAGAGAGCCGGCTGAGCATTGCCGACCCGCATGGGAGAACAGCAATCTAAAAGGGAATCCCCACCGGTACCTGACACCGTGGAGCTTCAAAGTGTCCAGTCCCGGTTTCATCTCTCGCCGACGCTGAAGTGTTTGGGGGGCGACATCGGGGAATATCTGATACGCATGGTTCTGGAAAGACAAGTTGGCCTTTTCTCTAGAAGCCTGGAGGATGGCCTCCTTTGTGCGATAAAACGTGGGTTTAACTACAATGTCCCTGGGACGGCCGTCCGATCGTTTGGGGCCCAAGGCCCTGTGTGCTCTGTCCAGTTCCAATCGGTCGATTGGCAAGGAAGGGAGCAGTTCCTGAAGTAGCGCTGTGACCGTGGCGGGAACATCTTCCATAGATTCCGGGATGCCCCGGATCTGAACATTTTCTCTCCTGGATCTATTTTCAAGATCCTCTAATTTTTGCTGCAACAGGCCCACTTCATCACGCACTGCTTCGGCGGCTGACCCGTTGGACTCCAGGGCCGTCACGATTTCATCCACTCTTTCCTCCAGAGTATTGGTTCGGTCGCCCAGGTCCCTGATGTCGCTGGTAAAGCTGGCGGTAAGCTGGGTTACAGCGGCAGCCAATTCTTGTTGCAGCAGAAGCTTGAACTTAGCCAGCAGTTGCTCATCTCGCACTATTGGGTCGGCTGGACAGGGAGCATTTTGTGCACTCGGCCGATCTCCTTCTGGAGTGTCTTCCAGCAGGATCTGGGAAGGGTTATCGATCACTGCAGGGGTTTCTCTAAGGAGCCGGGGGAACTCATCATCAGGGAGGGACTGGGGTGAGCCGTCTGGGTCCCAGCCGCTGCGGCCAGGTGAGCCTGCATGTGGGGTCCAGTCCCCTCCAGGGACCCCAGACACCCGGGAGCTGTGTTGCGTGGGCCGGGGGTCGCCAGCCTTATCCTTCAGGCGCGGGTCGCCGTGTGTCCCCTGCGGGGAGGACCGCTCTGCTGTGTCCTGGGGCTCAATGTGGGTGGCCAGGGGAGATCTCAGGGCCCATGCTGTGGGACGGGGTACTGGTGATGGCTCCCTCATTTTCCCCTCCTGGGTTAAGATGATCTCCAGGGGCGGGGGAGAGCTTATTGTGTCGGGTGGCAGGGGCAAGGCACGTGTCAGCGGCGGCAGCGGGGACAGCCTTCTCCCGCCTGCGTGCTCGGGGCCCGGCGCAGCTCCTACCTCCCGCTCCGTTGACTGGCCCGCCTCCTCCAGCGCAGGCGGTTGTAGAGGCCGCAGTTGCTGCTGCTGCAGGCTCGGCGGGGACTCGCGCTGTGCGTCCTGCTCGCGGTGTCCGTGCTGGGCGGTCTGGGCCTGCCGTCTGAGCCCCGCCATGATGTCGGGCTGGCGGGGACACGTGGCGCTCCTCTTCTCTCTGCCCGTCCTCCTCTCCTTGGCTCTGACTCCGCTCTTGCCCATCCGCGGGCCGGGAAAGGTAAGTGGAGCGTTGGCTGGGGGAATGTGGGCAATCTAGGCGTTGCTGAAGCTATTTTGAGGTGGCTTTTGTGCTCCGTGGTGCCGAGCACTAGAAGGAAGCAGCCATCTTCCTCGGTGCCAAGCCACGCCCCCCGGTCCGCTTTCAGTCTTAAATCAGTTAGCGAACTATAAAATTAATTTCCAGATATTGGACGCTCTGAATATTAGCATACCGCAAAGCAGCATTGAACCCTTAAAATCCTCCTTCTCTTTTAAGTGTTCAGCCAGAGCAATCACCTACCTCGGAACCAAAATTCCAAGCCACCCTTCACAAATATTTTTACTCAATTTACCTCCCCTCCTGTCCCGCTTTCAGGAGTATGTTAAACTCTGGTCCAGCTGTCTTTTCTCATGGTTTGGGAGGTGCAACATTATTAAAATGAATCTTTTGCCATGATTATTATATCTTCTACAAGCCCTCCCAATTCAGTTCCCACAGTGCTTTCATCCTGGCCAAGCCAGCCAGAGTACAGAGAAAGTCAGAGGGCAGAGTGGGCTTTCCAGATCCCGCACGCAATCCATCTAAATAGAGTGGTAGGCTGGTGCGGACACTTGCGCTACAAACAGTGGGTCTGCCTGGAATAAAGTTGCTCTCAAATCCCTATTCAATGCTTCCACTGACTACAGAGACCTACTCTCAGTTTTCCACAGCCACCCAAAGATCGGCCCCACGCTTAAGGTGTTCGTCAGAGACCTGGAAGTCTGGAATATCTCCCAGACCCTCACCCTCTGGGAAACCTCCATTTCTCTCCTGGTATGGTCCAGGGGATGTGATAGTGCCTGGATCTCCAAGGGATGTTTCAGAACCTTCTGCAGAAGGCTCGCAGTTGCTAAACCTTTCCCTATCATCAGCAGGTAATTTGCCATGATTGGGTGGGCATCACTGCAACTAGCACAATTTACTAAATCAGGGCCAGCGCAATAAAGAAAGAACAACTAAATTTCTTGCATCCAACATTTTGAGGTTGAGCTACAGAGGTTTATCACTCAGTTTTTCACATATTAATATGCATTTCCTAAATGTAGATATTTTCTCCATGCTTTACCACCACTGGGAATTTAATGGTTAGCTTTACACTGAATATGTAGAAAAACACACATAAGCACAGGTAATGTGATTTAATACGTGTGAGACAGAAGGACGCTTTTGGCACATTAATCAGGCATAACATTTATATTACATTTGTACAAAGTCTTGAAAAAACAGCAGTTAATCATCCCATGTTAGGTTCAAATGTTAACCTAAAACTATAGCCATCTGTTTTATTTCGAGGGTAAAGATTAGCCCCCCATTTTCAAATATGAATCTACATTTTACAGTCTACTCAAGCGCCATCACTGTTAACATCGCAGGTAATAAAAACTGAAAAAGTAACACTTGTAGAAATAAAATGTAACAAATGAAAACCAAGAGAAATTGCAGTCACATTTTGTTCTTTAGCTTTTTACCCTTTTTGCATAAGAATCTATTCATGGAAACATAGAAAGAAAATTAAAAATTAGGGAAAATGTCCTGGTATAGGTTAGGTCTGTCCAGTTTGAAAAATATATTGCATTGTGTTCCTTTGTATATGTCCTGTGTTGCAGACCTATCTTTTTAAAATGGAGGGTAATTCAACAAATAGCATATTTTACGCCCCCCTCAAAGTGGGGGGGAAATGCGAGTGAGTCTTATGGGGTGACTGTAAAACAAAACAAACAAAAAAAGTCTGTAACTGGCACTTGCATTAAAGACAATGTCCGCTATCACAGGCCACGCCCCCCCGCTGCACAGACCCAAGCAGCAGAGGCGGTGACAGCAGTCAGGGATTAGTAACCTTACCCTCTCCCTGTCCACTCACTTCTCCTCGATCCTTTGGCCTCCTAGTGGCTTCTTCAAGTTGAAGGCACAGGCTTGTTCCTAACTCATTTACTGGTGGGTAATTTGCATATCCACCAGGAGAATGACATCTGATAACATTTCCCCCCCACCCCATGAAATGCCATGACACATCCATTTGAATCAGGCATTACTAATTTAAACCGGACCAGCACCTGTTTTTTCTTTAACATGTGTTGGCCCCGCAGTGAGCTAATCAAAACAAGTTTGGGGGGGCATCCAGAATGCTGGAGTCCCACCGCACATAACCCCCCCAGAACCCCCATAATCCTCACCTTCACTACGAACCAGCGCCAGGAAAGGAGTCCCGCGATTGGCTGTTGGGCAGGTCATACCAGTGGCCGGCACCGAGGACGCGACCATGGCCCACGTGACTACCCGACGGCCAATCACGGGACTCCTTTCCCGATGCTGGTGTTGATCCAGTTTAAGGCAACTGTTGAACAGGAGACAAGAAAATGCAGCTGCCAAACAGGAGGGACCTGTTTCTTCAATAAAATTTGAATACAGTACTAACATTTAATTTCTTTAATTTCTTTTTCCCTATATGGAAGACACATTCTTTCTTCTGACGAGACTCCCCAATAGAAGTAAGCATGAGGATAAACATTCCTTAACAACAAACAAGTCCTTTCAATTAAAATGGACCAAAGGTCTAAAGACATTTAGTGTGGCATACGGCAGAAGGTGGGGCTGAGCACGTCCATCTCTCCTCTCTCTACTCTGCATGTCTGGCTGTAACAGTACAGAGATTTGACAGGACTGCTATGGGAACCAGGAAGTAAGTTGCATGCAAGGCCTGATTTTGGGCTTAAATAGATTGCTGCCCTGTGGGGCATCACAAATCAATCTCCCCTTTCCATCTTGGGACAGTGGACCAAATATTTGTTAAGATTTCATTAACAAACCATTACACAGTAACCTGCAATATGTTGTGACTAACTACAGACTCTGCAAAGGCAAACATATCAATGTCATAGAACTGAAAAAAAGAATGGGTAGAAGATCAAGTGCCTGCCTTGCAGATGTCCATCGAGGTCCTTAAAGTGGACCAACACCCAGGATTTTCACTATCCTGGGTTTTGGTCCACCCCCGGTGGTGGTGCCTCGCTGCGTGAAACCCCCAAGAACTCCCGATAAAACTCACCTCACCCCGCTCCTACGGCGCATGCATGGCCGCTCGTCCAATCAGCGCGGTCGGAGTCGCTGTGGTATGCGCCTCCAACCTCAGCGGCTCCATTCACAAATGGCCGGCGCGGGCACGCCCCTTGGTAGAGAGAAGCGCGAGATGCGGCCGCGGCCCGCGCATGCGCCGTTGGACCGGGAGTAAGGTAAGGTTAGAGGGCATCCTGGGGGGTTTCACACAGCGGGGATGGATGCCCCGCAGGGAGGGATCGGCCTGGGAATCTTATAGATTCCTGCGCCGATCAAGGAGGGTGTTGGTCCACTTTAATGAAATGCCCACAAAACACCCAACTGTCCTCACGCATTGTGCTGTCACACAAATAAGAGGCACCTTGCTCTTTACTTAAATCGATCCTTTCCAATGTCAAACTGATCAGCCTAATAACAGTGTTGTTAGAAGCCAGAGCTTTCTTTTGAGGACCTGACTTAGAAAATGTCTTTGTTCTACCCAGATGCAACCTGCACTAACAACATCAAACTAGTGAAGAGCCTTCTCTTTTGGATACAAAGGATTTGAATAACACAATTCTAATTGTTTGTTGAAATGAACCAAGACAATTTTAAATTTATACTAAAGGCAAGCTCCATTGTTGTCCCATTGTCTTGGGCTACACGTCGCACTGTTCCAAACTTCAATCTATTTTCAAAAAGACCCCCTAGTTCCAAATTTTTTGTAAAAGTATTAGAGCATTGGAGATACAGAGAAAAAATGGGTAGCCACGTGTGGCAACAGCAATGTGATGTAAGCACACTGTGTACTTTACATATATAGTAAAAAGATAAGTGCACTTTTGTGCCTCAAGTTATTACTTCCAGCACACAGTGCGACCAAAGGGGAGGAAGGAGGGCGGGGTTTCAAAGCTGCAGATAGAGGCATCCAATCAGGGCATCTGGGGGTGTTTCCATTCTTGGTCCATTGAAGGTTGATTAATGGACCAGGCCAGCGGGGTGGAGACTAAAAGCTGAATGAGGAAGTGATGTCCTCACTAAGTAGTCCGACATAACAGGAAGGAGTGCACTGGAGGGGCTATAAACCTAATTATTTGCCACCTTCTCCTTAAGGATCATAAGGATTTGCCTTCAAGGAAGCCAGATTCTTAGACAAAAAGCAAAGGGAAATTGTCAGTGGCCTAAAGGGAGACTTTATAGCAGACAACAGATTGAGATTCTGTGGTTCAAATGGCTTTTAAAGGTAAGGTAAAAATGCGTTCAAATCATATAGGCCCCTATAATACTCATTATGTCCAGGCATATTTAAAGAAGAATTCCCCAGTAAGCCGCCTGGGTTTAAGGTTCCAAGTGTCTATATCCAGTATATCTCTTTTATTTGTAAAAAATAGTTTTGTGACTATGGAGGTATTAATATCATATTGAAAGCCTTCAATGATTTGTCCTAAGTTCAGAGATTTGGTGCAGTTTTTAGCAAAATTCCTGGCTAGGTTTTATTGTACAGTACTTCTGTGGTCATTGATAAGCCTTATTGGTCTGCTTGTTTAACCAACATAACTGGGAATTTTAGCAGGTAAATCACTGCTGGTGAAAGACATGTATAAAAGCCTTTAATTGGATTTTGTTCTGGTTGTGAGATGGAAGAGATCCCTTTTTGTGTTTTTTCCTTATTGATTATATCTCCTCTGATGAGTAGCTTTTTTATGTTTTAATATTTTTATTGAAAAGATCAAGGTTACATCATTAACTTACATCTATTATTTACATGGTACGACCATTCATGCATTTCTACACATATTGGTTATGGACTTATCCTCCATTTGTATAACATGTGGTTACATTTAAGGGGTTACATATAAGGGGCAGTTGTGGCCTAGAGGTAAGGTAGCGGACTTGCAACCGGAGGGTGGCAGGTTCGTGTCCTGGAACATGACTGAAGTGCTCTTGAGCAAGGCACCTAACCCCCCAACTGCTCCCCGGGCGCCGTTATTAGGGCAGCCCACCGCTCCGGACATGTGTACGCTCACTGTACGGATGGGTTAAATGTGGAGGACGAATTCCTATGTGTGCCCAAGCATACAATGGCCATCTATGCATTCAAATTCAAAAAATTTCTAAGAATAAACTTGAGACTATAAAGTATCTTATTCTAAGTATGTCACACACCCCGCTTCAAGAAATTCATAACGTGTGGGCAATACTGACCTGTAGAGGGCAATATGCAGAGATGCCAGGAAAAAAGAGAGCCCCTCCCGGTCCATAAATACCTGGGACCTCCCACTCATTACCCAGTCTTCATCTCTGCAGACGGCGAGCAAGTCAGAGGATGTGGTCTCCTCCTTGCACAGGGGGATTTCAGGTAGCCGGGATGACTCCCGGCCCTTTAGTTATCTATTTCCGCCTGGATCTTTTTTTCTGTTACCTCATGCCTCCCTGCCTAGGCTGACGGTCCGGTTGAGGGCAGAAAAGCACCCTTGGTGCTTAAGAGCGAATGCTCTCCCGTGAGACCCTATATAAGAGGGTAGGCTGTCATCCGGGACGATGACCCCAGTTTGGGATGCCCCATCCCTTGGCCTTACAGTTTGGGTGGTCCCCCCCTTTGGGTAATGCCCCTCTCTCTAGCGGGATAGCGGAGGGTAGGAGCAGGGCCCCTTATTCGGTGTTAGGTCCAAATTTTGTAATCATTAATTCTTAATAATGTTTTAATGTATTAATGTATTAAATTATCCTCCCAATAGTTATTAACTTATTTATTACTTCATAACAGCGTGTATTTCTCTGTCAAAACGGCGCTGTGGCCGCCATTTTTATGCAGGCTTTCTCCCTGAGGTAAAAGGGGCGGGGCCGGGCTTTAGGCGCGAGCCGCGGCCCCCACCCTTCTATTTGGCGCTGATGCCGCTTGGATTCTGAGCGAGGAGCGGGGCCGGGCGTCAGGGTCAAAGCCACGGCCCGCTCCCCTCCTTCTGTCTCTTCTGAGACCAGCGCCGCGGCTGCACATGGCTGTGGTGCCGGCCTTTTTGCATTGTCATGGCGGAGGGGAGCTTCTCCCCTCACGCTTTCACTCTTGGGGGCGGGGCCGGGCTTTCCAGCGCTGCGGCCCGCCCCTGTGTCTCAGGCACCGCTGAGGTGCTTTTCTCTGTGCCTGTTTCCTCAGAAGGAGCTGGCCACGCCGCCCTTCTCTCCTCAGAGCTGCTCTTTACCTCACGGAGAGAGGAAGCTGTCTTCAGGACCACAGTGAGTGGCCCGGTGGGCCCCCCCTCTGTCCCATCACCTATAATTATATATTTTTATGTCATATATATATATATATTTTATACTCCGCTTTTCTTATTAGCCTTTTTTATTATGTCTTTCAGATATAACCTACAGTGGTGTTAGGGGGTTTCTCCCGGTCCTAGGGTCCCTGGGTTCTTAATTGGCTTATTGCAAATCCTCCCACTTGGGACATTAAAGGGGCATCCCGGGTTGCTTATATGCGTAATTCCCTCGGTCATTGCGACCAACTATAAGTTCACCTTATGGAGGCATCCCCGGATACTGGGCTCGGGCTCCCCTCGGGGCAATCCCGGAAGTGTATGGGGTGTGGGGCATCCCTTACTGGCGATGTGTATACCATGCGCACAGCAGACTATTACGCGGCAGTCCGGACCCCAGGTGTCTGTTTCAGCGCCGCCGGTCTCTCCTCCCCCCCCCTCCCAGTTTGATCCGTGCCCAGTCTGACGTTGTCATGGGCGGGCAGTTGCAATCAGAGATGTGTGCCCGATTGGCCAATCTTGAAAAATTATTCTCCAGCACGGTCACCAGAAAGGCTCCGGCTAAGAGAAAGCACTTGTCGCCGTCTTCACCGGCGGCCGACTTGGATGATCTTGATAATCTGGACTGGTCTGATTACTCCCAACTTGAGGAAGGGGAGGTATATGAAGAATCAGATAATTCAGACGATCAGCAGTTTGTGGGTGCTGATACCGAGCGGGGCTTGGGGAGGTCTTCAGATACTCCCAATGTTCTGGCTCAGATGTTTGAGGTTTTGGCTATTTCTCCTCCTGAGGTGGTTCCACAGCAAAAGGGGGAATTTTTCGAAGAATCCAGGCCGCGCTTGGAATTTCCTAACCAAAAGCATTTTGATGGGATTATTGCTAAGGAATGGGAGAGGCCTGCCCGGCTCCCAGGTGTCCCTCAGGGTTGGGACAAAAAATATCCCTTTCCCTTGGATACGGTTAAGCGTTGGGCGTCCCCTCCCGAGGTGGATGCACAGATTCTGGGTTTATCCAACACTACTGTTTTAAATTCTCCTGATTGCTCCACGCTTAAAGATGGTGAGGATAAACGCATATACCAAATGGCTTGTCATGGTTTTGCCAGTGTTGGGTCACCCATGAGGCCGGTTTGTGCTTCAGCGCTGCTGGTGGTGGCTGCCAGGTCGGTGGTCAGGGACCTGTTGACTTCTTCCGAGTTAGATCCAGATAGTGACGAGTTCCTTGGCCTTAAAAGGTGTGAATTGTTTTTGTCATTTGTACTAGCCACCTTGGATGACACACTGATGATGTGTGGCAGAACGTCGGCTCTATTGGTGACTATTCGACGTTCGGTTTGGTTGCGCCAGTGGGCGGCTGATTTTGTGTCTAAAAAGTCGCTGACAGCTCTTCCCTTTGTGGGATTACGGCTCTTTGGTGAGAAGTTGGATTCAGTTGCCAAGGGTGGTAAGTTACCTCAACGCAAAAAACAGCGTCGTCCCTTTCGGGGGGCGGGTTCCTTTGCTCCTTCCTTTCGTGGGGCTAGAGCTGGCAGAGGAATTGTTTTCCCCGCAGCCAGAGGAGATTCCTGGAACAGGGGCAGAGGACGTGCCCGCCCAGGATACAGCTGGGGCTCTAAGCCCAAACCGGCTGCCAAGCCAGCTCAACAATGAGGGGGCGCCCTCACCCATGTGGGTGGGGGGACGGCTGCAACACTTCTCCCAGGTCTGGGACCGGGAGGTCTCGGACAGATGGATCCGGGAAGTGGCGACTTCCGGCTACAAGCTGGAGTTCGAGCTCCGGCCCCCTCCCAGATTCCGCAGGTCTCGGGTGCCTTCGGACCTTCTGGCCGCGCAGGAGCTCCAGACGGCAGTAAAGAGTCTGTTGGATATGGCAGTTATTTGCCCAGTGCCCCCCTCAGACAGGGGTCGGGGCTCTTATTCCAATCTGTTCACGGTGCCCAAGAAGGACGGCTCGGTTCGGTTCTAAAGATCCTCAACAGGCTCGTCCCTCCGCGGAAATTTCGCATGGAAACGCTGCGTTCAGCTATCCATTCTCTTCGGCAGGGGGACTTTCTGACGTCCGTAGACATCAAGGACGCCTACGTGCACCAGAGATTTCTCAGGTTCGTGGTGGAGGATCGGCATTTTCAGTTTATGGCACTTCCTTTCGGTCTTACCTCGGCTCCAAGGGTTTTCACCAAGGTGCTGGCCGGGGTGATGGCTCTCCTCAGAGCCCAGGGTATTCGCATTGTCCCTTATCTGGACGACCTTCTCATTATGGCAGCTTCCTTCAGCCGATCGGTATTGGACACCAGAACTGTGGTGTCCTCTCTGGAGAGATTCGGGTGGGTGATCAACTACCCCAAGTCCTCCCTTTCTCCGTCCAGGTTAGTGTCTTTTCTGGGAATGTCCCTGGATACTTCCCAGGCCAGGGTGTTTCTTCCTCAGTCCAAGGTGCTCTTGATTCAGGAGTTGGTTCGACTCCTCCTGTCTATCCCTCGTCCGGCCATCAGACTGGGGATGAGGCTGGTGGGATTGATGGTAGCCTCCTTCGAAGCGGTTCCCTTTGCTCAGTTCCACACAAGGACACTCCAGCTCCATCTGTTGGCGGCTTGGGACGGGTCGCCACTGTCATTGGATCAGTCCTTCCTGATGACCCCCCCGAGTTCGGTGCTCCCTTCAGTGGTGGCTGGATCCAATCAATCTGTCGAGGGGCAGATCCTTTCTGGCCCCTTGTTGGGAGACGGTCACCATGGATGCCAGTCTATCAGGATGGGGGGGGTTCTGGAAGGATCGTCAGTTTCAGGGACTGTGGGGGCCTCAGGAGGCTCACGAGTCCATCAATGTTCTGGAATTGAGGGCCATCAGGATGGTTCTGTTTCGCTTGACTCATCAGTTGCAAGGATTGCCGGTTCAAGTCCGGTCGGACAATCGGACGGCGGTCGCCTACATCAATCAACAGGGAGGGACTCGCAGCAGGAGTGCCCTCAAGGAAGTTTCTTTGATTCTGGCCTGGGCGGAGACCCACGTCCCGTGCATTTCAGCAGTTTACATTCCGGGAGCGGAGAACACGGAGGCGGACTCTCTGAGCAGGTTCTCAGCTCGCCGGGGGGAATGGTCTCTCAGCCCCAAAGTGTTTCGCTTGATTTGTCTCAGGTGGGGGTCCCCGGTGGTGGACCTCTTTGCCTCTCGTCACAATCACAAACTTCTGACATTTGTGTCTCTCTCACGGGATCCACTGGCTCTGGCAGTGGATGCCATGTCTCTGAACTGGAGGGATCTGGGGTTTCTGTATCTGTTCCCTCCGTTTCCCTTGGTGGCCAGAGTGGTGCGCAAGCTGGCCCTGGAGGGTGCGTCAGCAATTCTGGTGGCTCCAAGGTGGCCAAGACAGGTTTGGTTCGAAGATGTGGTAAGGTTAGCAGAGGATCAGTTCGTTCTGCCCCTGCTGCCGGATCTGCTCACCCAGGGTCAACTACGTTATCCCAATTTACCAACGCTGGCTTTGACGGCGTGGCTGCTGAAACCTCCATCTTGAAGGAGGAAGGTCTTTCCGATGCTGTGATTCGAACTCTCATTAGTGCTAGGAAACGGTCTTCCTCTAATATCTACTATAGGACTTGGAGGTCTTATATTGATTGGTGTGAGATCAGGGCGTTGCTTCAACATGGTCTGGACCTGGGGCTCCAGCTTAGTACTCTGAAGGGGCAGGTTTCTGCCCTGTCGGTGTTCTTTCAAAGGTCATTTGCCCTACATCCTTTGGTTAAGACTTTTTTCCAGGGAGTCACGCACGTGCGGCCTCCTAGAAAACCTTTGCTCCCTGTTTGGGATTCGAATTTGGTTCTTTCTGCTCTTCAGGATTCTCCTTTTGAGCCCTTGAATGATATTGCCTTGTCTTCACTTACGCAGAAGGTGGCCTTTTTGGTAGCCATCACTTCGGTTAGGCGTGTCTCTGAGTTGGTGGCTTTGTCCATTCAAGCCCTGTACTTTGAGGGGCATCAGGACAAGGTGGTTTTTCATTTCAAGTCCGATTTCCTTCCTAAGGTTGTTTCTGCCTTTCACCTAAACCAAGACATTGCTCTGCCCTCTCTGTGTCCTAATCCCAGCAATGACAAGGAGAGGGCCCTGCATTCTTTGGATGTGGTTCGTGTTGTGAAGTATTATTTGGAGGTAACGTCTTCCTTTCGTAAGACGGATGCCTTTTTTGTGGTGCCCTCCGGGCCCCGAAAAGGCTTGGCGCCTGCCAAGTCTTCCATTAGTAAATGGATCCGTCAGACCATAGTTGGGGCCTATTCTGCTAAAGGGAAGGTACCCCCTTTTCGTGTTACTGCTCATTCTACTCGTGCGGTTGGGGCGTCCTGGGCTTTTCAGCACCAGGCCTCTGTTGAGCAAGTTTGTAAGGCTGCTACTTGGTCTTCTGTTCACACTTTATCCAAGTTTTACAAGGTTGATGTTCGGGCCTCAGCGGATGCTGTGTTTGGCCGCAAAGTTCTGCAAGCTGCAGTGGTTTAAGTTGTGCCTTGTTGCCTTGTTTTGGATCCCCGCCCTTTATGGACACTGCTGTTGGATGTCCCACACGTTATGAATTTCTTGAAGCGGGGTGTGTGACATACTTAGAATAATACCATTTTGTGAATACTCACCTGTAAAATGGGTATTATAAGTATGTCACACACCCCGCTTCACCCTGCCCTTTTGTATTCTGGATCCTTTATATGGTGAACTTTGCGTTGTTATGCTTTGTGTTGGGCTCTTCCTGGTCCCTTACCTTACTGCTGTTCTTATACTGGGTAATGAGTGGGAGGTCCCAGGTATTTATGGACCAGGAGGGGCTCTCTTTTTTCCTGGCATCTCTGCATATCGCCCTCTACAGGTCAGTATTGCCCACACCTTATGAATTTCTTGAAGCGGGGTGTGTGACATACTTATAATACCCATTTTACAGGTGAGTATTCACAAAATGGTATTTTTTTTTAAAAAGGCCCTTTTTTGGCCCTTATCTTAAGCTCTGCTGACTTTAACTTTAACATATAGATATACTAGGAAAACTTAGAGGGAAACATAGATTTCCACATCTAGGCTTCTGGACCTTTAAATTAAGTTTTATTCCACTACCTTGCTCTGCCATTTCCATCCCAGAGCTCCTTTCGGGATCTCTAGACTCTCAAAATATTCTTGCACACCTCCTAAAGTGCTGGAGATCTAGGCAACTATTTTTTTCATGGGGCCACATGAGAAATAAAAAATATTGTGGAGGGCCAGGCCAAAAGGCTGAACTTAATTCTGCATAATATTAATTGTATTTCTTTATAAAAAGCAATAAATAGCATTGGTTTGACAAGCTGGTACGAGTATATGTTATAGTTAAACAATGAAAAAGTGAGGTTGCCTTACAAATAAATGTAATTTATTAAATAAATGTATTAAATAAAATTTCCTAAAACAATGGTAAACAAAATGAAAAGGGGGGATATCGCCCCACAGATGTCAGCAGCTCACTCTTCCACCACATTGGGCAGAGCAAATGCAGCCCCACTTCCCTTCCTCTCCTTCCCCTTAAAGCGGAGCAAAACCCTGCTGGATCGGCCCGGGAATCGCCGATCCATTCCCTCCCCGTGGAGCATCCAAAATTGGGATGCCCCGCTGTGTGAAACCCCCCAGGACGCCCGCTACACTTACCTGAATCCCAGTCCAACTGCGCATGAGATGCGGCCGCCAGCGCGCTCGGAGCCGCTGAGCTAAGACGCCCCTAAGACGTGAACCAGGTGACTGAGTGAGGAAGGGAGAACGCACCAGACCCAACGAGCCTAGCGGCAGATCGGCTGCTGCTTAATTGATCGTCTGTGTACAGTGACGGCGGGAGGCGCCGACCCACTGCAAAGAGGGATGGGCGGGTGTCTCACAGGCAGCACGAGTGGAGGGACACCGCCAGCCAGCTCAGCCCGGGCTGATCAGAGCCAATCAAAGGGCCGTATAAGGCCCGCGGGCCGTACAATGGCCAGGTCTGCTCTAAAGCATAGGGGAAAGGATCCTGGTCACTCTAGGTGGGACTAGGTACCATCTCATCTGTTCCTTGTATCCCGCTTCAATTAAGAAGGGTCCCCTTAACTAAGACACCCTATTCTTTCATTTGGAGGTGTCCTCCTCTCAGGCTTTTAAATACATCAGATAGGATTTTCTTAGGGCAGACGCTATAATACACCAGTGAGATACTATCTGGGGCTACTGGGTTCTTGGGGCACCACTTTCCAGTTCAGTTGCAGGTACAATAGTCTTACAACTTATTTTATTCTTATTAATATAATGTAGGATTTGGTTGACTTGGAATATTTCCAAATTTTGCAAGAGGAATTTTGCCTTCAGTTAAAATAAACTCAGGGGGCACCCATTATTGAGATTATTTTGATGATGCACAAGCATAGATGAAGTGTAAACATTTAATATTGGGTCTGAAATTATAATACCCCATTTCACTTTAAAGGCTATTATTAGGATAATTGTATGGTGGCCATATTGACATTGCAGGATCAATTTTATTTGCAGCTCTAGATGTCTTGTTTACATTGGTGAGGGCTAATTTTTGCAGTATCCCCGGTTAATTAGTGTATCATTTTTGGGCATTGTATTGAAGATCTTGATCATTAAAAACATGTTCAGCCTGGTTAATTGTCCAGTGACAGTACACGGAATACATATGGAGGGTGGATGCTAAAAAAAAATAGACAAGACCAAAACTTGACCCTTCGACGTAGGTCAGACGTAGGATTTTGGAAAGTCCCTTCTTCAGTCCTGAGTGCAAAAATAAAAATCTAATATCTGTAAACGCTTGTAACAAGATATGGGTAACTGATGGAGAAAACATATTCCCTAGGATGGTGTTTTGAATAGTTATACCATAAAAACCAGTGATTTGGGACCTTGAGAGAGAAGGTCTGCCCTGCCTGCCCACTGTCAAATTGATGACCTTCGTGTACCAATTATTTTTTGCCTAATCTAAAAGCAATTAGGATGATTCTGACAGCTTTCAACCATATATTTACAGAATGAACAGATGCATCAGAAGAATAAGGGATAATAAACTGAATTTTCATAAAGCCTTATCAAGGTCTAGGAATTTTCGGCTATTCACATGGTGTTCAGCACAGTGCAGAATGAAACTTGCTTCAACCATGGTTGCTCTGCTCCTTGTGCCGCCCAGATGATTAATGTGGGCTACTGTGGTAACATTGTCTTCTCACAGGGAAACTCCTGCAGAATCTTGGACCAGTGTCATAGAGATAGTAACAATGCTTTTAGCTTTAGGTCAAGGATTGACATTTGAGTAACCTTAATAAACCATGTCCTTTAACTTTCTCCAACTCTTTGTCCAAACCTGTCAGGCTGACCTTAGCTGTGAAAACTCTGCACCGGCTGTCAAGTGTGCTGATTTTAGCCTTCAAATCAGCTCCATATTATACCTGTTGCCTTTTGATAGCATACAGTGGTCAGGTATGGACCTGGACAAAAGGAAAAAAGTTTCAGGTGCCTTAGTAATAAAAATCTTAACTACTATTATTTTGAAGTACATCCCAAGAAAAGTAACACTTTTAATATTCATGAGAGAAATTAATTCTTTCTTTACCATTCACCCACAACCATCAACACTGCATTTCACTTCCACAACTGACATGCCATTCACCAGTAAATCATCCAAGCAAGGTATCACACACATGCAACCTTTTCTAAGAATGGTCATGATCTTAGTGAATACACTGGAAGTCATGCCAAGACACAATGATGATGCCACAAATCAGGTAGGTTTACATATGCGTTTGTGTATGTGTAGAAATAGATGCCTTGAACCATCTTTTTAAGGCACAAGTAAATTTGTGTAGGCGCAATAGCCACAGTACTGCAAATTTACTTGTATCAATATTTCTAAATTTTATAAATGTTGAACTAACACTTGTAAGTCAGACCCCCCAAGATACACTGGATGGAAAGAAGCCATCTGGAGTAAATACTCAGAACTCTATATTGTATCTCATCTGGCATAAATCTGGAGTAAAGAAGCAAAACTCTATATCCCAAAACAACCATTTCTCTGACCTATACCTATACAAATCTCAGCAGACATGTCCCGCATGTCCATCATCTTCGAGACAATTGAAACAATTGATGTTTCTTGGGCAAGGTAATGTATGTAGCAGTAGGGGAACTTCAAGTATGAAACTATCAAGTGTTCATTGTTCTTGTGGTCAAGCTGACGCTCCAGTCTTGGGTGCTGGCTCAGGCAGCGCTGCATTTGTCTGCCTGCCCCCACATCCTGGAGCCCTATATGCCTTTTGGAGGTGCTGCAGGCATCGCAGCCACCAAAAGAAGATTTGAATGGGCTAATGAGTCCTAGGTTTAGTACAGGAGCTAACCACTAAGTATGGGCTGGGTAAATCAGTTGTAATTACTTTGTGGGCCAATGAGCCCAGAGGGTCCCCAGCAAATCCCCTCAACATGGTCCCATAAAGGTGTCCCATTCAGTCAGTCAGGGTCCACGATAGTTGTCACTTTGCTAGTGTTTATTATTATTTTTATCGACCATGCCTTGCCTGAACCCCCCACCATACTGCATCTTTATGGCCTCCTGTGATTGATGTCAGAAACATTCTGGACCCAGTCTCTGCCTGCCGATTTTGTACTGCTACTGTATCCACCTGTGTATGACTTTGGGAGACCGTTGACCCAGATAATGCCTTACTCTTGTACTACATTGTTTGGTGGACTGATCTAATGTGTATGACTCCTGACTCCTCCAGTCCCAGCTCTCAGAGGGTATTACTTGCGCAAACAAGTCATGGGGGGGCAACCGTGTCCACTAAGGTGTGTCCCAGCGAACAGGGTTATAGGTGAAGCAGTGGTGGAGATTAGGAAATACTCTCTGATCTAGGTATGGTCTGAAATTACCACGGTCCAATGGAAAACCTTGTGGAACAATTGCAGGCCATGGCTGCCACCATCAACCAGCTTGTAAGTCATATGGCTGCCCAGATTTGTCACCACTTGCCCCACAAGTGATCGTGAATTCTGTGGGGTCCAAGGTTCCCCATCCAGAGAAGTTTAATGGGGACCGTGCTAAGTTCTTTGACTTTAAGAGCTCTTGTAAATTGTATTTCAGGCTGCGGCCCAACTCTTCAGGCACTGATGCTCAGAATGCGGGCCTGGTGATTTCTCTCCTGCAAGGAGACCCACAGACATGGACATACCGATTGGCCTGCACTGATGCTGCTTTCCAGATGGATCTGGATCAAGCCTCAATAGCTGACACAACGTCTCAAACAGGGGCAGAGTACTACAGAACTGAATTCTTCTTGGCAATCCAGCCCTTTGCAGTCAGTTTTAGATCGGAAATTTCTAAATCCAAATGAACTTTCCTATACAAGAAAACCAAGTTGGCTACATACAGCTGTCCGAGGTTGAAATGCCACCTTAGGGAATAATGGTTGGAGAAATCTAGAGATCCCCTCTGGTGCTTTACCCATCAAAAAAGGTTTACTGTGGGACCTTCTACTTTCTCCTGCACAGCTCTTGAAGAGCCCATGCAGCTTGGGTCAAACAGACTCTCCCTGTCTGAAAAAAAGATAGGTCACCACCAGAAAACTTTAGCTTTGATAAACTGAGAAAATTATACCCGACTGTCTAGACGAGTTTTCCCAAGCTCGTATAGGTGGTCAGATATAATTTCCTCAGTTTAACATATTGTTGTTACCAGCCCACTGTCTTTATCAATAGTTGAGTGGCGAGTAATATTTTAGATAAGTCTCTTGTGGCCGCCCTAGATATTTTACTGCTAACATTGGAAAAACCCCTTTCAGAACCAAGCAGTCAATAATGTACCGATATATGGAGGGGTGTTTTTTTAGACTATATCTTAGGGGGGAATGGAAAATTCAGAATGAAAAGATTTCTAGGCTTTGTCAATTTTTACAGGCGTTTTATCAAAGGGTTCTATCATTGCTTCGTTACATTGACATGATTCAAAAAAAATGCATTTCCAGGAAGTATGGCCTTCTCCAGTGGCAAAGGCTTAAAGGAAGCCTTTACTGTATTAATCCACCCCAATGTAATCTGCCATTTTATTATTGAAATCTATGCATCAGAGCTTGGTGTAGGTGCTGTTCTCTCACATTATTCTGGTAGTCCGGAGAGATTACACCCATGCGTGTACTTCTCTCATAAATTGTTCGGACAATTAAAATTATGATGTGGGGAACAGCGAGGTGTTAGAGGTGATATTAGCATTTGAAGAATAGACACACTGGTTGGAAGGGTCTTAATAACCAATTATTATCAATGAATACATTGAGTCAGCCAAAAAACTAAACTCACACAAAGCTATGCTCTATTTCTCCTGCTTTAATTTTGTCATTAGCTTTAAACTGTTATCTCAGAATTTGGGGAGTTTAAGGGTAGATTCATTGAGAAAGACCCCAGATTGCATCTTGTCGGTGTGTTAATGCCTGATTTATCTAGCTATTTAGAATAGTTTCAGGTGGATTAACCCCCCCGGTAAACCTCCAATTGTCATTATTTTCCACCTTATATGCGTCTGTTACAGGAATTTTATGATTCAAAAACAGCGTGTCATTTTGGTGGTTGGAAGACTTTAGGTCTTATGCTTGTAACAAGGTAACTCAAAAACCTCGTGTCAGGTTACTTTTACTATCGGAGATCCCTAAGGAACCATGGCCTTATATTTCTATAGATTTTATCGTAGATTTGCCAGCGACATATGGGAATTCTGTTATTTGGATAGTGGTCGCTCGCTTCAGCAAAATAGTGCAATTCGTCACTTTAATCAAGCTTCCATCGACTCAATAATTAGCTCAGTGGTTTTCTAAAGCAGATTTTCCACATACATGACATACCCCAGAATGTTGTCTCGTGGGGTTTTCTGCGAGAATAGGCATTTCAATCTCGTTGTCCACATATCACCCCCAATCAAAACTGCAGACTGAGAGGGTTAATCAATCTCTAGAGCAATATTTGAGATACTCTATGTCAGTATATATGATATATGCTATGGTTTAGTTCAACAGGTTTTCTTTGGTTTTCAGAACAGCACCTGTTTCTGTAACCATGATTGATTGGTTGGGAACAGGTGGGTTTTGTACCGAATAGACAGGCGGGACACAATGTCAGGTCCCTTCTTTTCTCTGATTATTTTTAACATAGGAGTATCCCTAGTATGTTTCAGTTTTTGGACAGAAAGCAGTTGACAAGGTCTCCTGGTCTTCCTCTACCAAATTTTGCATAAGTGGGGGTTTGCACCTAACTTAGTTTCTTGGGTGCAAGCACTATACCATACACCCCAAGCCTTTATACACTACACGGCCTCTACTTCACCTTCTGTAATTGGTTGAGGTACTAGGCAGGGGTGCCCCCTTATTCTCTTTATTCTAGTAAGCGGAATACTAGCCATGAGAATTCGGACTGATCCCAATATTTCTAATATAGAGGTCTCAGGCTATCACCAGAAAACTCATCTTTTTGCAAATGATGTAACATTGATTGTTACCAACCCTATTGTCTCTTCCAAATCTTACCAAGGCGCTGAGTCAGTTTGACAAGATTTCAGGACTGAACCCAACTCAGTTTAAGACCTTAAATATATATTTGATGTGTGATAAGTGCAATCAAATGTAGCTTTTATTATTCTTGGGAAGAATCTAAACTTTTTTTTTTTTGGGTGTCTACATTACAGCTTCCTATGATGATTTGTTACAGGCTAATCACCCATCCATCATTCTATCAAACAATTTCCATCCTGGGGGTGTATGATTAAGAGCCACTTCTGCCTGAATGCATCACACTGGTCCCAAAGGTGGGACCCTCTTGTTTTGCTTGGGTGTAATTTGCTAAAATTATCTCTAAAATGACACCACGTTGTCTAATAAGTTCATTTGTAGTAACTCTATGTGTGTCTAGCTGCCCAAGGGAATCTCCCTGTCTTTCACCAGCCAGCTGTTTTTCACAGGCTGACCCCTTTGTTTCATTTGAAATAGCACAGGTTATCTCCGATTGGCCCAGACAAACTAACCCAAGTGAAACTCTAATTGGCTCAGATAAAACTGATGACTTAGTTTGCATGCAAATGCACACATGAAACTAAATTCAGGCGAAAGTCCAGTCTTCAGAACAAAGGAAGTTCTCTCACCATGCTTCATATTAAATTAGGAACCAACCATTCTGGCTAATCAAAAGGGGTCATCCTATATACAGTGTACTTTTTGATTGTATACGATTTTTTACAATTTCTTTGGGAACAAAATATATAAAAAATATCATAGAATTTCACTCTTCATGTTGTTTTGTTCCTGGGGCACACCTATGTCCATTAGCTATGGCTGATATTTAACGAAATGGATAATGGATGAAAAGTTACGTTTTATGGGAGAAGCCGGATACACTACTCTGCTTAGTTACATTGACTGGCATACCAGCTAAGCCCATATTTCCCTGCTTCTACTCAGGTTAAGTGGAGCTGCAGTCTCTGGACACTTTTCTAAATTCTGGGACAGCTATCATATTTCTTGGTGAGGCCGTATAGCCACCATTGAAATGACTAGTTTGCCCCCAAAAAAATTTTATGGTGGGGACAACAAGGTGATAGAGGAGTGTGTTTCCTTTTCCCCCTCCATTTGTTTTTCCTCTATTCTTTCGCCTAATCTTATTCTTTTACAAAATCTTTCTTTTAATTTTTTTCTTTTAGTTCATCATTCTTTTTTATTGAAGATTGTGTTGAGAGTAGCTTTTTGAAGTGTGTTGTTACCATTGGGTTAGCGACAAAGAATTGACAAGATCCATTTTTTTTATGTCAACTTGCATAACAGGATTCTGATTGTCTTCTCATGTTCTTGTTAGTGAGGATACCCCCTATGATGTAGGAAATTGTCTCATGTTTAAATCTATTGAGCCTTCTTAGTCATCTGATCTATATGTAATATTAGATTGTAAGCCTTGCTCTTAACTCACTAACTTTATTTTGTGTACTGATTGTACTTCCTAATATGAACCTTGTACTTTTCATGCTATATTCAATAAAACAAACATAAGAAAATTAGTCTGAATACATCCGCTTTGCTAAATTTGCATTTAATAATGTGCCTAGTGAGTCAATCAAGCATTCACTGTTATTTGTAATTAAGGTAAGAATTCTAAGCCTCGCTCTGGTCCTTCCACCAGTTTGCCGGCTTTAGGGGTATGGCTAAGAGAATGAACAAATATCTGGACGAAAGTCTAAGAAAATCTAAAAAGAGCCACTAAGCAGCACTAATTTGCTGATCGCCACTGGTCCATCAAACCACCCTTTCAGGTGGGTGATTTTAAAAAGTCAATCTCCCTCAGTCTATTAAAATTCTGCGTTTCATTTGTCTTTGTTAAAGTCTGCTATTAATAGCAACATGTATTCTCCACCTCCCATCATTGGGCAGAATAAACCTGAGGCAGATTAGAATGAGCTAATGAGCCTTAGGTTTAGTACAGGGTTATTATCCCCTAGGTATGCACTGGGCTAATCAGCCCTAATTATTTTGTGGGCCAGTGAACCCAGAACACCATTTAATCACCTCACCATGGCTCCTATAAAGGTATCCCAGCTCATTTAGTCAGTGCCTGTGATATGTGGGTGCTCTTCCTTATTATTATCTACTGTGTATGACCTGAATTATACCTGACTTTATTCTTGTCTGTACCCCCCTGTACTGTGCCTTTAAGACATCATGTGATTGACCTCAGAAACCCTCTTGACCCCGTCTCTGCTTGTCTATTCAGTAATGATGCTGTGCCCCCTGTGTATGACCTTATCTAGACCTCGGGCCCCCCGGGAACTCCTTATACTTGTGCTATGTCATTTGGTTGGGCTGATCTCACATGTATGACTTCTGGCTACTTTGCACTTTCTGTTACCACCCCTTGGATCTCACTCACCTGCAGTCCCAGCTCGCATAACTTGCACTAACCAGTCCTGGGGGCAACCTTGTACGGCGTGGCATAAACTGCATCCTGGCAAACAGGCTTGGCTATAGGTGAAGCAGCGATGGAGATTGGGCAATACTCTGATCTGGGTTTTGAATACAGGTAAAGGGTATAGAAAACAATTATTTGCAAAAGGTAAGATAAACAATGTTACCTTTAACATACATAAAATAAGCAAGGTTCACCAACATAGTCCACCACCTCATCATACGTGGAGCAAAAGCAAGGGATCTGTAAGAATAAGGAATAAAATTATACAATAGAGTCAGAGGGAAAGAGAATTTGGTCTGGAATCTGTCCTAAGGCTATCCATGTGTGAAACATGTCAAGGCTCTCCTTTTTTGAGTAAATTTACATTTAGCTGTATAATCACACCACTGTGGTTAACGGATGACCTTGGAAATCTACCCTTGTCAAAAACACACAAGGGCAACACACTTTGCCTTTTTAATATTTCTACAGCTATATTACAAATAATGTATCCTACTGTTTTACATTGATTTAATTTTGAATTGTATGCATCTTGTCTTGATGAAATCCTATTACTTACCTTTCTTCAATTAAATGTTTGTCTACATACATTTATTGTCTGATCTTTCGAGTACAAACCCCCCTAGGACAGAACCCAAGCAAATTTTTCTCTCCTCTCAGTTTGTCAATGGTTTATGTCCTACAGGCCCTACACACCTGTTTTTTCATCTTTGAAGTTCCTGTATGGACAAACACAATAAACAGCATATACTCACATATAACCCCACGCAGCTAAGTCGTACAATGCTGGGACTTATAATGTTAGCTGCATTGGCAATCTCATTCCCGCCATCCTCATGGCTTCCCTTCATGTAAGTCATGATGACTGGCCACGTCGGTTCCATTCACTACAATGGATGGCACGTGCTAGCCCTCTGCATTCCCTTTCCATTGCAACAAATGGAGTTGGTGTGGCCAATCACTGTGACTAAAGCCAGGAAGAAGGAAGAGGCAGCAACTCGACCATAGGCTATGGTCAAGCGGGGGGAGGGCGCAAGCTGGATCTCTGGTGGAAGTAAGTTTCAAACCCTGGTATACCGCCGGTCATCTGTGCAGGACTATATGTGGGCATGTAGTGTTCATTGTGTTCCTCCATAGAGTCCCTTTAGAAAAAGCTGATCTGTTCAGGTCTACTGCTTTAAAATTGAGAATATCTGAATCCTGTCTTCAGACGAATGCCTGCTTGCTTCTGTAGTTTGGTCACACTCTGCTTTGTGTAAAGCTGTGGCAGATCACTCTAAAGTAGGGTTTTCTTAAATGTATATATCTAATCCAATGCCAAGATGGTACTTTTGATGTTCAGGATATGTTTAAATGTTTGCTTATACCACCAGTAATTGTATTTGTTTTCAATTTACAGCGGACCCAGCAGTAAGATTTGATGGAAGCCCTATCTGTTGCTACTTTAACTTCAGCCCAAAAATAATGTTCACCAAGGTAGTAAAAGCTCAACTTTGGGTCTATCTGCGCCCTGTGCAGCACACTTCCACTGTTTACCTACAGATTCTGCGACTCAAGCCTGTAACAGATGAGGGCAGCAAACACATCCGTATCCGGTCTCTGAAGATTGATTTGCACTCTCGCACTGGCCACTGGCAAAGCATTGATTTCAAACAGGTGCTACAGAACTGGTTCAAACAGCCACATAACAACTATGGCATTGAGATTAATGCCTTTGACCCAAATGGAAATGATCTTGCGGTCACATCTCTTGGCCCTGGAGCAGAAGGATTGGTAGGTACTGGTATTAATATATTCATAGCTAAAAAACTTGGACTGCAATATTCTATGCTACTTGGTGACTTATTCAATACGTAAAAAAAAGTTTCTAGATCACATGAAGAGTTTTTTGACACTTTATTGAATACCCCAATTTTTACGTCTTTACCTCAAGCCCTCCAACAGGGCATGTTTTGTAGGATATCCAGACAGCTTTTGAATACAGCTAAAGTATGGATTTTTGAGGCCAGGGCTGAATTATAGACAGGTCTTGAAGGGCTCCTGCCCAGGGGCCTCTACCCCTAGTACCAGAAATGTAGGAAATCCTGGCAGTAGAGGCATTTACACAAGGTGCCAGGCGGGGGGGATCCAGTTCTGTTCACCCATTATGTAGTCACTGATGCACCATGCGCTGAAGACACGATGGATCCTGAAAAAGGCGAGTTTTTTTTTTGTTGTAACCCCCTGGTCCTGCCTCAATGTCCGGGGAGGGGGGCAGGATGGAGCAGTTGTGTTATGACTGGACATCAACTCCAGAGAACTATTACAGTATAGGGTGCCCCAGCCTCCAACACACTTAATCCGGCCCCGGCTTGAGAAAATGTCAGTGAGGAGCAAAAGTTTACCACTATCAGCATCAAGACAAGGAAGCCGTAGATGTAATGATTGCATTTACATTAAAAGTTGTATGAGGTGTTTCTAAAGTGCTCTCAGTAGGTTTTAAAACAACTTCGAATGTGGCAGGCAACAGTGGTTTCAACAGTTATTGTCTGCAACAATCATTTTAATGCTGGAGAATATTGACTTTGAATTGAAGAAGCCAGGTGGATGACTGGTCAAATGTCTTCAAGAAGAATACAGTAATTGTCATCATTAAATATATTAAGATACAAAAAGTAATGAAAAACAATGATACATTCAACAGTAAATAGATGCATACCCAGCCATGAAGGAATTGTTTGTCTTAATTTTAATGGGGTTAGATGGAGGTAGATTTATTGCACCAGCCAAAAATTGGAATTACTTAATCCATTACAATCTGTAGGAAATATATATACATGCTAATGAAACTTGGTTTAGATAAAAATGTTTTATTGTTCCTATGAGTATTTTCCTGATTGTGTTCATTTGGTTACCTATTATACTTAACGGTTTCTTGGCGTGTATCGATTTTCAGAGCAATGCATTGTTATTTATTTTTAATCCCTTGTATCTTCTACCTACAGCACCCATTTATGGAGCTGCGTGTGATGGAGAACAACAAGCGATCAAGGCGGAACCTTGGCCTTGACTGTGATGAACACTCCACTGAGTCCCGTTGTTGCCGATATCCACTAACTGTGGACTTTGAGGCCTTTGGCTGGGACTGGATTATTGCTCCAAAACGCTACAAAGCCAACTACTGTTCTGGCCAGTGCGAGTATATGTTTATGCAAAAGTATCCCCACACACATCTTGTTCAACAAGCAAACCCACGGGGATCTGCTGGTCCTTGCTGTACCCCAACAAAAATGTCACCTATCAACATGCTGTATTTTAATGACAAACAACAAATTATTTATGGAAAGATTCCTGGAATGGTTGTAGACCGCTGTGGGTGCTCCTAAGACTTCATTTGGCTTTCTTCTAATTACTCATCTTAAACTTCTTTCTTTCTCTCAAGGTTACAAGCAGACCAAAATTTGGTATTGGGTATAGTGCTACCACTCCCTTTATCAAACCCTAGTTAACAAGCTTGAGATTTGACTCATTTAATGTCCAGTTTCTGCATTTAGCTAAGCTTTTGCAATGACTGCTGTCGTCTTTAGATGTGGTGCGTGTCACTACATGGGTCTGTACTTATGTAATGTCAAAAACAAACAAAAAATAGTGGCAGCTGAAATCATGAAGTTTCATATTGCACTAGATATCAGATTTGCCATAAGTTAGGCAGAGGTTACAGCAAAAAAGAATCCATTTTCATTGTGATTAGCTGCAACTGTAAAGGGTATAAGGGGGATATATTCACTTCTAAGATGTTATTGCATCACTAAAATGGCTGGAAGTTGGGGCCAAAAATATCTATTTTGCACTTGGCAGATACCTGTAAGATTGTGACTCCTGATGTTTCCCAAGTACATTGCATGGATTGCGTTGTGCTTAATGTTTCCTTGATCCTCACATAACTGTACTATACATCTACAATCACTGGAAATTCCCTCTTTCTTCTGACTTTAGCAACTCTTTCATTAAAGGGAAGGCTCCAGAAGATGATATGCCCTGGGGATGGTTGCCTGTGTCCACTGTTCTGTGCAATACAACATGCAAAGCATAAATGAAATAAAAAGGCCCCAACAAAAAAAAAAACGTTTGCCTGGCAGTACTCCATTAATTAAAATAAACTTGAAATCTTTTAAATTAGATTAGGTAAAGTAAATAAATCTTATATCAGGAAAGGTTTTAGTGCTTGACTGGATTTTCTTCCAACAATATAGTAAGTATAAAAATCAAAAGAAATTCCAGTATATTTTGGTATTAATGTTTCTCAGGGATTGGCCTGTCATCAGATTTGAGTGTTATTCCTTGTTATTTATCTTTCTTTTTATCTGCTTTGAATTGAAAACATTTTCTTATCTAAGATCAGATCACCAGCAGCATGTTTCAAGCCCACATTAAACATATACCAATCCTGTCATTTTATTTTCCTAGTTCTGTAATCGGGCTCCTCAGTACTATTCAAATTACATTCCTAACTGTTGGTAAACCACCGAGAGCCAATTCTTGCTGGCTAATTTTAATAACTGCCATTTATTTAATCTGTTCAAAATACAGGAGATAGATGCTACAGAATTGATTCACGTGAAAAAGAGTTTCAGGTTTGGATAAAAAATAGCTTTAATTTACTGATAAGTTCCCAAATGGAACTGTGTTAGAAAAAGTAAATCTATGGTGAAACACGTTTTTGAAAGTTACATCCATAATCCTTAAATTATTAACTAACACAGTAGTCTGTACTTCTGCCATACTACCAGGGATATATAAATCTAAATAATCATATGTAAAGTCAGTGAATACTCATGTATGCCTGTATTATGGCTACTCATTTGCAGACAATTTATGTAAAAGCTAGTATTTAGAAAATAATTCAAAACAAATTGTTTAAGAGCAATAACATGTCAAAAATACTTGTGTTGAATAGTAGCATAAGAAAAAGTTCTCTTTATGTTTCAGTAATTTAGGACTATTGGTTTAGCCTATTGTTACTGAAGAGATCGACTTCAGATATTCTTCAATAAAAGAGGTTCATTGGATCTCTCTAGATTTTTGAGGGAACAGTGGTACCATTTGCACTACAGAAGGTCATTGGACCAGTGGGAAAAGGAGATGCCATTCTTTGTTCCTGTTTAGTCTCCAACAGGCTCCAGACTTGAAAGGACAGGTTGTCCATAAGCTGTACATTCGCTCTAGGAGGCGCTGCACTGTAAGTACCCGTATGCTTTAGAACTGTACACCCAGGACTACTAGCGGTAGCCCCTTTCAAGCTGGGACTGGCCAATTTTTATACAGACGTGTTTACCTGTTTTAACAGGTGAATTTTTACTTGGAAAGAAAAGGGTTGTTTTGTGCTAGAAGGTAATTACCTGCTTTTATAACAGCATGAAAACAAACTAATGCCTAATTTAGGAGTGACTGTATCCTTATACCAAATGCCATTCAAGCCCTTTGTTGCTGTACATGCCTTCACAAATGAAGAATATTGATTGCAAACTTGACTTTTATAATTACTGAACAGCCATTTGCAGCTTCAAGCTTTGAGCTTCTGTGTAGCCACGATTGCTATTTTTACCTGATGCTCATTTAGGTAAATGCAAAAGCATCATTTACTGCACTTGCATTGGGAAGCTGGATACTATAAGGATTGCCTGCTAGCTGTTTTAAAGAGGATACAAGTTGGAATTGGACCTTCCCAAATCATTTTGCCCAACAGACTGTTGATAAAGGTGAAGGACACAGGAGCCCATGCTCTATAGTTGGACATTAGAACCTTTGCCTTACCAAAATGTGTGAATTTATATGTAACTCTGTGATACTGATATCTTCCTTAGAGGATTGTTTATAAAGCTGGTGTGATATGTTCTGAAAAGGCTTTTTGTTTTTATTTGGATGACGTGTTATGAGAGTTGGTGCGTCTTATAGTTTTTAAAATCTTTCATAAAATGGAGGAAATTCAGTGCTGTGAAAATATATTGTTGCAAACGTATTTACGTCAAGCTTAAATCCAGTTGTTTGTACACTTTGATCTACATTATTTAAATATAAGCTATGACAGTTATTATGTGATCTCTCCGCTCTTACTTTCCATTAAAAGTAAAATGATTCATAAAATGTTTTATGGGAAATGCGCTGAGAATAGATACATTAAATTAGACCAAATAACTGAGCGATATACTAATAATTCTTAAGAGAACTACGTGAGTGTTTTTGTTCTCAAAAGTTTAACCATTACATATTCTGCATCACTAAATAATGTCTGCACTCATTCCATCAATATGTAAACATTAAAAATCATCTCAGGAACACATCTAGTTCCTTGCTTCAAGTGCCCTCTTTTTAATTCCATACAGGAGGATAACATTTATAAGTACATTTTTGAGAACTTTCCTAGAGATCTCAGATCTGTGTTTCTGGTAAATATTTTGAAAACTTTTTTGAAACAAAAAATGTGCCTGTTCCTTTATCATGGGCTGTAAGTTTCAATTGAAGACAGTCTTTTCAATACACAAATCTTTTATAGTTTTTTCTCTGGCTTAGCATATGCCTTGGCTTCAAATATTACTATATATTGCTTTATATGGTGTAATAAAGTGATAATAGTGCAATAGTGGCCATTCTTCCTCTGCATTTACCCATCCATGCACTTGTGAACAACTCAATTCCGTGAATACACCAGTGAATAATAAAACACTATATTAGTGGCTACACACAGTGGACAAACACCATGTGGGTGACTATACACAAGTCAATTACACACTAAGGGGAAGTGAAGGGCACACGTGCCCCCCAATTGGGGGTCAGGTCCCATGGTTGGGAATCGAACCTGCCACCTTCTGGTCACAAGCCAATTTCCCCACCTCTAGGCCCACACAGTGTAAATATAACAATGATGTTTGATATGTCATATACCTAAACCAGAAAAAAAGCAATTCTGTGAGTACTCACCTGTAGAATTGCTTTTGTTCTTGCATGGCACGGCCTGCTTCGGTATTCATAACAGTTGGGTTATTGCGCAAGGTGGTGCAGTGGTACTGCAGAAAGCTGTGGCAACTCCCGGTCCCCTATAAAAACGGAATTAACCATAGAGTTCCCAGCGTAGACAAGCAGTGAGACAAGAAGCCGGGAGAGAATAAATGTAAAAAATGTAAAAAAAAGGGTAAAAAACCATACAATTAACTTGGAACAATCACCATAAAGAGGCAACCAAGAATAACGCTAACAAGGGTGGGTCAAAGTAGGCCGTGCCATGCAAGAACAAAAACAATTCTACAGGTGAGTACTCACAGAATTGCTTTTTTCATATTGCATGGCACGGCCTGCTTCGGTATTCATCACAGTTGGGACATCCAAAAGCAGTGTCCAAAAGTCAGGTGGGATCCCCAATGAGTAACTGCTGGCAGTTAAAGTCACTACCGCCTGAAGCACCTTGCGGCCAAAAGCAGCATCCGCTGAGGCCTTAACATCAACCTTGTAAAACTTGGAAAAAGTATGAACAGAAGACCAAGTAGCGGCCTTGCAAACTTGTTCAACAGAAGCTTGGTGCTGAAAAGCCCAAGAAGCACCAATAGCACGAGTGGAATGAGCAGTAATTCTAAAGGGAGGTTCCTTCCCCTTAGCAGAATAGGCTTGAACCACCGCCTGACGGATCCACTTGCTGATAGTGGATTTAGCCGGAGGCAAACCCTTCCTAGGTCCAGAAGTGGGAATAAAAAGAGCATCAGATTTCCTGAAAGGCTCAGTAGCGACCAAATAAAACTTCAGAGCCCTGGCCACATCCAGAGAATGCAGTGTCCACTCCTTGGAATTAGCAGGATTAGGACACTATAAAGGCAACGTCCTGATTGAGATGAAAGGCAGACACCACCTTAGGCAAGAAATCCGGCTTAAGCCGAAACACCACCTTATCCTGATGCCTCTTAAAATAAGGAGGTTTGATGGAAAGCGCTGCCAGCTCAGAAACTCGCCTTACAGAATGGGCAAAGCAGCCCCACGGATAGGCTCAAAGGGAGGACCCTGCCGAGCAGACAACACCAGATTTAAGTCCCAGACTGGTAGCATAGGCTTACGAGGTGGACGCACATGAGTAACACCCTGAAAAAAAGTTTTAACCAAAAAACATGGCCCTTGAGGGTACTTCGTTGAAGGCCAGAATCCAAACCATGTTGCAAAAATTCCAGAATCCTGGGAATGGAAAAAATACAATTCTGTGAGTACTCGCCTGTAGAATTGATTTTATAATATACAGCGCATCCTGTTCCAATAATTCCTTACACTTGGGATATCCGCCACCTTGTGGCGGATATTCCAAGTGTAAGGAATTATTAGAACAGGACGTGCTGTATACTTGGAAAAACCTGACAGGGAAGAGACTTGGACTCACACCAGGCAATGTAAGCATGCCAGACCCTGTAATAGATAAAAGACGAAGACTTCTTTCTAGCCCGAATCATGGTATCCACAACAGAGGCAGGCAATCCCTTCTCTGTCAAGATGTAGGTTTCAGCAGCCAAGCCGTTAAAGCCAGCGTTTGTAAATTGGGATGGCGTATCTGTCCCTGAGTGAGAAGATCTGGATCCCTGGGCAAGACGTACTGGTCTACTGCCAACTGCACGACATCTGCGAACCACACCCTTCTTGGCCAACAGGGGGCCACCAGGATGGCTGACACCCCCTCCTGGGCAATCTTGCGCATGACCCTGCCCAGTAGAGGGAACGGAGGGAACACATAGGGAAGCCAAAACTCCGTCCAAGGCATTGCCAGTGCATCCGTGGCGAAGGCCAGAGGATCCTGTGACAGGGAGACAAACCTGGGAAGTTTGTGATTGTGACGGGACGCAAACAGGTCCACATCCGGCTGACCCCAGCGGTGACACAGGGAGAGAAACAGCTGGTAGTTGAGGGACCATTCCACCAGACGAGACGTCCCCCTGCTCTGGGAGTCCGCCACTTGGTTCTCCACCCCCGGAATGTATACCGCTGAGATGCAGGGGACATTCTGTTCCGCCCAAGACAGTATCAGAGACACTTCCTTGAAGGCTCGCTTGCTCTGAGTCCCTCCCTGATGGTTGATGTAGGCAACCGCCATCTGGTTGTCTGAGTGGATCTGAACAGCCCGACCCTGAAGGTGAGTGGTTAGGCGAGAAAGAACCAACTTGATCGCCCTCAGTTCCAGGACGTTGATGGAAGCATGGGCCTCTTGTGGGCCCCACCGACCCTGGAACTTCAGGGATTTCCAGAATCCTCCCCAACCGGTCAGACTGGCATCTGTGGTGACCGTCTCCCAGCACGGGGGCAGGAAGTACCTGCCCCCCAGAAGGTTCCTTGAGTCCAGCCACCACGAGAGGGACTGTCTGGCCAGAGGAGACAGAGCAAATTCCCGATCCAGGGAAAAAGAGTCCCGATCCTAAACTGACAAGAGGTGCAACTGAAGAGGTCTCATGTGAAACTGAGCAAAGGGGACTGCCTCGAAGCAGGACACCACCAGGCCCACCAGCTGCATCCCCTGACGGATGGAGGGATGAGGACACGATAGCAGAGCCCGAGCCTGCAGCTCCAGACCCCCCACCTTCTGCTGAGGAAGGAACACCTTGACCTGAGAGGTATCCAGAGTCATGCCCAGAAAGGACCTCACCAAGGACGGGGACAGAGAAGACTTGGGATAGTTGATCACCCAGCCGAAGGATTCTAGAGAGGATGTCACCATCTGAGTGTCCTGCTCGGCCTGAGGAAAGGATTTGGCCACAATCAGGATGTCGTCCAGGTAAGGAATGATGCGGATGCCCTGGTTCCTTAGCAGAGCCATCACCCCCGCCAGTACCTTGGTGAACACCCGAGGCGCCGAGGTGATACCGAAGGGTAGAGCCACAAACTGGTAATGCTGATCCTGCAGCTCGAACCTTAGAAATCTCTGATGACCTGGGAAAATAGGCACATGAAGATACGCATCTTTAATGTCCACAGTGGTCATGAAGTCGCCCGGGCGAAGGGTACGGACAGCAGAGCGTAGCGTCTCCATACGAAAATGCTTGAATCTGACAAATTTGTTGAGGCCCTTCAGGTCCAGAATGGGCCTCAGAGAGCCGTCCTTTTTGGGGACCGTGAAAAGATTGGAATAGTACCCCTGACCCCGTTCTTGATGGGGCACCTGACAAATGACTCTAACAGGCATTGAACCACCAGAAGCAACCCTTGAGCAGACAGGGGGTTTAAAGACATCCGGGATCTGATGAATCTTGGGGGCGGCCAGGCTGCAAACTCTATCTTGTAACCAGAGGACACTACTTCCTGAATTCACCGGTCTGAGACGTGAAGCCTCCAGATGTGAGCAAAGAGCCGAAGCCGTCCCCCATCCCAAATGGGTGAGGGTGCCCCTTCATGCCTGAGGGGGCTTGGGAGAGGGTTTGGGCTTGGAACTCCAGGAGAGACCGGGACAACCACGGGATCTGCCACGGCCCCAAGAATCTCTGCGGCCACTAGAGGGGAGGGAGCCACCGCCTCCTCTGGGAGCACGAAAGGAAGGGAGGGGGACGGAGGACCCCCGAAAGGGCCAAGACTGCCTCCTATGCTGAGGTAGCCTGCCATCCTTGGCTAGAACATCAAGACGCTCCCCAAATAGCCACAGCCCCACGAAGGTGAGTCCAGTGAGAGCTTTCTTAGCAGCAGCGCCAGCTGCCCACTGACGTAACCAAACAGAGCGGCGCATAGCCACCAAGAGTGCAGAGGCCCTACCGCTCAGCCTCACAGCATCATCCATAGCAGTAAGGATAAAGGCCACAAAATCAGAGCAAACCAAGAGAGTCCTATACTCCTCCCCCCCGCTACGATCCGTATCGCCATCAAGGAGACGCTTGAGCAGTTTCTTAAGGGCAATAGCTGTAATGGCAGCCACACAGACTGGGCGCAATCCAGCCCCCACACAGGTAAAGGCATGGCAGGCCAACTGATCCATGCGTCGGTCCTCACTGTCCCTCAGAGTGTCAGGTGAAGGCATGACCAAAGTATTGGACAAGCCTAGCACAGGAGCGTCCACTTCAGGGAGAAATGACCACCTCTTAACAAGATCAGCAGGAAAGGGATAACTTTTATCGAAACCCTTGGGTGCAGCGAGTAGCCTGTTAGGACGTTCCCATTCTTTAAGCACCATAGTGGTGAAATTTCCCTGCTCAGGGAACTCCAGACGCTGTTTACTAGGACAAAACAGCTCACCCTGTTTCCTTTTAGCCTCCACAGGGGCAGCAATGTGTAAAATTTCAAAAATGTGAGAAAGCAAATTATCAGTGTCCTCAGGATACCATGAATCCTCCCCAGAGTCCTGGAGCAGTTCCCCTTCCTCTAGGGAATAACGTCCAGTAGTGACATCAAATTCCTCATACTCCTCTGTATAGCGTGAGGGAGTGAAAGTCAGGTGCCGCTTCTTGCCAGAGGCCTTCCTAGGAACAGGCCCAGCAAGCTGCTTCTCAATGTTGGCCACACGTAGTGCCAGATCAGACTGTGACCCCCTGCTAGCATCCCCCTCACTGGGAGTTAATTGCAGCAGTGAGGGGGTAGGTGATGCTGAAGGGGGCGTAGATCTGGGAAGCGATGCAGGCAAACCAAGCTGGAGCGCAAGGACACTTCGAGTGCACGGAACGCACACCGTGACATCGTTGCTGATAGGGGATACCCTACACATGGAACACAGCCGGGATTGCCCCGAAGGACCCCCGAGCACGCTATCCCCAGAAGCCTCCATATGGTGATTAACATAGGCGCAATAGGCCAGCGCTGGGTAAAGACTAATACAAAAGCCACCCGGGATGCCCTCCCACGGGATGCCCCCAGCTAAGCAAAAATGTGTGGGGGGGATGAGGGGGAGGAAGGAGTAGAGCCGGGAGAAACCACAACCCACTGGTATCCCGTCTGAAAGACATAAGTAAAAACGACACAAGCATCTCGCAGCACATGCCCCACGAGACCAATAAAAAAAAACACCAAGGGGGACTCACGGACCAAGGACACTGCAGGGTCACCAAGGCACAGACCGCAGGATGAAGCGACACACCGGAGGAAACAGTGCTGCAGCCCAGAAGGGAGAAATCCAGATGCGCAGCCAATCCAAAATGGCGCCGGCAGAGGTACGTCAAGGGGCGGGACATGCGTCATCCCCGCCCCCCCGAAGAGTGCGAAAACAGCGCCCACATGACCCCGCCGGCGTCATGACAAAGCAAAAACGCCACAGGTTATAGCGCCCACAACCGCGGAGCACAGTACAAAACGGCGTGGCGGCCAAAAAACCCCAAAAAAACACACTGTAAACGGCCACAAGTAATACCACTTGCCTCTGCCACCCGCCGCCCCGAACAAAGTCAGAGAGGGGGGAGAGAGAGAGAGACTAGAAGGCAG
This sequence comes from Gastrophryne carolinensis, assembly GCA_027917425.1. Classification (NCBI taxonomy): domain Eukaryota; kingdom Metazoa; phylum Chordata; class Amphibia; order Anura; family Microhylidae; genus Gastrophryne; species Gastrophryne carolinensis. The sequence continues at coordinate 163,585,507 of CM051236.1, forward strand.
CGGCAAGTAACCAGACCAGAAGGGGGGGTGGGTCCCCTGAAGGAAAAGAAGGGGACACAGTCCCCAAAACACTTACCCCCTCAAAAGCCAGGACAGGAACTCCGCATCCCTAGTAGGCTCACCATAAAGCCTATGGCTGGCTACCCTTTGTGTAACAGGGTCTGTGGCTTGGAGCATCGCTCCAGGAGCACTTGACCCTAGTGCTCTTCTACCCTCACCCGATCTGTCAGCCAAGGCTGGGAGGCAGTGGGGGTCCAGAAACAGAAATAGACTTGCAGGGCCACAGGCTTAGTTCCCTCGCTCACCTGCGCAAGAGAGAAAGCCATCTTCTAACTTCGCAGTTCCACTGCAGAGGAAACACTGGGAACTCTATGGTTAATCCCGTTTTTATAAGGGGCCGGGAGATGCCACAGCTTTCTGCAGTACCACTGCGCCACCTTGTGGCGGAATAACCCAACTGTTATGAATACCGAAGCAGGCCGTGCCATGCAATATGAAAATATGTCCCACCTATGTCCCATGATGACTGCTAATCATTTAACTGAGACTAGACTATACACTTGAAGCTTTCAGTAAGCTTCCATTCATTGACTTTAACATTTACCAGTTCTCAACACAGTTGTTAGTTAACCACTGTATATGACATGCAAGTATATATTAAATGTAGCCATTTCATTTGGTAGGAAAGAGCAACTTGATTCCTATGCTGTGTATAAATTGTGTTGCTTAAAGTGGACCTTGCCCCGGGGACACCCCAATGGGGGTGTGAAACCCCCCCAGATTGGCCAATCTCACTCAACCTTCCCGAGTCACCCGACTTGAATTGTTGAGAGTTATGAAGTGTGAACATTTTCTGCATTTGTCGGTTTTATGCACATGCAAAATATTTGCTGATAAAATCATCAAAAAAAGAAACAGGTCTGCTAAACCAACTGTTAAAGATCAGCCAATTTACAAAAAATAAATGAGGAAATGGATTATCGCACAGTGCTGAATCAACCCTTTTGCATGGTTGTAGGTTTCAAGTATGGTATTCTATTACAGGTTATAAATAGCATGGCATTTGGCTGATTTCATATTTTTTTAGGGGGTGACAGCAATATACTAGAATATTCCAGTTGTTGATTACCTTCTATAAATATGTCAAAACAAGCTGCAAGCCAAAAATATAAATCTCACCCATTTTGGTCAAAAGTTGCACAAGAACTTTTTCAGACTATAAAGTCAAATCTAAAGAGGTAATTTGTTGGCGATTATATTCAAGGATGAAAGCATCTTTTCTACGTAAGCAATAGTTAATATATACATTTACAAGAAGCATTATTTAAAGCACAATCATATCCAGATATCTATCCATTACAGTTCTGAAGATAACCAAGAACCCATAGTAGTATAGATACCTCCAAAATGTTCAATAAGATTCTGCCAATCTGAAGCTCCTAGCCCACTGCTGCAGTCGAGACACTTTAAGCGCCTGGACAGGGTCTTTATCCATGATACAATTGAGAAAGGCTAACATTGAAACATTTTTAAGTGGGTAACTTGAAACAAACATGGCTAGATAAACCTTTACTATTCTTCTTCTACATAGCAAAAACTTGCCTGCGATGGCTCACATGAGTCCAAATTGAGGTTGGTGTTGATTCAGAACACAGGTGCATTAAAGTTGAAACAGACACATACTCTGTATCTATTGTAGAAGAGAATCATAAACAGATTTGTGCTACAAGGTTAATTTTGGGGGGTGATTCAGAGCCTGGTGAGACATCTCACTTCTTTTTTAGGAGAGAAAATTGCCATTCATTGTATACCTTGGGGCTGATTCAGAGGCAGTTGAAAATTTACATGCAGTAGACAATGAAAGTGAATTGGTTTTCTCTCCAAAAAAAGAAGCAAGTTTTTTGACCAGGCTCTAATTCTACCCCTTTATTGCAGACCAGCAAGTAAACCAGTTATATGTGACCACTAAGCTACTTGGAAAATGCATATGATGGCTAGCTACAAAGTCAGGTGCAAAGGTCATTCTGCACCATTTCACCTTTTTTCTTCATTAGCTTCAGGGACTTGAGGGTTGATTCAGAGCCCCTTTCTCATCATTTTTATGGCGGTCTTGCTACCAAACGAAAAATCATGAAAAAATGAAACCATTTCACACTAAATTTCTCGCAGAAAAAAGGCTTTGCTGAATCAGACGAGGGGAAAAAATGAACGAGAATGGAAATATTCACACAAAAAAAGGTGAGAAAGGGGCTCTGAATCAACCCTTTGGTGTTAAAGTGGATGATTTAGTATTTGAGTTGTTAATGGAGGATAATGATAGCTTTATTGGTCCTGGTGAACCAAATTGTATTGTGGTGTGTATAGTATGAGGAGTAAATATCTTCATTGTTCATCTTCAAAAAAGGCATATTCATGTATAACTTTTGCCTCTTCTTCCTCTTAAATTTATGTGAGCTTAAAACAGTCATTGTTACATAGAGGGATGTTTAGGGAACCCCCAGAGGGTTTATTGTAGATAAACATTTTTACCTCATTTGTGTAGTAACAAATAATGTACTCAAGGTGAAACTTTCATATTTCATTTTTCAAACCTAATTTTGCATTAATACTAGACTGATCCCCAAAACCTGGGATTTTGAAAACGCCGGGTTTTGTTCCTTGGCCCAGGAAGTATTCCAATTTGGGATGCTCTGTTGTGTGAAACCCCTAGAGCCAGTAAAACTCACCTTTCCCCAGTCCTATGGAGCTTGCGAAAAGCAGATGCATCCCCATTTGCAGACGCGTTTCCGTCCCCAGCCTATATGAATGGAGATGCTGCAGATGCATCTGCTCTCACTCCCCATTGTTTTCCTTGCAGAGGGAGCAGCCAAAGGTGAGTTTCGCTGGAAACCGGGGGGGGGGGGGGGGGGGGTTCTCACAGCGGAGCATGCCGATATGAGATGCCCCAGGGGAAGGCCAGTGGCCGACCCTGGAATCTTTTAGCCACGTTGGGTTTTGTTCCTTTTTAATTGAAAGAAAAAAAAACTTTTGCTAACTCAAACATATATTGATGATCTAAGATCACTGCCTGAAGAGTAACAAAGAATACTGCAAATCGCTTAATGCAAGAAAAGCTTGATAAAATAGCAAATTAATCAAATACAACCAAGATCACACGTGCCAAACTCAAGGCCTGGGGGTCCGATGCGGCTTTTTATGTGGCCCTCTGACAGGTACCAGAGAGTGATGGCTGGGTGGCACCCCCTCTAGCAGGCCTGGTCATTCCAATGGCTTCTAACACCAGCAGCACAACCTCATGCCTGTGTGAGGTGCTGCTAAGTGATGCACTTGTACACTGCACTCCATTGTGGAGCACGGTACTGCCTCTAAACCCAGGTGCAGTGCCTATAAAAGTTAGTGGTATGTGCATTTTTAACGTTTTGGGGGTGAAGAGTGGGTGCTACATCTGCTGCTGGGGTTCTTGCTTGCTGTTGTCAAGTGGGATGGGAAAAAATTCAGTGCTGTCCTGGGGAATAAAAATCCCAGTTAGTCTTACCGCTAATGGTATTTCTACAAGTCCTTCAGGACAGCCACAGAGAGAGCGAGCTCCTCCCCCTAGAGAAGAAACATAAATGGAGTAGGTTAAATGGTGCCCCCCATCCCCGAGTCCTCAGTAATAATCAAGTAAGTTGTTCAAGAACGGTAGGATCTTATTTATGGGGGGTCGCAAGGGCCATCCTGAACGACTCGTATAAATACCATTACCAGTAAGACTAACACGGATTTTCTCTCTTCATCATTCAGGACAGCCATGGAGAGTACTTTAAGAACTAGGGATGCGAGACTGAGTTTGAGACCCTTTGACTGAAAGATTGGTCTTTGTCTAGCCTATAATGTTTGAGGAAGGTGTGGGGAGATGACCACGTGCCTGCTTTGCAGATTTCCTCAATTGAAACCCCTGACCTTTCCGCCCAGGATGTGGAGACTGTGCTACCTGAGCGGGCTATGATGTAAGGCAGGGCGGAATCCATAGATGTGTAAGCTAGGGAGATCGCCTTCCTAATCCATCTCGCTAGGGAAGCTTTAGAAGCCACTAGGCCTCTATTATCCCCTGAGAAGGAAATAAATAATCTATCCAATCTACTGAATTCATGCATGTGTTCTATGTAGCTAATTATGCACCTGCGCACCATTAGCTTTTGTAGATTCCTCCGAATTTTCTGAATCTGGAATGAGGGAGAGAATAGTAATGTCTTGGGAATGATGAATGGTAGAAGACATCTTAGGCAGGAAAAGGGGGGCAGGCCTAAATATGATTCCATCTGGTGCAATAAAGCTCTCGGATAGATAGGGCCTGTATGTCACTAACCCTCCTAGCCAATGTTAGGGCCAGGAGGAGATATGCTTTAACCCTTTAAGTGCCAGCCTAACTGGAGTTTTTGTCACCTTTTGTTGCCAGACGATTTTGCGCTACGCATGTTCAAATGTGATTTTTGAAGGGATTTCCAGGGATTTCCCAGGAAAATTATATATTGTTTTTTTCAGTCTGAGCTTTAACATGAAATGTCTTGTTTGCAATTTTTTAGGTGTATTCTCAATATTTTTGGGTGAAATATGTGCAAAAAAATAAAAAAAAAAGATTTTTTACAATTTGTAGTTTTTTTTTGTAATAAAAAATGTAAGTTCGTCAACATCTTATTGTGTGTGAAATCCCAATTTCTCCCGGTTACAGCGGTACCACATATGTATTGTTAGACACCCTTTCCTGCTCAGGAGACTCCCCCAAACTGAAACAGTGTTTTAGGGGATTTTCGCAGTTTTTCAATAAAAACAACCCTTTACATTTGAAATACCCCCAACAAACTATATATTCTCTGGAAGTACAGACCTCAAGCTTTCTAGGCATACCAGGCTTGTTGATGTGGCCACAGTTTTCTGGAAGTAATCCCTCAATGTATTCTTTGGTTGCAAAGAGTTTCCCTAAAAAAAGGATAAAAAAGCAGAATCAAAGCCACATTTTCCTAAAAAAAACTATATGCAAACAAAATTCAGAAGCCCTTAAAAATCCCAAAAAAATGACATGGGGTCCCCCCTACCCGAAATAACCAGTCCGGGACCAGCTATGCAGGGCTTGTAGGAACAGGGCGCAGGGTCCTGCAGGCTACAAGCCGGCATAGCCTATGGCCACGAGCTCTTCTGCCCCCCTGGGCTTTGGGGAGGCAGGTAATTGGGGGTGCCGGGAGCTAATGGCAAGTCACCCGCTAGCCGCAGGTGACTTGCCAGCCCCCGAGCCTTCTGAACTTGTATGGTGGTCTTATGGACCCATTACCAGTTCACAATGGGTTAAATGTAAAAAAAAAAAAACACAGAAATGTATTTATTTTTTTTAATACTTATCTTCCATCCATCCTGGAGCACTGTGTCCCTTGCCAATCACTGGCTTCTGCTCGCCTGTTTAAAGCCTTTTATAGCTTTTGGGTGACAGGTAACATGGGGTTAATGAAAGGGTTTAAGGGTTAAAAACCCTTAAAAAAGAAAAAAATGACATGGGTTCCCCCCTACCCGAAGTAACCAGCTCGGAACCAGCTATGCAGGGCTTGTAGGAACAGGGTACGGGGCTTTGGTGGCCCTTGGCCCTGCAGGCTACAAACCGACATAGCCTATGGCCTTGGGCTCTTCTGCCCCCCGGGCATTGGGGGTGCCGGGGTTAATGCCAAGTCACCCGCTAGCTGCAGGTGACTTACCAGCCCCCAGCCTTGTGAACTGGTATAGGGGTCTCATGGACCCCTTACCAGTTCACAAGGGGTTAAATGTAAAAATAAACACACAGAGAAAAAAATGACATTTATTATTTTTTTTTTCCTCTACTCACCTCGGATCCCATGTTCCTCGCTGCTGTCCCGCGCCGATGACAGCTGCCGAAGACAGATGCCGATAGTTATCGGAGCAGGACCGGTGAGGGGCAGAAGATCGGAGCCTTCTCACCTCTCACCCGCTCTGCACCGCTATTACCGGCATCTGTCAGAGCCGGAGCCAGGTGACAGACTATTAGTCTCATGACATCATCCCGCTCCTCCCACAAAAAGGCGGGCTATGGGCGGGGGCCACTGCCATCATTAGAGGTGGGGAGGACCCTTTTCCGGGTCTCACCTGAAGCCTGCGGATCCCAGGGGGGGGGGGATCGGAACCCCCCCTGGTGAAGAGAAGACCCGGCAGGAGCATCGGGTGAGGAGGTGAGTGAATGTCAATTTGTTTTTTGTGTGTAAGCCGCGGAAGCAGGGGGGGGGGCAATTTCGGGAAGAGGAAGAGGAGAAGGAGGAGGACCCCCAGATTTCCATCCATACCGGAGGTGAGTTTCTTTTCTATTTTTACAGTAGCAGGGGGAAATGCCAAGCACGTAGATTCTTTGTGCTTGCCACTTAAGGATCGGAGAAGCAACCACATAGAAACTACGTGCTTGGCATTTAAAGGGTTAATGGTTAGGACTTTGTCAGAGGCTTCCTCTAAGGGTTTGAATGGTCCCGCTAAACCTCTGAGGACCAAAATTTAATACCAGACTGGACATGTGTTACGGAGAATAGGCTTCTTCTGAAAAATGGAGAGAAAGAACCTGTTAATCAAAGTGTGATTCCAGAGTCTTCTGTCTAGGAAGATCGATAAGACCGAGGCCTGAGTCTTAAGGGTACATACTGCTAACCCCCAATCAAAACATTCCTGTACAAACTCAAGTACAGTTGCAATAGTGTCCTTCTTCAAACTGTTTGATTCACAGTATTAAATAAATCTTCTGTAAATTTTCTAGTAGTCATTTTCCTTGAATCTAGGAGTGTCATGACTTCCTTGTTAGAAAGACCCTTCTGTTTTAGTAATGTCCATTCAGGATCCATGCCAATAATCTTAGAAACTGACAATTCTTATGAAGTACCAGACCCAGGAACAGCAGGTCTGGGATTAGCGGGAGTTCCCACAGATCTTCTTGTGCCATTGTTGTTAGTGCCATGAACCAGCTTCTTCTTGGCCAAGCTGGAGCGATTAAAATTAAAATGAATAGGGTTTGGTTTGTGTCCACCGCATTAAGCATGGTTTTGTTCCTGAAGCACTTAGACTTTATAGTCTAAGTCTCCCTCAAAGGGAATGCCACACAGTTTGGCTTAAGAAGGCAAATCCTGCCAAATTTTAAGCTAAATGGCCCTTTTGGCGCAACTGATAAGGGCAGTTGCTTTGGTGCTAGCCCGTACAGCCTCAGCCAAGGCATCTTCTAATAAGGAAATGGCTCTAAACATTCAAGGGAGCATATCAATAAGAGTCTGCTTGGGGGTATCTTTTTCTATAAAACTTTTAAGGCTGGTGAGCTGAGCCTCAAGGTTTCTAGCTACATAGTCTGAGTCTGTCATAGGCTTAAAGGAAAAAGATGCTGCATCCCAAGCTCATTTAAGGATACCCTCCATGCCACAGTCCATAGGACCTCGTAAGGATGTTGAGTCTTCAAAACTAAGGTCAGCAAAACGTGAAACCTGAGCAAGCATTCAGCCTAGGACACTTGGTCCAGAGCGCGGATTCAGACTTACTAAATGGAAATTTTCATTTTAAGGAGCCGGGCAGAAAAAACGTTTTTTCCGGAAACTGCCACTCCATATTTATAACATCAAAGAGGGCCAAATGAACAGGAAAGCATTCACACATCTTTACTAACAATTTGTGGTATAATGCATTCAGAGCATATAAGAGCCGCTCTTCTGAGTGAATCTACATATTATCACAGATATCCTCCAGCAAAGCCAAGGATTCTTCCAAAATCTTGCTGCTGGTATTTTTTTTTGGGTCCCTCTCAAAATTGGACCCCAAACACTATATTATGGGAATCCTCGTCCACTGAGACTATTCCCTCACTGCCAACTGACTCGTGGTTTTATCTGGGGTAATAGCATAGACCTGACCCACCTCTGCTGGAGGATGACTAGCTTACACTTGGACCTGTGTGGGGGTTGGCTCCCTGGGGGTAGATGGCGTAGCCCTGATTGTAGACCTACAGACCTCATGTAGAGGCCATGTCAGACTGCATATTTCCCATAATTTGCAGCTGCTAAGCAGACGAAGGGAGAAAAATCCGTGTCTGCATCTGTCCTGGGCAAAATAATTCTACATCTGCATATTTCCTGGGCAAAATAATTCAGTGTCTCCATCTGTCCTTGGCAAAATAATAATTCAGGAACTGTTGTGGACAAAAAAATTCAGGAACTTCCCTGGGCAAAATAATTCAGCGTCTCCATCTGTCCTGGGCAGAATATTTTAGTGTCTGCATCTGTCTTGGGCAAAAAAAAAGTTGTGCCTATACTGGGCAAATTAATTCTGCATCTGTCATTGGCAAAATATTTCAGTGCCCGTCTGCATCTGCAATCTGTGTATGTAACCATACATTTGAATGGTCATGTTTGCATTTAGTTTTTTGTCTGTTATTATTCGGCTCTTTGTAGGCAATGAAAATCCTGATGTAGCACTCGGAGAAAATGAGTTTGACACCCCTTTTTTCGGACAGGTTGAAATGTCAACAGAGAATACTTTTTTTGTGTAAAATTATATTATAATGCTGAGTGATAAAAAAAAATGATACAAACAGTGAATATTGATATTGCCACACAAGTAGTAGTAGTTTTGACTTACAGATACAGTACAGTAGTTTATTCCATTTACTCTCGGGGGTTGGAGAGGTCCAAATAATATTTTCAAATATATTTGGGTCTATTGTTTGTCACAGCTAGGCTGCAGACATCACAACTCAATAGACCTGCCCACATTACATGTAGCCCGCTAGACAGGACCCATGCCCAGTTTTGATGCATATGGTATCAGAAGAATGTGACTGGAATTTGGCAAGTCAGAAACCAACTGCCCAAGCAGAGGAGAGGTGAACAGAAAAATACTGCATACTTCAGCAGGACGAAAGCCACTCCTGGAGGAAATGAATTTTACAATAAGTGACTGAAATACGTTTTTTCTATTGTGACTGTAGCCTTAAAGACATTCAGATACCGATACACTCATGATGTTCAAAAGCAGTACTCAATGCAGGGCAGGAAATGGAGAAGGCAGAAGCAGAACCTCTTAAAAGGCTTTCAGATACAAACAGACCCTACCAACTAGTTTTGTTCTGCTCTCTAGATTTTGGTTGCTCTTTGTGTTGTGCAATAAAAATAGCCAAGGAAAACAGACTCCGCAAACATGTAAGCCTTAGCTGAAAATTTGATGAGAATGGACCATAACTGAAAGGGGCCTGTAAGGAGATAAGGCAAGGAACTTAGCAGGTCTGACAAGGTAACGACTAACAATCTACTATGAATTAGTATTTTGGTTCAGGGGACTAAAATAAACTAAACTAAAGGAACAAGTCATCTTGCTCTGGTATAGCATCTTACGGGCATTCCCCAAGGCGAAAGAGAGCCATATCGTCCATTGTCCAAGGACCCACCACCAGAATGCACAGCAGATGCTGGTGAGTCTTGGCAATAACATATTATTTTACTCATAGAAAAAGGCTTTCGAAAGAAGGAAGAAAACAGACAACAGGGCCAAATGTCTGCTACGAAGCATGTCACCTGGTACTCCTGACATGTAACTATCCTGTAAAAAAGGCTAGCACAGTATTATACTGCTCTGAAAGCCAGGGCACAGCCTCCCCCCGTGGCAGTCCCACAACTCACTCAGCAGGGCAAAAGGAAAGGGTACTACTGGTCATGCAAGAACCTCTGCAACTTGTAGAAGCTCGTGGAAGAGAAACCAGTGCACATGTTCTGAACCCTGCCCGGTTAGCGTGTCCAAAAAGAGAACATGCTCCTGTCCCTAAAGCTCCAAACCCCTTACCCTCAAGATGGGACAAGGAATTATTATTGTTTGTTTATAGAGCACCATCATCTTCTGTGGAGATGAACAAGGTAAAAATAAAAGACAGGGTAAAACAAACAATTTACTTTTAATACAAATAGTATTGTGGGTCAGGTGCAGCACAATTATATTGATACTGGATTACAATAGAAGTTAAGGTCCTGCCTGCAAGCTTACAATCTAGAGGGTAAGGTACCAGAATGTACTAAGCATGGAAGTGTTTTAAAGCTGTCAAGTGGGGTGCCGGGATCATTATACTGTACCTACAGTAAGTATTTTATCACTCCCGAGTGCCAGTTAAAAGGAAAATTTCTCTGTAAATGACAAGCAATTGCAAGTGAAGGGGCATACTAATGTTGAGGATTTCTGATTTGGTCAAGTTCACCCTAAAATGTATCATTTTACTAAATTCTGCAAGGATTGATGGGATTGATATACATGTTGATGTTTAATAGAGGAGAAGGTAATTGGCAAATAGACGCATTTTATATTCTTTATTCTTGACCTGTAGTCCTCTAATGTCAGCGTTATTATGAATGGCTACCACCAGGTGTTCCATGGAGAGCACATACACCAGGGGGGACAGAGGACAACCCTGTCTGGTGTCGTTGTGTATAGTGAATGAGGATGATAAAAACACAATTCTGTGAGACTCACCTGTAGAATTGGTTTTTCTGGAGATCCATTCCAGGCCGTCCCCATTCTTCATGATGCCTGAGTCCTGCCTGGAGGGCATGGACTGCAAGATTAAAGGTGTGGCTTCTCCTGGCCCTATAAGTAAGCAGCTGCCTCTAACCAAACCAGTACTTAAAAAGCAGTAAATCATATCAAGAGGCTAAGGCCGGGAGGCCCCAAGTATAGGAGACTATGTTTCTTCACACCGAACTTTGTTTGTTTTCTCTCGAAAATCTTTTTTTTTTTTAAATATATATATATATTTTTTTCCTAATGCCAAATGAAATAATAAATGGAATAATCACCATAAAAAAGGCATCAAGGACATAATAAACCCCAAAAAGGGGAGGGTCGAACGGCCTGGAATGGATCTCCAGAAAAAACTATTCTACAGGTGAGTCTCACAGAATTGTGTTTTTTCTTTCATTCCATTCCAGGCTGTCCCCATTCTTCACGATTGGGACATCCAAAAGCAGTGCCTATATATGGGCAGGATCCCCAAAGTGGAACAGCAGGTAGTTAATTTCACTATCGCCTGAAGAACCTTCCGACCAAAAACAGCGGCAACTGAGGCCCTAACATCTACCTTGTAAAATTTGAAAAATGTATGAACTGAAGACCAGGTGGCAGCTTTACAAACCTGTTCAACCGAAGCCTGATGCTGAAAAGCCCAGGAAGCACCAATGGCCCTAGTGGAATGAGCTGTGACCCGAAAAAGGGGGCACCTTCCCCTTGGCAGAGTAGGCTCTTACTACTGCATGTCTAATCCACTTACTGATAGTGGATTTAGCTGGCGGAAGCCCCTTTCTTGGACCTTCAAATATGACAAAAAGAAAATCTGACTTCCAGAAGGATTCTGTAGCAGCCATGTAATATCTTATGGCTCTAACTACATCCAAAGAATGAAGAGCCCTTTCCTTAGCATTAGCCGGAACTGGGCATAAGGAAGGTAGAACTACCTCCTCATTAAGGTGAAAAGGAGAAACGATCTTAGGTAAAAAATCAGGCTTAAACTGAAAGACCACCTTATCTCTGTGTAACTCAAAATAAGGAGCCTTCATACATAAAGCAGCTAATTCGGAAATTCGACGCACAGAGGTGATTGCCATCAAGAAAATCACCTTGAGCATCAAAATACTCAATGGAGCATTGATCAAGGGTTCGAAGGGAGGGTTCTGTCAGGAGTCTATTGTCAGCAATAGACTTCTGGAAAAAAATAGATAAGGCCGAAACATGACCCTTGAGGGTGCTCAACTGGAGGCCCAACTCTAAACCGTTCTGCAGAAATTCTAGAATATCTCCTGCAAGAAAACTTCCTGGCCTCACACCACGAGATGAAGGACCGCCAGACCCTGTAGTATATCATGGAAGATGTCTTCTTCCGGCCCTGAATTATGGTATGAATAACCTTAGCCGATAAACCCCTCTCTGTCAGGATCGAGGTTTCAATACCCAGGCTGTCAAAGCCAGCCTCTGTAAATTCAGGTGCCGAAGAGACCCCTGTGTGAGAAGCTCTGGATCGTCAGGCAGGGGCCAGTGATCTGTCGACATCCTTACTATGTCTGAAAACCAGCTTCTCCTTGGCCAGCGAGGAGCCACCAGGATGGTTGGTACTCCCTCCTGAGCTACTTTCCTTAGTACTCGACCCAGGAGCGGAAATGGAGGAAATGCTCACAGGAGATTGAACCCTGTCCATGGGGTTGTCAGAGCATCTGAGGGTCTTGTGAGAGGGACACAAACCTCGGAAGTTTGTGATTGTGTCTGGATGCAAAAAGATCCACATCCGAGTGACCCCGACGGAGACACAGGGCTTGAAAGACCTTCTGACTGAGAGACCACTTCCCTAGACGCAAAGACCCCTTGCTCAGGGAGTCTGCCTCCTGGTTCTCTACCCCGGGATGTAAACTGCCGAGATGCAGGGAACATTCTCCTCTGCCCAAACCATAATCCGGCTTACCTCCGTTAGGGTTCTTTTGCTCCCAGTACCCCCCTGGTGGTTGATGTAGGCTACTGCCGTCCAATTGTCCGAGTGTACCTGGACAGCATGCCCCTTTAAACTGGGGGTCAGATGTTGGAGTACAAGCCAAACTGCTCTCAGTTCTAAGAGGTTTATGGGTAACCGATTTTCTCTTGGACCCCATTGTTCCTGGATCTTCTGGGTCTGCCAGATGCCACCCCAGCCTGTAAGACTGGAATCCATGGTGATGATCTCCCAATGAGGGGTCCGAAAGAACTTGCATACTAATAGATGTTGGGGATCCAACCACCACAGGAGGGATTGCCTGGTCGAGGGGGACAGAACAAACATCTGGTCCAGAGATTCCGGGGTCCGATCCCAGATAGATAACAGATTTATCTGAAGAGGCCTCATGTGAAACTGGGCAAAGGGTACTGCTTCGAAGCAGGCCACCATTAGGCCCACCAGTCTCATCCCTAGGCGAACCGTTGGCTGCTGACAAGCTAGAAAAGTCTCTACTTGCGTCCGGAGCAGCAAGACTGGCAGAAAAACTCTGGCCTGAACCGTGTCCAGAGTCATCCCCAGAAAAGATCTTACTGTCGACGGGGTGATATGCGACTTTGGGTAGTTGATCACCCAAACGTCTCCAGGGTTGACAACACGGTCCGGGTGTCTCTCTCGGTCTCCTGAAAGGACGGGGCCGAGACCAAAAGATCGTCCAAGTATGGGATTATGGGAATGGCCATGAGACCCACCAACACCTTGGTGAACACCCTTGGAGCCAAGGATATGCCGAAGGGAAGAGCCAAAACTGGAAATGTTGACCCTCCAGAGCAAATCTTAAAAACTTCTGATGCCCTGGAAAAGTAGGGATGTGGAGATATGCATCCCTTATGTCCCCCGTGGTCATGAAATCGCTGGGCTGAAGCGACCTCACAGCCGACCTTAAAGTTTTCATGCGGAAATGTCTCAACCTTATAAACCTGTTGAGACCCCTTAGGTCTAGGATTGGTCGCACCCTACCGATACATCCTTCTTGGGGATCGTGAATAGTTTGGAGTAGAATCCTTGACATTCTTCCTGAAGGGGTACCTGATAGATTACCTCTGTCCGCATGAGATGTAGAACAGAGGCTCTCAAGGCTTCTGCCTATAACAGGTTTCGGGATGCCCTTGACCAAAGGAATCTTGTGGGTGGTCTGGCTGCAAGCTCGATCTTGCAGCCTGAAGACACCACTTCCTGAATCCAAATATCCGAAACCTGGTGCCTCCAGATCTGAGCAAACTGCAGGAGCCGTCCCCCAACCTGCACTGGTGAGGGCGCCCCCTCATGCCTGGGTGGATTTAGCTGGAGGCTTGGGCTTGGTTCCCCAAGCGGCACAGGGCCTATTCCAGGCCCTATCTCTGCCCCAAAAATCCCTGCGGGAACTTGAAAGAAAGCAATTCTGTGAGTACTCACCTGTAGAATTGTTTTTGTCCTTGCATGGCACGGCCCGCTTCGGTATTCATAACAGTTGGGTTATTCTGCCACAAGGTGGTGCAGTGGTACTGCAGAAAAGCTGTGGCTTGTCCCGGCTCCCTATAAAAACGGGCTTAACTATAGAGTTCCCCAGCGTACACAAGCAGTGAGACAAGAAGCCGGGAGAGAATAAGTAAAAAATGTGAAAAAGGTAAAAAACCCCAATTGACTTGGAACAATCACCATAAAGAGGCAACCAAAAATAACGATAACAAGGGTGGGGCGAAGCGGGCCGTGCCATGCAAGAACAAAAACAATTCTACAGGTGAGTACTCACAGAATTGCTTTTTTCTTTATTGCATGGCACGGCCCGCTTCGGTATTCATAACAGTTGGGACATCCAAAAGCAGTGTCCATAGTAGGGTGGGATCCCCAAAGAGTAACGGCCAGTAGTTCAAGTCACTACCGCCTGCAGCACCTTGCAGCCAAAAGCAGCATCCGCTGAGGCCTTAACATCAACCTTGTAAAACTTGGAAAATGTATGAACAGAAGACCAAGTAGCGGCCTTGCAAACTTGTTCAACTTGGTGCTGAAAGGCCCAAGAGGCACCAATAGCACGAGTGAAATGAGCAGTAATCCTAAAGGGAGGTTCCTTTCCCTTAGCAGAATAGGCTTCGACCACCACCTGACGGATCCACTTGCTGATAGTGGATTTAGCCGGAGGGAAACCCTTTCTAGGTCCAGAAGTGAGAACAAAAAGAGCATCAGATTTCCTTGAAAGGCTCAGTACCGACCAAATAAAACTTCAGAGCCCTCACCACATCCAGGGAATGCAGAGTCCGCACCTTGGAATAAGCAGGATTAGGGCACAATGAAGGCAAGTCAATAGCCCCTCGATTCAAAGACACATTCGTCTGGACTTCCGCAGCTGTCTGTGAAACATCCATATAATTGCTATATTTTTTTAAACTTATGTCCTTTGTGAATTATATTTGGATTGTTGAACTTGAATCTTAATTTGTTGTAGGAGTTATTGTTTTAGTCGGTTACCTTTGCTTTGTGTAATTATTTTATATTTGGTTGCAGGAACCGCAAGATGTGCCACTCACACAACATACAAGCAGTGTTTGGTCCAGCTATGCGATTCCTCAGTGTTCTTGCAGGGCATCCAGGGTCGTCCCATGATGCTTATATATTGCAGAGCTCCGGCTAATTTCGTCAGTTTGAGTCAGGAGAATTATCTGGTGGATGGCTCCTGGGTAAGTTTGCTCACATTCCATCAATCCATTTTCACTGTATGGCAATGAATATAGTTGATATATGTCTTAACCTATGGCTGATTTAGCCCTTGATGACATGTTAAACAATATTGTAGCTTAGAATGTGTATTTTATGTTAGTATTTTTAAATTATTTCAGGGGATTCTGGATAGCCACTCCTGCCCTTGCTCCTGATGCTCGTTCTTTGCCTGCAGAATGCGGGCCAGGGGTTCTCTAATCGGGCACTATGCAAAACCCGGGCCGTGGTGGCGAGGGCCCTCTGGCTTTTGAAGTCCAGATTTAGGCGTTTGGACCATACGGGGGGGGGGGCATTGCAGTATGACCCCAACAAGGTTATACCAATATTTTAATTTACGTTTTTTAACAGGGACCACACGTGCCAGAGTGGCACAACTGAGTGTCAGGGTCCTTCAGTTGGTGGGCGAGATGCAGGAGCTGCGCAACTCGTTGGGGACCACAGATGAAGAATAATGTTATGTGGCCTGCCATTGCTATGTATTTTGTTTTTTATAGTTGTAAAAATTTGAAATTTTAAAAATAAAAAAAAAATTTATATTTTATGATGGAATCAAAAAAAAATGTTACAGTGTCATTTCATTTACAAAATACATTAACACAAAACTAATGGGCCCAGAAATATTTAAAGATGAATATTCACATGACCGAGAAGTGATTTGGGTAAGTTTTAGGGGCCAAAATGGAAGAAGAACCTAACCGCGAAGTGGTTTGGGTGAGCTTTAAGGGTCCAAAAGGGAAGATGGAGGATAGCGCTAATTGATTCAGCTAAACATTGCAGTAGAAGTGAGGGTGGCAAATATGTAGGCAAGCACTTTAATGAGTTAAGTTTGTAGTGCACAGGCGCAAGATCGTAAGGATTTCCGTCTGGAGGAATATTTATTGAAAAAGGGAAACAGAATCTAACAGGAAACGTAAAGGATTCGTGGGAGGAAACGATGGGAAAAGGGCAAAAACGAAAGCCTACGTTGTAACATGTGAAAATGAAACGGAAAAGTCACGCTGGAAAATGACATACTCGTATTCGTAATCTGCCGTACGAACGGACGGAAACTTTACAGAAGGATTGCAATGCATGAATCGAATCGCTCGTACACTCATACGAGAGCGGAAACATAAAAAAAAAAAAAAAAAACAGATCGGCACTAAAACTGAAGTTTTTTTTTGTCTCTCTGAATCGAGCATAATGTCCTGATTAAGATGAAAGGCAGACACAACCTTTGGCAGGAAGTCCGGCTTGAGCCGGAACACCACCTTATCCTGATGTCTCTCAAAATAAGGAGGTTTGATGGAAAGCGCCGCTAGCTCAGAAACTCGCCTTACAGAAGTGATAGCCACCAGAAAGGCTACCTTAAGAGTCAGAATAGAAAAGGCAGCTTCAGGGATAGGCTCAAAGAAAGGGCCTTGCAGAGCAGACAACACCAGATTCAAATCCCAGACTGGTAGAAAAGGCTTACGAGGTGGACGCACATGAGAAACACCCTGAAAAAAAGGTTTTAACCAACCGGGGAGTGGCAAAAGATCTTTGGAAAAAAATTGCCAGAGCTGAAACATGGCATTTTAGGGTACTAAGTTGAAGGCCCTGATCCAAACCATGTTGCAAGAATTCCAGAATCCTGGGAATAGAAAACACCCGACAGGGAAGAGACTTGGACTCACACCAGGCAATGTAAGCATGCCAGATCCTGTAATAGATAAAGGACGAGGACTTCTTCCTGGCCCGAATCATGGTATCAACAACAGAAGCAGGCAACCCCTTTTCCGTCAATATGGAGGTTTCAGCAGCCAAGCCATTAAAGCCAGAGTTTGTAAATTGGGTTGGCGAAGCTGCCCTGAGTGAGAAGATCTGGATCCTCGGGCAGGAGGTGCCGGTCTACTGCCAACCGCACGACGTCTGCGAACCAAACTCTTTTTGGTCAACAAGGGGCCACCAGTATGGCTGGTACCCACTCCTGGGCTATCTTGCGCATGACCCTGCCCAGGAGAGGAAACGGAGGGAACACATAGAGAAGCTGAAACTCCGTCCAAGGTATTGCCAAGGCATCCGTGGCGAAGGTCAGAGGATCCTGAGACAGAGAGACAAATCTGGGAAGTTTGTGATTGTGACGGGACGCAAACAGGTCCACATCCGGCTGACCCCAGTGGTGACAGAGGGAGAGAAACACCTGGTTGTTGAGAGACCACTCCCCCAGACGAGACGTCCCCCTGATCAGGGAGTCTGCCACCTGGTTCTCCACCCCTGGGATGTAGACCGCTGAGATGCAGGGAACATGCTGTTCTGCCCAAGACAGAATCAGGGACACTTCCTTGAAGGCTCGCTTGCTCCGAGTCCCTCCCTGATGGTTGATGTAGGCAACCGCCGTCTGGTTGTCTGAGCGAATCTGAACAGCCCAACCCAGGAGGTGAGTGGATAGGCGAGAAAGAACTAACCTGGTCGCCCTGAGTTCCAGGACGTTGATGGAAGCATGGGCATCTTGTGGGCCCCACCGACCCTGGAACCTCAGGGACTTCCAGAAGCCTCACCAGCCGGTCAGACTGGCATCCGTGGGTACCGTTTCCCAGCACGGGGGCAGGAAGGACCTGCCCCCCAGAAGCTTCCTTGAGTCCAGCCACCACAAAAGAGATTGTCTGGCCAGGGGAGACGGAACAAATTCCTGATCCAGGGACACAGGGTCCCGATCCCAAACTGACAAGAGGTGCAACTGAAGAGGTCTCATGTGAAACTGAGCAAAAGGGACTGCCTCGAAGCAGGACACCATCAGGCCCACCAACTGCATCCTCTGACGGATGGAGGGATGAGAACACGATAGCAGAGCCCGAGCCTGCAGCTGAAGACCCTCCACCTTCTGCTGAGGAAAGAACACCTTGACCTGAGAGGTATCCAGAGTCATGCCCAGGAGGGTCCTCACCAATGACGGGGACAGAGAAGACTTGGGATAGTTGATCACCCAGCCGAAAGACTTCAGAGTGGTTGTCACCGTTTGAGTGTCCCGCTCGGCCTGAGGAAAAGACTCGGCCACAATCAGGATGTCGTCCAGGTAAGGGATGATGCGGATGCCCTGGTTTCTTAGCAGAGCCATCACTCCAGCCAGCACCTAGGTGAACACCCGAGTTGATACCGAAGGGTAGAGCCACAAACTGGTAATGCTGATCCTGCAGCTCGAACCTTAGAAATCTCTGATGACCTGGAAAGATAGGCATATAAAGATAAGCATCCTTGATGTCCACAGTGGTCATGAAGTTGCCCGGGCGAAGGGTACTGACAGCAGAGCGCAGCGTCTCCATGCGAAAATGCTTGAATCTGACAAATTTATTGAGGTCCTTCAGATCTAGAATGGGCCTCAGAGAGCCATCCTTTTTGGGGACCGTGAAAAGATTGGAATAGTAGCCCTGACCTCTTTCTTGATGAGGCACCAAACAAATGACTCCGGGCTCTAACAGGCAATGAACCGCCAGAAGCAACCCCTGAGTGGACAGGGGGTTTAAAGACATCCGGGATCTGATGAATCTTGGGGGGGGGGGGCAGGCTGCAAACTATCTTGTAACCGGAGGACACTACCTCCTGAATCCACCGGTCTGAGACATGAAGCCTCCAGATGTGAGCAAAGAGCCGAAGCGTTCCCCCCACCCGGATGGGTTAGAGCGCCCCTTCATGCCTGAGGGGGCTTGGGAGAGGGTTTGGGTTTAGGATTCCAGGAGAGACCGGGACGACCACGGGTTCTACCACGGCCCCAAGAATCTCTGTGACCACTGGAGAGGAGGGAGCCACGGCCCCTCTGGGAATGCCTAAGGAAGGGAGGGGGGTAGAGGACCCCCGAAAGGGCCGAGACTGCCTCCTACATGGAGGCAGCCTACCATCCTTGGCTAGAACCTCAAGCCATTCCCCAAATAGCCGCAGCCCCACAAAGGGGAGGCTAGTGAGAGCTTTCTTAGCCGCAGCATCAGATGCCCACTGGCGCAACCAGACAGAGCGGCGCATAGCCACCAAGAACGCAGAGGTCCTTCCACACAACCGCACAGCATCATTCATAGCAGTAAGGATAAAGGCCACAAAATCAGTACAAAGTAAGAGAGTCCTATATTCCTCCCCCACACTACCAGCTGTTTACGGTTAAGCAGTTTTTAAAGGGCAATAGCAGTAATGGCGGCAGCACATACAGGGTGCAAGCCAGCCCCCACACAGGTAAAAGCATGGCAGGCCACTTGATCCATGTGCCGGTCCTCTCCGTCCCTCAGAGTGGTAGTGTCAGGGGAAGGCATGACCGAAGTATTGGACAAGCCTAGCACGGGAGCGTCCACTTCAGGGGGAAATGACCACCTCTTTTCAAGATCAATGGGAAAGGGGTACCTTTTATCCAAACCCTTGGGCACCGCAGTCAACTTGTTAGGACGTTCCCATTCTTTAAGCACCAAGGTGGTAAAATGTTCCTGCTCAGGGAACTCTAGACACTGTTTACCAGGGCGAAAAAGCTCCCCCTGCTTTCTTTTAGCTACCTCAGGGGCAGCAATGTGCAAAATTTCAAAAATATGTGACAGCATATTTTCAGTGTCCTCAGGGTACCATGATTCCTCTCCGGATGCAGACCCAGGGCCACTATCGCAACCCTTCTGCTGGTTCCCAGAGGAGTTAGAATCCTGGGAGAGCTCCCCCATCTCAAGGGGGTGACAGTCACCAAGCTCATCAATCCCCACATACATCTCAGTAAAGGGAGCAGGCCTGGGGTCCAGGTGTCTCTTTTTGCCAGAAGCCTTCCTAGGAACATTCCTGGCAAGCTGCTTTTCAATGTTAGCCACTAGGGATGAGCGAATCGATCCGGACGAACCCGGATTCGATACGAATTTCATGAAAAATTCGATTCGGATCGAATCCGAATTTCCCCGCGATTCGATTGCTCGAAGTTTTCCTTTAACATCCATTCATTTACATTACAGGCATTCTAATATGGCGGACGGGACATGTCCAGAAATCAACCCCGCGCCAGTGCAAGCTGGGACAGTCACATGCAGCCTATCAGCAGCCAGCAAGCCCGGTGACGTCACAGCGCTATTTAAGGCCGGCGGCCATCTTGCTTTTCCTCATTTCTCTATTGCATTCGTGAGAGACAGGACGCTGCTGTAGGCAGGGAGAGAGACAGTTAGACAGACAGGGACAGACAGGGACAGGCTGGAGACAGGCAGGAGACAGACAGAAAGTCAGCGAAAAACAGGGAAAGTTAGGAAAAATCGGAGGCAGTCACAGGGAGATTTTTTTTTTTTTCATCCAGCCTGAGTGTTACTGGCTGGCTGACTGGCTTTGTTAGCGTTTTCAGGCTGCTTATACACTTACTGTGCATATATACTGAACTGATCTCAAGTCTGCTGTGAGGCATCCCATTCTGTGACTACACCAGCCTCTATTTACTATAACCCTTTGCACTTATTCTAAAAGTCATTTGGCCTGATAAAGACACTTTTGCTTTGCATAGTACTACTGCTCCCAGGTCCACTGCTGTTGTGGCATCCCATTCTGTGACTACACCAGCCTCTATTTACTATAACCCTTTACACTTATTCTAAAAGTCATTTGGCCTGATAAAGACACTTTTGCTTTGCATAGTACTACTGCTCCCAGGTCCACGGCTGTTGTGGCATCCCGTTCTGTGACTACACCAGCCTCTATTTACTATAACCCTTTGCACTTATTCTAAAAGTCATTTGGCCTGATAAAGACACTTTTGCTTTGCATAGTACTACTGCTCCCAGGTCCACTGCTGTTGTGGCATCCCGTTCTGTGACTACACCAGCCTCTATTTACTATAACCCTTTGCACTTATTCTAAAAGTCATTTGGCCTGATAAAGACACTTTTGCTTTGCATAGTACTACTGCTCCCAGGTCCACTGCTGTTGTGGCATCCCGTTCTGTGACTACACCAGCCTCTATTTACTATAACCCTTTGCACTTATTCTAAAAGTCATTTGGCCTGATAAAGACACTTTTGCTTTGCATAGTACTACTGCGCCCAGGTCCACTGCTGTTGTGGCATCCCGTTCTGTGACTACACCAGCCTCTATTTACTATAACCCTTTGCACTTATTCTAAAAGTCATTTGGCCTGATAAAGACACTTCTGCTTTGCATAGTACTACTGCTCCCAGGTCCACTGCTGTTGTGGCATCCCGTTCTGTGACTACACCAGCCTCTATTTACTATAACCCTTTGCACTTATTCTAAAAGTCATTTGGCCTGATAAAGACACTTTTGCTGTGCATAGTACTGCTCCCAGGTGCACTCTGGTTGGGGCATCCCATTCTGTGACTACACCAGCCTCTATTTACTCTAACCCTTTGCACATATTCTAAAAGTCATTTGGCCTGATAAAGACACTTTTGCTTTGCATAGTACTGCTCCCAGGTGCACTCTGGTTGGGGCATCCCATTCTGTGACTACACCAGCCTCTATTTACTATAACCCTTTGCACTTATTCTAAAAGTCATTTGGCCTGATAAAGACACTTTTGCTGTGCATAGTACTTCTCCCAGGTGCACTCTGGTTGGGGCATCCCATTCTGTGACTACACCAGCCTCTATTTGCTATAACCATTTGCACTTATTCTAAAAGTCATTTGGCCTGATAAAGACACTTTTGCTTTGCATAGTACTACTGCTCCCAGGTCCACTGCTGTTGTGGCATCCCGTTCTGTGACTACACCAGCCTCTATTTACTATAACCCTTTGCACTTATTCTAAAAGTCATTTGGCCTGATAAAGACAATTTTGCTTTGCATAGTACTACTGCTCCCAGGTCCACTGCTGTTGTGGCATCCCGTTCTGTGACTACACCAGCCTCTATTTACTATAACCCTTTGCACTTATTCTAAAAGTCATTTGGCCTGATAAAGACACTTTTGCTGTGCATAGTACTACTGCTCCCAGGTCCACTGCTGTTGTGGCATCCCGTTCTGTGACTACACCAGCCTCTATTTACTATAACCCTTTGCACTTATTCTAAAAGTCATTTGGCCTGATAAAGACAATTTTGCTTTGCATAGTACTACTGCTCCCAGGTCCACTGCTGTTGTGGCATCCCGTTCTGTGACTACACCAGCCTCTATTTACTATAACCCTTTGCACTTATTCTAAAAGTCATTTGGCCTGATAAAGACACTTTTGCTGTGCATAGTACTACTGCTCCCAGGTCCACTGCTGTTGTGGCATCCCGTTCTGTGACTACACCAGCCTCTATTTACTATAACCCTTTGCACTTATTCTAAAAGTCATTTGGCCTGATAAAGACACTTTTGCTTTGCATAGTACTACTGCTCCCAGGTCCACTGCTGTTGTGGCATCCCGTTCTGTGACTACACCAGCCTCTATTTACTATAACCCTTTGCACTTATTCTAAAAGTCATTTGGCCTGATAAAGACACTTTTGCTGTGCATGGTACTGCTCCCAGGTGCACTCTGGTTGGGGCATCCCATTCTGTGACTACACCAGCCTCTATTTACTATAACCCTTTGCACTTATTCTAAAAGTCATTTGGCCTGATAAAGACACTTTTGCTTTGCATAGTACTACTGCTCCCAGGTCCACTGCTGTTGTGGCATCCCGTTCTGTGACTACACCAGCCTCTATTTACTATAACCCTTTGCACTTATTCTAAAAGTCATTTGGCCTGATAAAGACACTTTTGCTTTGCATAGTACTACTGCTCCCAGGTCCACTGCTGTTGTGGCATCCCGTTCTGTGACTACACCAGCCTCTATTTACTATAACCCTTTGCACTTATTCTAAAAGTCATTTGGCCTGATAAAGACACTTTTGCTTTGCATAGTACTACTGCTCCCAGGTCCACTGCTGTTGTGGCATCCCGTTCTGTGACTACACCAGCCTCTATTTACTATAACCCTTTGCACTTATTCTAAAAGTCATTTGGCCTGATAAAGACACTTTTGCTGTGCATAGTACTGCTCCCAGGTGCACTCTGGTTGGGGCATCCCATTCTGTGACTACACCAGCCTCTATTTACTATAACCCTTTGCACTTATTCTAAAAGTCATTTGGCCTGATAAAGACACTTTTGCTGTGCATAGTACTGCTCCCAGGTGCATTCTGGTTGGGGCATCCCATTCTGTGACTACACCAGCCTCTATTTACTATAACCCTTTGCACTTATTCTAAAAGTCATTTGGCCTGATAAAGACACTTTTGCTGTGCATAGTACTGCTCCCAGGTGCACTCTGGTTGGGGCATCCCATTCTGTGACTACACCAGCCTCTATTTACTATAACCCTTTGCACTTATTCTAAAAGTCATTTGGCCTGATAAAGACACTTTTGCTTTGCATAGTACTACTGCTCCCAGGTCCACTGCTGTTGTGGCATCCCGTTCTGTGACTACACCAGCCTCTATTTACTATAACCCTTTGCACTTATTCTAAAAGTCATTTGGCCTGATAAAGACACTTTTGCTTTGCATAGTACTACTGCTCCCAGGTCCACTGCTGTTGTGGCATCCCGTTCTGTGACTACACCAGCCTCTATTTAATACCATAACCATTTGCACTTATTCTAATAGAAATTAGGCCTGATAAAGACACTTTTGCTGTGCATAGTCTCACTGCTGCCAGGTGCTCTCTGGTTTTTGGGGCATCCCATTCTGTGACTACACCAGCCTCTATTTAATACCATAACCATTTGCACTTATTCTAATAGAAATTAGGCCTGATAAAGACACTTTTGCTGTGCATAGTCTCACTGCTGCCAGGTGCTCTCTGGTTTTTGGGGCATCCCATTCTGTGACTACACCAGCCTCTATTTAATACCATAACCATTTGCACTTATTCTAATAGATATTAGGCCTGATAAAGACACTTTTGCTGTGCATAGTCTTACTGCTGCCAGGTGCACTGCTGGCTGTTGGGGCATCCCATTCTGTAACATAGCATACCCCTCTTTATTTACACTAAGCAGCTCTTATTTACACTAGGCAGGCCTGTTGGAGGTTCCTCTGACACAACCCTGAGTTGGCATGCCCCTAGAGCAGTCCCTGTCCTCCCATTGCCTCTGTCCTATGCCGTTCCCTCCCCCAGCGACGTATCCTATGCTTTGGGTTCAGCTCCACTCTTTAGTGAGGAGGACGATCAGATAGAGGACAGTCAGCAGCTACTGCCCAGCCAAGAAATGGAGGTGGCTTCTTTAGCTAGGCAGACAAATAGTGATGTGGACAGTGTCGTGGGTGCTGCGAGCGTTCCAGCTCCTGCGCCAGACACTGTTGACGAATCCATGAACATCAGTGACGTACAGCCACAACTCGGTGATAATGATGATGACGATGAAGCCGATCGCACTTGGGAGCCAGGTGATGAAGGGGCTTCATCGTCATCATCAGGAGAAGAGGGGCGCAGGTTGCCCCGGAGTCAGCAGCTGAGGCAGCAAGGTGGTAGCAGTCAGCATGGGGGCACAATTCCAAAGGCTGGAGCCGGCCGGGGCCGGGGTAGAGCACCTGCTGTGCGGCAGTCTACCTTATCGGGAGGTAGTGGAGCAGGGGTTCCTGGAGTTGGCAACAGCAGCAGTGAATCAGTGAGGCCAGGGGGTGGGAAAAGTAGCTACTCGGCAGTGTGGCAGTTTTTTCTGAAGCATGGAGGAGGGTAACATGGCCACATGCAAGATATGTAGGCAAAAGGTGAAGCGTGGCCAGGGTCCAAATGTTGGCACCACGGCCCTGCGTCAACATATGATGCGTCACCATAAAGCGACCTGGGAGACCTGAGGCTCCCAAGGGGTGGTCCAGTCTGCTTCCTCACCAAGTGGCACGCCGCTCCCAATTTCTGCCAGCCAAGGCTCCAGCACCTCAGCCGAAGGCAGCTGTGCGTCATACCCATCCTCTGTCGCTCCTGCTCCTCCTCCTCCAAGCCAGCAATCCATCAGCGAAGCCATGTCCAAGAGACAGCAGTATGCGCCCACTCATCCTACGGCGCAGAAGCTGAATGTGCTCCTGTCCAAGTTGCTGGTGCTGCAGTCGCTCCCTTTTCAGGTGGTGGAATCTGCACCTTTCAGAGAACTGATGGCTTGTGCCGAGCCGAGGTGGAGAGTCCCAAGCCGTCATTTCTTTGCCAAGAAGGCAATACCAGCGCTGCACACTTTTGTTGAACAGAAGGTGGGCCAGTCCTTGAGTCTGTCGGTGTGTAGCAAAGTGCATGGCAGCGCCGACATCTGGAGCTGTAACTATGGTCAGGGACAGTACATGTTGTTTACGGCCCACTGGGTGAATGTGGTCCCTTTGCAGCAGCAGCAGCAACTTGGACAGGTCACGCCGCTTCGGCCTCCGCGCTCCCTGCCCGTTGGGCCTGTGACACCGTGCGACTCGGCCTCCTCATCCTCTGCCATCTCCTCACCCTCCACTGTAGGCTCAAGTCTCAGTGCCCCTCCAGTCTACCATGTGTGCAGGGCACGGAGGTGTCACGCAGTGCTTCACATGGTTTGTCTTGGCGAACGGAGTCACACAGGGGAGGAACTGCTTAAATGTATTCATCAGGAAATCCAAACATGGCTTACTCCAAGAAAACTTAAAATGGGAATCATGGTTACCGACAATGGGAAGAACATTTTGTCTGCACTGCGCCAAGGAAGCCTGACCCATGCACCCTGCATGGCTCACGTCTTCAATCTGGTTGTCAAGCGGTTTCTGAAGTGTTCCCCCCATCTGCAAGACATCCTAACAACTTCAAGGAAACTTTGCATGCACTTCAGCCACTCATACACCGCCAAACACACCCTTCTTGAGCTACAGCGTCAGAATGGTATCCCCCAACATAGTCTGGTTTGCGATGTTTCCACCCGTTGGAATTCCACCCTTCACATGTTGGACCGATTATATGAACAGAGAAAAGCCATCACGGATTTCCTGATGATCCAAGCAGATAGGGGGACTCCCCTGTGTAACTTCAATGTCAACCAGTGGCAGCTCATACTTGACACCTGCCGTTTGCTCAGGCCCTTTGAGGAAGCCACTTTATTTGTCAGTCGGCAGGATTACGGGATGAACGACGTGATTCCACTGCTTCATGTACTACAGCACATGTTGGAAACCACGGCTGGTCAGGGCACTGGAGACATGCCGTTTACATCTTACGGCCACATGAACCCCGTTGGAGCTGAACTGGAGGAGGAGGAGGAAGAGGAGGAGGAGGAGTTGCCCAGCGAAACACAGTTTAGGCTTGGCGAAATGGCTGGTTTATCTAGTCAGCGGACAGGAGAGGAGGAGCAGGAGCAGCCAGAGGAGCTAGAGGTTTTTGAGGAAGGCGAGACAGAGGACCCGGGCACACCGTGGCAGTATGCAGTGGAGATGGAGACAGGTAGTCCATCCGAGTCACTTGCGCAAATGGCAGGAAGCATGCTCACGTGCTTGCGTAGTGACCCCAGAATTGTTTCCATCTGTCGGCGGGATGACTTCTGGCTGTCCACCTTATTGGACCCTCGCTTCCGGCACAAAATGGGGGCATTTTTTAAACCCACCGAGAGGGAGGACAAACTCAACTACTACAAAGACATTCTACGTAGGCAGTTGGCCGATGCCTATCTGCGCCATGGTCCATACTCTCGCAGGTCTGACTCGAGGGGACCTCTGCGCTCACCTTCCACTGCCATGGCCGCTGGGGGGGTTGGCAGGAGCAGCAGCAGCAGCTCCATCAGCAGCAGCCTCAGTCTTCAGTCGCTAATGAGTAGCTTTCTACACCCGCATAGTGAGGCTACTCATGAGCAGCAGGAAGACCTGGAGCAGGACCTGAACCAGCAGATCATGTCATACTTTGACATGACCATGCCAACACACCTTGAGGATCCGCTGGACTTCTGGCCAGCCAAACTTGATTTGTGGCCGCAACTAGCAGAGTTTGCCCTGGAAAAGCTGTCCTGCCCGGCAAGTAGCGTGCCATCTGAGCGGGTGTTTAGTGCGGCGGGGGCCATAGTTACGGCGAGGAGAACTCGTCTGTCAACTAAAAATGTGGAGAGACTCACCTTTGTCAAAATGAATCAGGGATGGATCAGCCAGGATTTCCACCCACCAATGCCTGATGCATGCGACTAGATTCAGCATGGTGCCACGTTTTACACTTTCCAAATGGTGCAAAACATATTTATGTCTTTAGGCCAATTTTTGGGCTCCTGCTGATGCCAACTCCAGGGTGTGAATCATCCAATTTTTGGGCTCCTGAAGCCAACCCCAGGGTCTCTTTAAAGTAATGTTTGGGCTCCTGCTGCTGCTGCTGCCAACTCCAGGGTGTGATTCATCCAATTTTTGGGCTCCTGAAGCCAACTCCAGTGTCTCTCTAAAGCAATGTTTGGGCTCCTGTTGCTGCTGCTGCCAACTCCAGGGTGTGATTCATCCAATTTTTGGGCTCCTGAAGCCAACCCCAGGGTCTCTTTAAAGTAATGTTTGGGCTCCTGCTGCTGCCAACTCCAGGGTGTGATTCATCCAATTTTTGAGCTCCTGAAGCCAACTCCAATGTCTCTTTAAAGTAATATTTGGGCTCCTGCTGCTGCTGCTGCCAACTCCAGGGTGTGATTCATCCAATTTTTGGGCTCCTGAAGCCAACCCCAGGGTCTCTTTAAAGTAATGTTTGGGCTCCTGCTGCTGCTGCTGCCAACTCCAGGGTGTGATTCATCCAATTTTTGGGCTCCTGAAGCCAACTCCAGTGTCTCTTTAAAGTAATATTTGGGCTCCTGCTGCTGCTGCTGCTGCCAACTCCAGGGTGTGATACATCCAATTTTTGGGCTCCTGAAGCCAACTCCAGTGTCTCTTTAAAGTAATGTTTGGGCTCCTGCTGCTGCTGCTGCCAACTCCAGGGTGTGATTCATCCAATTTTTGGGCTCCTGAAGCCAACTCCAGTGTCTCTTTAAAGTAATGTTTGGGCTCCTGCTGCTGCTGCTGCTGCCAACTCCAGGGTGTGAATCATCCAATATTTGGGCTCCTGAAGCCAACTCCAGTGTCTCTTTAAAGTAATATTTGGGCTCCTGCTGCTGCTGCTGCCAACTCCAGGGTGTGAATCATCCAATTTTTGGGCTCCTGAAGCCAACCCCAGGGTCTCTTTAAAGTAATATTTGGGCTCCTGCTGCTGCTGCCAACTCCAGGGTGTTTATCATCCAATTTTTGGGCTCCTGAAGCCAACTCCAGTGTCTCTTTAAAGTAATGTTTGGGCTCCTGTTGCTGCTGCTGCTGCTGCAAACTCCTGCCAACTCCAGGGTGTGATTCATCCAATTTTTGGGCTCCTGAAGCCAACCCCAGGGTCTCTTTAAAGTAATATTTGGGCTCCTGCTGCTGCTGCTGCCAACTCCAGGGTGTGAATCATCCAATTTTTGGGCTCCTGAAGCCAACTCCAGTGTCTCTTTAAAGTAATATTTGGGCTCCTGCTGCTGCTGCTGCCAACTCCAGGGTGTGAATCATCCAATTTTTGGGCTCCTGAAGCCAACCCCAGGGTCTCTTTAAAGTAATATTTGGGCTCCTGCTGCTGCTGCTGCCAACTCCAGGGTGTGATTCATCCAATTTTTGGGCTCCTGAAGCCAACTCCAGTGTCTCTTTAAAGTAATGTTTGGGCTCCTGTTGCTGCTGCTGCTGCAAACTCCTGCCAACTCCAGGGTGTGATTCATCCAATTTTTGGGCTCCTGAAGCCAACCCCAGGGTCTCTTTAAAGTAATATTTGGGCTCCTGCTGCTGCTGCTGCCAACTCCAGGGTGTGAATCATCCAATTTTTGGGCTCCTGAAGCCAACTCCAGTGTCTCTTTAAAGTAATGTTTGGGCTCCTGTTGCTGCTGCTGCTGCAAACTCCTGCCAACTCCAGGGTGTGATTCATCCAATTTTTGGGCTCCTGAAGCCAACCCCAGGGTCTCTTTAAAGTAATATTTGGGCTCCTGCTGCTGCTGCTGCCAACTCCAGGGTGTGAATCATCCAATTTTTGGGCTCCTGAAGCCAACCCCAGGGTCTCTTTAAAGTAATGTTTGGGCTCCTGCTGCTGCTGCTGCCAACTCCAGGGTGTGATTCATCCAATTTTTGGGCTCCTGAAGCCAACTCCAGTGTCTCTTTAAAGCAATGTTTGGGCTCCTGCTGCTGCCAACTCCAGGGTGTGATTCATCCAATTTTTGGGCTCCTGAAGCCAACTCCAGTGTCTCTTTAAAGTAATGTTTGGGCTCCTGTTGCTGCTGCTGCTGCTGCTGCAAACTCCTGCCAACTCCAGGGTGTGATTCATCCAATTTTTGGGCTCCTGAAGCCAACCCCAGGGTCTCTTTAAAGTAATATTTGGGCTCCTGCTGCTGCTGCTGCCAACTCCAGGGTGTGATTCATCCAATTTTTGGGCTCCTGAAGCCAACCCCAGGGTCTCTTTAAAGTAATATTTGGGCTCCTGCTGCTGCTGCTGCCAACTCCTGGGTGTGAATCATCCAATTTTTGGGCTCCTGAAGCCAACCCCAGGGTCTCTTTAAAGTAATATTTGGGCTCCTGCTGCTGCTGCCAACTCCAGGGTGTTTATCATCCAATTTTTGGGCTCCTGAAGCCAACTCCAGTGTCTCTTTAAAGTAATGTTTGGGCTCCTGTTGCTGCTGCTGCTGCTGCAAACTCTTGCCAACTCCAGGGTGTGATTCATCCAATTTTTGGGCTCCTGAAGCCAACCCCAGGGTCTCTTTAAAGTAATATTTGGGCTCCTGCTGCTGCTGCTGCCAACTCCAGGGTGTGAATCATCCAATTTTTGGGCTCCTGAAGCCAACTCCAGTGTCTCTTTAAAGTAATGTTTGGGCTCCTGCTGCTGCTGCTGCCAACTCCAGGGTGTGAATCATCCAATTTTTGGGCTCCTGAAGCCAACCCCAGGGTCTCTTTAAAGTAATATTTGGGCTCCTGCTGCTGCTGCTGCCAACTCCAGGGTGTGATTCATCCAATTTTTGGGCTCCTGAAGCCAACTCCAGTGTCTCTTTAAAGTAATGTTTGGGCTCCTGTTGCTGCTGCTGCTGCTGCTGCAAACTCCTGCCAACTCCAGGGTGTGATTCATCCAATTTTTGGGCTCCTGAAGCCAACCCCAGGGTCTCTTTAAAGTAATATTTGGGCTCCTGCTGCTGCTGCTGCCAACTCCAGGGTGTGAATCATCCAATTTTTGGGCTCCTGAAGCCAACTCCAGTGTCTCTTTAAAGTAATGTTTTGGCTCCTGCTGCTGCTGCTGCCAACTCCAGGGTGTGATTCATCCAATTTTTGGGCTCCTGAAGCCAACCCCAGGGTCTCTTTAAAGTGATATTTGGGCTCCTGCTGCTGCTGCTGCCAACTCCAGGGTGTGAATCATCCAATTTTTGGGCTCCTGAAGCCAACCCCAGTGTCTCTTTACAGTAATGTTTGGGCTGCTGCTGCTGCTGCCAACTCCAGGGTGTGATTCATCCAATTTTTGGGCTCCTGAAGCCAACCCCAGTGTCTCTTTAAAGTAATGTTTGGGCTCCTGCTGCTGCTGCTGCTGCTGCCAACTCCAGGGTGTGATTCATCCAATTTTGGGCTCCTGCTGCTGCCAACTCCAGTGTCTCTTTAAAGCAATGTTTGGGCTCCTGCCCCTCATAGTAGTGCCACTTCAACTCTCTGCAATTGTGCCGCTCTGCGATTGTATTAGCGATGCCTCTGATCTGCATGTGATATTTATTCAAAGTATTATTTAACTAACCCAGCATGCATCCTATGCGTGTTACAGCAAGGCAGAATGGTTTACAACCCTATTGAGGCTCAGAAATAGCCGTTCTTAATAGCGTTTCGTCGCGAATAAATTCGGGTCGAAACGATTTTTGTCGGAAAATTCGGCGAATCAGTCGAATCGAATTTTTCAAAAGTTCGCTCATCTCTATTAGCCACCCTCAGAGCCAAATCAGAATGTGACTCCCTGCCAACATTCCCCTAACTGGGGCCCAATTGCAGGAGCAGGGGAGTAGGTGAAGCCGAGTGAGGCGCAGAGCTGGGAAGCGAAGCAGGCAAACCAGCTTGAAGCACAAGGACACTTTCAGCACACGGCACGCACACCGTGACACTGTTACTCACAGGGGATTCCCCACACATGGAACACAGCCGTGCTTGCCCTGAAGGGCCCCCAAGCGCGCTATCCCCAGAAGCCTCCATATGGTGATTAGCACCGGCGCAATAGGCCAGCAGTGGGTACAGGCTTAATACAGAAGCCACCCTGGATGCCCTCCCACCGGATGCCCCCAGAAGATAATAAAGGGGGGATGAGGGGGAGAAAAGGAGTGGATCCGGGAGAAACCACAACTCAATGGTATCCTGCCTGATAGACATAAGCAAATACACACATAAAAGCATCCCGCAGCAAAAAACCCCAATAAATTAAAAACCCCCCAAGGGGGACTCACGGACCAAAGACACCGCAGGGACACTCAGGCACAGACCGCTGAATAAGGCGACCCGCCGGAGAAAGCAGCGCTGCAGCCAGGAAGGGAGAAATCCAGCCGCGCAGCTCATCCAAAATGGCGCCGGCAGAGGTACCTCGAGGGGCGGGCCGCGAGGTGAACGACGCGATACGCGTCATCACCCGGCCCCGCCCCCCCCCCGAAGAGCGCGAAAAACTGTGCTCACGTGACCCGGCCGGTGCCATGACAAAGCAAAATTACCTCAGGTTATAGCGCACACAGCCGCGGAACGCAGTACAAAGCGGCGTGGCAGCTAAAAACACCAGAAAACACACCAAAAAATGTAAAAACACCACAGATATGACTACTCACCGCTACCACCCCCCCCTTTTTTCAGCCCCAACCAAGTTAGGGGGGGGGGGGAAGAGAGAGAGACAAGAAGGCAGCGGCGAGAAGCCATGTTCGGGGAGGGAGGGGGGGCACGGGGGGATCCCAAAGAAAATGAGGGGACACAGTCCCCAAACTACTTACCCCCTCAGAAGCTAGGACAGAAACTCTGTATCCCTAATAGGCTCACCATAAAGCCTATGGCCGACTACCCTTTGTGTTACAGGGTCTGCGGCTTGGAGCTGCGCTCCAGGAGCACTTGACCCTAGTGCTCTTCTACCTTCACCCGATCTGTCAGCCATGGCTGGGAGGCAGTGAGGGTCCAGAAACGGATGGAAAAAGACTTGCAGGGCCGCAGGCTTGGTTGCCCCTCTCACCTGTGCAAGAGAGATAGCCATCTTCTAACTTCGCAGTATCACTGCAGAGACTAGACTGGGGAACTCTATGGTTAAGCCCGTTTTTATAGGGAGCTGGGACAAGCCACAGCTTTTCTGCAGTACCACTGCGCCACCTTCCGAAAAGGACGAGTAGGCCTCCTTCTCTGAGGGAGCTTGCCATCCTTGACCATAAGATCCAGCCGCTCCCCAAAAAGGGCAAATCCGTAAGAGATTTCTTGGCGGCAGAATCAGCTTCTTCAGCCATAGAGAACAGCATAATGCAATAAGCAGAGCCGAGGTTCGGGCACCTAGCCTGACCACATCATCCGTGGCGGTGATAACAAAGCTTATAAAATCTAAGCAGGCTTTAAACTCCTTGGAATCTTGAGCCTGTCTGCGAGACTTAGCCCTGGCCAACAACTGCTTTACCTTCTTCCTTGTAGCCAAGGAGACGATCGCAGAACGAACCCACCATGGCAAAGGCATGGCGAGCCAACTGATCCATTCGTCTATACGTAGGATCTCTTAAGGAAGCATTATTAGTCGACAGCATGATAGTGGTGTTGGACAGGCCGAAACGGGAGGGTCCACATCAGGAGGAAGCGACCATAATTTAATCATATCTGATGGGAAAGGATCCCTAGAGTCTAGGATCCTAGTGCCCGAAGGCAGTTTGATAGGTTTTTCCCATTCCTTTAGCACTATCCTGGAAAAATGTGGATATTCAGGGAAAACCCGCCTCTGCCTCTCGAGCCTAAACAGATCATCCTTCCTCCTCTTGGCTACTTTAGGAGGGGCAATGTGTAAAGTTTTGAAAACAGGAAAGTAAGATTTCTGTTTCATCTGGGAGCAAAGAA
This sequence comes from Gastrophryne carolinensis, assembly GCA_027917425.1. Lineage (NCBI taxonomy): Eukaryota > Metazoa > Chordata > Amphibia > Anura > Microhylidae > Gastrophryne > Gastrophryne carolinensis. Next base: position 163,618,724 of record CM051236.1, read on the forward strand.
TCCTCATCAGATGAAAAAATGATAGAATTACTGTCTTCCTCACAGGAGAGTAACTCACTGAGAATGGTTCTTCTACCGACTCATCTTCCTCCTCGGAACCAAAAGAGGCAAAATAATCCTCTTCCGAATAAGCGGGTTCCAAATGCCTCTTCTTACCAGAGGCCTTTTTAGGGGCTACCAATAAGAGCTGTTTCTCCAGGCTAGCCAACCTATGTGCCAGATCCGATTGTGCCCCCGTGCCTTCCTCCCCCTCCCTAGGGGCTGACTGGGGAGACTGAGCTTCAGAAGGGACCAAATTTAACATAGGATTAGGTACTGAAGCAATAGTCCTATAATGGTCAGAAACAATACCTCTGGCGCAAGTGGAACAAACCGTGCTGAAACCACCCAGGAGATTTCGCTTGCACAAAGGGCAGAGCCTGTCTTGCCCAAGTGGGATACCCGACTCACTATCCCCTGATGCCTCCATCATGGGGATTTTTAGAAAGCAAAAAAGACTTTTAAAGTCCTAAGCCTATAGCCAATCCCCCCAAAAGGGACTGGCAGGAACCACAACCCTAACAACCTTCTTCCCACAATCTAAGAAACCAAAAAAGAGAAAAAACATTTTATTAAAATGTTTTTTTCAAACAGCATATTAAAATAAAAACCATAGAATAACATAACAATAAAACAATACAAAAATATATAACCGATGATTCACTTACTTCTCCATGGGGAAGCAGGCAACAGGCTGGGAGCCCCAGCACCCCCCCCTCCCCGAAAGCCCCCAGGTACGCCGACCCGAATCCCGGGGCTACAAAGCCCCCGTGGTCAGCGTGATTGCACCCCCCCATAGCACGGGCACGTCGGCCGGAGCGCGGCCCAGACCCTCAGCCAGGAAGGAAACAGTGGCCGCGGTGAGGGGGCAGCGAGGAAGTGCAGCATCGTGGCAGCGGAGGAGCAGGTGGCAGAGGCCGCATCCCCGCTGTAATTACCTGCTTCAGAAGTATATAGGCGGAGGAACTCCCTCTGCTGTCTCCACTCAATGCAGGAGAGAGCTATAGTGAAACCCGGAAAGCCTTCCAAGCGCTTCTGCCCACGGCTCCGCCCCCAGACATGACGTTACAACACAAAAACATGCCCCTTAAAGCAAAAGGCACGAAATTTGAAAAATAAAAAGTAAAAACACATGGGGGAAGAAGGGAGGGTACTATATAAAAAAATACCATTCTGTGAATACTCACCTTGTAGAATGGATATTGTAAGTATGCATCACGCCCTGCTCCAGTAATAATCATTACGCCTGGGATATAGTCCACAAGAGGGCGCTTTACTGCAGAGATGGCAAAATAGAGGCCCCTCCCGGTCCATATATACCCGGGACCTCCCACTCATTCCCCAGTATAATTTAGCAGTAAGGGAACCAGGAGAAGCCAATAACAAGATCAACAATATTTAACAAGGAAAACTTCACCATATAGAGGATCCAAGAATAAAAACTCAGGGTGGGATGGAGCAGGGCATGATGCATACTTATAATATCCATTGTACAAGGGGAGTATTCGCAGAATGGTATTATTACAAGTATGCATCACGCCCTGCTCCAGTAATAATCATTACGTCTGGGACATCCAGTAGCAGTGTCCAACAACGGGTGGGGATCCCAAAAAGGGCAACAATGCACAGTTCAAACCACTGCAGCCTGCAGAACTTTGCGGCCAAAAACAGCATCCGCTGAGGCCCGAACATCAACCTTGTAAAACTTGGAAAATGTATGAACAGAAGACCAAGTAGCAGCCTTACAAACTTGTTCATCAGAAGCCTGGTGCTGAAAAGCCCAAGAGGCCCCAACAGCACGGGTAGAATGAGCAGTAATTCGGAAAGGGGGATCCCTCCCTTTAGCAGAATAGGCCCTAACAATGGCCTGACGAATCCATTTGCTAATGGTAGACTTGACCGGTGCCAAACCCTTCTTTGGACCAGAGGGTACCACAAACAAGGCATCCGTCTTCCTGAAAGGCGATGTAGCCACCAGGTTGTATTTCAAGTTTCTGACAACGTCCAGAGAATGCAAGGCCCTCTCCTTGTCATTACCAGGATTAGGGCATAAGGAAGGAAGCACAATTGGCTTGATGCAGAGCCTCCCCGTTCAGCTCCCCCGTGCATTTTCCCGTTGGTTTTGGGCTTTGATCGGGTCAGGAAAGGGTGCTACGTTGATTTTAGTGTGCGCTTATGCGCTCAGGTGTGTGCTCAGCCGCCTTTCCGATTGTCGGCTCGCACGAGGCTGTTTCCCGGGAAAACGGACGCCTCGTTCATTGCTCCGTTTTTTTCAGTGATGCAGAGCCTTGATTTCCGATTGAAATCACCCTAATAAAACGGGGCCGCCGAGCCTTCACTTACGGCAAGTCAGAGCAGCCGTATTTGCACTCGGGCAATAATATGCAGTGCTCTGTTGGAGCACATCAGCGGCGCCAGCTCCGCGGTCTTGTCCTGCTGAGTATGGCAGAAACCAGGCTGCACCGCACGCCTTTGGACATCGATAGCGTGAGTATGTGATATATTTTAGGGGTTTTTTTGGGGGGCCTTTTTACAGGGTCTCCCTAATTTTTTTTTTATTGCCTGTGTGCAGGAATTGGAAGATGGGACATAGCATAAATGTGCAGGCACTGGCTGGCCCTGATTTGGTTTTTGGGAGTCGTTTTGCTGGCTTTCCCTGCCTAGGAATTCCTGCCTACATGAGCGATTCAAATCTGGCGATCTTTTTGGTGGCTGGCTACTGGGTATGTGTTTGAAACTTGTATTGGTTACGCACCCTGTCTGACTGTGTTTTTTCCCTTAACCCACTATTTGGTAAATATATTCATAGTATATTTGGAGCCTAATTATTGAGCTACAAATTAAATGGGTTAAGTGATTGTACCCTATTGCGTCATGTTCTTGCCCTCTTATGTAAGTAGTATTCCCCAGACTTTTTTAATGAGAGTACAGGTTGGACGTGCATGTAGTCTCATTACAAATGTCCTTTCCTCCCACCCTACCCCGCTCACCTATTTGTCCCTCTTTTCTATTGTTGCAATGCACACCTTTTTTTTATTTTTATTTTTTTTGGTTTTAGGGCAGGAGACTCTGCCTATCCTTTGGTCCCCTGGAAGAAGACCCCCATCCTGCACCGATCTTCACAGGCAGAGGAGCGCTACAATACTGCCCCCAGGAGGACTCGTTCTGTGTTGGAGCCAGGCTTTGTTCTCTTGAAGATGAGGTTCCGTTGTCTTGATGAGACTGAGGGGGCACTACAATAGACGCCTGCAACGGTCCAAAATCTAATCATGGCTTGTGGGCTACTCCACCACCTTTAGTTTCAGCTGTCCCCACCCCTCCTTTTTCTTGCACCCAAAGTGGCACCGTGCAAACCATACGTGCACAACTAGTGTTTAGTGTTTTTTCAGAGACCACAAATATTTTTTGGTTATTTTTTTGTTTTATTTTACAAACAAATTTTGTTTTGTCATTTGTTTTTTTGGGACCAAAAGAAAAATTACACGTGGGGTCAGAAAATGTATTCCCCAAAAATTAGTGGTATGTTGGGTTGCATGGTGACGAGGAATGATGTTGTGCCTGCAAATTGGCTGCAATGTGGGCCAGGCTTTGATTAATCTCACCCATATGGCTGGTTAGGGCAGAGATATTTCTGTTTAATACCTCTAATTGGGCGTTGATGTTTGTGAGTTGGGTGCACACAGTCTCATTGAATTGCTGTGTTGTCGCAGCAAAGGCAATATTTTCCTGCCTCCATGTTTCCTCCAAAATTTGAAGTTGCCTTCTTTGGGAAATATGGCGTCTAGACTGGGTTGGAGCAGTGGGACGGGTGGTTGGTTCTGGTTCCGAAGGTGGTTGTGGATGTTGTGGCTGTGCTGGGGTTGACTGCGTTGCTGCCACTGGTTCAGTAGTGGTTAGTGACATATGTGTGGTGTCCTCCTCCAAATCTCGTATATGGTCGATGATGGGTGGGCTTCCTGTGGTCTGTAAAGAAATATAGCATCCTTTTAGTTTATTTCTGTCCACAAAAGCTCTCAAATATCAATGTTAAAAGTACACACCAAGGACCATTGACTTACCTCATCGCAATCCACAATTTGGGTTTGTGGTGTAGAATAGGGATGAGCGAATCGATCCGGACGAACCCGGATTCGATCCGAATTTCAGGAAAAATTCGATTCGGATCGAATCCGAATTTCCCCGCGATTCGATCACTCGAAGTTTTCCTTTAACATCCATTCATTTACATTACAGGCATTCTAAGATGGCGGGCGGGACATGTCTGGACATGTATCCCGCGCCAGTGCAAGCTGGGGCAGTCACATGCAGCCTATCAGCAGCCAGCAAGCCCGGTGACGTCACACAGCGGTATTTAACGGCGGCCATCTTGCTTTTCCTCATTTCTCTATTGCATTCGTGACAGACAGACAGAACGCTGTGTAGCTGAGGCAGTTAGACAGGCTGGAGACAGGCTGGAGACAGGGACAGACAGGGACAGGCTGGAGACAGGCAGGAGACAGGCAGGAGACAGACAGGAGACAGACAGAAAGCCAGGGAAAGGTAGGAAAAACGGAGCTGGCTGACAGGGAGATTTTTTTTTTTTCATCCAGCCTTTGTTAGCGTTTTCAGGCTGCTTATAGTAACTAACTGTGCATATATACTGAACTGATCTTAAGTCTGCTGTGAGGCATCCCATTCTGTGACTAAAGCAGCCTCTGTTTAAGACCATATAAGCATTTGCTCTAATCATATTTGAAATTAGGCCTGATAAAGACACTTTTGCTGGCCAAAGCACTACTGTACCCTGGCAGCTCGATTCCTGCCCGGGGCATCCCATTCTGTGACTAAAGCAGCCTCTGTTTAAGACCATATAAGCATTTGCTCTAATCATATTTGAAATTAGGCCTGATAAAGACACTTTTGCTGGCCAAAGCACTACTGTACCCTGGCAGCTCGATTCCTGCCCGGGGCATCCCATTCTGTGACTAAAGCAGCCTCTGTTTAAGACCATATAAGCATTTGCTCTAATCATATTTGAAATTAGGCCTGATAAAGACACTTTTGCTGGCCAAAGCACTACTGTACCCTGGCAGCTCGATTCCTGCCCGGGGCATCCCATTCTGTGACTAAAGCAGCCTCTGTTTAAGACCATATAAGCATTTGCTCTAATCATATTTGAAATTAGGCCTGATAAAGACACTTTTGCTGGCCAAAGCACTACTGTACCCTGGCAGCTCGATTCCTGCCTGGGGCATCCCATTCTGTGACTAAAGCAGCCTCTGTTTAAGACCATATAAGCATTTGCTCTAATCATATTTGAAATTAGGCCTGATAAAGACACTTTTGCTGGCCAAAGCACTACTGTACCCTGGCAGCTCGATTCCTGCCCGGGGCATCCCATTCTGTGACTAAAGCAGCCTCTGTTTAAGACCATATAAGCATTTGCTCTAATCATATTTGAAATTAGGCCTGATAAAGACACTTTTGCTGGCCAAAGCACTACTGTACCCTGGCAGCTCGATTCCTGCCCGGGGCATCCCATTCTGTGACTAAAGCAGCCTCTGTTTAAGACCATATAAGCATTTGCTCTAATCATATTTGAAATTAGGCCTGATAAAGACACTTTTGCTGGCCAAAGCACTACTGTACCCTGGCAGCTCGATTCCTGCCCGGGGCATCCCATTCTGTGACTAAAGCAGCCTCTGTTTAAGACCATATAAGCATTTGCTCTAATCATATTTGAAATTAGGCCTGATAAAGACACTTTTGCTGGCCAAAGCACTACTGTACCCTGGCAGCTCGATTCCTGCCCGGGGCATCCCATTCTGTGACTAAAGCAGCCTCTGTTTAAGACCATATAAGCATTTGCTCTAATCATATTTGAAATTAGGCCTGATAAAGACACTTTTGCTGGCCAAAGCACTACTGTACCCTGGCAGCTCGATTCCTGCCCGGGGCATCCCATTCTGTGACTAAAGCAGCCTCTGTTTGAGACCATATAAGCATTTGCTCTAATCATATTTGAAATTAGGCCTGATAAAGACACTTTTGCTGGCCAAAGCACTACTGTACCCTGGCAGCTCGATTCCTGCCCGGGGCATCCCATTCTGTGACTAAAGCAGCCTCTGTTTAAGACCATATAAGCATTTGCTCTAATCATATTTGAAATTAGGCCTGATAAAGACACTTTTGCTGGCCAAAGCACTACTGTACCCTGGCAGCTCGATTCCTGCCCGGGGCATCCCATTCTGTGACTAAAGCAGCCTCTGTTTAAGACCATATAAGCATTTGCTCTAATCATATTTGAAATTAGGCCTGATAAAGACACTTTTGCTGGCCAAAGCACTACTGTACCCTGGCAGCTCGATTCCTGCCCGGGGCATCCCATTCTGTGACTAAAGCAGCCTCTGTTTGAGACCATATAAGCATTTGCTCTAATCATATTTGAAATTAGGCCTGATAAAGACACTTTTGCTGGCCAAAGCACTACTGTACCCTGGCAGCTCGATTCCTGCCCGGGGCATCCCATTCTGTGACTAAAGCAGCCTCTGTTTAAGACCATATAAGCATTTGCTCTAATCATATTTGAAATTAGGCCTGATAAAGACACTTTTGCTGGCCAAAGCACTACTGTACCCTGGCAGCTCGATTCCTGCCCGGGGCATCCCATTCTGTGACTAAAGCAGCCTCTGTTTAAGACCATATAAGCATTTGCTCTAATCATATTTGAAATTAGGCCTGATAAAGACACTTTTGCTGGCCAAAGCACTACTGTACCCTGGCAGCTCGATTCCTGCCCGGGGCATCCCATTCTGTGACTAAAGCAGCCTCTGTTTAAGACCATATAAGCATTTGCTCTAATCATATTTGAAATTAGGCCTGATAAAGACACTTTTGCTGGCCAAAGCACTACTGTACCCTGGCAGCTCGATTCCTGCCCGGGGCATCCCATTCTGTGACTAAAGCAGCCTCTGTTTAAGACCATATAAGCATTTGCTCTAATCATATTTGAAATTAGGCCTGATAAAGACACTTTTGCTGGCCAAAGCACTACTGTACCCTGGCAGCTCGATTCCTGCCCGGGGCATCCCATTCTGTGACTAAAGCAGCCTCTGTTTAAGACCATATAAGCATTTGCTCTAATCATATTTGAAATTAGGCCTGATAAAGACACTTTTGCTGGCCAAAGCACTACTGTACCCTGGCAGCTCGATTCCTGCCCGGGGCATCCCATTCTGTGACTAAAGCAGCCTCTGTTTAAGACCATATAAGCATTTGCTCTAATCATATTTGAAATTAGGCCTGATAAAGACACTTTTGCTGGCCAAAGCACTACTGTACCCTGGCAGCTCGATTCCTGCCCGGGGCATCCCATTCTGTGACTAAAGCAGCCTCTGTTTAAGACCATATAAGCATTTGCTCTAATCATATTTGAAATTAGGCCTGATAAAGACACTTTTGCTGGCCAAAGCACTACTGTACCCTGGCAGCTCGATTCCTGCCCGGGGCATCCCATTCTGTGACTAAAGCAGCCTCTGTTTAAGACCATATAAGCATTTGCTCTAATCATATTTGAAATTAGGCCTGATAAAGACACTTTTGCTGGCCAAAGCACTACTGTACCCTGGCAGCTCGATTCCTGCCCGGGGCATCCCATTCTGTGACTAAAGCAGCCTCTGTTTAAGACCATATAAGCATTTGCTCTAATCATATTTGAAATTAGGCCTGATAAAGACACTTTTGCTGGCCAAAGCACTACTGTACCCTGGCAGCTCGATTCCTGCCCGGGGCATCCCATTCTGTGACTAAAGCAGCCTCTGTTTAAGACCATATAAGCATTTGCTCTAATCATATTTGAAATTAGGCCTGATAAAGACACTTTTGCTGGCCAAAGCACTACTGTACCCTGGCAGCTCGATTCCTGCCCGGGGCATCCCATTCTGTGACTAAAGCAGCCTCTGTTTAAGACCATATAAGCATTTGCTCTAATCATATTTGAAATTAGGCCTGATAAAGACACTTTTGCTGGCCAAAGCACTACTGTACCCTGGCAGCTCGATTCCTGCCCGGGGCATCCCATTCTGTGACTAAAGCAGCCTCTGTTTAAGACCATATAAGCATTTGCTTTAATCATATTTGAAATTAGGCCTGATAAAGACACTTTTGCTGGCCAAAGCACTACTGTACCCTGGCAGCTCGATTCCTGCCCGGGGCATCCCATTCTGTGACTAAAGCAGCCTCTGTTTAAGACCATATAAGCATTTGCTCTAATCATATTTGAAATTAGGCCTGATAAAGACACTTTTGCTGGCCAAAGCACTACTGTACCCTGGCAGCTCGATTCCTGCCCGGGGCATCCCATTCTGTGACTAAAGCAGCCTCTGTTTAAGACCATATAAGCATTTGCTCTAATCATATTTGAAATTAGGCCTGATAAAGACACTTTTGCTGGCCAAAGCACTACTGTACCCTGGCAGCTCGATTCCTGCCCGGGGCATCCCATTCTGTGACTAAAGCAGCCTCTGTTTAAGACCATATAAGCATTTGCTCTAATCATATTTGAAATTAGGCCTGATAAAGACACTTTTGCTGGCCAAAGCACTACTGTACCCTGGCAGCTCGATTCCTGCCCGGGGCATCCCATTCTGTGACTAAAGCAGCCTCTGTTTAAGACCATATAAGCATTTGCTCTAATCATATTTGAAATTAGGCCTGATAAAGACACTTTTGCTGGCCAAAGCACTACTGTACCCTGGCAGCTCGATTCCTGCCCGGGGCATCCCATTCTGTGACTAAAGCAGCCTCTGTTTAAGACCATATAAGCATTTGCTCTAATCATATTTGAAATTAGGCCTGATAAAGACACTTTTGCTGGCCAAAGCACTACTGTACCCTGGCAGCTCGATTCCTGCCCGGGGCATCCCATTCTGTGACTAAAGCAGCCTCTGTTTAAGACCATATAAGCATTTGCTCTAATCATATTTGAAATTAGGCCTGATAAAGACACTTTTGCTGGCCAAAGCACTACTGTACCCTGGCAGCTCGATTCCTGCCCGGGGCATCCCATTCTGTGACTAAAGCAGCCTCTGTTTAAGACCATATAAGCATTTGCTCTAATCATATTTGAAATTAGGCCTGATAAAGACACTTTTGCTGGCCAAAGCACTACTGTACCCTGGCAGCTCGATTCCTGCCCGGGGCATCCCATTCTGTGACTAAAGCAGCCTCTGTTTAAGACCATATAAGCATTTGCTCTAATCATATTTGAAATTAGGCCTGATAAAGACACTTTTGCTGGCCAAAGCACTACTGTACCCTGGCAGCTCGATTCCTGCCCGGGGCATCCCATTCTGTGACTAAAGCAGCCTCTGTTTAAGACCATATAAGCATTTGCTCTAATCATATTTGAAATTAGGCCTGATAAAGACACTTTTGCTGGCCAAAGCACTACTGTACCCTGGCAGCTCGATTCCTGCCCGGGGCATCCCATTCTGTGACTAAAGCAGCCTCTGTTTAAGACCATATAAGCATTTGCTCTAATCATATTTGAAATTAGGCCTGATAAAGACACTTTTGCTGGCCAAAGCACTACTGTACCCTGGCAGCTCGATTCCTGCCCGGGGCATCCCATTCTGTGACTAAAGCAGCCTCTGTTTAAGACCATATAAGCATTTGCTCTAATCATATTTGAAATTAGGCCTGATAAAGACACTTTTGCTGGCCAAAGCACTACTGTACCCTGGCAGCTCGATTCCTGCCCGGGGCATCCCATTCTGTGACTAAAGCAGCCTCTGTTTAAGACCATATAAGCATTTGCTCTTATCATATTTGAAATTAGGCCTGATAAAGACACTTTTGCTGGCCAAAGCACTACTGTACCCTGGCAGCTCGATTCCTGCCCGGGGCATCCCATTCTGTGACTAAAGCAGCCTCTGTTTAAGACCATATAAGCATTTGCTCTAATCATATTTGAAATTAGGCCTGATAAAGACACTTTTGCTGGCCAAAGCACTACTGTACCCTGGCAGCTCGATTCCTGCCCGGGGCATCCCATTCTGTGACTAAAGCAGCCTCTGTTTAAGACCATATAAGCATTTGCTCTTATCATATTTGAAATTAGGCCTGATAAAGACACTTTTGCTGGCCAAAGCACTACTGTACCCTGGCAGCTCGATTCCTGCCCGGGGCATCCCATTCTGTGACTAAAGCAGCCTCTGTTTAAGACCATATAAGCATTTGCTCTAATCATATTTGAAATTAGGCCTGATAAAGACACTTTTGCTGGCCAAAGCACTACTGTACCCTGGCAGCTCGATTCCTGCCCGGGGCATCCCATTCTGTGACTAAAGCAGCCTCTGTTTAAGACCATATAAGCATTTGCTCTAATCATATTTGAAATTAGGCCTGATAAAGACACTTTTGCTGGCCAAAGCACTACTGTACCCTGGCAGCTCGATTCCTGCCCGGGGCATCCCATTCTGTGACTAAAGCAGCCTCTGTTTAAGACCATATAAGCATTTGCTCTAATCATATTTGAAATTAGGCCTGATAAAGACACTTTTGCTGGCCAAAGCACTACTGTACCCTGGCAGCTCGATTCCTGCCCGGGGCATCCCATTCTGTGACTAAAGCAGCCTCTGTTTAAGACCATATAAGCATTTGCTCTAATCATATTTGAAATTAGGCCTGATAAAGACACTTTTGCTGGCCAAAGCACTACTGTACCCTGGCAGCTCGATTCCTGCCCGGGGCATCCCATTCTGTGACTAAAGCAGCCTCTGTTTAAGACCATATAAGCATTTGCTCTTATCATATTTGAAATTAGGCCTGATAAAGACACTTTTGCTGGCCAAAGCACTACTGTACCCTGGCAGCTCGATTCCTGCCCGGGGCATCCCATTCTGTGACTAAAGCAGCCTCTGTTTAAGACCATATAAGCATTTGCTCTTATTATATTTATATTATAAGACACTTTTGCTGGGCATAGGCTTACTGCTGCCTGCCAGGTGCACTTCTGTTGAGGCATCCCATTCTGTAACATAGCATACCCCTCTTTATTTACACTAAGCAGCTCTCTTATTTACACTAAGCAGGCCTGTTGGAGGCTGAGTGTTACTGCTCACTTTTGGTGTGCATTATATTCTGTTTCATATAGACCCACCGCTGCCCGGGGTTTTTTTAAATATCACCTACTACCACGCCAGTTAGACTATGTCGGGCAGACAAGTGCCTGGAAGTGAAAAGAGGAGTGGCAGAGGCCAAGATTCCGCAGGAAGAGCTCGCATCAGACTGGGGGCCAGTAGCAGCAGGAGTCACGCTGAGAGACCTAATCTGCCAGTATCTGCTAGCGGTCGGGTCTCCACCAGTAACGCATCTGCCGTGGTAGATTGGTTGACGCGCTCATCAACAACATCATCACAACTTACGTCTGAGACCCCCAGTCTAGGGTCGGTAGGTTCCTCTGACACAACCCTGAGTTGGCATGCCCCGAGAGCAGTCCCTGTCCTCCCATTGCCTCTGGCCTACGCCGTTCCCTCCCCCAGCGACGTATCCTATGCTTTGGGTTCAGCTCCACTCTTTAGTGAGGAGGACCATCAGATAGAGGACAGTCAGCAGCTACTGCCCAGCCAAGAAATGGAGGTGGCTTCTTTAGCTAGGCAGACAAATAGTGATGTGGACAGTGTCGTGGGTGCTGCGAGCGTTCCAGCTCCTGCGCCAGACACTGTTGACGAATCCACGAACATCAGTGACGTACAGCCACAACCCGGTGATGATGATGATGATGACGATGAAGCCGATCGCACTTGGGAGCCGGGTGATGAAGGGGCTTCATCGTCATCATCAGGAGAAGAGGGGTGCAGGTTGCCCCGGAGTCAGCAGCTGAGGCAGCAAAGTGGTAGCAGTCAGCATGGGGGCACAATTCCAAAGGCTGGAGCCGGCCGGGGCCGGGGCCGGGGTAGAGCACCTGCTGTGCGGCAGTCTACCTTATCGGGAGGTAGTGGAGCAGGGGTTCCTGGAGTTGGCAACAGCAGCAGTGAATCAGTGAGGCCAGGGGGTGGGAAAAGTAGCTACTCGGCAGTGTGGCAGTTTTTCCTGAGGCATCCGCAGGAGGGTAACATGGCCACATGCAAGATATGTAGGCAAAAGGTGAAGCGTGGCCAGGGTCCAAATGTTGGCACCACGGCCCTGCGTCAACATATGATGCGTCACCATAAAACGACCTGGGAGAACCGAGGCTCCCAAGGGGTGGTCCAGTCTGCTTCCTCACCAAGTGAGCTCCCAATTTCTGCCAGCCAAGGCTCCAGCACCTCAGCCGAAGGCAGCTGTGCGTCATACCCATCCTCTGTCGCTCCTGCTCCTCCTCCTCCTCCTCCAAGTCATGCATCCCGCCAGCAATCCATCAGCGAAGCCATGTCCAAGAGACAGCAGTATGCGCCCACTCATCCTACGGCGCAGAAGCTGAATGTGCTCCTGTCCAAGTTGCTGGTGCTGCAGTCGCTCCCTTTTCAGGTGGTGGAATCTGCACCTTTCAGAGAACTGATGGCTTGTGCCGAGCCGAGGTGGAGAGTCCCAAGCCGTCATTTCTTTGCCAAGAAGGCAGTACCAGCGCTGCACACTTTTGTTGAACAGAAGGTGGGCCAGTCCTTGAGCCTGTCGGTGTGTAGCAAAATACATGGCAGCGCCGACATCTGGAGCTGTAACTACGGTCAGGGGCAGTACATGTCGTTTACGGCCCACTGGGTGAATGTGGTCCCTTTGCAGCAGCAACTTGGACAGGTCACGCCGCTTCGGCCTCCGCGCTCTCTGCCCATTGGGCCTGTGACACCGTGCGACTCGGCCTCCTCATCCTCCGCCATCTCCTCACCCTCCACTGTAGGCTCAAGTCTCAGTGCCCCTCCAGTCTACCATGTGTGCAGGGCACGGAGGTGTCACGCAGTGCTTCACATGGTTTGTCTTGGCGAACGGAGTCACACAGGGGAGGAACTGCTTAAATGTATTCATCAGGAAATCCAAACATGGCTTACTCCGAGAAAACTTAAAATGGGAATCATGGTTACCGACAATGGGAAGAACATTTTGTCTGCGCTGCGCCAAGGAAGCCTGACCCATGCCCCCTGCATGGCTCACGTCTTCAATCTGGTTGTCAAGCGGTTTCTGAAGTGTTCCCCCCATCTGCAGGACATCCTAACAACTTCACGGAAACTTTGCATGCACTTCAGCCACTCCTACACTGCCAAACACACCCTTCTTGAGCTACAGCGTCAGAATGGTATCCCCCAACATAGTCTGATTTGCGATGTTTCCACCCGTTGGAATTCCACCCTTCACATGTTGGACCGATTATATGAACAGAGAAAAGCCATCACGGATTTCCTGATGATCCAAGCAGATAGGGGGACTCCCCTGTGTAACTTCAATGTCAACCAGTGGCAGCTCATACGTGACACCTGCCGTTTGCTCAGGCCCTTTGAGGAAGCCACTTTATTTGTCAGTCGGCAGGATTACGGGATGAACGACGTGATTCCACTGCTTCATGTACTGCAGCACATGTTGGAAACCATGGCTGGTCAGGGCACTGGAGACATGGCGTTTACATCTTACGGCCACATGAACCCCCTTGGAGCTGAACTGGAGGAGGAGGAGGAGGAAGAGGAGGAGGAGGAGTTGCCCAGCGAAACACAGTTTAGGCTTGGCGAAATGGCTGGTTTATCTAGTCAGCGGACAGGAGAGGAGGAGCAGGAGCAGCCAGAGGAGCTAGAGGTTTTTGAGGAAGGAGAGACAGAGGACCCGGGCACACCGTGGCAGTATGCAGTGGAGATGGAGACAGGTAGTCCATCCGAGTCACTTGCGCAAATGGCACGAAGCATGCTCACGTGCTTGCGTAGTGACCCCAGAATTGTTTCCATCTGTCGGCGGGATGACTTCTGGCTGTCCACCTTATTGGACCCTCGCTTCCGGCACAAAATGGGGGCATTTTTTAAACCCACCGAGAGGGAGGACAAACTCAACTACTACAAAGACATTCTACGTAGGCAGTTGGCCGATGCCTATCTGCGCCATGGTCCATACTCTCGCAGGTCTGACTCGAGGGGACCTCTGCGCTCACCTTCCACTGCCATGGCCGCTGGGGGGGTTGGCAGCAGCAGCAGCAGAAGCTCCATCAGCAGCAGCAGCCTCAGTCTTCAGTCGCTAATGAGTAGCTTTCTACACCCGCATAGTGAGGCTACTCATGAGCAGCAGGAAGACCTGGAGCAGGACCTGAACCAGCAGGTCATGTCATACTTTGACATGACCATGCCAACACACCTTGAGGATCCGCTGGACTTCTGGGCAGCCAAACTTGATTTGTGGCCGCAACTAGCAGAGTTTGCCCTGGAAAAGCTGTCCTGCCCGGCAAGTAGCGTGCCATCTGAGCGGGTGTTTAGTGCGGCGGGGGCCATAGTTACGGCGAGGAGAACTCGTCTGTCAACTAAAAATGTGGAGAGACTCACCTTTGTCAAAATGAATCAGGGATGGATCAGCCAGGATTTCCACCCACCAATGCCTGATGCATGCGACTAGATTCAGCATGGTGCCACGTTTTACACTTTCCAAATGGTGCAAAACATATTTATGTCTTTAGGCCATTTTTTGGGCTCCTGCTGCTGCTACTGTCAACTCCAGGGTGTGATTCATCCAATTTTTGGGCTCCTGAAGCCAACTCCAGTGTATATTTGGGCTCCTGCTGCTGCTGCTGCCAACTTCTGCCAACTCCAGGGTGTGATTCATCCAATTTTTGGGCTCCTGAAGCCAACTCCAGTGTATATTTGGGCTCCTGCTGCTGCTACTGTCAACTCCTGCCAACTCCAGGGTGTGATTCATCCAATTTTTGGGCTCCTGAAGCCAACTCCAGTGTATATTTGGGCTCCTGCTGCTGCTGCTGCCAACTTCTGCCAACTCCAGGGTGTGATTCATCCAATTTTTGGGCTCCTGAAGCCAACTCCAGTGTATATTTGGGCTCCTGCTGCTGCTGCTGCCAACTTCTGCCAACTCCAGGGTGTGATTCATCCAATTTTTGGGCTCCTGAAGCCAACTCCAGTGTATATTTGGGCTCCTGCTGCTGCTGCTGTCAACTCCTGCCAACTCCAGGGTGTGATTCATCCAATTTTTGGGCTCCTGAAGCCAACTCCAGTGTATATTTGGGCTCCTGCTGCTGCTGCTGCCAACTTCTGCCAACTCCAGGGTGTGATTCATCCAATTTTTGGGCTCCTGAAGCCAACTCCAGTGTATATTTGGGCTCCTGCTGCTGCTGCTGCCAACTTCTGCCAACTCCAGGGTGTGATTCATCCAATTTTTGGGCTCCTGAAGCCAACTCCAGTGTATATTTGGGCTCCTGCTGCTGCTGCTGTCAACTCCTGCCAACTCCAGGGTGTGATTCATCCAATTTTTGGGCTCCTGAAGCCAACTCCAGTGTATATTTGGGCTCCTGCTGCTGCTGCTGTCAACTCCTGCCAACTCCAGGGTGTGATTCATCCAATTTTTGGGCTCCTGAAGCCAACTCCAGTGTATATTTGGGCTCCTGCTGCTGCTGCTGCCAACTTCTGCCAACTCCAGGGTGTGATTCATCCAATTTTTGGGCTCCTGAAGCCAACTCCAGTGTATATTTGGGCTCCTGCTGCTGCTACTGTCAACTCCTGCCAACTCCAGGGTGTGATTCATCCAATTTTTGGGCTCCTGAAGCCAACTCCAGTGTATATTTGGGCTCCTGCTGCTGCTGCTGCCAACTTCTGCCAACTCCAGGGTGTGATTCATCCAATTTTTGGGCTCCTGAAGCCAACTCCAGTGTATATTTGGGCTCCTGCTGCTGCTGCTGTCAACTCCTGCCAACTCCAGGGTGTGATTCATCCAATTTTTGGGCTCCTGAAGCCAACTCCAGTGTATATTTGGGCTCCTGCTGCTGCTGCTGTCAACTCCTGCCAACTCCAGGGTGTGATTCATCCAATTTTTGGGCTCCTGAAGCCAACTCCAGTGTATATTTGGGCTCCTGCTGCTGCTGCTGTCAACTCCTGCCAACTCCAGGGTGTGATTCATCCAATTTTTGGGCTCCTGAAGCCAACTCCAGTGTATATTTGGGCTCCTGCTGCTGCTGCTGCCAACTTCTGCCAACTCCAGGGTGTGATTCATCCAATTTTTGGGCTCCTGAAGCCAACTCCAGTGTATATTTGGGCTCCTGCTGCTGCTACTGTCAACTCCTGCCAACTCCAGGGTGTGATTCATCCAATTTTTGGGCTCCTGAAGCCAACTCCAGTGTATATTTGGGCTCCTGCTGCTGCTGCTGTCAACTCCTGCCAACTCCAGGGTGTGATTCATCCAATTTTTGGGCTCCTGAAGCCAACTCCAGTGTATATTTGGGCTCCTGCTGCTGCTGCTGTCAACTCCTGCCAACTCCAGGGTGTGATTCATCCAATTTTTGGGCTCCTGAAGCCAACTCCAGTGTATATTTGGGCTCCTGCTGCTGCTGCTGCCAACTTCTGCCAACTCCAGGGTGTGATTCATCCAATTTTTGGGCTCCTGAAGCCAACTCCAGTGTATATTTGGGCTCCTGCTGCTGCTGCTGCCAACTTCTGCCAACTCCAGGGTGTGATTCATCCAATTTTTGGGCTCCTGAAGCCAACTCCAGTGTATATTTGGGCTCCTGCTGCTGCTGCTGTCAACTCCTGCCAACTCCAGGGTGTGATTCATCCAATTTTTGGGCTCCTGAAGCCAACTCCAGTGTATATTTGGGCTCCTGCTGCTGCTGCTGCCAACTTCTGCCAACTCCAGGGTGTGATTCATCCAATTTTTGGGCTCCTGAAGCCAACTCCAGTGTATATTTGGGCTCCTGCTGCTGCTGCTGCCAACTTCTGCCAACTCCAGGGTGTGATTCATCCAATTTTTGGGCTCCTGAAGCCAACTCCAGTGTATATTTGGGCTCCTGCTGCTGCTGCTGTCAACTCCTGCCAACTCCAGGGTGTGATTCATCCAATTTTTGGGCTCCTGAAGCCAACTCCAGTGTATATTTGGGCTCCTGCTGCTGCTGCTGTCAACTCCTGCCAACTCCAGGGTGTGATTCATCCAATTTTTGGGCTCCTGAAGCCAACTCCAGTGTATATTTGGGCTCCTGCTGCTGCTGCTGTCAACTCCTGCCAACTCCAGGGTGTGATTCATCCAATTTTTGGGCTCCTGAAGCCAACTCCAGTGTATATTTGGGCTCCTGCTGCTGCTGCTGCCAACTTCTGCCAACTCCAGGGTGTGATTCATCCAATTTTTGGGCTCCTGAAGCCAACTCCAGTGTATATTTGGGCTCCTGCTGCTGCTGCTGCCAACTTCTGCCAACTCCAGGGTGTGATTCATCCAATTTTTGGGCTCCTGAAGCCAACTCCAGTGTATATTTGGGCTCCTGCTGCTGCTGCTGCCAACTTCTGCCAACTCCAGGGTGTGATTCATCCAATTTTTGGGCTCCTGAAGCCAACTCCAGTGTATATTTGGGCTCCTGCTGCTGCTGCTGTCAACTCCTGCCAACTCCAGAGTGTGATTCATCCAATTTTTGGGCTCCTGAAGCCAACTCCAGTGTATATTTGGGCTCCTGCTGCTGCTGCTGTCAACTCCTGCCAACTCCAGGGTGTGATTCATCCAATTTTTGGGCTCCTGAAGCCAACTCCAGTGTATATTTGGGCTCCTGCTGCTGCTGCTGTCAACTCCTGCCAACTCCAGGGTGTGATTCATCCAATTTTTGGGCTCCTGAAGCCAACTCCAGTGTATATTTGGGCTCCTGCTGCTGCTGCTGCCAACTTCTGCCAACTCCAGGGTGTGATTCATCCAATTTTTGGGCTCCTGAAGCCAACTCCAGTGTATATTTGGGCTCCTTCTGCCCCTCATAGTGATGCCACTTCAACTCTCTGCAATTGTGCCGCTCTGCGATTCTATTAGCGATGCCTCTGATCTGCATGTGATATTTCTTAAAAGTATTATCTAACTAACCCAGCACGCATCCTGTGCGTGTTACAGCAAGGCTGAATGGTTTACAACCCTATTGAGGCTGTAGGAGGCTCAGAAATAGCCGTTTTTAATAGCGATTCGTCGCGAATTTATTCGGGTCGAAACGATTTTTGTCGGAAAATTCGGCGAATCAGTCGAATCGAATTTTTCAAAAGTTCGCTCATCTCTAGTGTAGAAGCCTGGTGTGCCCTTGGCCTCGGTGCTAACGCAGGGGTTTGTGGGCCTGGTGTGTCCTGTTGACGTTGTCCTTAGAATGTAGATAGGAAGATTAGCTAAATGGCAAAGTACAGTGTGTTGTGTAGCATAGCACTGCCTTCTTGAACTTTTTGTAATAGGTCATGGCAAAATCAGACTCACCTTGGGACCTTACATTCCGGTCTGTGTCTTGTGCCTCTGCCAGGCCCTGGATGCTGGCCGGGTGTATGTATGTATATACATGTTCCTCGGCGGGAGTAAGGATTATTTTAGTGGGTAAGCCACCCCCTGTCTGTTGGCTGGGGAAGATTAAATCGCACCTAATAAGTGTTACATCCTTTTAACCATACAACTAAAAATGCATTTAATTTGCCCTTTACCTCTGCTACACCCCCTGTCTGTTGGCTGGGGAAGATTAAATCACACCTAATAAGTGTTACATCCTTTTAACCATTCAACTAAAAGTGCATTTAATTTGCTCTTTACCTCTGCTGACGGCGCATGTCCATTTTTTTTACTGTAGTATTTCAGGTCACCAAATTTCCTTTTTATTTGTTGAATATCTCGCCTGACAGATCCCACACTATTTACTTGGCGGCAAATATTCGTCCAGATCTCCAGCTTAGCCTGCTTAGTGGTGGATTTGGAGGTCCTGCCAAATAGGGCATCGTAATGCTCACAAACTGCATTTGCCACAGCCATGCTTTGACCATCGCAAAAACGTGCAGTTAGGGAGCCACGGCATAGTTGTCGGCCACATGGGTGTGTGGTGTCCCCTGCATCTGTGGAAATTGATGGTTGGCTATCTGGTGAGTCGTGTGTGGTTCTGGGGCTTATGGGGGAGGGTGATGTGGTGTGTGTGCTGGGATGGCTTAATGTCTGGGTTCCTGTTGAGCTATCAGATGTGGAGCTGCATGTGGAATGTGAGGTACTTGAATTGGGAGAACCAGAGGGTTGAGGTGGAGGGGTGGGTGACCTTGGTGGGGTGGTGGGTTTGGCAATACGCTTTCCCTTGCTGATGTGTTTTGTTTTGTGGGTATGTTTTGTGTGTTGAGGCTGAGGATGCTGCAGGGTCTTACTCGACTTTGCACCCTTGTGTGTTCGTGCTTTTTTGGCAGGTGGTGGTGAATGGGTGAATGTCTCCTTGGTCCTGCGTTTTTTTTGAATGTGCCTGTGTGTGGAGTATCCTGCGTTTTAGTTGGGGCATGTTCTGCCTGTGTCTGGTGCCTGCTCTTCTGTCTTTGGGAGGATGAGGCATGTGTGCGGCTGCTATGTGCCTCGGCCCTTGGTTGGCTCTTTTTGCTCCCTTTAGGTCTGCCCATAATGATATGGTATCCAACACAGAGCTGAGTGCCTTGTGCTTTAAATATGTTTCCCGTGTGGGCGTGGTCAACAGCGGGTGCGCGCCTGCGCGCACGCATGCACGCACGTCACCGCGGGGGAACGCCAGAGCTATACCTTGCAAACCAAGAAAAGATGTCGCCCGCCATCTTTACCCGGGAGCAGGACGACATCATCATGGATGTGAGTATGCGAGCGTGCGTTTATGTGCGCGCACACATTCCTTCTAATAAAAAAAAACAAAAACGCAAGAATAGTCTGAAACAACTTAGTTTGTGACGTGAAATACAAGCCCACCTTAGTTTAACACATGTCCGCAGCTACAAACTAGCCTACATGCAGATAGCAGAACTAGGGCAATGTGAGGCAGCAAGAGGTTAATAAAGTGACTTTAGTTAGGCCAAGAAACTTGTTAATGTATTTGGTGTATTAATGGTGGGTCCTTGTATCTATTTTTGACAGATGATGCTGAGGAATCGCTACGACTTCCCGCCGTCAGATTATGACAAGCGGACGTTGGCCCTGGCGGTGGTGGACGCGATTGAACGAAGATCCCAAACCACCTATACCTTCACCCAGATCGCCCAACACTGGGCTAATTTAAAAAGAAGACATAAGCCCCGGGTGAGGCGGTACTTCGCAAAACATTTCCCATGTAAGTGTTGAAAATGAAAATGCACCTATAACCCTGGCCTCGCCTGGGCGTGGTTTAATGATTGTGTTTGTATTTCAGCCCATGAATGGAATTTGCGGTTCCGCCCCACCCGGACCAGGACACGCAGCCCAGTGTTGGGCGAAACAGGTGAAGGTGTAGGTGGCCCACCGCCAGTGTCAACGGCCACCCCCTCCTCTGCCAGTGAGTATGAGGAGGCTCTGGACCTCAGCATGCAGGGGAGGGGGCAATCTGACGGCAGGGAGTCGAGCAGAACAGAGCCTCAACCGGACTCCGGTAAGGGAAAGAAAGTTAGATATGTGGTAAGACATGCATTAAATACATATACTCATGTGCACTATTGTTTTAGATTCAGACGTCGCTGGAACATCCCAAGGGATGGGTGAGGAAGGGGGCGAGGAGGAAGAGGTTGCTGGGGAAGGTGAGTAGATTGATACCTAGAAGCCTAACTTAATATTATATTAATGAAAGAACAACAGTCTCTAATATCAGTGTGTTTGTCATCCATACAGATTCCCAACTGCCACAGAGGGAGGATGAAGGGAGACTCCGCCCCCGACGCAATGTGCGGCATAAACCTTGTAAGTGGTGTTTATTTAAACTAAAGAAAATGAGCAAACAATTCCATTAGAAAACTAAAAATCTGTAACATTTCCAGTAAAATTTATCCCAAAAAGCCCTTAAAGCGGACCTTAACTATGAATAAGAGGCTATCTTAGATATTTCCCACACCCTGTACATACAGATTGTCCACCTTACAAATCATCTTACCAACCTTTTCCAGAGCACAGCTCTGCTCTGTGTGAGCAAAGCACAGCTATAACCCACCCCCTGTACCTTATCCCACTCTCCTCTCCTCAGTAAGTGTGATGCTTCAGAGTCAACATGGCGTTGCACGTATCCTAAATTCCTGAACTGAGTTGCAGCCCAGTGGGGGAAAGAATACTAATTGATTGACTAAAAATTTAATATATATTAGTTTAAGATGCTGTGTCAAATTTTTTTAAGAGTTTTGGCTTTTCATTAAAACACGCAGAAGGTCCGGGTTAAAAAGTGCCAAAAAAAAAAAGAAAGAAAAAACACTATAAACAATGCTAAAGTAATGTTGTTTTTCATTCACAGATCCAAGAAAACAACAGGCTACAGACCCCGAGGCCTAATTTTTTTTTTTTTAATTTAAAAATGTAAATATTTTAATTTTTATGTTTAAACAAATATTTTTACAAAAAAACACAACTATAGCAAAACCAAAAAAGTTTATTAATAAATAATAATATTTCGAGAGTTGTCTTTCCTGCAAAAGTACCATCACACAACATCAGCACACATTTACATGACACACAAAAGGTTTAGATATGGGACAATAAAACAGAAAAAAACACAAACAATTAAGGTATGCATTAAAGCCAAGGAAGAAGGAACTACAAGATGATTAAGGTATGCATTAAGGACAAGGAAGAAGGAACTACAAGATGATTAAGGTATGCATTAAGGACAAGGAAGAAGGAACTACAAGATGATTAAGGTATGCATTAAGAACAAGGAAGAAGGAACTACAAGATGATTAAGGTATGCATTAAGGACAAGGAAGAAGGAACTACAAGATGATTAAGGTATGCATTAAGGACAAGGAAGACGGAACTACAAGATGATTAAGGTATGCATTAAGGACAAGGAAGAAGGAACTGCAAGTTAATTAAGGTATGCATTAAGGACAAGGAAACCCCCACAAAAAAACTAAAAAAAATAAAAGATGTGTGTCAAATTTGCATTTGTGGCCATATGCATATTCCAATGGAGTTTGAGGGATGTGCGCTTGCGTGTAGCCAGATTGGCAACTGAAGAGCCATGGAGATGTAAGTATACTTGCTAAAACCACCAAAATGGAAGGTCAAAGACGACGGAAACCAAGCAGGTACGTTCAAAAAGCCAGGAAAAATCAGGGAAAAACGGGCCGCCCGTGTGAATGTGAACGGGAGCCCCGATCAAATTGAAGGCACCCGAGAGAGCAAAAAAAGCTTTCCGAGTAAAGTCAAATTGACGGATCAGTTAGGGAACCATTAGATGGTGTCATCTAAGGCAGAGAGTACATAAGTGATGAACAACTCACATTGTGACAAGGCTCTAAATTCCGCACTAGAAGGATCCCCATGGGAGCCGTCCAGAAGGCCCCTGATTAAGGTCCTAATAGCCACGGCCAAAATAGCGGAAGCACAAACCGGGCGCAAGGCCGAACCCACACAAGCAAAGGCGTGGGAGGCCAGTTGGTCAATACGCCGGTCCTCACTATCCTTCAAGGTAGTGGAATCCGGGGAATGCACAACAGAAGTATTAGACAGCCCCAAGACGGGGGCATCCACCTCGGGGGGAGTTGACCAACATTTGACCCCATCGAGGGGAAGGAATACCTCCTATCCCACCCCTTAGGGATACCGGGAAGCTGGCTAGGCTGTTCCCATTCCTTGAGAATCAGATTATTAAAATGCGTCTGTTCGGGGAATTCCAAACGTGGTTTTGTGGTACCAAACAATTCCCCCTGCTGCTTAGGTGCCGCTGCAGGAGGGGAAATGGCAAGTACCTCAAAAATTTGAATCAGAAGTCTATGGGTGTCGTCAGCATCCCAATGCTCTGAGCCGGCATCAGTGCCAAGGCAATGCTGATCGTCAGAGAGATCTGAATCTGAAAAAAGTTCCCCTTCTTCGAGAGGTGTATAGTCAGACAATTCAGGGAATTCGTCTTGTTCAAAAGTAAAGGCCGGCGCAGCGGGCGCCACGTGCTGTCTTTTAGCTGGAGCCTTACGGGCTGCAGAGCTAGCAATCAACCTCTCAATATTGGCCAGTCTGGCGGAAAAATCAGATTGCGACTCCCCGCTAGTGTTAATGTCACTAGGGGTCATAACCAGGCGCGGGGGTGTGGGGGATGAGGCCGAGGGTGCCGACCCCGACACATGGGGCCCAGATTGCCGTGAAAGCGCTTGCTGGGCGCAGGGTACACAAACCCGCACATCATTGCCCACAAGGGATGCCCCGCACACCACACATAGCCAGGCTTGCCCCGAAGGGACCCCGAGCACAATATCCTGGGAAGCCTCCATATGGTGAATTAGCAGTCGCAGTGACCAGTGGGAATTACGCTGTGCAGCTACCCGGGATGCCCCTTAAGTGTCCGCTAGTGGGAGGATTTACAATTACTGTCTTTATGAAATTGTCCCGGGCTTCCCTTCCTTCACAAAACCCACTTGATCTGGCTGTATTAGAGAGGGCAATAAAGGCTGTAGCCTATTCGCTATCATTTTTGAGAACTAAAACTTGAGCATACTGTTAGGTCTCAACCTAGTTTAGGTAGAACTGTTACATGTGTCTCTATGGACTGGCCAGGGAACGTGCATTCCTTTGAGATTGCATTAAAGGATTTGAGCTTGATAGAGGCCAATAATTCTTTAAATTTTTTATAAAAGTTAGCGGTAAAGCCATCTGGCCCTGGGATTTTACCTACTGGAATGGATTGTCGCATGTAATTCATTAATCATGAATTGGTCTTCCAAGTGTTCCCTTTCTTCTATGGGGAGGGCTGGGAGTGGCGTTTCTGCAATATATTTTCTCAGATTTCCTGTACTTGATCTCCTTAGGAAAGTAGCCTTTTCCTGTATATTGCACAGTTCTGAACAGTTGTGAACTGACTTCCCCAAGGCTTCTCGAAGTAGAGAAATATAGGAGTTAGACTGATGAGAGAAATCTAGCCAAAGGATGGCCACATTGGTTACTGAACTCATAATGAAACCAGCTTACTCACTCTTTCTGCCTCAAATAAGATTGGTCCACCAACCTCAACAAGGCATTCCACTTATCTGTAAGCATTCATAACATAGAAGGGGAAGGTGTTTTTTTGTGCGATATTTATAATTGCAAGATCTGTTTGGTGAGTCTCACACCATGTATCAATATTCCTTGTAACGCGCATTTTAGCACCTCCCACTGTACGGGGAGGCTTGTCTGGTCTCTCTCATGATCTGTCTGAAAATGTGTGATTGCTGTTGCTATAGCCTCTGCATATACTGCATCATGAAGAAGGTTGTCGTTTAGGCACCAGTTCCAAGAAGCCTTTACTGGGTCCGGCCGTTACAAGGATAAGAAGAGGGGCGCGTGTTCTGACCACACCCTAATGTAATATGTGTATACAGAAACCACTGCAAGGCATGGTGGCTGAAGAAGAAATGATCAATCCTATTACAATTGGAGTGTACAGTGGAAAAATAAGTGTAATCTTTGTCTTTAAGGGGACATATCCTCCATATATGCACTAAGCACTTTAAATTAGCAATTGTTTAAAAGCCCTTAACCTAGAATAGGAAATAGCTGTTTTTCCAGAGGACAATTTAATAGCTGGTTCCATAACCATATTAAAGTCCCCTCCTATCAGAATAATGTCCTTTGCAAAATCGTCCAGCTCCCTAAGGACTTTATCAGGAAAGCTATCTGGGCTGTGTTTGGGGCATAGATATTGACCAGGGTATACAAATTTTATACAAATAATACTTTGAGGATAAGATACCATCCCCCAGGTCTATAAAAGTGTCTGTTACTGTGTGTGAAACTGACTTGTGTACAGCAATGGAGACCCCCTTGGACTTTTCCTCAGGATTGGG
The DNA here is from genome assembly GCA_027917425.1 of Gastrophryne carolinensis. Taxonomy (NCBI): domain Eukaryota; kingdom Metazoa; phylum Chordata; class Amphibia; order Anura; family Microhylidae; genus Gastrophryne; species Gastrophryne carolinensis. The sequence continues at coordinate 163,643,614 of CM051236.1, forward strand.
AGCATGGAACAATTGAGTAAAGGGCTTTCAGGCTTCATGTATTAACCTGCAGACAAAAGGAATTAACTTGAGAACCATAAAAAAATGAGAAAACCTCAATAACTGCTTGCCAACACAAGTCATATAAGTTTAAGGCTTTATCAAGTTTATCCATTGCCTGTGGTACCCCTGGTCCTGGCGGTGAACAAAAAATTGAATAGAAAGAAATTCACAGAAAAAAGCCCTGGGGTAGCAGAGACAATGACCAGGCCCCAGGTACACACCCCCTGTCTCCTGTAAGATATGGTATACTGTATTTTTTGCCCTATAAGACGTACCCAGGATTTGGAGGAGAAAAATTCTGAACCAAATGGTGTGCTAAAATACCCCCTCCCAATCACCCTATCATAGACAGTATGCAGAATTCCCCCAATCACACCATTACAGACCCATTAAAGGCAGTGAGGGACATCCCAAATTACAGGTAGTGAGCAGTATCCCCCATTAAAGGCAGTGAGGGGCATCCCACATTACAGGCAGTGTGCAGGCATCCCAATTGCAGGCAGTGTGCAGGCATCCCAATTGCAGGCAGTGTGCGGGCATCCCAATTGCAGGCAGTGTTCGGGCGTCCCCAATACATGCAGTGTGCAGGCACCCCATTACAGGCAGTGTGCGGGCATCCCAAATACAGGCAGTGTGCGGTCATCCAAGATACAGGCAGTGTGCAGTCATCCAAGATACAAGCAGTGTGCGGTCATCCAAGATACAGGCAGTGTGCGAGCATTTCAAATACAGACAGTGTACAAGCATTTCAATTACAGGCAGTGTGCAGTGTGTCCCCGCCCCCCCAAAAAATTCCCCAACAGCCGGCTCTCATACACACTCACTAGCTGTGGCTGCGGCAACCTGACTTCCAGATGGGCGTTGCCTGTTACTCCTGCCAGCATCATTGAACGCTGGCAGGAGTCACAGGCCCGCCCCATCCCCTGTCTGAATCGGGTCTCCGGGTACAGTGAGTGGTGGGCAGCAGCGGCGACTACCTGTACAACTGTGGTAGCGGCAGTGGCCAGCGGAGGCAGCGGCAAGGGCAGTGGAAGCCGGTAATGTGTGTATATATGTGTGTGTGTATGTGGTTTTATGTCAGCGGGAGATGGCTGCTGAGGCGTGGGAGCTGGGAATGTTGTTTTTTTTGCATTCGCCCGATAAGACGTACTGACCGTTTCCCCCCACTGTGTCTTATAGGGTGAAAAATTATATATACAAACTTTATATTAGTTAATAGGGTTTTGCGTTTATAGGTAGAACTGTTTATAAAGTCCCCTTTTTCTCCTTCATTTGCATGTCATAGGAACAACAATTTCAGACTAGCTTATGACTTGTTGACTAGAGGTTGGGCCAAGGGACGTACTCTAGGTCCACTCCTTCTGGAGGTTGTTTGGGTCCGATTAGCCATGCAGCCGCCCCCCACTCTCCACCATAACCTGGGAGGCAGGGGGGGGGAGAATGTGGAAGCCAACTGATCGGGGACCTATATCAGTGGCTATACCAACAATGAAAAGCCCAGGAAAGTCCAGCAGGGGGTTCAGGGCAAACTCATCTGATCCTTTTCGGGCGGGGATAATGAACGGATGGCCCCATCCATACATTGCCCCTGATTCCTGAATTTTAGTATGTAGGGGTCTTTGTAAGCGTTTCCTGTTAAGGGTCCTTTTAAAAACATCAGGTAAGATCACAATGGCTGCACCATCAAAAGTGATCTGATCACAGTCCCATGCCTTCTTCAGAATTTCCTCTTTTGGTGATAATGAACATGGCATACAACATCCTGTGGTCTGTCCCTGTCTGCGGTCCTGCGTTCTAGAGCTCTATGGATACATCCATGAGAATCTCCGAAGTCGTTGGCCTGCCTAAGATGTTGTCCTGGCCTGTTGCTTCCAGTAGGCCTCTGAAGCCCATATTATTTCTCCTATTCCTTTTTTCCTGATCATCAGTCTGAAGTAAAGCATGCTGGAGTAAAGATTGTAAATCCACTTTGTTCTGCAGGGCAGCAATTTTTTGTGCAGATGCTTGTTGTGATTGCTTCACACCCAATACCCGGGTATCTAATATCTCCACCAACTCCTTTAAGATAGGGAGGTCTTTTTTAAAAGTGCTTTCCATTCGTTGGAAGAACCTCCCCATGTCCGCTTTTGAGGGCAGGACTAATCTTCATCCTGATTGCACCGAGTTCAGTGGCTGAAACACTTACGTTATCTGGACGAGGGGAGCAAGTGATTTCTGCCTTCCGGACCCTTGGATTTGTCCACGGCTCCCCTGGAACCCTGTTCAATTATCTTATGTGCTGGGCTGTGCTGCACTTATGCAGCTACAATTAGTTGTGGAGCATGGGTTCCATTTAGGCTGTGTGTGGGTCACATTCTGAGGCATTGGTGGGTTGTAATTCCAGGTATTTGATGACTTGTCCTCTTGTGACTGCTGTTAGAGGGAGGGCGCCTTCTCAGGACAGTCTGTGGGGGAGAACTATGAGGGAGGTACTGTGCAATGTATGGGCTCTGATATTCAGGGGATTTCTGACTTCTCCCCCCCACTGAAGAGTGAGCAGTTGCCAGCCATTTACTCAGCACCACTCTGAGACCTAGGCATTAGATTTGCCATGAAACACAGCAAAGATGGACATCAAGAATTGTATAAAAGTTGCCACAATAGTTGCATAACTAAATGTCACTCAAATATTAAGGAAAAGAAAAGAAGAAACTTGGAAATTGGCAAATTCTAGTTGTGTACCACATGTGACAACATTCTTCCACATTCCTAATATGTCTGGGCCGTGGGGTAGGTTGGAAAGGCGGAAACCTTTTTGTGATTAAATCTATACCTCGTAAACGTGGCTGATGTCATTGTCACCGAGATCATGCAGTATGTTTCTTTATTACCAGCATGCAAGACCCTGCGGCTGCGGGGGTTCTTTCACTACCACCAGTGAACAGAGCCCTGCCAGACCCTTAAGACTGCCACCAGCTCTAGTTTGATGCAACCCAGTTCATGAACAGGACTATATTGGCCCAGTTGCGAGTATTAACACAGAGAAATGTGATTGAGTGAATTTGGGATCAAGATTTGGGATGCAACAGACGCAGCTGCATCCCAAATTCCCAAAATCGGGATGCCCCTGGATCAGGGACCAATCACCAGGATAGTGAAAATCCTGGTGATTGGTCCACTTTAGATTATTTCTGCAGTTGAGATTTTCTAAAAAATCAGCTAGGTCTTAGAGGTGCTGAATATGGTCATGGTTATAGTAGCATACAGAGATTCTGCTCTTCAGCCCAAAGTCTCCTGGGCCTGATGGACAGAGGATAGCTAATCAGACAGAGATTGAATCTTAGTTTTCATACAGGTAATGTCTCTTTTAATCAAAGAGGTCTCTAAAAATGTCCCTCTAATCAATAAACATCCATCTCTTTGCTAGTAGGGAGAGCTTTAACGGAGGTCTACATGTGCCTCTCTGAATCCTGCATACCTGCCCCGGCAGCCATGGCTCTTTTGTGTCATTACTAGTACTCAGTTCAGGTTGCCCCTGGTTTTACTCTGAGGCATTGCAGTAGTGACTGCAATAGGGATCGCACAACATTTTAAAGAAGAGCTTGAGATTGATGCTCAATGGAGTGGAATTGCTATTGCAGCAGCCTTCAAAACGCTGTTAACAAGGCTTTTGCGGGGCAACAGGTGTGAAAGGACCCATAGGTTATTATGGCTGGTATTTGACAGACGATTGCAGGAGGATCAAAATCGCCTGGCAATTCAAGCAAAATGGTGTGAAAGGAGCCTGAAAAATTATTATACATTTTAAATGCTATTTAGAATGAGATGGAAAATTCTATGCATAGTTACATGTTATAAGGTTGAAAAAAGCAAGCAAACTCAAATTATAAAACAAACATGGTGGGATTGTTCTTTAGTTATGGAACTAAAACACTGAAAATAAATTAGCAGAAGAAAACCAGGAAAATAATTAAAGCTTACAAAAATGATGTCTAAAAAATGTTGGGGCGAGGAAAATTGATTATACAAAAGAGACATTGAGACTCATTACATTATTTCAGAGTTGTAAAGTTTTCAAATTCAATGTATTTATTTTCTCTAAGTTGGATGTCAAAAGTTTAACAAGTTCTCTCTATTGTTTAGGTCACGTAGTGGATCCAGGCAGCGAGTCACCTGATACAGTGAGACAACAGTGACCTAAATTCACAAATAGAAAGAGGACAAAAAAATAAATGGATAATAAAGTGTGAGAGGAAGAGACAGTGGAAGGGGAGGAGGTGGTACAAATTAGAGCATAGAAGATGCTATTTATACAAAATCTCCCCACAATCTCCTGCTGGGCCACCCACAGCTGTCCATGAGCGGACTAATGGCTTATGCCAACTATGACATCATATGACCTATCACCCCTTTGCCAACTCTATGCAAACTGTCCTTATGTAACGTTCCTGGGAAATAATTACTTACACTTCTATTCAGCTACACATTTAGAAAAACTTTTTTTCAAATGCTATGATTGATCACAAGATATATATTTTTTAAATAAGAGAATGTCTGATTATAAGTTATTTTACTCAATATTTTCATATTTTATAAATAGGAGGATGCTTGCTGGCTCCCCAAGTTCTAGATCTTATACATGTAGAACAACAGCTGCCCCAGTCTGAAGCTGCACAACATTCACAGTGCTCTGTGAAAAAAGTGATAAAGCTTCTTTGTTCTGTAATCACATTTCCTTTGGAGGAGGGTCACATATCACATGGGCACCAGTGTGCTTCAGCAGTGTTGAAGGGATCATCCGGGGAAAAAAAAGCATTAAAGGGTTTATCCAGGCATAAATGAAAAAAATAATAATCACTGTTTGTCCCCCCACAGCTCTTTCATGTGGCTTTAGTGTTTTACAACCAATCACTGAGATTGCACACTCCACAGTGACGAGATGTAAGTCCACCCCTCTGTATGCCCTCACCATTCAATGTGGCTGTTTCCCTCTGAATGACCACCGCTGGATGGCGGAGTGAGTATTTTTCTTTTACACCTCAGCAGGCGCTTTAATACTCACCCTTTGTCCCCAATAGCCAATGCATTCAGGCCTGGACCCTGGCAGGCTGTTTGTTAGTGATCAATGGTTAAAAAAAAACAAAAAAACTGAAAGGCTGCAGGGGAGAAAAGGTGAGCATTTTTTTTTGCTTGAACAGGAATGTTACGAGATAAAATGTATACAACAATACATCAGTGTTTGTAAACCGTCCTCCGCTCGAAAGCCACCAACTGCTTGTGTTTATCAGATCTCCAAAGGATAGCTTTGATCGGGAGAGAGTGGGAGGAGAGACCCCATAAAGACTTTCTACCTGGAGGACCTTGGTGGTCAGCAAGAAAGATTAATCTTTGTAATGGACCAGACCCATTGCCAGTGACTGTGGGAGAGGAAAATCCACTTGATTCGACCAGGTTGGGGCCAATCAGTGGAAATGAATAAGCCTGTGTGTCTTTAAATTAGAAGTGCATCTGAGTATAGTTTAGATGATGCCTCAGTGATTATCATCCAAAGCCACCAGGTAGTGCCAGCAGTGCTTTGATTTAAAGTGTAAAGCTCCTCACTGCAACCCAGTGGGTTATTCTTGATTGAGGAAGTGAATTTATATGGTGTTGTCTTGTGTAGAACAATATTGTTATATTTTTATATCGCTGGTTACGGAGCGAGACAGTGGGGGTTCGTGGGTGTGCAGTTGAGGGTGCAATGCTGGTGGGAGGGCCCCCATAGAACTGCATCATACCATGGATACTTTTAACCTGTCTAGAATGGTTAAGAAAGGCCCTGGAATAGCTGTAATCAGCAAATAATGTGTTTATCAGCAAATAAAGGATTAGGCAACTATTGCAATTCAGAGCCTCAAAGCAGAAGCTGACCCTTTAAGAGGTGGCTGGTAAAATTTTAGAGAAAGGCCTAGAAGTTTGCTAGGATAGGGAGCTGCATGGGCTAGATTGAATAAGAAAACAAAAACATGGCTTTGTCTTGGGAGTCCAATAAATGCAGACTTGGTGCTTATGATTAAAAAGCAGAGACGTTTGTTCAGTTGTGTCAGAGAGGCCTCCATTTGAGAGTCAAATGTTATTGGGGCAAATTTAGGAGTTGGTGAGTGTGAGCAACTGCATGTCAAGCACTGTGGTAATTTGGTCAATAATCCTGGAGGGATGTCATGTCTTGCAAGCTCTAACGTTTAGAAACCTGCCTGCTCAGTGGAGGATTGCACTGAGCAAGGAACCCAGAATTTGGATCGTTAGTAATCTGTGTAATTAATTTGGGAGGCCCCGCAGCTTATAACAAAAAGACTGGGGTGAGAGTGCCCCCTTATATCACAACTAGCTGTAAAAGCAGGGGTGAGTGTGTCCCTTTATACCACAACTAACTGTAAAGACTGGGGTGGGAGTGCCCCCTTATACCACACCTAGCTGTAAAGAATCAGGTGAGTGTGCCCTTTTATACCACAACTTGCTGTAAAGACTGGGGTGGAAGTGCCCCCTTACACAACAACTAGCTGTAAAGACTGGGGTGAAAGTGTCCCCTTATGCCACAACTTGCTGTAAAGACTGGGGTGAGAGTGCCCCCTTGTACCACTACTTGCTGTAAAGACTGCGGTGAGAGTGCCCCCTTATACCAAAACTAGCTGTAAAGGCAGGGGTGAGTGTGTCCCTTTATACCACAACTAACTGTAAAGACTGGGGTGGGAGTGCCCCCTTATACCACACCTAGCTGTAAAGAATCAGGTGAGTGTGCCCTTTTATACCACAACTTGCTGTAAAGACTGGGGTGGAAGTGCCCCCTTACACAACAACTAGCTGTAAAGACTGGGGTGAAAGTGTCCCTTTATACCACAATGTGCTGTAAAGACTGGGATGAGTGCCCCCCTTAATACCACAACTAGCTGTAAAGACTGGGATGAATGTCCCCCTTTATACCACTACTAGCTGTAAAGGCTAGGGTGAGTGTGCCCCTTATACCACAACCTGCTGTAAAGAATGGGGTGAGTGTGCCCCCTTATACCACAACTTGCTGTAAAGACTGGGGTGAGAGTGTCCCTGTATACCACAACTTTCTGGGCACTATGTGCATTTTACTGCAAATCTTTTTATATTTGTCCATTTTGGGTCACTGTATCTGCAGGTGTCTAACAATGCAGAAATCAGCAAATAAGGGACAGTGACAAGAACATAGTGCTTCTTCTGATGCTGCTGGTTCTTGTCCAGTTTCTGGTGCTGCAGGGAAAGGACGTGTTCCATCCTTGTCTATTACACACAGCAGACGCCAGGGTATGGATCACATTTTTGTAGGCCCCAAAATTGATGGCAAAATGGAGTGGTGGATTTAATTTCTCCACCAAATACAGCCACTGGAGGCTTGACGGTCATATAAGACTATGAATTAAATAAGTAAATATATCAAATAAAAGCACAGGTCTAGTTAGGTATATATGTGTATACTTGATATATTTACTTGTTTATTTTTTTTCTAAAAATAAAAATAAATATTTAGCGGTTAATGCAATGTTTCCTAATCCACAATGACGAATGAAATAAGTACCTCCAAATGGATAGCGCCTACACTGACACTGAAGGAGGACACCTGGCCGGCCAGGGGGGAAGAATAAGAGGCACGCTTTGAGGTAACACTGGTATCGCAGGCCTTGAGAAAGGGGCAGAGGGGCCCCGAAACGTTGGCATGTACACTGCGATCACGGTCTGAATTGCTACCTATTGGTAATACTTTCCAACTGTATTATATGATCATTGCTGTTCACGTTATGATTACACTGTGCACTGATATATGTATACTGTATGGATCTTTTCTGGCATGATGCAGGGCAAACCAAATGTTCTTTACTGACCAGAAACGACCGATTCACAAGCTGCTTTCATTGTTTATTTTCCTTGATGAAGCTTTGTAGCCTGCATCCCATGCTCCCTCAGCAGGATCGTGACAGTATCACCTCATATGGCCTGATGCAGAGCCTCCTCTGAACTGCCCTTAAAACCTTCCGATTGTCCGGGGCTCCCGTTTGAATCGTGGCTCAAATGTGATGCAGAGCCTCTGTCGGAATGGCTCCCTAACTGATCCGTCAATTTCACTTTACTCGGAAAGCTTTTTTTGCTCTCTCGGTTGCCTTCAATTTGATCGGGGCTCCCGTTCACACGGGCGGCCCGTTTTTCCCTGATTTTTCCTGCCTTTTTGAACGTACCTGCTTGGTTTCCGTCGTATTTGACCTTCCATTTTGGTGGTTTTAGCAAGAATACTTACATTTCCATGGCTCTTCAGTTGCCAATCTGGCTACACGCAAGCGCACATCCCTCAAACTCCATTGGAATATGCATATGGCCACAAATGCAAATTTGACACACATCTTTAATTATTTTTTGTTTTTTTCTGGGAGTTTCCTTGTCCTTAATGCATACCTTAATCATCTAGTAGTTCCTTCTTCCTTGTCCTTAATGCATACCTTAATCATCTAGTAGTTCCTTCTTCCTTGTCCTTAATGCATACCTTAATCATCTAGTAGTTCCTTCTTCCTTGTCCTTAATGCATACCTTAATCATCTAGTAGTTCCTTCTTCCTTGCCCTTAATGCATACCTTAATCATCTTGTAGTTCCTTCGTCTTTGGCTTTAATGCATACCTTAATTGTTTGGGTTTTTTTCTGTTTTATTGTCCCATATCTAAACCTTTTGTGTGTCATGTAAATGTGTGCTGATGTTGTGTGATGGTACTTTTGCAGGAAACACAACTCTCGAAATGTGAAGAATTTTTTATTAGTTAAATTTGTTTGTTTTTTTTTTTATACAGAAAAACATTTTAGATTTTAAGACGAAAAAAAAAATATTTACATTGTGTAACCAAACAATTAAAATTAGGCCTCGGGGTCTGGAGCCTGTTTTCTTTGATCTGTGAATGAAAAACAACATTACTTTAGCATTGTTTTTTGGGTTTTTTTTTTGGTTTTTGGTTTGTGCACTTTTTAAATCGGACCTTCTGCGTGATTTAATGAAAAGGCCAAACTCTTCAGAAACGTTTCCACAGCATCTTAAACTAAGATATATTACTTTTTTAGTCAATCAATTATTATTCTTTCCCCCACTGGCCTGCAACTCAGTCCCAGAATTTAGGATACGTGCAACGCCATGTTGACTCTGAAGCATCATACTTACTGAGGAGAGGAGAGTGGGATAAGGTACAGGGGGTGGGTTATAGCTGTGCTTTGCTCACACAGAGCCGAGCTGTGCTCGGGAAAAGGTTGGTAAGATGATTTGTAAGGTGGTCAATCTGTATGTACAGGGTGTGGGAACTATCTAAGATAAAGCGGACCTTAACTATGAATAAGAGTCTAAGGGCTTTTTTGATTTCATTTTGATGGAAAGGTTAAAGTTTTTTTGTTTAAAAATGGAATTGTTTGCTCATTTACTTTAGTTTAAATAAACACCACTTACAAGGTTTAGGCCGCACATTGCGTCGGGGGCGGAGTCTCCCTTCATCCTCCCTCTGTGGCAGTTGGGAATCTGTATGGATGACAAACACACTGATATTAGAGACTGTTGTTCTTTCATTAATATAATATTATGTTATGCTTCTAGGTATCAATCTACTCACCTTCCCCAGCAACCTCTTTCTCCTCGCCCCCTTCCTCACTCATCCCTTGGGATGTTCCAGCGACGTCTGAATCTAAAACAATAGTGCACATGAGTATCTGTATTTAATGCATGTCTTACCACATATCTAACTTTATTTCCCTTACCCGAGTCCGGTTGAGGCTCTGTTCTGCTCGACTCCCTGCCGTCAGATTGCCCCCTCCCCTGCATGCTGAGGTCCAGCGGCTCCTCATACTCACTGGCAGAGGAGGGGTTGGCCGTTGACCCTGGCGGTGGGCCACCTACACCTTCACCTGTTTCACCCAACACTGGGTTGCGTGTCCTGGTCCGGGTGGGGCGGAACCGCAAATTCCATTCATGGGCTGAAATACAAACACAATCATTAAACCACGCCCAGGCGAGGCCAGGGTTATAGGTGCATTTACATTTTCAACACTTACATGGGAAATGTTTTGCGAAGTACCGCCTCACCCGGGGCTTATGTCTTCTTTTTAAATCAGACCAGTGTTGGGCGATCTGGGTGAAGGTATAGGTGGTTTGGGATCTTCGTTCAATCGCGTCCACCACCGCCAGGGCCAACGTCCGCTTGTCATAATCTGACGGCAGGAAGTCGTAGCGATTCCTCAGCATCATCTGTCAAAAATAGATACAAGGACCCACCATTAATACACAAAATACATTAACAAGTTTCTTGGCCTAACTAAAGTCACTTTATTAACCTCTTGCAGCCTCACATTGCCCTAGTTCTGCTATCTGCATGTAGGCTAGTTTGTAGCTGCGGACATGTGTTAAACTAAGGTGGGCTTGTATTTCACGTCACAAACTAAGTTGTTTCAGACTATTCTTGCGTTTTTTTTTTTTTTTATTAGAAGGAATGTGTGCGCGCACATAAACGCACGCTCACATACTCACATTCATGATGATGTCGTCCTGCTCCCGGGTAAAGGTGGCGGCCGACATCTTCTCTTGTTTTGCAAGGTATAGCTCTGACGTTCCCCCGTGGTGACGTGCGTGCGTGCGCGCAGGCGCGCACCCGCTGTTGACCACGCCCACACAGGAAACATATTTAAAGCACGAGGCACTCAGCTCTGTGTTGGATACCATATCATTATGGGCAGACCTAAAGGGAGCAAAAAGAGCCAACCAAGGGCCGAGGCACATAGCAGCCGCACACATGCCTCATCCTCCAAAAGACAGAAGAGAAGGCACCAGATACAGGCAGAACATGCCCCAACTAAAACGCAGGATACTCCACACACACAGGCACATTCAAAAAAATGCAGGACCAAGGAGACATTCACCACCACCTGCCAAAAAAGCACGAACACAAAAGGGTGCAAAGTCGAGTAAGACCCTCAGCCTCAACACACAAAACATACCCACAAAACAAAACACATCAGCAAGGGAAAGCGTATTGCCAAACTCACCACCCCACCAAGGTCACCCACCCCTCCACCTCAACCCTCTGGTTCTCCCAATTCCAGTACCTCACATTCCACATGCAGCTCCACATCTGATAGCTCAACAGGAACCCAGACATTAAGCCATAGCAGCACACACACCACATCACCCTCCCCCATAAGCCCCAGAACCACACACGACTCACCAGATAGCCAACCATCAATTTCCACAGATGCAGGGGAAACCACACACCCATGTGGCCGACAACTACGCCGTGGCTCCCTAACTGCACGTTTTTGCGATGCTCAAAGCATGGCTGTGGCAAATGCAGTTTGTGAGCATTATGATGCCCTATTTGGCAGGACCTCCAAATCCACCACTAAGCAGGCTAAGCTGGAGATCTGGACGAATATTTGCCGCCAAGTAAATAGTGTGGGATATGTCAGGCGAGATATTCAACAAATCAAAAAGAAATTTGGGGACCTGAAATACTACAGTAAAAAAAAAAATGGACATGCGCCGTCAGCAGAGGTAAAGGGCAAATTAAATGCATTTGTAGTTGCATGGTTAAAAGGATGTAACACTTATTAGGTGTGATTTAATCTTCCCCAGTCAACAGACAGGGGGTGTAGCAGAGGTAAAGGGCAAATTAAATGCATTTGTAGTTGCATGGTTAAAAGGATGTAACACTTATTAGGTGTGATTTAATCTTCCCCAGCCAACAGACAGGGGGTGTAGCAGAGGTAAAGGGCAAATTAAATGCATTTGTAGTTGCATGGTTAAAAGGATGTAACACTTATTAGGTGTGATTTAATCTTCCCCAGCCAACAGACAGGGGGTGGCTTACCCACTAAAATAATCCTTACTCCCGCCGAGGAACATGTATATACATACATACACCCGGCCAGCATCCAGGGCCTGGCAGAGGCACAAGACACAGACCGGAATGTAAGGTCCCAAGGTGAGTCTGATTTTGCCATGACCTATTACAAAAAGTTCAAGAAGGCAGTGTTATGCTACACAACACACTGTACTTGGCCATTTACCTAATCTTCATATCTACATTCTAAGGACCAAGTCAACAGGACACACCAGGCCCCCAAACCCCTGCGTTAGCACCGAGGCCAAGGGCACACCAGGCTTCTACACCACAAACCCAAATTGTGGATTGCGATGAGGTAAGTCAATGGGCCTTGGTGTGTACTTTTAACATTGATATTTGAGAGCTTTTGTGGACAGAAATAAACTAAAAGGATGCTATATTTCTTTACAGACCACAGGAAGCCCACCCATCATCGACCATATACGAGATTTGGAGGAGGACACCCCACATATGTCACTAACCACTACTGCATCAGTGGCAGCAACGCAGTCAACCCCGGCACAGCCACCACATCCACAATCACCTTCGGAACCAGAACCAACCACCTGTCCCACTGCTCCAACCCAGTCTAGACGCCATATTTCCCAAAGAAGGCAACTTCAAATTTTGGAGGTAACATGGAGGCAGGAAAATATTGCCTTTGCTGCGACAACACAGCAATTCAATGAGACTGTGTGCACCCAACTCACAAACCTCAACGCCCAAGTAGAGGTATTAAACAGAAATATCTCTGCCCTAACCAGCCATATGGGTGAGATTAATCAAAGCCTGGCCCACATTGCAGCCAATTTGCAGGCACAACATCATTCCTCGTCACCATGCAACCCAACATACCACTAATTTGTGGGGAATACATTTTATGACCCCACGTGTAATTTTTCTTTTGGGCCCCAAAAAACAAATGACAAAACAAAATTTGTTTCATAAATAAAAACAAAAACAAAAATGTGGTCTCTGAAAAAACACTAAACACTAGTTGTGCACGTATGGTTTGCGCGGTGCCACTTTGGGTGCAAGAAAAAGGAGGGGTGGGGAGGGCTGAAACTAAAGGTGGTGGAGTAGCCCACAAGCCATGATTAGGTTTAGGACCGTTGCAGGCGTCTATTGTAGTGCCCCCCCAGTCTCATCAAGACAACGGAACCTCATCTTCAAGAGAACAAAGCCTGGCTCCAACACAGAGCGAGTCCTCCTGGGGGCAGTATTGTAGCGCTCCTCTGCCTGTGAAGATCGGTGCAGGATGGGGGTCTTCATCCATGGGAGCAAAGGAAAGCCAGAGTCTCCTGCCCTAAAACCCCCAAAAAAAAACAAAAGGTGTGCATTGCAACAATAGAAAAGAGGGACAAATAGGTGAGCGGGGTAGGGTGGGAGGAAAGGACATTTGTAATGAGACTACATGCACATCCAACCTGTACTCTCATTAAAAAAGTCTGGGGAATACTACTTACGTAAGAGGGCAAGAACATGACGCAATAGGGTACAATCACTTAACCCATTTAATTTGTAGATCAATAATTGGGCTCCAAATATACTACAAAAATAGTTACCAAATAGTGGGTTAAGGGAAAAAACACAGTCAGACAGGGTGCGTAACCAATACAAGTTTCAAACACATACCCAGTAGCCAGCCACCAAAAAGATCGGCTGATTTGAATCGCTCATGTAGGCAGGAATTCCTAGGCAGGGAAAGGCAGAAAAACGACTCCCAAAAACCAAATCAGGGCCAGCCAGTGCCTGCACATTTATGCTATGTCCCATCTTCAAATGCCTGCACACAGACAATAAAATAAAAATTATGGAGACCCTGTAAAAAGGACCCCCCCAAAAAAACCAAAAAAAATATCAAATACTCATGCCATCGATGTCCAAAGGCGTGCGGTGCAGCCTGGTTTCTGCCATACTCAGCAGGACAAGACCGCGGAGCTGGCGCCGCTGATGTGCTCCAACAGAGGACTGCATATTATTGCCCGAGTGCAAATACGGCTGCTCTGACTTGCCGTAAGTGAAGGCTCGGCGGCCCCGTTTTATTAGGGTGTTTTCAATCGGAAATCAAGGCTCTGCATCACTGAAAAAAACGGACCAATGAACGAGGCGTCCGTTTTCCCAGGAAACAGCCTCGTGCGAGCCGACAATCGGAAAGGCGGCTGAGCACACACCTGAGCGCATAAGCGCACACTAAAATCAACGTAGCACCCTTTCCTGACCCGATCAAAGCCCAAAACCAATGGGAAAACGCACGGGGGAGCTGAACGGGGAGGCTCTGCATCAAGCCAATAGTCCTTGATGGTAATGCATTATTACCCCTATAAAGCAGCTAGAACTCATATCATTTAGGATAGTGCTAATGCCACGACTCTCTTTTTCTTGAGGTGATCAAACGCTCCTGGTGACATCCAGAAATCCATACGTACAGAATTATTCACTGTATCCTTTTTTTTTAAGTACTATATGTATGAACAGAGAACTATTGTCATTACCTTTTTGATACCCTAATACACTTTTAATTGCAAAGAAAACGTTCTTGTGTTCATCCTCATTCCCTACTGGAGAAACAATACAATTCTGTGAAATACTCACCTGTAGAATTGATATTATACGCATACAGTACGTCCTGCTCAATCAATAATACTTACACGTGGGTAATCCTCCGCCAGATGGCGCTGTTCACTGCAGACATGCAAAAACAAGCTCCTCCCGGCCCTTCATATACCCAGGGACCTCCCACAAATCCCCAGCATTGAAAAGCAGTGAGAAAAAGAAGCCGGGAGAAACCAACCACCAAACTGGTAACAATAACAATGATAACAATCACCATACAGGGGATCCAGAACAAGGTGAAACCAGGGTGGGGTGGAGCAGGACGTACTGTATGCGTATAATATCAATTCTACAGGTGAGTATTTCACAGAATTGTATTATTCTAAGCATACAGTACGTCCTGCTCCATCTATAATACTTACACGTGGGACATCCATTAGCAGTGTCCATAAAGTAGGGTGGGATCCCCAACAACAAAGGCAACGGCACGTAGCTCAGACTACAACCGCCTGCAAAACCTTACGGCCAAAAGCAGCATCAGCCGAACATCAACCTTGTAAAACTTTGAACAGAAGACCAAGTAGCGGCCTTGCAAACTTGTTCAACAGAGGCCTGTTGCTGAAAGGCCCAAGAGGCACCAATAGCACAAGTGGAATGAGCCGTAAGACGGGAAGGGGGAGTCCTCCCCTTAGTAGAATAGGCCTGAATCACAGCCTGACGAATCCATTTACTGATGGTAGACTTGGCAGGAGCCAAACCTTTCCTAGGCCCGGAAGGCACAACAAAGAGAGCATCAGTCTTCCTGAAGGCCTTAGTGACAACCAGGTAATACTTCAAGCACCTGACTACGTCCAAGGAATGCAGAACCCGCTCCTTGTCGTTGCAAGGATTGGGACACAGAGAAGGAAGAACAATATCCTGGTTCAAATGAAAAGTCGAAACAACTTTAGGCAGGAAATCCGGTTTGAAGCGGACCACCACCTTGTCCTGGTGTCGCTCATAGTATGGAGGCTGAATAGATAGAGCGCCCAGCTCTGACACACGCCTAACCTGAGTAATAGCCACCAAGAAGACAACCTTGAGAGTGAGAACAACCAGAGCATCATCTTGAATAGGCTCAAAGGGAGCACCCTGCAAGGCAGACAAAGCTAAGTTCAAATCCCAGACAGGGACCATAGGTTTCCGAGGGGGACGCACGTGAGTGACCCCCTGAAAGAAGGTCTTAATCAGGTGATGTTGAGCAAAGGTCTTCTGAAAGAAGATAGACAGGGCAGAAACCTGACCCTTCAGAGTACTAAGTTTGAGACCTAAGTCCAGACCATGCTGTAAAAACTCCAGAACCCTAGGGACGGAGAATTCCTGGCAGGGAAGAGACCTGGACTCACACCAGTCAATGTAGGAACGCCATACTCTATAATAGATAGCAGAAGAAGTCTTCTTCCTGGCCTGCACCATAGTAGCCACCACAGAGGCAGACAAACCCTTCTCCACCAAGATGGAGGTTTCAGCAGCCAGGCAGTCAAAGCCAGAGTTTGTAAACTGGGATGGCGTAAGGACCCTTGAGTTAGCAGATCTGGCACCCTTGGCAGATCGTACTGATCTACTGCCATTTGAACCACGTCTGCGAACCACACTCTTCTTGGCCACCTGGGGGCCACTAGAATCACAGGTACCCCTTCCAGAGCAATCTTGCGTAGAACCCTGCCCAGAAGGGGGAACGGTGGAAACACATACAGGAGACGAAACTCCCTCCAAGACATGGACAAGGCAACGTGGCCATGGCCAGAGGATCCTGAGACAGTGAGACAAAGGCCAGGAGCTTGTGATTGTGATGGGCAGCAAACAGATCCACATCCGGTAGTCCCCAACGGTGACACAGGGACTGGAATACCTTGTTGCAGAGGGACCACTCCCCCTGACGGGACATCCCCCTGCTCAGGGCGTCCGCCAGCAGGTTCTCCGCACCCGGAATGTAAACAGCCGAAATGCATTGAACATTGGCCTCCACCCATGTCAGAATCTGAGACACCTCTTGGAAGCACCCTTGCTCCGGGTCCCTCCCTGATGATTGATGTAGGCAACCGCTGTTCTGTTGTCTGACCGTACCTGGACCGACAGACCCCTCAGGTGTTGGGTCAAACGCTCCAGTACCAACCTGACTGCCCGTAATTCCAGAATGTTGATGGGTAAATGGGCCTCCTGAGGACCCCACGTCCCCTGGAAGCGCAGGGACTTCCAGAATCCCCCCCAACCTGACAGATTGGCATCCGTTGTGACCGTCTCCCAGGAGGGGGCCAGAAAATACCTGCCCCCTATCAAGTTCCTGTGGTCCAGCCACCACGCAAGGGACTGTCTGACCGAGGGGGGAAGCACACAGAACCCGTCCAAGGACGCTGGGTTCTTGTCCCACACTGACAGACGGTGAAGCTGCAGAGGTCTCAAATGGAACTGGGCAAAGGGCACCGCCTCGAAGCTCACCACCATCAGGCCCACCAACTGCATTCCCTGCCGGATGGAGAACTGTGGGCTCGAAAGCAGGAACCTCGCCTGCGCTGTCAGAGCTTCCACCTTCTGTTGAGGAAGGAATATCCTTGACTGAACCATATCCAGAATCATTCCCAGGAACGGAGTCACCAAGGAGGGGGACAGGGAGGACTTGGGGTAATTGATCACCCAGCCGAAGGACTCCAGGGTGGACACTACCAGCCGAGTGTCCAACTCTGCCTGCCGCAGAGACCGAGAGGTGATGAGAATATCGTCCAGGTAGGGCAGCACACGTATGCCCCTTAGCCTTATCAGGGACATCACCCAGCGCCAGCACCTTGGTGAACACCCTGGAAGCCGACGTTAGGCAGAATGGCAGGGCCACAAATTGGTAATGCTGATCTTTTAGTGCAAATCTGAGAAACCTTTGGTGTCCTGGAAACACCGGGACGTGCAGGCAAGCATCCTTGATGTCTACTGACGTCATGAAGTCCCCTGGGTGCAGTGAGCCAATGGCCGAGCGCAGAGTTTCCATGCGAAAGTGCCTGTTCTTGACAAATTTGTTGAGGATTTTTAAATCCAGAATGGGCCTGACTGACCCATCCTTCTTGGGTACTGTGAAAAGGTTGGAGTAGAACCCCGTGCCCCTGTCTCCAGGGGGGACCTTGCAAATGACCTCTAGATCCACAAGACCCTGTACGGCCAGCAACAAGACCTGAGCTGAGGCAGGGTCTTGAGGGATTCGAGACCCAATGAATCTGGTGGGGGACCGTACAGCAAATTCTATCTTGTAGCCGGAGGACACTACCTCCTGAATCCACCGGTCTGAGACGTGGCGCCGCCAGACGTGCTCGAAGTGCTGTAGACGTCCCCCCACCCTGACGGGTGAGGCGCCCCCTCATGTCTGAGGGGCCTTGGGAGGGGCTTTGGGCTTGGTTCCCCAGGAGGAACCTGGACGGCATCCTCTGTTCCTGTGCCAGGAATCTGCGTGGGCCCCAGCGAAGGACGCCCCTCTACCCTGTTTGGCCCCACGGGGTTGATAGGGAGCCTTGGCCACGAAAAGGCCGAGTCTGCCGCCTGCGCTGGGGTAACTTGCCTCCCTTGGCAAAGAGGTCTAATCGATCCCCAAACAAGCGCAGCCCTTCAAATGGAAGGCCCGTGAGGGCTTTCTTGGCAGCATTGTCTGCGCCCCACTGGCGCAACCAGACCGTGCGGCGTATAGCAACCACCAGGGCAGATGACCTGGCACACATCTTAATAGCATCGTCCGATGCGGACAGGATAAAGTTCACAAACGCATCACAGCTGGACAGAGCATTGACAGTATCAGGAGGCAACTCATCTGTGCCATCGAGAGCACTCCTAACCACGGCCCTGAGCGCTACTGCTGTAATGGCTAAGGCGCAAACCGGGCGCAGAGTCGCTCACCCAAATGCAAAGGCATGACATGCCAGTTGGTCAACACGCCGGTCCTCAGAGTCCCGTAGCGTAGTGGTGTCGGGAGAGTGCATAACAGAGGTACAACCCTAGAATAGGAGCATCGACCTCAGGCGGCAATGACCAGCACTTAACCAAGTCAGCAGGAAAGGGATATATCCTATCCACACTCTTAGGGACCCCTTGAAGTCTGCTGGGATGTTCCCATTCTTTAAGCACGAGGCTATTGAAATGGGTCTGCTCGGGAAATTCCAAACGAGCTTTAGCAGTATGAAAAAGATCACCCCTTTGCCGGGGAGCCGCAGCAGGGGGAGAGAGGGACAGAACCTCAAAGATCTGAACCAGCAGTCTATCAATATCATCCGAGGACCAATGCTCGGAGCCAGACTCTTCCTGACCCCTAGACTCATCGTCATATGACCCTGAGTCAGAGAACAGTTCCCCTTCGTCCGAGGGGATATGGGCATAGGAATGCAACAAATCATCAGGTTCTATAGGGAAGAGGGTCGA
This sequence comes from Gastrophryne carolinensis, assembly GCA_027917425.1. NCBI lineage: Eukaryota > Metazoa > Chordata > Amphibia > Anura > Microhylidae > Gastrophryne > Gastrophryne carolinensis. Next base: position 163,662,523 of record CM051236.1, read on the forward strand.
TTCAGGGTTCAAGTGTCGCCTCTTGGCGGTGGCTTTACGCGCTAAGGAATTAGCAAGCAAGTTTTCAACACTAGCCAGCCTCGTGGCCAGATCAGGATGAGAATCCCCACTGATATTGGGGGTTAGACTCAGGCTTGGAGGAGTAGGTGAAGTGCGGAGGGGTGCAGGCCCAGCCTCAGAGGAGACGGGAAGCACCGATAGCGCCTGCTGTGCACAAGGAACACAGACCCGTGCATTGTCACCGCTGCTAGGTAAGACCCCACAAGCTACACACAGCCGGTCTTGTCCCAAAGGAACCCCGTTGACAATATCCTGAGATGCCTCCATATGGTGATTTAATCGGCCCAATATGCCAGTAGGGATTGACGCTGTAAGCTACCCTGGATGCCCCAATAACCCGTGGGGAAGTGGGAGTAATTTTTTATGGTCACGACCGGGAGCTACACTGGGCCGGGAGAAGCCACCGAAATCCGCGGTCTGAAAGACATAAGGGGGAACAACGATGTCAGAGCCATGCGCAATGGGAGATAGAAAGTAAAGAAGAGTCGCCCGCGAGGGCACTTATAGACAGAGAGGAGAGGACGATCTTCACCACGCGCGCGGGAGAAGGAAATGGTGCCAAGCGAACCTCGGAGGGCGGGCCTGAGCCGACCGCGACACGTAGCACGCCAAGCCGGAACCACGCCCCTCCCCAGCGAGTGCGAAGCTCGTAAGGCATCTAGCCAATGAGAGACAGTAAAGCAGTAATGTCTATTGTAAATGGTGCTCGGAGCCTGTACAGGCACGGCCGAGGTCTGTACTCGGGCTCTCCTGTGGCTCCCCGTCGGGGAATGAACCCCGGTCTGCCGTGACAAGGCGGTACTGTATTAGACAGGCGCTCAAGCCAGCGCAACCTAGGAAGAGCCACTAAGACTAAGAAGGTGAAGGAAGGAAGAAGAAAGACGCTGAGGCGTCCGCAAGCCGCCGCCGTACGTGTGGTGCGAGCAGAAAGCAGAAACTAATGGCGCTGCGGTTAACAGTAAGGTAAGAGCGCGGCTCTGATCCCCGTTCCCAGTAAAGCACAGCCAAGCCATAAGCGTGTAAGGATACACTGAGGCCGCCATACACACAACCCCTCCCCCCCTTTCTTTTCCCCCTGACGAGGGAGGAAGGCGACCCGTTACATAGGGTCCACCGCTACATGGGGCGTGGGTCAATGATGCGGGAGGGGCATCCCCTGAAGGCTCACCATCAGCCTTGACCGCCTACCCTATGGTGGGGGATTGCGGTGGAGCGTGGCTCGGTAAGCACACATGGTGCTGCCTACCTTCACCCGACCAGCGCAGCCCAGGCTGGGAGGCATATCACACAGAGGAGGGGTGGAAATAGTCCCACAGGGCCGCAGGCTGTAATAGCCCCGCTCACCTGCGAGAGAGTGATACTTCATGTCTTTGCAGTCAGCACTGCAGAGAAATCTGGGGATTTGTGGGAGGTCCCTGGGTATATGAAGGGCCGTGAGGAGCCTGTTTTTGCATGTCTGCAGCGAACAGCGCCATCTGGCGGAGGATTACCCACGTGTAAGTATTATAGATGGAGCAGGACGTACTGTATGCTTAGAATAAAAAAACAGTGGAGTGGTGAGGCCAGATCATATTGAGGCAGTCGTTGATTATATGGCACGGAGTAATACCAGTTCCAGGGGATATTCCATCCACTCCACTGCAGCCGAGAGTGCAGAGCCACCCACCTCATCCCCGTAAAATCTTGGATACCGTGGGCCATGCAGACTTAGGGTTCCCAGATGCCCAACAAAATTGATGATGATGAAACCCTAGTGTCGGCTGCAGCACCTTTGCAATGTTGAGGCTGAAAGGGAGACTAGCAGGGAGGAGTGGGTGGAAGAGGATGCCAGGGAGGATGACAAGGTCCAAGAGCCTACATGAACTGAAGGCCATCAGAGTTTAGAGGAAGCAGGGGTGGTCACACAGCCCCAGACAGCCAGCAGAGGGAGGAGAACAAACCATCAGCGGTCAGTCCGTTGCAACTAGTGGCCACCAAGCACAGGAACAGAGCATGCCAAAGCTGCCTCAAAGGATCTCACCAGCGTGGCATTTTTTCAGGCAGTCCACAATGGACAAGACAGAGGTAATTTGGAAGTTGTGCCAACAGTCACTGAAGCAAGGGAAAACTGCTAATCATCTCTGCACCTTGTTAATGACCCAGCATCTGCAAGCAAAACATGTGCTGCAGTGACATAACTACCAGAAAAATCCGCAAACAGTCTACCTCCAGCTCCACCTCCCCAAAAATAAGGCCACCTGTCTCCCCCTAAAGGGAGAATGTGGGAACTCCACCGCCTCCTTCAGCAGCACCACCACCAAGCCGGATCACATCATCTCAGGGAAGCGTTCAGCTTTCCATCCCTCACACTTTGGAGAGAAAGCAGAAGTTGGGCCCATCTCACCCACGAGCCCTAGCCCTGATTGTGAGGATTTCAAAGTTGCTGGCCTTCAAATGCTCCCATTCCACCTGGTGGAGGTGGACAGTTTTAAAGATCTCATGGTGGTGGCTATCCCACAATATAGTGTTCCCAGCTGCCACTACCTCTCTTGCCAGGCCGCCCCTGTCATGAACCAACAGCTTGTGAAAAAAATAAAATGTGCACTGGGCAATGCCATTAGTTCCAGTGTCCCCCAAATCACAGGCACATGGACAAGTAAGCATAGGCAGAGACGTTCCATCTCTCCAACTGCCCACTGGGTCAATGTAGTGGCGGCTGGGACTGGGACGGGAAGCATTGTGGGGCAGATCCTACTGCCATCCAGGATTGCAGGACATCAGTCGGTGCCTCCTCCTCCTACTCTGCTTCCCCCTCAGGCAGTCAGCGTAGGCCCTGCACCACCAATTTGAGCAGTGCCAAGAGGAAATGGCAGCATGAAGTGCTAAAACTCATCTGTCTGTACGAAAGGCCCCACACCGCCCAGGAGCTGTGGAACGGCATCCAGTACCAGACAGACAGCCTGGCCAGGTAGTGTGCGACAATGAACCTTGTAGCAGCCTTGGGCCAAGATGGGTTGACGCACATCCCATGCCTGGTGCATGTGCTCTAATTGGTGGTGCAGAGCTTCATGGCCCATTATCCAGGGATGTTGGAGCTGCTCCATAAAGTGAGTAGCAGGTGCTTGCACCTTGTTGTCACTCACCTGTTTGCCTTGCAAACGAATTTCAGCCTTCCCACCCACCGCCTCATGAGTGGAAACTTCTGGGGAGGGAAACTCCCCTAGTAGAGTAAGTTTTTGCAAAAGTCTGTTTGCAAAACTTGGACCAATACCACGTTGTACATGATGGAAAGGGTGTGTGAGCAGCAGCATGCAATAGTGGAGTTCCAGTGCAGACCAACAGTACTTCATCACCAGTGAGTAGGTCTCCATGAGGGACATTTGTGCGGTGCTGCAGTGCTTACAGTACACAACCAATATGGTCAGTGCTGATGGCGGCATATGCCATCCCCATCCCCTGCCTGCTGGAAAAACGCTTCAGGCCATGACTGAGTAGGAGGCAAAAGTCCCATTTTACCCATTTTATGCCATCAGCGAGCGGGTAAGCCAATGTTCAGCCAGAGGACAGTTTTGGAGGTATCGGAGGGGGGAGGATGAGGACTACTTTCTCTCACAGCAGGGTGGCACTCAGTGCAACTCACAGGTGGCACTGGAGCTTCGCTGGAGGGAGGAGCAGGAGACACCCGACACGGAGGACAGCTACTCCTTGACTCAGGGCAGCCTGGCTCACATAAGCCACTACATGCTCCAGTGCCTGCGCAAAGACCACAGAGTTGTCCGCATGTCACCAGTGCTGATTACTGGGCGGCCATCCTGCTTGATCCCAGCTATAAGGACAACATCACCTCCTTGATTCCAACTGGAGCAGGATAGAAAAATGAGAGAGTACAAACGCACGCTGGTGAACCCACTACTGGCTTACTTTGAGGGCTCAGTGGTGGCACGAGGCCTTGGAGGTGCGGGCCTGCTCTGCGGCAAGTGTCCTATCAGAACGTGTGTTCAGCACTGTCATTACCAACAAGAGGATCTGCCTATCCACAGCCAACGTGGAAGTCACGTGGGGGAAAATGTGGGTGTGGCTATTTAAAAAAAAATTTCCACCAAAATAATCTAAATAAAAATGTATGGCCACACTCCCTCAGGCTTACCAACTTGGCAAACCAAGTATAGGGACTGGTAGTTCTAGCACAGTTCTAAATGTATTATTCCTAATTAACTGATACTTACTTTTCACTGTCCATGGTCCAGATCTGCATCATTGCCAATTATGTCGGCATATGGACTAGAGAGGAGCACAGATTCCCCTACTTTCATCCCAGCCCTGGTCCAGGAAGTGCTTACTGAGCCGTGGGGAGTGGCCTTTTTTACTGAGAGGCATAGCCTCTCAGAGATCTCCCCCACGTAACGTACATATCAAAGGAGGGGAGGGGATAGAGGGGGGTTTCCTGGGGAACTATAGTGTTTGAGGAAGGTGTGGGGAGATGACCACATAGCTGCTTTGCAGATTTCATCTATTGAAGCAACTGTCCTTTCTGCCCATGACGTGGCCATTGCCCTTGTGGAGTGAGTGGAAACTTCTGGGGGAGAAGCTCCCCTAGTAGAGTAAGTTTTTACAAAAGTCTGTTTGATCCATCCAGCAATTGTTGATTTGGATGCTGCTGAGCCCTTATTTTTCCTACTAAAGGTTACTAGTAACTGTTCTGCCGCTCGCCATTCTCTGGATCTTTCCAAATAAATGATCAGGGCTTTTCTGACATCAAGCAGCGAGAGGTCTTCTTCCTTTCCTGCTTTATTCAGCAGCATTGGAAGAACTATCTCTTGTGACTGTTATCTGAAGTCACTATTTTAGGCAAAAATAACGGATTGAGTCTGAGTATGACCTTGTCTGGGAGTATTGCACAGTATGGTTCTTTGACTGAAAGGGTTTGAAGCTCGCTCACCCTTCTGGCAGAATTTCAAAGACATGTCTCAAAGCCATTTTTTTTAAACTTCATCTAGCGGCTAAAATGGAGGCTCCATTAACCCTCTTACCCAGGATTGATTTGAAAAAATGATTAACAAGCGGAGGTTTTCAGTTTTCAGGGTACTTACAGCCAGTCCCTTGTCAAATTCTTCCTGCAGAAACTCTGTACTGTGGCAATTTCTTTTTTTATTCAACTTGTTAACCTCACAAAAAGAAGAAAACGTTTCCGTACCTTTCTGTAGATTTTTCTGGTAGTTAAATTAAGAGGCCGATTCATTAATAGCGCCAGATAGCGACAGATGAGTGCCAGTAGCGTGATTTTCACAGCGCCCGCTAGTATTCGCTGTGCTTGGCCGTTGTTCGATTGTTGACAGCGACTCAGTCGGTGTGCGGTAATGTTGAATACGGGGTTAGGAGTCGCTGTTTCACAGGTTCCTCGCTGTATGGGTGTGCCTGACAGCGAATGGCCAGAGCGAACGGCTCCCACCATATTCATTAACAAATCACGCTCAAAAAATTCTCGCGCTGTGAAATGCTTGTTTAAACCCCAGAGCGCTGGCGGCGATGGCTTAAAAGTAGTTTTTAACCCCCAAACAACCATATTTTATAATTATAAAATTAAACAAGTTTTTCTAAACATTTTGTAATATGAATACATTAATATCAGACCTGTAATATCAATTCTGCACAAATGTATTTATTTTTTTTACCTTAAAAAAAAAAAAAATAACATTGCCGAAGTGGTCACAGAATTTTTGACATTTAAAAAAATAAAAAAAAAACATTCATATCAATGAATTATGAATATTTAAAGATTGCTCCATTGAAATGCATTGGAGAGCGCCAGGTAGCGAGAGGTCATACCTGGCGCTGTGATTAGCAGCGGCGCTGTTCGTTGCAGTCCGCTACATGATGAATCCCGCGCTAGCTGACGCTCTCGCCTCATTTAGCGTGATAAATGCGTGATTGTGTCCGCCGCCTGGCGTTCTGGATTCGGTAGCCGCCGATAGCTGGCGCTACCTGGCGCTAGTGAGACACTACCTGGCGCTATCCCTTGATAAATAAGGCCCTAAGACTCTCTAGCAGTGTTTCAGTCACGTTCAGGGAACAACCTTTTCTCTTTAATAACGACCTTTCAGGATCCAGGCTGTCAGCATTAGTGTTGATGGATTTAGATGCAGAATGATTCCCTGGTGGATGATGTATGGAATGTCCGGGAGTCTCCCCTGCCCCTTTATCACCATCTTGATTATCTCTGCAAAACACATTCTTTTTGGCCAGAAGGGAGCCACGAGGATAACTGTCACTTCTTCTTGAGCGATCTTCCGGACGACTTGAGGCAGGATTCTGAAAGGGGGAATGCATAAGCAAGGTGAAACTTCCAATGTTGAGCAAGAGCATCTACTGCTACCGCACCTTCCTCCCTGACAATCGAAAATAATTTTTTGCATTTCGTATTCTTTTCATTGGCAAACAGATCTATCTGAGGATGACCCCAGATTTAAACACCACTCGGTCTACTGAACTCTTACTCAACTTAGAAGGTCTGCCAGCGTGTTTAGGGTCCCCCTCAGATGGATTGCTGTCAAGGACTGGATTTGATCCTGTAGTGGTATTAGAATGTCCTGTGCTAGGACATTAAATTCCAGGACCTGGTTCCCCCTTGGTGATTTAAATAAGCTACTGCTGTCGCATTATCTGATCTTATTTGTATTTCCTTTCCCCAAATTTCTGCTCGAAAGTGCTCCAGAGCTAGCTTTACTGCCAGCAGCTCCCTGAAATTTGAGGATCTTACTGCAATTATTTTGGGCCATTCTCCTTGGACCTACAGATTTCCCAGGTGAGCCCCCCAACCCCAGCTGCTTGCATCTGTAGTGACTATTACTGGGTTGGCCTGCTTCCACTCTTTTCCCTTTCATAGGTTTTCTGGATCTGTCCACGACTGCAGATCCCTTTGTACTAATGGATCCAGCTGAACCATCTGATCTAATGACTTTAGAATCTTGTCCCAGTTTTCTAAGAGGAATCTTTAACCCTTTAAGTGCCAGCCTTCCTGGAGTTTTTTGTCACACTCTGTTGCCAGACCATTTGCACTATTTTGCGCTCCCCATGTTCAACTGTGATTTTTGAAGGGATTTCCAGGGATTTCCCAGGAAAATGATATATTGTTTTTGTCAGCAGAGCTTGGGCTTTAACATGAAATGTCTTGTTTGTCATTTTCTAAGTGTATTCCCAATATTTTGGGGTGAAAATTGTGCAAAAAAATAAAAAAAACCTTTTTTTTACAATTTGTAGTGTTTTTTTGTAATAAACCCTTTCCTGCCCAGGAGACTCCCCCAAACTGAAACAACACTTTAGGAGATTTTGAGATAAAATACAACTATGCTTTGCAATATGCGCACCTTGCAGTTTTTCAAGAAAAACAACCCTTTACATTTGAAATACCCCGACAAACTATATATTTCCTAGAAGTACACACCTCAGGCTTTCTATGCGTACCATGCTTGTTGACATAGGTGCCGTTTTCTGGAAGTAATCCCTCAATGTATTCTTTGGTTACAAAGGGTTTCCCTAAAAATTAATAAAAAAGCAGAATCAAAACCACATTTTCCTAAAAAAACTATATGCAATCCATAAAAAAACTGAAAATCTGAAAAAGCAACATCCCCCAAACAGAACGATACCAAACATACATAGGTTCAGTCAAGGAGAGAGTTGCCAAACACACCAAAGTAAAGCATGTGCGTAATGGTAATTTTACTTCAAAATTTCAGCTCTGCAGACAAAGTGCGCACCTTGTGCTTTTTCTACCAAAAAAACCCTTTACATTTGGAATATCCCTGATAAACCATATATTCCCTGAAAGTACACATGTTAAGCTTTCTAATTGTACCCAGCTTGTTGTAGTGGGCTCATCTTTCTGGGAGTAATATCTCAAAGAATTCTTAGGTTGCACAGGGTTTCACAAAAAATTGTATAAAAAAGCTGAATAAAAAACACCTTTTCCTAAAATATCAATATGCAAATAAGAAAAAACAAGCTAAATCTGAAAGCGCAAGGTCCCCCGAGCAGAACAATACCCAACATGCATAGGTACCTGTAACCTTTTAACTGCCAGCCTACTTGAGATTTTGTCACCCTCTGCTGACAGGTAATTTTTCACCATTTTGCGCCATGCTTAACTGTGATTTTTGCAGGAATTTCCAAGAAAATTGCAAATTTTCTTTTTGTGGCAGAGTTTAGACTTTAACATGAAATGTCTTGTTTGTATTTTTTTTTTATATATTTTTTCTACTTTTTTTTATATATTTTTAAGTAAATAAGTAAAAAAAAATAAAAAAAAAAATATATTTTTTTTAATTGTCTCCTTTATTTTAACAAAAACATTTATTTTATTAAAGAAAACCATATTGCATGTGAAAGCCCCATTTCTCCCGATTACAATGATACCACATATGTATTAGTAGCCCCTCGTTCCTGTCCAGGAGATCCCCTAAACTTAGAAGAGCACTTTATAACATTTACAAATAAAATACAACTACTATCCACATAATAAAGGGTTAAATAAAAAAAATTGGTGTGGGGTCCCCCTTTACGGGGGGGGGGGCACCATTTCTTGGGGGAATATAAGAGTTTTTTTGGTAGGTAAGGTAAGGCAGGTAATGGGGGGTCTCGGGGTTAATGGCAAGTCACCCACTGGCCGCAGGTGACTTGCCAGACCCCCGAGCCTTGTGAACTGGAATAGGGGTCACATGGACCCCTTACCAGTTCACAAAGGGTTAAAAGTAAAAAAAAAAAACACACAGACACTTTTTTCAAAATAACTTTATTAACAAAAATATTTTTTTATTATTTTTTTTTAATACTTACCTCCCATCCATCCCTGTGTCCCACGCTGATCACTTAGGCTTCTGCTCTCCTGCTGCTGCTGGAAGCCTTTTATACCTACTGGGTTACAGGTAAGAAAGGGTTAATTAAAAAAAAAATGACATAGGGTCCCCCCTCGAAGGGAGGGGGACCCCATTTTTGGGGGGGATTTTTAAGGGTTAAAACCCTTAAAAATAAAAAAAAAAAATGGCGTGAGGTCCCCCCTACCCAGCGTAACCAGCCTGTGACCAGCTATGGGGGCTTGTAGAACAGGGCGCAGGGGCCAGCTTTAGTGGCCCCTGGCCCTGCGGCTACAAGCCGTCATAGCCTAGGGCCACGGCTCTTCTGCCCCCCCCCCGGGCTTTGGGGAGGCAGGTAATTTGGGGGGCCAGGGGTTAATGGCAAGTCACCCGCTTGCCGCAGGTGACTTGCCAGACCCCCGAGCCCTGTGAACTGGTATAAGGGGTCTCATGGACCCCTTACCAGTTCACAAAGGGTTAACAGTATTAAAAAAAAAAAAGACACACACAGGTTTTTGTAAAACTTTATTAAAAAAAAAAAAGAAAAAAACATTTTACCTTTACTCACCTCCGATCTTCAGAAGCAGTGTCCCGTGGCGATCTGATGCAGGTGACAGCTGGGCAGAGAAGGGGGGAGGCAGGCGATCGGAGGATCGCCTACCTTCCTCCTCCTCTGTCCAGCCCTCACCGGCATCTGACAGGAGAACTGCCGGGTGCCCCGATGACACCCGGCGGTGACGTCATTAGCCCCCGAAGGGGCGGGGCTAAAATCCAAGATGGCGGCCGCCATCGGAAGCTGCGGCGGAGGGAGGGCTGTTATGCCCCCCTCCAGAAGACAGAAGAGCCGGGGGGGTGATCGGAGCCCCCCCCCCCAATGAAGAGGAGAGGCGGCGGGAGCGGAGGTGAGTAACTGTAATTTTTTTTTTTTTTATTGTGATTGGGGAATGCCAGGCACGTAAAATTTCCGTGGCTGGCACTTAAGTGGCGGAGAGGCAACCACATAAATTTTACGTGGCTGGCATTTAAAGGGTTAAAGAGTCCTCATGTGCAACTGTGCCCAATGAACTGCCGGGATGACTGATTAACCCCAATACCTTCATGATCAGTCTTAGGGATACTCTGGGACTTTCTGCTACCGCCAGAACTTCTGTCACTAGCTTCTCCCTTTTTCTTTCGGGAGAAGTAACTTTTCCTGGGTGCTGTCTATGATGAACCCCAGGAACTTGCATTGTAGGGAGAGTATCAAACTTGACTTTTCTAGGTTTATGACCCACCCCAAACTCTTTAGCATTGTCAAGGTTTTTTCTAGGTCAGTTAACAACGCTATTCTGGACTTGCTTAGCATCAATAGATTGTCCAGATAGGAAATCACAATTATTCCTTGTTGTCTGAGAAAAGCCATGGGTTCTGCTAGAATTTTTTTAAGAATTCTTGGGGAAGAGGATAGGCCGAACGAAAGCAAACCTTAAATACTTGGGGTGAGCTGCCAAAATGGGGACATGAAGATATGCACTCTGTAAATCTAGATTCACCATCAGGGCCTCTTCCATCAGTATTCGCCTTTCAGAGTAAACTGATTCCATTCTGAACTTTTTGTACCGGATGAATCTGTTCAATCGCTTTAAAATTAAGAATCATCCTGGATTTTCCTGATGGTTTCTGTACCAGAAACACGTAAGAGTAAAGCCCCTCCAAAACGGAGGTTGGAGGTACTACTTCTATGACATTTTTCTGTAGAAGTTCCTGCAAGAATAATGGGAAAGCTTCTCTCTTTTTTGTATCCTCTGAGAACTTGGTTATCAAAAAGGATGACTGGGGTAGAGAGGCAAATTCTCATTGATATCCTTTTTCTAGAGTTTGTAACACAAACTGATTTTGGGTCATCTCTTTCCAAGCGTGACTTGGAAAAATCTTGATCCTGAAAAATGGTTTGATGAAGCATGAGTTAAGGGAAGAGGTGCAAGAACAGCGTTTGCTCTGCAAAAATCAAGTGAGATTGCAATCTGCCCAGCTCTGTGCAGGTCACCACTTTGCTCAAGTCAATGGGAACCATGCCCAATATCCGATAATTGAATCATAGTAATGCCTGATCACAGGAGTGATCAAGCAGGCCTGGGGTAGCCCCTGCAACCCTGACACACTAAGAAACTCAAACACAAGAGTCCTCAGTAACAACATAAATAAAATATACCCCAAGTGAGCCCACAAAAGAGAAACACTTATCTTAGGGATATAACCAGGAAACTGGGCACTTATCCTGCTGTGGGAGGAGTTACAACTTTGAGCTACTCTTTTTAGACCAGTGTCCCTGGATGAAAATTCACAAGGAAAAAGCCTTGGCACATCACCTCCATTGCAATGAAGAGAGTGGCCATGCGGATGGATGTGATTCCATCTGGGAGAAGGTGATCACTAAGTTTTAAAATACTGAAAGTAAACGGAAAAGCTGTGGGGGACAAATGTGAGTAGAGATGTATTTGTTTTGTTTTTGTAGCACCTGACACGGAACTTGGGATCATTTACTAACTCATTTACTAGTTCTACTAACTTTTGTGATAAAATAAGTGAAAAATGTTTAAAGGAGTTCAGAGCCCAGGTAAGAATTGTTTAGTACTTACATTTTCCAGTTTGCAGCAGGGCCCATTTTTATATTTGGTACAATGTTAAAGCAAACGTTCCTTTTTGTCAGGTTTTTGGTGTTGTCATTTTGTTTTCCTTTCCGGGGGATACAAAAAAATCATTTGTGTTAAGATTGTGCCCCCATACCTGGGATTTCCTTACCAGCATGCTCTTTTCATGTTTTTATAGTCCTCAGACTTGGTGAAAAATGAGTGGCTTTCTTGCCCATTAGTAAAACTCTTTTACCGTATCCTTTCTCACTACAACTCCCACAATCCCTTCCATTTTAAGAGGAGTGCTCATTAGCAGCTTTGTCTAAATCACACATAAGCAATCATCTCCCCAGCCGAGAATGCTGCCAGTAACCATTTAGCTACTGGGGCACAAGATTGTTTTCCTCCCTTCTGAAATGGTTGGATTAGAGCAGAATGGGTTAATACTTTAGTCTCTAGCTTGCTAATCATCTGATTGGCTAAGGCAGAGCTAGGAAGTGTCTGATCTGTACTTTTAACACACAACTTTGATGTACTAAGGTAAACAAATGTTTGATAGGGAGGACTGTTTGCAGAGTTGCATAACAGAAAGCAAAAAAATTAACTGATGAGCTTAGCACGTGGTTTACATCATATTGGCACACAATAATAGAAATTTTTAAAAATGTCATTGAAAGTGTACCCATTGAGGTCACTTATTTTAAAGCAGAAGGTTAAACAAGGTGAATACCTTTCCTCCATTCCATGTTGTTTTATAATTTGTTGACCCCAATCCCTTTTAATAAATCTCCAAATGCAGGTGCCTGATTTATCACACACAGCCATACACAAATAATATATACCACCTGTAACCCAGTTCAAGATGTGGCCTCTGCCCTCTGGTCACGAGAGATTTCATCAAGAAGTCAGGGGTTATGCACACAGAACTAAGCAGCGAGACAGCATAGTCTAATTGTTCTGATACCTTAGACATAAACACTATTTATGCAACATTTTGCTTTGGATTACACACTTTTTGATTATTTATTTAAATATATTTTGTACTATGCGTTACTCTAAACTACCTCTAAAGATGTCTAACCAATGTATTCCTTTCATATATTGTCAGCTTTTAATTTGTTTTTTTTTTGTAATGTTTAAAGCAGACCAAAACCATGTTTGGCTGGCCATGGATTCTTAAGGACTGCAGGGACAAGTCGATTGCCTCTTCTTGGGCCATCCCCTGGGATTGCCTGTGTACTCAACTCACTGAAGATTCAATGCATATCTGGGCTAAGGCATGCGCCAGCACCCAGCCATTAAGAGGAAGAGAGGAGGGTCAACCGCGTGCCTATGTCACCCAACATTTTTGAGATAAGGCAATCTGCAATTTTAAATTTTGAATTTTAAATGTAGAAGGATTGCCATTTCCTCTTGCAAGGATGATAATAATGACACAATACATACAAATACGATGCTCTCCAGATTTTATGGTGGAAGAAAAATGCCCTGCTGTCCAGCAAAGGACTTTTGAAATACATTTTACTGGCATCCTGCTTCGCAAATGATTCATAGTTGAAGTATGCCAGTGTTAAGTTGTCCAACTAAGTGTTTACTTAAAGAAAACCTCCAGTGAAAATCATCAAAGCTTAGTACATTTTTCCCCTAACACCCCCCCCCCCCCCCAAAAAAAACCAGAAGCCATTTTAATACCAATAACACCACCATGCGACAATAGATATCATGTGTCTTAGGAATACTGTGATTGTTGCCATCACCTTGGTGAAGAACAGTTGGGGGAAGGCGAACTCCCTCTCCGATGTAAACATTGGCTGCCACATCCCCTACATCTTTGGGGAGAGCGTGCACAGCAGAGGAAATGGCTGCTCTCGCTTGGATTGCCATAAACAATATTGGTTTGCCAAATTTCACATACGCACGGCCAAAGGCTCCGAATGGATGAGAGCCAGGGCAGGGAACAAACCTGGGATAGTCAAAATCCCAGGTTTTTTTTTCAATAAAATTGCCTCTCTATGCCAAAAGTGCACATCTGTAAGTTCGACTTCAGATCCTGAGGGATAACCTTTTTTTTAGTTATCCTGAGGCCCACCAAGACCTGGAGATCCATAACCTCTTTCTGGAAACCTTGCATAATTCGTAGATAGTCGTAAATTTCAGGAAAGGCCCCCCATCCCATTCTCCAAAATCTTTGGACAGAAAGTGAAGGAGGTCCAGGAATGCAAGTTTCCTGGTACCAGAAAGCCTTCCTCAAGAAATGTCATAAGGAACTATTCTATCTTCATCAGCTGAGGAAATGTGGCCTCTCGTGTGATCTATTGACCCTGTTCTACAATGCATTGGGCCTACCGTGTGCAAATTGTTCACTGTATGGTTTCCAGGTGCCACCAACAAGGAAAGCAGGATGCTGGATAGGTTAATTAAATGAGCCACATGAATAATAGATTACCTTCTCCCTTCACTCAGTAGAGCGATAAAGATCATAGGGGACCCAGACGATTGCCTTTTCTTGGGCCATCCCCTGGGATTGCCTGTGTACTCAACTCACTGAAGATCCAATGCATATCTGGGCTAAGGCACGCACCAGCACCCAGCCATTAAGATAGAGGAAGAGGGGAGGTCAACCACGTGCCTACGTCACCCAGAATTTTCGAGATCGGCCAATCTGCAATCTTAAATTTTGCGGGTGGAAGATAAGTGCAAGGAAAAGGAAAAATACAATTCTGTGATTAATCACCTGTAGAATTGGTATTATGAGTATACAGTACGTCCTGCTCCAAATATAATACTTACAAGTGGGTTATACTCCGCCAGATGGCGCTGGACTGCAGAGACATCGAAAATAGGCTCCTCCCAGACCCTCAAATACCCGGGGACCTCCCACAAATCCCCAGCATTGAAAAGCAGTTAACGAGAAGCCGGGAGAATTAAACAACCCAAACTATCAACTATAACAATGATAACAATCACCATACTGGGGATCCAAGATAATGCAAAAACCAAGGGTGGATTGGAGCAAGACGTACTGTATACTCATAATACCAATTCTACAGGTGAGTAATCACAGAATTGTATTATTCTTAGTATACAGTACGTCCTGCTCCAAATATAATACTTACAAGTGGGACATCCAATAGCAGTGTCCATAAAGTAGGGTGGGTTCCCCAAGAAAAATTAGCAGCAGGCAGTTTAAACCACTGCCGCCTGCAGAACCTTTCGGCCAAAAGCAGCTTCAGCTGAGGCCCTAACATCAACCTTGTAAAACTTTGAAAAGGTATGACCAGAAGACCAAGTAGCAGCCTTGCAAACTTGTTCAGCAGAAGCCTGGTGCTGAAAAGCCCAAGAGGCACCAGCACGAGTGGAATGAGCAGTAAGGCGGAATGGAGGATTCTTGCCCTTAGCAGAGTAGGCCTGAATCACAGCCTAATGAATCCACTTGCTGATAGTAGACTTGGCAGGAGCCAAACCCTTCCTGGGACCAGAAGGGACCACAAAAAGAGCATAAGTTTTCCTGAAAGGTGCAGTAGCCACCAGATAGTACTTCAGACACCTAACTACATCCAAAGAGTGTAAAACCCTCTCAGCATTGCTAGGATTAGGGCACAAAGAAGGAAGAACAATATCCTGATTCAAATGAAAGGCAGACACTACCTTAGGCAGAAAGTCAGGTTTGAAACGAAACACCACCTTGTCCTGGTGTCTCTCATAGTAGGGGGGCTGAATGGAAAGCACCGCCAACTCAGACACACGCCTGACAGAGGTGATAGCCACCAGAAATACAACCTTGAGCGTAAGAATGGCCAGGGCAGCATCCTGCACAGGTTCAAAGGGAGCACCCTGCAAGGCTGACAGAACCAAGGTCAAATCCCAAACAGGCACCATAGGCTTACGTGGAGGGCGCACATAAGTGACCCCTGGAAAAAAGTCCTGACCAGAGGGTGCTGAGCAAAGGACTTCTGGAAGAAAATAGCCAGGGCAGAAACCTGACCCTTCAGAGTACTGAGCTGGAGTCCCATCTCCAACCCATGCTGCAGGAACTCCAAAATCCTGGGAATAGAGAACACCCGACAGGGAAGAGACTTAGACTCACACCAGTCAATGTAGGCACGCCAAGCACTGTAATAAATGGAAGAGGAAGACTTCTTCCTAGCCTTTATCAAAGTATCCACAACCGAGGAAGACAGCCCCTTCTCCATCAAGATGGAGGTTTCAGCAGCCAGGCCATCAAAGCCAGAGTTTGTAAATTGGGATGGCGTAGTGAGCCCTGAGTGAGCAGATCTGGCACCACGGGCAGAGCGTACTGATCTACTGCCAGCTGCACCACGTCTGCGAACCACACTCTTCTTGGCCACCTGGGGGCCACCAGAATTGCTGGCACCCCTTCCAGAGCAATCTTGCACAGAACCCTGCCCAGCAGGGGAATTGGAAGGAAGACATACAGGAACTGAAAGTCCTGCCATGACATTGCTAGAGCATCCGAGGTCAAGGCCAGAGGATCCTGGGACAGAGAGACAAAAGCTGGGAGCTTGTGATTGTGGCGGGACGCAAACAGATCCACATCTAGTTGGCCCCAACGGTGACACAGTGATTGAAACACCCTGCTGCATAGGGACCATTATCCCTGGCGAGAGGTCCCCCTGCTCAGAGAGTCTGCCAGGCGATTTTCCACCCCTGGGATGTAAACAGCTGATATGCAGGGGACATTACCTCCGCCCAAGTCAGGATCAGAGACGCTTCCTGGAGGGTCCCTTGCTCTGGGTCCCTCCCTGATGATTGATGTAGGCAACTGCCATCTGGTTGTCCGAGCGCACCTGAACAGGCAGGCCCTGAAGGTGAGTAGTCAAGTGAGCCAGAACTAACGTGATCGCCCGTAGTTCCAAGACATTGATAGGTGTGTGGGCCTCCTGAGGACCCCACTTCCCCTGGAACCGCAGGGACTTCCAGAAACCCCCCCCCCCATCCTGACAGACTGGCATCCGTAGTGACTGTTTCCCAGGGAGGGGTAAGAAAGGATCTGCCCCCCAACAGGTTCCTTGAGTCCATCCACCACAAGAGGGACCTCCTGACCCAAGGGGAGAGCACACAGACCCCGTCCAGGGACGCCGGGTCCTTGTCCCATACTGACAATAGGTGAAGTTGCAGAGGCCTCAAGTGGAACTGAGCATAAAGTACCGCTTTATCAGGCCCACCAGCTGCATCCCCTGCCTGATGGAGGGATGAGGACAAGCTAGGAGGGACTGAGCCTGTGCAATCAGACTGTCCACCTTCTGCTGAGGAAGGAAAATCCTTGCCTCAACTGTATCCAGATTAATTCCTAAAAATGGAGTTACCAAGGAAGGGGACAGTGAGGACTTGGGGTGGTTGATCACCCATCCAAATGACTCCAGAGTGGACATCACCAGCTGAGTATCCAACTCTGCCTGATGTAGAGACTGGGAAGTGGTGAGAATGTCATCCAGATAGGGAAGCACGCGTACGCCCTGACATCTGAGCACATCACGCCAGCCAGCACCTTGGTGAACACCCTGGGGGCTGAAGTGAGGCCAAATGGCAAGGCCACAAACTGGTAGTGTTGATCCATCAGAGCGAACCTGAGGAACCTTTGATGACCTGGAGATACAGGAATATGAAGGTAAGCATCTTTGATGTCCACAGAAGTCATGAAATCCCCTTGGCGCAGGGAACTGATGGCAGAGCGCAGAGTTTCCATGCGAAAGCGCTTGCCCCTGACAAATTTGTTGAGGATCTTCAAGTGACCCATCTTTTTTTGGGTACTGTGAATAGATTGGAATAAAGGTCCTTGCCTTTTTCTCTTAAGGGGACCTGGCAGATGACCCCAGCTCCAGGAGGCCTTGCACTAGCTCCTGAGCTGACACAGGGTCCTGAGGAATCAGGGATCTGATGAATCTTGGAGGGGGACATGCAGCAAACTCTATCTTGTAACCGGAGGACACTACCTCCTGAATCCATCGGTCTGAGACATGAAGCCTCCAGATGTGAGCGAAGTGCTGCAGCTGTCCTCCCACCCGGATGGGTGAGGGTGCCCCATCATGCCTGAGGGGGCTTGGGGGATGATTTTGCTTTGGGACCCCAGGAGGGGCCAGGACGTCCACGTCCTCTGCCCCTGCCCCAGAAATCTCCCCGGGTCCCAGGAAAGGAAACCCCCCTCCCCTGTCTGGCACCACGGTAAGGGGAGGAGAAGGAACCCTGACCCCGAAAGGGCCGAGATTGACGCCTGCGCTGGGGTAACCTGCCCCCCTTAGCAAACAGGTCCAGGCGGTCCCCAAACAGGCGCAGTCCTTTAAAGGGAAAACCAGTGAGGGCCTTCTTGGCAGCGTTGTCAGCAGACCACTGGCGCAGCCAAACCGAGCGGCATATAGCCACCACAAGGGCAGAAGTTCTGACACACATTCTGATGGTGTCATCCATGGCTGAGAGGACAAAATTTACAAAAACATCACAACTGGAGAGTGCATTGAACACCTCACAAGGCAAATCATCAGGGGCACTATCAAGTATATTTCTGATAAGGGTTCTAGTGGCCACAGCAGTAATGGCAGAGGCACAGACCGGGCGCAGCGCCGTCCCCGCACATGCAAAGGCGTGGGATGCCAGCTGGTCAATGCGCCGGTCCTCAGCATCCTGCAGGGTAGTAGAGTCAGGGGAATGCATGACAGAGGTATTAGACAGCCCTAGGACCAACACTTTACCACCTCAGCAGGAAAGGGATACTTCCTATCCCAACTTTTTGGAACCCCAGGAAGTTTACTGGGGCGTTCCCATTCCTTGAGCACAAGGTTATCGAAATGTGCCTGCTCGGGAAATTCCAAACGTGATTTTGCTGTATGGAAAAGCTCCCCTCTCTGTCTGGGGGCCGCAACAGGGAGAGAGATGGACAGAACCTCAAAAATCTGGGTCAATAATCTGTCAGTGTCATCCGGGGCCCAGGGGTCAGAGCCAGAATCGTCATGACCCCTTGGTCTCTCATCAGATGAGCCTGAGTCAGAAAACAGCTCCCCTTCATCAGACGGGGTATAGCCACAAAGATTCAAAAACTCCTCAGTTTCCATAGGGAAAATAGTGACATTAGGCGTTAAGTGCCGCTTTTTAGCAGGGGCCTTACGCGCTAAGCACTTAGCAATCAACTGTTCAACAGTAGCCAGTCTAGAAGACACATCAGGCTGAGAATCCCCACTTGTATGCAACTCAGCACGAGTGAGATTTAAGCTTGGGGGAGTAGGTGCATCCACTGGCAGGCCAGATTGCAATGTAAGCACCTGCTCAGCACAGGTTACACAGACCCGCGCCTTGTCAGCATGAGGCTGCCCACACGCTACACACAGCCGGTCTTGTCCCGAAGGGACCCCGGTCACATTATCCTGAGATGCCTCCATATGGTGATTATAGCGGCGCTATATGCCGATAGGGAATAACGCTATATAGCAACCCCGGATGCCCCAATAACCCGCTAGGGTAGTGGGAGTATTAACAAGGCCTA
Source organism: Gastrophryne carolinensis (assembly GCA_027917425.1). Classification (NCBI taxonomy): domain Eukaryota; kingdom Metazoa; phylum Chordata; class Amphibia; order Anura; family Microhylidae; genus Gastrophryne; species Gastrophryne carolinensis. The sequence goes on from CM051236.1 coordinate 163,681,518, forward strand.
CTAGCTATAAAACTAATAAAAGGCCGGGAGAAGCCAAAAGGGTTCGCCCTGCCTGAAAGACATAAAAAGCCAAGACCGTAAGCACACAGTAATAAAAGGAAGAATATAAAGCCGCCCGCGAGGGCACTTACGAACCGCGGCAGGTTAGAGGTCCGTCACGCATGGGCCAACCAAGGAGGTTAAAGATGGCGTCGGTATACCTCGAGGGGCGGGCCGGTATCAGCGATGACCCCCCCCGAAGAGCGCAAAGCCAGGACGTGACAAGCAGCCAATGAAGGCGCACCAGCGCCTGAGGTAATGCTGCCGCCAAGAGCGGAACAAAGTGTTGACAAAAAATACCATTTTGTGAATGCTCACCTGTAAAATGGGTATTATAAGTATGTCACACACCCCGCTTCAAGACATTCATTACATGTGGGTATACTGACCTGTAGATGGCGATCTTGCAGAGATGATATCAAAAAAATGTAAGACCCTCCTGGCCCATAAATACCTGGGACCTCCCACTCATTACCCAGTATAAGGATAGCAGTAAGATCAAGGGACCAGGAAAGCCAATTACAACTAACAAAGGTTCACCATATAAAGGATCCAGAATACAAAAGGGCAGGGTGAAGCGGGGTGTGTGACATACTTATAATACCCATTTTACAGGTGAGCATTCACAAAATGGTATTATTCTAAGTATGTCACACACCCCGCTTCAAGACATTCATTACATGTGGGACATCCAATAGCAGTGTCCATAATGGGCGGGGATCCAAAAAACAAGGCAACCAGGCACAAACTCAAACCACTGCAGCCTGCAGAACTTTGCGGCCAAAAACAGCATCCACTGAGGCCCGAACATCAACCTTGTAAAACTTGGAAAAAGTGTGAACCGAAGACCAAGTAGCAGCCTTACAAACCTGCTCAACAGAAGCCTGGTGCTGGAAGGCCCAGGACGCCCCAACAGCACGAGTAGAATGAGCAGTAACACGAAAAGGGGAAACCTTCCCCTTGGCAGAATAGGCCCCAACAATGGCCTGGCGAATCAATTTACTAATGGAAGACTTGGCAGGAGCCAAACCCTTCCTAGGCCCAGAGGGCACCACAAAAAGGGCGTCAGTCCTACGAAAAGGAGAAGTAGCCACCAAATAGTACTTCACACAGCGAACCACATCCAAAGAATGCAAAACCCTCTCCTTGTCATTGCTGGGCTTAGGACACAAGGAGGGAAGAACAATATCCTGATTCAAATGAAAAGCAGAGACCACCTTAGGAAGGAAATCTGTCTTGATGCGGAAAAGAACCTTGTCCTGATGCCTCTCAAAGTAAGGAGCCTTAATAGACAAGGCTGCCAACTCCGAAACACGCCGAACAGAAGTGATGGAAACCAGAAAAACAACCTTCTGAGTAGGAACAACCTCTTCTGAGGAGGACCCTGCAAGGCAGACAAAACCAAATTCAAATCCCAAACTGGGAGCAAAGGCTTCCTAGGAGGCCGCACATGCGTAACCCCCTGGAAAAAGGTCTTAACCAGAGGATGAAGAGCAAAAGACTTTTGAAAGAAAACCGCCAGGGCAGAAACCTGCCCCTTCAGCGTACTAAGCTGCAAACCTTGGTCCAGACCATGTTGCAGAAATTCCAAGACCCTAGGGATAGAAAATGCCCTGCAAGGCAAGGCCCTGGCCTCACACCAATCAATATAAGACCTCCAAGTCCTATAATAGATGGCAGAGGAAGACTGCTTCCTAGCCCTAACCAGAGTCTGAATGACAGCATCAGAAAGACCTTCCTCCCTCAAGATGGAGGTTTCAGCAACCACGCCGTCAAAGCCAGCGTTGGTAAATTGGGGTAGAGCAGTGGCCCCTGAGTGAGCAGATCCGGCAGAAGGGGCAGGTGTAACTGATCCTCCGACAACCTTACCACGTCTGCGAACCAAACCTGTCTTGCCACCTTGGAGCCACCAGGATTGCTGACGCGCCCTCTAGGGCCAGCTTGCGCACCACTCTGCCCACCATGGGAAACGGAGGGAACAGGTACAGAAACCCCAGATCCCTCCAGTTCAGGGACATGGCATCCGCTGCCAGAGCCAGTGGATCCCGCGAGAGAGACACAAATGCCGGAAGCTGGTGATTGTGACGAGAGGCAAAGAGGTCCACCTCCGGAGCCCCCCACCGGTGGCAAAGCGACCGAAACACCTTGGGGCTGAGCGACCATTCCCCCTGCCGAGATGACCCCCTGCTCAGGGAGTCCGCCTCCGTGTTCTCCACTCCCGGAATGTACACCGCCGAGATGCATGGGACATTGCTCTCTGCCCAAGCAAGGATCAAGGACATTTCCCTGAGGGCACGCCTGCTGCGAGTCCCTCCCTGGTGATTGATGTAGGCGACCGCCGTCCGATTGTCCAACCGAACCTGAACCGGTAGCCCCGCAACTGATGAGTCAAGTGAGCCAGAACCAGCCTGATGGCTCTCAACTCCAGAACATTGATGGGATCGTGAGCCTTCAGAAGTCCCCACAGTCCCTGAAACTGAAGATTCTTCCAAAATCCCCCCCAACCTGACAGGCTGGCATCCGTGGTGACCGTCTCCCAACGAGGGGTCAGAAAGGATCTGCCCTTCGTCAGATTGCTTGGTTTTAGCCACCACCGAAGGGAACGCCGCACCCGGGGGGACATCAGAAAGGACTGATCCAATGACAGCGGGGACCCGTCTCAGGCCGCCAAGAGATGTAGCTGGAGCGTCCTTGTGTGAAACTGGGCAAAGGGAAACGCCTCGAACAACGCCACCATTGATCCCACGAGTCGCATCCCTAGCCAGATGGACGGGCGGGGAATGGATAGAAGACGCTGAGTCAATTCCTGAATCAGAAGAACCTTGGCTCGGGGGAGAAACACCCTGGCCTGAGAAGTATCATTCCCAGGAACTCCACCACCCTGGAGGGAATGAGGCAGGACTTGGGATAGTTGATCACCCAACCGAAACTCTCCAGAGTGGACACCACTGTCCTGGTATCCAGCTGCGCCAGACTGAGAGAAGACGCCATGATGAGAAGATCGTCCAGATAGGGCACGATGTGGATACCCCTGGCTCTGAGGATGGTCATCACTCCTGCCAACACCTTGGTAAAAACCCTTGGAGCCGAGGTAAGGCCAAACGGAAGAGACACAAACTGAAAATGTCGATTGTCCACGACAAACCTGAGGAATCTCTGGTGTGCCGGAAATATTGGAATATGCAGGTAAGCATCCTTGATGTCTATGGACGTCATGAAGTCCCCCTGACGAAGTGAATGGATGGCTGAGCGCAGAGTTTCCATACGGAACTTCCGGGGACGGACGAACCTGTTGAGCAACTTCAGATCCAGAATGGGACGAACGGAACCATCCTTCTTGGGCACCGTGAACAAATTGGAATAGAAGCCCAGGCCCCGGTCTGAGAGGGGCACCGGACACATGACAGCCATGTCCACGAGACTTGCTACTGCCGCCCGAAGCCCCTGGGCGGCCAGAGGATCTGACGGCACCCGAGATCTGAAGAATCTGGGAGGGGGCCGGAACTCGAACTCCAGCTTGTAACCGGAAGACACCACTTCCTGAATCCACCTGTCCAAGATCTCTTGGACCCAGACCTGGGAGAAGAGTTGCAACCGTCCCCCCACCCGCAAGGGCGCGACCCCTGCCCCTAGGCCAGGAATCACCTCTGGACGAGGGAAGGCCGAACCCCTGCCAACTCTAGCCCCACGAAAAGGACTGAGAGAAGGAAGCCGCCCCACGAAAGGGGCGACACTGCTTCTTACGCTGAGGTAACTTACCTCCCTTTGCCACCGAATCCAATTTTTCTCCAAAGAGCCGCAATCCCACAAAGGGAAGGGCCGTGAACGACTTTTTGGACACAAAATCAGCCGCCCACTGGCGTAACCAAACCGACCGGCGGATAGCCACAAGCACGAGCACACGAAGGACAAAAATAACTCACAGCGCTTAAGGTCGGCAAATTCCCCACTAGCCGGGTCAAGCCGGAAGAGGTCAACAATCCTCTAACAACCGACCTGGCAGCTACCAATACAAGCGCAGAAGCATAAACCGGCCGCAAGGCCGATCCAACACTGGCAAAACCATGACAAGCCATCTGGTCAATGCGTTTATCCTCACCATCCTTGAGGGTAGTGCACTCCGGAGAATGGAGGACTGAGGAACAGGACAACCCCAAAACAGGAGCATTCACCTTGGGGGGGAGACGACCAGTGCTTCACTGCGTCCGCCGGAAAGGGATATTTCTTGTCCCAACCCGGAAGCCACGTCGGCCTCTCCCATTCCTTGCGAATGAAACCATCAAAATGCTTTTGATAAGGAAATTCCAAACGCGGCTTGGTCACTTCAAAGAACTCCCCCTTCAGCAGAGGAGCTGCCTCGGGGGGAGAAATAGCCAGGACCTCAAACATATGAGCCAGGACCCTAGGGGTATCCAAGGAATCCCCCTGGCCCTGCTCGGTATCAGCGCCCACAAACTGCTGATCGTCGGAGTCATCAGACTCCTCATACAGCTCCCCTTCCTCACGCGGGGAACAATCAGACCAATCCAGGGAGTCAAAATCCTCCCTATCAAAGGCCTGCGCAGCCATATACAAATGTTTTCTCTTTGCCGTGGCCTTTTTTGCGACGGCACTGGAAAACAATTTTTCCTGATTGGCCAATCTGGCACACACCTCAGATTGCGACTCCCCGCTAATGATCACATCACAAGCACGTGTCAAGCGAGGGGGAGACGGAGAGGAGACTGGCGGAGCAGAACCAGATGCCTGAGATCCGTTCTGCCGCGTAATAGACCGCTGCGCACAGGGTACACATAGAAATACATCATCCCCCAAAAGGGATACCCCAAACACAGCCTGGATTGCCCCGAGGGGGGCACAAGCCCAGTATCCGGAGAAGCCTCCATATGGTGATTTTTTAACAATATATTTATATAAATATATGTGTACAATGCTCCAAGGGAATTATGCAATAATACACCCGGGATGCCCCTTTAAGTCCCGAGTGGGAGGATTTTAAGACAGCTAAATTTTAACCAGGGACCCTGGACCAGGAGAACCCCCCTGTAACATGAGCAATGGTCCACCTGGAACACAAAGAAACACAAGCACACGCTCAGACCATGCTAGGATGTATAACTAGTGAATAACAGATGAAACAGATGGCCATCAGGCCACTCACCCGACCTACGGTACCGCAAGTGGAGGACGCGTGTGCCGCAGGAGGAGGGAGGGCGGGCCGGCGTGGTTCGTGCGTCGAGCCCGGCCCCTCCCCTCCACCCTCTCTCCCGGCCAGAAGCCGGGACATGAGAAAACGCGCCCGTAGCACGGGGGCGGGCCGCAGGCGCGCACGTGAGTGCCCGGCAATGCCCCCCCCCCCCCCGCCCAGAGGAGACGACTCCCTCATGGGCGCTTCACCGCCGCCATGCAAACAGTGGAAAACACACACACAGTCAAAGCACACACACATACACTATAAAGAGAGGAATCCATAATGGACCCGCCCCCCCCCCAAGGGTATCCGGGAGAGGGGGAATCCATGCGAGGGTAGGGGCAAGGGACGGGGCATCCCAAACCGGGATCACCAACCCGGATAGCCGCCTACCCCTTGTTATGGGGTCTCATGGCTCCTAAGCACCAGGGGTGCCAACTACCTTTGCCCGGACCAGCAGCCTAGGCTGGGAGGCAAGTAATTAAAATAAGGGGATCCGGGCAGAAAAAGGAGAAAAGAAGGCCGGGAGTCATCCCGGCTACCTGAAAGGAGGAGACATCATCTTCTGACTTGCTCGCCACTGCAGAGATGGAAGACTGGGTAATGAGTGGGAGGTCCCAGGTATTTATGGGCCGGGAGGGTCTTACATTTTTTTGATATCATCTCTGCAAGATCGCCATCTACAGGTCAGTATACCCACATGTAATGAATGTCTTGAAGCGGGGTGTGTGACATACTTAGAATAAAGCGCGCAGCGGCAAATTTAAAATGACAGTAAAAGGAAGCCAGCACGGCGGCTGACACAAGACAGACAGAATAGATATAAAGTGTAAAACACAGAATGCATAGCATACACATTTACACCCCCCCCCCCCTCTTTTTCCCCGAAGGCTACAAGGAGAATGAGGGAGGACAGTGGCCACTTAAACAGGGCCCGCCGATAGGCAGGGGAAAGGGGCACTAGTGCGGGAGGGGCATCCCATAGAGACCCACCATAAGCCTGAACCGCCTACCCTTTGGTGGGGGATTGCGGTGCAGCAGCGCTCCTAAGCACCTAACAGCAGTGCTGCCTACCTTCACCCGACCAGTGCAGCCAAGGCTGGGAGGCATATTACTAGTGGAACGGGTGGGAATAGTCCTACAGGGCCGCAGGCTAATAGCCCCGCTCACCTGCGAGTAGAGAGCCATTTCTCGTCCTTCGCAGCCAGACTGCAGATAAATTCTGGGGATTTGTGGGAGGTCCCTGGGTATTTGAGGGGCCGGGAGGAGCCTATTTTCGATGTCTCTGCAGTCCAGCGCCATCTGGCGGAGTATAACCCACTTGTAAGTATTATATTTGGAGCAGGACGTACTGTATACTAAGAATATGTAGGTTTGCCAGATCCTCTTGCAAGGATGATAATAATGATACAATACATACAAATATGATGCTCTCCAGATTTTATGGTGGAAGAAAAATGCCTTGCTGTCCAGCAAAGGACCTTTGAAATAATACACACCAGCAACAGTGCAACTTCCAGGGAGAGGAGACGCCACACTAGGTCATGTATATTGAGGGAAAGAAAGACAAGACAAGAAGGTGATAGGGGAGGGCTCTTTAAACCGGACCTTCACCATAATTTATTGAAAAGCCTAAACCCTTAAAAACTATTCCCCAGCATCTAAAATTAATATATTTTAAGTTTTTAGTCACTTATTATTCTTTCCCCCACTGGGCTGCAACTCTGTTCAGGACTTTAGGATACGGGCGCCGCCATCTTGACTCAGAATCATCACACTTACTGAGGAGAGGAGAGGAGAGTAGGATAAAGTTCAGGGGGGCGGGTTATAGCTGTGCTTTGCTCAGATAGAGCAGAGCTGGGGTCAGGAGAAGGTCAGCAATCCCAAAATGCAGAGCGACACAGTCAGAAGGCACTTCCTGTTTGCAGGCTGCCTTTTGTTCCATGAGCCGCCATCTTGGATGTTTAAAGGCTCATAACATGCAGTAGATGCAGGTAGGATGATTTTTAATGTGAGCAATCTGTATGTACAGGGTGTGGGAAACATATAAGATATGCTCTTATTCAGAGTGAAGGATCGCTTTAAGTATTAAGAGGAAAGTCTTCCCTTGTCTTTGTAACGTGGGCGTGTGCCAACTTTGAAAATGAGGTGTATAGGCTTACAATTCTTTGAGAAATCTTTCACCCTTTGCACTTGTAATAACCCTAAACGTTACACCTAACATTTCCCATAATCCTAACATCTATTGTTTAAATGTATAGATATTTTTGTTTTTATTGTGACAAGCATTCGGATAAATGCTTAGAAGCATATCATTAAGAGAGGTGCTACAACGCTGACCCAGCATTACACAAAACAGTAGCCTGGAATTGAAGGAGTTACTAATCCTCTGTAGATCCTAAATGCTGTGGCAGGACTATAGAGCACAGCCTTTGCTATCTTCCTTTTGTCCCCTTTGGGATTTATGCTTACAGTAAGCAGAACATGTATTTGAAAGACACTGTATGAAATTAAAATTACATTGTGAAGCTCAGTGAAAAGAAATAACGGTTCTAAGCTACCGCCCTCTATTCCAAGTGATAAAGTGCCAGCTGAGTAGAGAAAAGTAGAGAAAGCAAGGAAGAAAGAAATGGAGGGGGGTGCAATTTTGCTGAACATGTGCGGGTATTTCTTTGTCACACAAGGCACACACGCCCCCTTCTCTCACATTGTGTTGCTGGCTATTCTCTGTAATTCCAGGCTTGTTCTCTCTCTCTCTCTCAGCTCTCTGACCCTATGCCGGCCCTTTGCATTGCGTCCCCGAGAAGTCAAGTCATGCCAAATTTGTGCTCTCGGCAGTGGAACCAACTCACACACCGCAGGGCACAGCTTGCCTTTTCTCCCTGGCCCTTTCCCACACTTTCCTATGCTCTTTGTCAGCCCTTAGATTTTTTTTTCTGCTCCTATTCAGCCCAAATTAGTCACGAATGGCCCCAGCTCAGAGACAAAAATAAATTAGGTGGAGTTTTCTCTTTTCTCTAAAATCCTGTTTACCCTTGTTACCATTACGTACCCTTCTTTTACCTCCCCTTTCGCCCTAATAGTGAAAGATAGCTATGGTTAACCCCTGATATAGAACTGTAATTGCAGTAACAGTGCTGTGCCGAACAATAAAGGAAGCGGCCTCATTTGACCTCAGGCAAGCGTCTTTTTTTCTTGTGTCACAGGTATCAATGCTAACAGTAACCATTTCTGGCATAGAAGAATGACCTTAATCTAGGATTGCCATACAATCAAGTGAATAAAATATTAAATAGTTTATTTTCCCTAATATCAGAGCACAATCAACAGCTATACAACTTCAAAAAGTCATTTATCTCCTGTTTATAGGAACTGTGTCATGAGATTTATAATGGCACATTGTCCAGTGTTAAACAATGCTGTATCCTTAAAGTGGGGTGACTGCTCAGCAGGCTGATGAAGAGAATACTTAATTATCTTACTGTCATCTGAAGGACTTGGCTATACTGTCTCCTTCCAACCAATGGCTTCTGTACATTTCTTTAATACTGGTTACAGCTATAAATCGTTATAATAGTTGTCATTTTCAAATATCTTTCAAATATGACAGATGTCCTGCATTTAAAAACAATCTTAAACAAGACATAATCTGCTACTTTAAGAAAGATTTTTATTTTTTAATTGACAGATTGAAGAATTTTTAAACTGTGTATAAAAATAATAATTCATAGAATTATGCTTCCAATACCTCGTGGCCAAATGTATATAGGCATCAATGTAACTGTCAGCGGCTTGCTTTCATTTAGGTGCTAGAGAAACAGTAAGGTCAAGTTAGTTGACAGGTCAAAGTTCACAGAATGATTTTGGGTTAATTTCAAGGTAACTGGAGTCTATACTCACTGGACATCAGTTATTTCACTTGGTCCATAAATATTAATTTATAGACCTTGCTTTTTCTATAAATCAACAGACCGATGCAGAACAGAAAATATCCCCTGTCCAAATATTACTCATCATACTTTTTCTGGAAATAGTTTGTAAATTTCTGGTACTTTAACTTATTTTGAGCAGATCAAAAAATGTTATTTTTAAAGCTGGAGAAAAATGCCAAGGGAGGGTATCCTTCCTTTTGTCTCAAGTGGTCACCTTTGACTAGTGCTACTGGTTTTATGACCTTATATTTATGAACATAGACCATTAAATATGGGAGAAAGGGAGGAGATAATTTGTTGTTGATGAATCAAATAATGTCTTGTGTTACATTTTTTTCTAGGTAAAATCTATTCAATTATTCCCGTATTGTAGGGCATATTAAGCTCAGTTTTTGTAGAATGTGTGCATAGCCATTTATTTTTGTCATATACTTGTATTCTGTCCCAGGGGTATTACAGGATTCAAATAATGACACAGATGAAACTGCCTCTTAAACATTCAAACAAACATTCAAACTGACCGACATTCAGGAAATTAAATGTAAATGGTAAACCCTGCCGATCAACAAGAGTTCAATGAACAAGACTGCAGCAAGTGTTGAATGAGATCATGTCAGCAAGTGGCACTAGAATGAAAAGAGATGTATGTATGATTTTTCACAGGGCATACAGCCTGAATAAGACATTGAACATTACCATTCCTGCATTCTGTCTCAATAAATGTGGGTCGCTGGCTCTTTAGTAGAATCTTGGTTTGCTGCCGTTTATCTTTTGTGCATTCACATGGTATACAGCTGATACATCCCATACCAGAGTCCTGACAACTGTTTGAGACCATCAAGGGTTCCAAATTGAAAACTGCTAAATTAAAAGACTCAGTAGTGAGGAATTCCAAATTGGTTTGATATTTGTGCTTGTATTCTTAGTCATTAAGCCATGTATGTGAACACACCCTGGAAATCATGTTTCCAGCAGTAAAAAATTAATATATAATAAATAATAGGTGTGTGTGCAGTAGCATCTTTTTTGTTACACTTTAATCCAGATAAAGCACTGCATGTTAGACTGGTATATTTAGACTTTTTAATTCAATAGTTCAATTCAATAGTTTTAAGGAAATATTGAGTACTTATTTTATTGATTAGATAAAACATACAAGAAAAAATGTGATGTTTTGTGCCTGTAGGGTGACTACATTTAACTAGCATTTAAAATAATGAAGATTAAACTCCTAAAGACTAAAAAGTCTAATTACTTACCGAGAATGTGAATTGTCTGCAGCTTCCACGACAGCAGCAGTGAGTGATAGCTTCCCCCCCCCCCCCCCCCCCTCTGGAAGACATAACCAATGGCATATAATCTTTACACCACCCATAACAACTCTAAAAATCTAAATTCACACCTTAATTTCCCGCATCAAAAATGCATAGACCGTGGCACACAAAAGTTACTGTAAACCATTAGGAAGGTTGAAGATAAAATTACCCCAAAGAGGCAAAGTTAGATGGAACATTTTCCCACACTTTTTCCAAGTCACCCTTCAGCTTCACCACACGGAGAGATTATGCTCCACCCCCTGGGAGGAAACACAAACATGAACAGAGGTTAAAAAGTCCCACCCTTTCCTCTCTACCTATTTGTGTTTCCTCCCACATAGTCTGACCTCTCCACAAATGGTGTGACATCACCTTAAATCCCGGGCAGGTTCTCCTTGCTGCAGGTATGCCAGATTTCCCTCCAAATCTTTGAATTTGGGGCGGGGCCTAAGGCCAGGACGTGGTGCGTGGCGTCACGTTTTCGGGACGTCATCTCCGGTTCCGGAAAGACAGGTGCAGCAACCTGGATAGTAGAGGCAGCATTTCTCCCTCGGTGGAAAATGTCCAGCGGGGATCAGGAAGGGCAGCAATCTGCTGTGGGAACGCCGCCGACAGCAGGATCGGGCTCAGCAGCCACAACAGCAGCAGAGAGCGTTGCTCTTAAAGTGACAGCACCACAGGTGGACACCAAAAACCGGTAGGACTGCTGCTATGTGTTTTTAGGGCGGTGAGGATGGTGCAGGAAAGTAAGATTAAGTTTACATTTTGCATGTGTTACTTGGTATTTTAGCCTGAAATGCCTAAAGATAAGGATCCTGAATCCCCCAAACATAAGAAGGCGGTCAAAAAGGCCAAGCGTTGTGATGGATCTCAATGTGTGCTTCCGGGTACTTGGCAGAGTCGTCTGTGCCAGGAATGCAGGGAAGAAAAGAGGGACGTTGATGCGGCTGCCCTAATAAAGGAGACCCTAGTAATTAAGCAGCAGATTGCTTCAATACAGGAGGCTCAGCAGGACAAGGGGCATCCATTGCTACTGCACCCTCATTTAACCTAGTTATAGAGGGTCTGGGGGAAGGAATTGTGGCATCCCCGTATGGCTAACACTCCTGATGTTTTTTCAGTTTCGCTGCCGGCAAATGTGGAGCCAGAATATGGTGAGGAGGAACCTTCCTCTCAGGATTCTTCTGGCGAGAAAGAACTGGATAATGAGGCTGTCAGCTGTCAGTGAAAATAAAAAAACTATTAGGAGACCTTTATGCAACCTGGGGGGAATTCAGAAGGAAGAAAAGCCTCAGTTTACAGGATAAATTGTACAAGTTTTGTTGGGAAAAAAAACTCCAAGGTTCCACTCAGCCTTGAAGGCTGAGTGTTAATAACATTTTATGCTGAGGGCTTCAAACAGAGAGTACCCCCTTAATGGTCAAGACATAGAGCTTTGCAGCAAGTGTCCCAGGGTGGATGCATCATTGGGTCAGATGTCCAGGTCGGCAGACTTTAGTTTTGAAGACATGGGTACAATACGGAGTCCTATGAATCGTAAAATCGATATCCTGGCCAAGAGAGCCTGGGATGTAGCCTCTGTGGCATCTGATGGTATCCTAAGAAGCATGATGGTCTGGCTTAATAATGTAAAGGGTACATGGAAAGTAATACTCCTGGGGAAAGCCTTCTGGAGGTTCTTCCAACCTTTTACAGGGCAGTCACTTTCCTTACTCATGCTTCTGCAGACAACATCAGGGCAACAGCAAAGATTTCAGCTTTTATTTTTTGTATTAGGAGAGCTGTATGGTTAAAGGCCTGGTCATGTGATAAAGTTTCTAAGACCAAGTTGTGTGGGACCCCCTTTCATGGTAATTTTCTCTTTGGAGAAGAATTAGATACTATTCCATCCAGGTCTACTGAAACCGGTAAGAGGTTTCGCATTAAAAGGCGCGGAGTCAGTGCTCGGTTAAGGAATAGAGGCAGAGATAGGGTGTGTGTTACTCTGACAGCCTGAGCTAAGACAGTCAGGATCCCAGGCAAGGCCCCAAAGGAGGTTTAATGTGCAGTCTAGGCCTACAGAGGGGCCTAAGCCTCAGCCCTGACAATGAGCTGCTAGTGGGGGCAGACTCCCCAGGTTTGTAGCCGCTTGGAGAAAATTCACTCGAAATCAGTTTGTGCTACAGTCTCTGCAAGAGGGTTATCAGTTAGAATTTTTCTCCCTCCCCCACTCCTCATTTTTAGTGACCAAACTCTCAAAAGACCCCAAAAGAGACAATTCTGTGAGTACTCACCTGTAGAATTGCTTTTACTATGCATGGCACGGCCTGCTTCCAGAAGTCCTTACGTATGGGTTATTCTGCCACAAGGTGGTGCAGTGTACTGCAGAAGAGTTGTGGCTCCTCCCGGTACCATATAAAAACGGAATCACCATAGACTTATCCAGTGTTGACAAGCAGTTATTCAAGAAACTGGGAGCTAATAAAGGTAAAAAAGGTAACAAACCCCAACAAACTTGGAACAATCACCATAAAGAGGCAACCAAGAATAACGATAACAAGGGTGGGGTGAAGCATGCCGTGCCATGCATAGTAAAAGCAATTCTACAGGTGAGTACTCACAGAATTGTCTTTTTCCTATTGCATGGCACAGCCTGCTTCCAGAAGTCCTTACGTATGGGACGTCCAACAGCAGTGTCCGTAAGGTAGGGTGGGATCCCAAAATAGTAACAAGCAGCAGTAAAAACCACTACCGCCTGAAGTACCTTGTGGCCAAAAGCAGCATCAGCTGAGGCCTTAACATCAACCTTGTAAAACTTGGAAAAAGTATGAACAGAAGACCAAGTTGCGGCCTTACAAACTTGTTCAACAGAAGCTTGGTGCTGAAAAGCCCAAGACGCACCAATAGCACGAGTGGAATGAGCAGTAACCCTAAAAGGAGGAACCTTCCCCCTGGCAGAATAGGCCTGCTCCCCCGCCTGACGGATCCAATTGCTGATAGTGGATTTAGCCGGAGGCAAACCCTTCCTAGGTCCAGCAGGAAGAACAAAAAATACCATTTTGTGATTACTCACCTGTAAAATGGGTATTATAAGTATGTCACACACCCCGCTTCCAATATTCATGACATATGGGTTATGGTCCAGTAGAGGGCGAACTTCTGCAGAGATGAAAGCAAAAAAGAAGCCCCTCCCGGTCCATAAATACCTGGGACCTCCCACTCATTCCCCAGTATATGAAAGCAGAAGGGGACCAGGAAGAGCCAAATATAAAATTCTTAACAATAAAAAGGTTCACCATATAAAGGATCCAGAATACCAACGGGCGGGGTGAAGCGGGGTGTGTGACATACTTATAATACCCATTTTACAGGTGAGTAATCACAAAATGGTATTATTCCAAGTATGTCACACACCCCGCTTCCAATATTTATGACATATGGGACATCCAATAGCAGTGTCCGTCATGGGTGGGGATCCTAAAACAGTAAACAAATGTACCAATTTAAACCACTGCAGCTTGCAGAACCTTGCGGCCAAAAACAGCATCCGCTGAGGCCAGCACATCAACCTTATAAAACTTGGAAAAAGTATGAACGGAAGACCAAGTAGCAGCCTTACAAACTTGTTCAACAGAAGCCTGGTGCTGAAAAGCCCAGGAAGCCCCAACAGCACGAGTAGAATGAGCGGTGATCATAAAAGGGGGAACTTTCCCCTTAGCAGAATAGGCCCCAACAATGGCCTGACGAATCCATTTACTAATGGTAGACTTGGCAGGTGCCAAACCTTTCCTGGGCATGGAGGGCACCACGAACAAGGCGTCCGTCTTACGAAAAGGAGAAGTAGCAACCAAATAGTACTTCACACAACGAACCACATCCAAAGAGTGCAAAACCCTCTCCTTGTCATTGCTAGGCTTAGGACACAAGGAAGGGACAACTAAATCCTGATTGAGGTGGAAGGCAGAAACCACCTTAGGAAGGAAAACTGGTTTAAAGCGAAAAACCACCTTGTCTTCGTGTTTCTCAAAGTAAGGAGCCTGAATCGACAGAGCCGCCAACTCAGAGACACGCTGAACAGAGGTAATATCCACCAAAAAGGCAACCTTTTGAGTGAGAACTGAGAGTGCAACATCCTGCACCAGCTCAAAAGGAGGCCCCTGGAGGGCCGACAGAACCAGGTTTAGGTCCCAAACGGGAACTAAAGGCTTTCTAGGGGGGGCCGAACATGAGTGACCCCTTGGAAAAAAGTCTTAACCAGAGGATGCAGAGCAAAAGGCCTTTGAAAAAATACAGCCGGGGCAGAGACCTGCCCTTTCAAGGTACTGAGCTGGAAACCCAGATCCAGGCCGTGTTGGAGAAACTCAAAAATCCTAGGAATCGAAAACACCCTGCAAGGCAAGGCCCTAGCCTCACACCAGTCAATATAGGACCGCCAAGTCCTATAGTAGATGATAGAAGAAGATCTCTTCCTAGCTCTAACAAGAGTCTGAATAACAGCATCAGACAAACCTTCCTCCTTTAATATGGAGGTTTCAGCAGCCACGCCGTCAAAGCCAGCGTTTGTAAATTGGGGATTAACGTAGTTGACCTTGAGTGATCAGATCCGGAAACAGGGGAAACCTGTACTGATGTACCACCAGCCGTACGACGTCTGCGAACCAAACCTGTCTTGGCCACCTTGGGGCCACCAGAATTGCTGGTGCCCCCTCTAGAGCCAGTTTGTGCACCACCTTGCCTACCATGGAGAGGGGGGGAAACAGGTACAGGAACCCCAGATCCCTCCAGGCAAGGGACATGGCATCCACTGCCAGAGCCAGGGGATCCTGAGACAGAGACACGAAGGTTGGGAGCTTGTGATTGTGCTGTGAGGCAAAAAGATCCACCTCCGGAGTCCCCCACTTGTGACACAGGGACCGAAACACCCTGTGGTTGAGAGACCATTCCCCTCCGCGAGAGAATCCCCTGCTCAGGGAATCTGCCTCCGTGTTCTCCACTCCCGGGATGTACACCGCTGAAATGCAAGGAACATTGCTCTCTGCCCATGTCAGAATCAGAGAGACTTCCCTCAGAGAGGGCACTCCTGCTGCGAGTCCCTCCTTGGTGATTGATGTAAGCTACCGCAGTTCGATTGTCTGATCGAACCTGAACCGCTAAACCCTGTAGGTGCGGTGTCAGACGTGACAGAACCAAATGGATGGCTCTGAGCTCCAAGACATTGATGTGGGTGTGAGCCTCCTGAGGACCCCACAACCCGTTGACCTGATGATCCTTCCAGAAACCTCCCCAGCCCGACAGGCTGGCATCCGTGGTAACCGTCTCCCAACAAGGGGTCAGAAAGGATCTGCCCCTCAGCAGATTGCTTGGTTCCAGCCACCACTGAAGGGACTGCCGAACCCTGAGAGACATCAGAAAGGACTGATCCAATGACCGTGGACATCCGTCCCAGTTCAGCAATAGATGGAGTTGGAGCCATCTCATGTGGAACTGAGCAAAGGGGACTGCCTCGAAAGAAGCCACCATCAATCCTACCAGTTTCATCCCTAGCCGGATAGAGGGGCGAGGATTGGTCAGGAGAAGACGTATCAGATCCTGAACCATCTGCACCTTTGGCTGAGGTAGGAACACTCTGGCTTGAATGGTATCCAGAGTCATGCCCAGAAACGAGATCTCCCTTGATGGGGAGAGAGACGATTTGGGGTGGTTGATCACCCATCCGAACCTTTCCAGTGTCGTCACCACCGTCCTGGTGTCCAGCTCCGCCTGACAGAGGGAAGAAGCTGTAATGAGCAGGTCGTCCAGATACGGCACAATGCAAATGCCCTGGGCTCTGAGCAGGGCCATTACGCCCGCCAGAACCTTGGTGAACACCCTCGGTGCCAAGGTCAGCCCAAAAGGGAGAGCCACAAACTGAAAATGCCTATCTCCCACCACAAACCTGAGAAATCTCTGGTGCGCTGGGAAGATTGGTACATGCAGGTAATCATCCTTGATGTCTATGGACGTCATAAAATCCCCTTGGCGAAGGGAATTGATGGCTGAGCGCAGAGTCTCCATGCGGAACTTCTTGGTTCTGATGAACCTGTTGAGAAGCTTCAAATCCAGAATGGGTCTCATGGCACCATCCTTTTTGGGGACCGTGAAGAGGTTGGAATAATAGCCCCGGCCTCTCTCTGAGGGAGGCACCGGGCATATGACTTCCATGTCCAGAAGATTCCTTACTGCCAACAGGAGCCCCTGCGCAGCCTGGGGATCCGAGGGCACTCGGGACCTTAGGAATCTGGGAGGAGGCCAGTACTCGAATTCCAGTTTGTACCCGGACGAGACCACATCCAAAATCCACCTGTCTGTGACCTCCTGGGCCCAGACCCGGAAGAAGAGCCGCAGCCGCCCCCCCCCACCCGTAAGGGTGAGAGCGCCTCTTCATTGCTGAGCTGTCTTGGCAGCGGGCTTGGGCTTTGAACCCCAGGTAGAGGCCGGACGGGCATGTCCTCTGCCTCTGTTCCAGGAATCCCCTCTGAAGCTAGAGTAGGCAAGACCTCTTCCCACTCTGGCACCGCGAAAGGAAGGGTTGAAGGTGCTTGCCCCCCGAAAAGAGCGACGCTGCTTCTTACGCTGAGGTAGCCTTCCACCTTTTGCCACAGAATCCAATTTGTCTCCAAACAGCCGCATACACAGGAAGGGCAGAGCCGTAAGTGATTTCTTGGCCGCAACGTCAGCCGCCCACTGGCGTAGCCAGAGCGATCGGCGCATGGCCACCAGCAGAGATGAAGTTCTACTACACATGGTAATAGTGTCGTCCATAGCCAACAAGACAAAATTCATGAACAATTCACACCTCTTAAGGGCTGTGAATTCAATGCTGGCCGGGTTGAGCTGGGACCCATTTAACATGTCCCTAATCTCAGACCTGGTAGCCGCAGTCACGAGTGCCGATGCACAGACAGGCAGCAAGGCTGAACCCACACTGGCAAAAGCATGACATGCCATCTGATCAATGCGTTGTCCTCGCCATCCTTAAGGGTAGTGGCGTCAGGAGTATGTACAACAGAGGTGTTGGACAATCCTAAGATGGGCGCATCGACCTCAGGAGGGGAAGACCATCGCTTCACCGCGTCAACCGGAAAGGGATACTTCCTATCCCATCCCTGAGGAACACCGTGAAGCCGACTCGGCTTTCCCATTCTCTAAGAATCATGCTGTCAAAATGATCCTCATTTGGGAACTCCAAGCTGGGCTTAGAGCACCCAAAGAATTCCCCCTTCTTCGGAGGGGCCTCCACTGGTGGGGAAATATCCAGAACCTCTAAGAGATGGGCCAGGACCTTGGGGGTATCCACAGCATCCCCCAGCGCCTGCCCGGCATCAGAATCAAAGAACTGCAGTTCCTCAGTCTCAGATTCCTCAAACAATTCCCCCTCCTCAAGCAGGGAATAATCAGCCCACAGGGGAGTCATAATCATCAAAATCAATTACTGGCGTAGCTGGTGACAGATGCCTTTTCTTAGCAGGGGCCTTTCTGCCCACTGAGCTAGAAATAATTTTCTCGAGGTTGGCCAGCCTAGCACATACCTCCGAGTGAGACTCCCCACTAATGACAGTGTCACATGGGGTACGGATAAGGCGGGGAGGGGTAGGAGATGAGATGGGCGGCACTGACCCAGACGCCTGGGGTCCCAACTGCCGCGTTATGGCCTGTTGCGCACATGGTATGCAAATCAGTACCTTCTCCCCCGTAAGGGGAACCCCACAACCCACACATAGCCGGGATTGTCCCGATGGGAGCCCGAACCCGGTATCCTGTGTAGCCTCTATATGGTAATTTTTAGGGAAAGTCGCAATGACCAGAGGGAATTACGCTGATAAGCTACCCGGGATGCCCCTTTGTGTCCCGAGTGGGAGGATTTATAGGAGCCCAAATTACTTCTAGGGACCCTAGGACCGGGAGAACCCCCTTAATTGCCAGGCACAGGGAGTCCTCCTGAAAGACACAGAAGGGTGGCATAAGCACATGCCCACACACACATGCGTAATATAATGCAATCATATAATCACACAATGGAGAAAAAAGGGGGCCAGTGCGTCTGAACTAGGCGCATGGCAAGACAGTAATGACCATGAAAAGGAGCCCAAGAGGGCACTCACGTGTTAGCAGTAATGGCTGCCACCAACTCAGCAGCTCAGCGTCGGGAGAGAGAGAGACGAAGAAGGGGCCGGGCCAGCGCAGTTCGCGTGCCGCACCTGGCCCCGCCCCCCTCCCTCACAACCATGTAGTGCGGTTCCCAGCAGGAGGCTGGACTCCGCAAATGGCACCAAGGCAGGAGGGGGCGGGCCGCGGCGTCGATCGCCCGGCCCCGCCCCCTCAACGTCGCAGCCTGAGGGGAAGAAGCTCCCCTCAGGAGATAGTAGCAATGCAAAATATGGTAATAGAAAAACCACCACGCACACATCCACTAACAATCATACCACAGATGAACAGAGTGAAATGGAAGAAAGAGCGAGAGACACATCCATCTCCCCCCCCCCCCTGGAGGGTTAGCAGAGAGACCCGGAAGGGGTGAATCCCGCACTATAGATGCAAGGAATAAATAGGGACAGGGCATACCAAACCGGGATCACCAACCCGGATTCCGCCTACCCCTTTATGTGGGGTCTCACGGGGGAGCATGGCTCCCTGAACACCTATTAAGGTGTCTTACCTACCCTCACCCGGACCTGCAGCCAAGGCTGGGAGGCTAGAATAGGTTTACAGTATAACGGTCCGGGCAGAAATAGGGCAAAAAATGACCGGGTGTAACCCGGCTTACCTGCAAGGAAGAGAAGCAGACATCTTCTGACTTGCTCGCCGTCCTGCAGAGAAGGAACTGGGAATGAGTGGGAGGTCCCAGGTATTTATGGACCGGGAGGGGCTTCTTTTTTGCTTTCATCTCTGCAGAAGTTCGCCCTCTACTGGACCATAACCCATATGTCATGAATATTGGAAGCGGGGTGTGTGACATACTTGGAATAGACTTCCTGAAAGACTCAGTAACAACCAAATAAAACTTCAGAGCCCTGACAACATTCAAAGAGTGAAGGGTCCGCTCCTTGGAATTAGCAGGGTTAGAACACAAAGAAGGCAAAACAATGTCCTGATTGAGATGAAAAGCAGACACAACCTTAGGCAAGAAATCCGGCTTAAGCCGAAAGACCACCTTATCCTGATGCCTTTCAAAATAAGGGGGTTTGATGGAAAGCGCCGCCAGCTCAGAAACTCGCCTGACAGATGTAATGGCCACCAAAAAGGCCACCTTAAGAGTCAGAATGGGCAAAGCAGCCCCACGGATAGGCTCAAAGGGAGGACCCTGCAGAGCAGACACCACCAGATTCAGGTGCCAAACTGGTAGCATAGGCTTACGTGGCAGACGCACATGTGTAACTCCCTGGAAAAAAGTCTTAACCTACCGGTGATTGGCAAAGGATCGTTGGAAAAAAATTGCCAGAGCTGACACCTGTCCCTTGAAGGTACTCAGTTGAAGGCCCGAATCCAAACCATGTTGCAAAAATTCCAGAACCCTGGGGATAGAAAACATCCGACAAGGAAGAGACTTGGACTCACACCAGGCAATGAAAGCATGCCAGATCCTGTAGTAGATAAAGGACGAGGATTTCTTCCTAGCCCTAATCATGGTATCAACAACAGGAGCCGGCAAACCCTTATCCATCAAGATGGAGGTTTCAGCAGCCAAGCCGTTAAAGCCAGCGTTTGTAAATAGGAATGGCACAGTTGTCCCTGAGTGAGCAGATCTGGATCCTTGGGCAGGGCATACTGATCTACTGCCAACTGCACGACGTCTGCGAACCACACCCTCCTTGGCCAACAGGGGACCACCAGAATGGCTGGTAACCCTTCCTGGGCTATCTTGCGCAGTACCCTGCCCAGCAGAGGGAATGGAGAGAACACAGAGGAGCCGAAACTTCGTCCAAGGCATTGCTAGCGCATCCGTGGCGAAGGCCAGAGTGTCCTGTGACAGGGAGACAAACCTGGGAAGCTTGTGATTGTGGCAGGACGCAAACAGGTCCACATCCGGCTGACCCCAGCGGTGACACAAGGAGTGAAAAATCTTGTTGCTGAGGGACCATACCCCCAGCCGAGACGTCCCCCTGCTCAGGGAGTCTGCCTCCTGGTTCTCCACCCCTGGAATGTAAACCGCCGAGATGCAGGGGACATTCTCTTCCGCCCAAGACAGTATCAGGGACACTTCCTTGAGGGCTCGCTTGCTCCGAGTCCCTCCCTGATGATTGATGTAGGCAACCGCCGTCTGGTTGTCCGAGCGGATCTGAACAGCCCCACCCCGAAGGTGTGTGGTCAGCTGAGACAGAACCAACCAGATCGCCCTCAGTTCCAGGACATTGATGGGAGCATGGGCTCCTGGAGGCCCCACTGACCCTGGAACTTCAGAGACTTCCATAAGCCCCCCCAACCGGTCAGACTGGCATCCGTAGTGACAGTCTTCCAGCACGGGGGCAGAAAGGTCCTGCCCACTAGAAGGTTCCCTGAGTCCAGCCACCACAAGAGGGACTGTCTGGCCAGGGGGGACAGAGCAAACTCCTGATCCAGGGACACAGGGTCCCGATCCCAAACTGAAAAGAGGTGCAACTGAAGAGGTCTCATGTGAAACTGAGGGGATCGCCTCGAAGCAGGACACCATCAGACCCACTAACTGCATCCCTTGCTGGATGGAAGGCTGGGGACACAAGAGCAGAATCCGTGCCTGCTTCTGAAGGCCCTCCTCCTTCTGCTGAGGCAAGAATACCTTGACCTGAGAGGTATCCAGAGTCATGCCCAGAAGTGACCTCACCAAAGACGGAGACCGTGAAGACTTGGGATAGTTGATCACCCAGCCGAAGGACTCGAGAGTGGAGGTCACCACCAGAGTATCCTTCTCGGCCTGATGAAGAGACTGAGCTGCAATCAGAATGTCGTCCAGGTAAGGGAGGATGCAAATGCCCTGATTCCGTAGCAGAGCTATCACGCCCGCCAGCACCTTGGTGAACACCCGAGGGGCCGAGGTGATACCGAACGGTAAGGCCACAAACTGGTAATGCTGATCCTCTAGAGCGAACCTGAGAAGTTGAACCGCAAGGCGCAAACCCTGAGCTGACAAAAGGTTTTGAGACATCCGGGATCTGATGAATCTTGGGGGCGGCCAGGCTGCAAACTACCTTGTAACCGGAGGACACCACCTCCTGAATCCACCAGTCTGAGACGCGGAGCCTTCAGACGTGAGCAAAGAGCCGAAGCCGTCCCCCCACCCGGATGGGTGAGGGCGCCTCCTCATGCCTGAGGTGGCTTGGGGGAAGGTTTGGGCTTGGGGCCCCATGAGAGACCGGGACGACCACGTGATCTGCCACTGCCCCAAGAATCCCTGCGGGTACCCGAGAAGAGGGAGCCACGACCTCCTCTGGGAGCACGAAAGGAGGGGAGGGAAGAGGAGGGCCGAGGCTGCCTCCTACGTTGAGGCAGCCTACCATCTTTGGCTAGAACATCCAGATGCTCACCAAAGAGCCGCAGCCCCGCAAAGGGGAGCCCAGTGAGAGCCTTCTTAGCAGCAGCATCAGCCGCCCACTGACGCAGCCAAACAGAGCGGTGCATAGCCACCAAAAGGGCAGAGGCCCTACCACACATCCGTACCGCATCATCCATGGCAGTAAGGACAAAGGCAACAAAATCAGAGCAAAGCAAAAGGGACCTATAATCCTTCCCCGTTACCAGCCATAGCACCCTCAAGGAGACGCTTGAGCTGTTTCTTAAGGGCAATAGCTGTAATGGCAGCAGCGCAGAGCGGACGCAGCCCAGCCCCCACACACGTAAAAGCATGGCAGGCCAGCTGATCCATATGCTGGTCCTCGCTGTCCCGCAGAGTAGTAGTGTCGGGGAAGGCATGACCGAGGTGTTGAACAGCCCTAGCACGGGAGCATCCACCTCAGGGGGACACGACCATCGCTTGACCAGGTCGGCAGGAAAAGGATACCTCCTATCCCACCCTTTGGGCACCGCGGGCAATCTACTAGGACGGTCCCACTCCTTGAGCACCATATTAGTGAAATGGCTCTGATCAGGGAACTCCAGGCGCTGTTTATCAGGACGAAAGAGCTCACCTGCTTCCTTTTAGCCACCTCAGGGGGTCAATGTGCAAGATTTCAAAAATGTGAGCTAACAGGCTATCAGTGTCCTCAGGGAACCATGAGTCCTCCCCAGACACAGACCCAGGGTCACTGCTGTAACCCTCCTGCTGGTCCCCAGAGGAGTCAGCGTCCTGAAAAAGTTCCCCCTCCTCTAGGGGCTAAAGGCCAACAAAAGTATCAGGTCCCTTATCCTCCTCAGGAAAGAGGGATGTCACGGGAGCTAGGTGCCACTTCTTGCTAGAGGCCTTACGTGGAACAGGCCTAGCAAGCTGCCTTTCAATACTGGCCACACGCAGTGCCAGATCAGACTGTGACCCCCCGCTAGTATCCCCCTCACTGGGGGCTAAATGCAGGCGCAGGGGGGTAGGCGATGCCGAAGGGGGCGCAGAGCTGGGAAGCGAAGCGGGCAGCCCAGCCTGGAGCGCAAGGACACCTTGGGCGCACGACACGCACACCGTGACACTGTTACTCACAGGGGATACCCCACATATGGAACACAGCCGGGATTGCCCCGAAGGACCCTCAAGCACGCTATCCCCAGAAGCCTCCATATGGTTATTAACACAGGCGCAACAGGCCAGCACAGGGTAAAGGCTAATAAGAGCCACTCGGGATGCCCCCCCAATAGATGCCCCCAGAAACCAGTAAGGGAAGATGAGGGATGGTAAGGGGTAGGACCGGGAGAAACCACAACCCACAGTTGTCCCGCCTGAAAGACATAAGTAAAGACACATAAGCATCCTGCAGCACATGCCCCAAGGAAACCAAAAACCCCCGAAGGGGACTCACGGGCCAAGCAGGGCAAGGGCATCAGCCGCCAGACCACAGGAGGAAGCGACAACAGACAGGGATTACCGCCGCAGCTACGGGATGAAGAAGAGCCCCAGATGCGCAGCAGAATCAAAATGGTGCTGGCAGAGGAACCCTCGCCGCTACCACTCGCCCCCCCCCCTCCCCCGAGCACAGAACCGGGAGGCAGAGAGGAAGGCGAGCGAGCAGCGGCGAGAACCCAAGCCAGGGATGGGGGGAGACCCAAAATGCCAGAACAAGTAAACAGTCCCCAAAAACACAATTCTGTGAGGTACTCACCTGTAGAATTGTTTTTTCTGGGAATCCATTCCAGGCACTCCTTACGCTTGGGATTACCTCCTTGCTGATCACGTGACTGCAAGAAAGAAAACAGGTGTGGCCCCTCCCGGCCCATAAGTAGCAGCTGCCTCCTCACCAAGATCAGTTTACTTAAAAAGCAGTAAAAAACAAAAAAACAGAGGCAGGCCGGGAGGGCCTATATAGGAGTCCATGTTACTTTATACCGAACTCCGCGAAAATACTCTCAGAATTTAAGTTTTGTTCTTTTCACTTTCTCTTACACTTTTTCTACTTTCTTTCTTTCTTTTTTTTTTTTTAAATGCTAATGAAATAAATGGACTAAGCACCATCAAAAAAAGCATCAAAAGATAGATCATGACCCAAAACGGGTGGGCCGGAGTGCCTGGAATGGATTCCCAGAAAAAACTATTCTACAGGTGAGTACCTCACAAAATTGTGTTTTTTCTTCCAATCCATTCCAGGCACTCCTTACGCTTGGGATCTCCAAAAGCAGTGCCATCTATGGGCGGGATCCCCTAACGCAGAACAGCAGGTAGTTCTTTTCACTACTGCCTGAAGAATCTTTCGACCAACCACAGCGTCAGATGAGGCTCTAACATCCACCTTGTAAAATTTGGTAAATGCATGAACCGAAGACAGGTGGCAGTTTTGCAACCTGTTCCACCGAAGCCTGATACTGAAAAGCCCAAGAAGCACCAATGGCCCTAGTGGAATGGGCCGTGACCTGAAAAGGGGGTTCCTTCCCCTTGGCCGAGTAGGCTCTTCTTACTGCCTGCCTAATCCACTTACTGACAGTGGATTTAGCTGGCGGAAGCCCCTTTCTCGGCCCTTCCGATATAACAAAAAGGAAACCCGTTTTGCGGAAGGAATCTGTAGCTGCCAAGTAATATCTTACGGCTCTGACTACATCTAAAGAATGAAGCGCCCTTTCCTTAGCATTAGCCGGAACTGGGCATAAAGAAGGTAAGTTACCTCTTGAAAGGGAGAGACGACCTTAGGTAAAAAATCAGGCTTAAACCGAAAAACTACTTTGTCTCTGTGTAACTCAAAATAAGGAGACTTCATACATAAGGCGGCTAACTTAGAAACATGCTGCACAGAGGTGATTGCCCAATGAAGCGTCAATCATAGGATCAAGGGAAGCACCCTGCAGAGCCGTCAACACCAGATCCAACACCAGATTAGGGGGCAGTTGTGGCCTAAAGGCAAGGGGAGCGCACTTGCGACCGGAGGGCTGCAGGTTCGAATCCCGGTCCTGGGACAAGACCGAAGTGCTCTTGAGCAAGGCACCCAACCCCGCAACTGCTCCCCGGGTGCCACAATTAGGGCGGCCCACCGCTCCGAGCATGTGCATACTCACTGCACGGATGGGTCAAATGCGGATGAATTCCTATGTGTGCGCAAGCATACAATGGCCATCTATGCATTAAAAATTGAAAAAATTAAATTAAGTCCTACACTGGTATAGACCGTCTTGCGCGGTGGTCGGACATGAGTGACCCCCTGAAAAAAATGAGCCTCTTACTAGCGATAGACTTCTGGAAAAAAATAGACAAGGCCGATACATGCCCTTTTAGGGTATTTAACTGTAGGCCCATTTCTAAGCCACCTTGTAGGAATTCTAGAATTCTAGAAATTGAATACTTTCTGCACGAAAAATTCCATGCCAGACCCTGTAGTAAATCATGGAAGAAGACTCCTTCCGGGCCTGAATCATGGTATGAATAACCTTGGCCGATAAACCCTTCTCTGCTAAGATCGAGGTTTCAATAGCCAAGCCGTTAAAGCCAGCATCTGTAAATTTGGGCGCCAAAGCGCCCCCTGAATGAGAAGATCTGGCTTGACCGGTAGGCGCCGATGGTCTACCGACCTCCTTGTTATGTCTGAACCAACTTCTTCTTGGCCAATGAGGAGCTACTAGAATGGTATGTATCCCCTCCTGAGCTATCTTTCCTAATACACGGCTCAGTAGCGGAAGCTGGGGAAAAATGTACAGAAGCTTGAGCCTTGCCCAAGAGACTGACAGGGCATCCGTTGCTATGACCAGAGGGTCCCTTGATAGGGACTTGAAATTCGTCCGTTTGTGATTATGTCTGGATGCAAAAGATCCACTTCCAGACACCCCCAGCGAAGACAAAGGGCTTGAAAGACCTTCCGACTGAGGGAACATTGTCCCCAATGCAGAACCTTCCTGCTCAGAGCGTCGGACTCCTGGTTTTCTACCCCCGGGATGTAAACAGCCAAGATGCAGGGAACATTCTCCTCTGCCCAAGTCAGAATCCGGCTTACTTCCTCTAGAGCACTCTTGCCCCTGATGATTGATATAGGCTACTGCCGTCCGATTGTCCGACTGAACCTGGACTGCCTGCCCCTTTAAGCTGGGGGTCAGATACTGAAGCACTAGTCGGATTGCTCATAATTCCAATATATTTATGAGAAGCAGATATTCCTTCGGCCCCCATTGTCCCTGGATCTTCTGTGTCTGCCAGATGCCCCCCCCCCCCCAACCTGTGTGACTGGCATCCGGGAAACGATCTGCCACTGTGGTGTCAGAAAGGACCTGCCTACAGACAGATGAAGAGGGTCCATCCACCACAGAAGAGATTGCCTGGCCGAGGGCGTCAGAACAAAAAACTTGATCCAGCGACTGTGGGGCTCGATCCCAGTTTGCCAAAACATTCCACTGAAGAAGCCTCATGTGAAACTGGGCAAAAGGTTCGGCTACCATAAGGCCTACTAGCTTCATCCCTAGCCGAATGGTTGGCTGCCGGCAAGCCAGTAAGTACTCTATTTGATTTCGAATTAGCAGAGCCTTCTGCTCTGGTAGAAACACTTTGACTTGAACCGTGTCCAGAATCATTCCTAAGAAATTTCTTACTGGCGCCAGAGTGATATGGGACTTCGAATAATTGATCACCCAGTCGAACTCTTCCAGAGTTGATAGGACCATCTGCGTATCTTTCATGATCCGCTGAAGAGACCCGCTGCCCGGGCCGAACTACTCTTGCCGCTGACCTTAGCGTCTCCACGCGGAAAGGTTTCACGCGGATATACCTGTTGAGACCCTTTAAGTCTAAAATGGGATGCATCGACCCGTCCTTTTTGGGGATTGTGAACAGGTTGGAGTAAAAGCCCTGACCTTCCTCCTGAAAGGGTACCCGACAAATGACCCCTTTTTGAAGGAGATGCTGAACTGCGGGTCTCAGGGCATCTATCTTTGACTAGTTCCGGGATGCCCCTGACCGAAGGAACCTTGTGGGTAGTCTGGCTGCATACTCGATCTTGTAGCCTGATGACACCACCTCTAGGATCCAAAGATCCGCCATGTGGTGCCTCCAGATATGAGCAAAATGCAAAAGCCGTCCCCCCACCCGCTCGGGTGAGGGCGCCCCCTCATGCTGGAGTGGGCTTGGCTGGAGGATTAGGCCCACTTCTCCAGGCCCCTCCTGCTCTATTACGCGCTCTGCCTCTACCTCAAAAATCTCTACGGGAGCAAGGACGAAAGGCCCCTCTGCCAGTTCAAAAGAGTCGATATGATGAAGTCCTCTGAAAAGGCAGAGTCGTCCTCTTCCTCTGAGGCAGTTTGCCATCCTTCACCATACCGTCCAGTTTTTCTCCAAAAAATCTGCTCCCAAAAAAAGGTAGATCTATAAGAGCTTTCTTAGTGGCGGCAACCGCCAACCATTGTCTTAGCCATAAGGAACGGCGCAAGGCCACAAGCAGAGCAGAAGTTCTAGCAGCTATCCTGACTGCATCATCCATCGCAGTGATAGCGAAAGAGTTAAAGTCCAAACAATCCTTAAAACCTTTGGACTCTTGAATAAGCTTGCGAGGCTTAGCCCTGGCTAAACTTTTCTTCATCTTCTTCCTTGAAGCCAGGGACACAATGGCCATGGCACAAACAGGACGTAGAAAGGATCCTTTCATAGCAAAAGCATGGCGGGCCAATTGATCCATTCGTCTCTCGGTGGGATCTCTTAAAGATCCCATAGTAGCAGACGGCATGATGGAAGTATTAGACAAGCCTGGTACTGGAGAATCCACCTCAGGTGGGTAAGACCAAAGCTTAATCATGTACGCCGGAAAGGGATACCTAGAGTCTAGTATCCTAGGAACAGCCGGTAATTTGTTAGGATTTTCCCATTCCTTTAACGCCATTTTAGAAAAGTGCGGCTGCTCCGGGAACACCTGCCTTTGCCTTACTGCCTTAAACAGATCATCCTTCCCTCTTTTTGCCACCTCAGGAGAGGTGATAATACAATTCTGTGAAATACTCACCTGTAGAATTGGTATTATATGCATACAGCACGTCCTGCTCCAGATGTAGTAATTACATGTGGGTAATCCTCCGCCTGAGGCGCTGTTCACTGCAGACATGTAGAAAACAGGCTCCTCCCGGCCCTACATATACCGAGGGACCTCCCACAAATCCCCAGCATTGAAAACCAGTGAAAGGAGAAGCCAGGAGAAACCAACCACCCAAAAACTGGCAATAATAACAATGATAACAATCACCAAACAGGGGATCCAGAACAACGTGAAACCAGGGTGGGTTGGAGCAGGACGTGCTGTATGCATATAATACCAATTCTACAGGTGAGTATTTCACAGAATTGCATTATTCTAAGCATACAGCACGTCCTGCTCCAGATGTAGTAATTACATGTGGGACATCCAATAGCAGTGTCCGTAAAGTAGGGTGGGATCCCCAACAGAAAAGGCAACAGCAAGCAGTTTAAACTACTGCCGCCTGCAAAACCTTGCGGCCAAACACAGCATCAGCTGAGGCCCTAACATCAACCTTGTAAAACTTAGTAAAGGTATGAACAGAAGACCAAGTAGCGGCCTTGCAAACTTGTTCCACAGAGGCCTGGTGCTGAAAAGCCCAAGAAGCCCCAACAGCTCGAGTAGAATGAGCAGTAAGACGGAAGGGGGGAGACTTCCCCTTAGAAGTATAGGCTTGAACCACAGCCTGACGAATCCATTTACTGATGGTAGACTTGGCGGGAGCCAAACCCTTCCTAGGCCCGTGAGGCACAACGAAGAGAGCATCAGTCTTCTTGAAGGCCTTAGTGATAACTAGGTAATACTTGACGCACCTAACCACGTCCAAGGAATGCAAAACCCTTTCCTTAGGGTTACTAGGATTAGGGCACAGAGAAGGAAGCACAATATCTTGATTCAAATGAAAGGCAGACACCACTTTAGGTAGAAAGTCTGGTTTGAAGCGGAACACCACCTTATCCTGGTGTCTTTCATAGTAGGGAGGCTGAATAGATAAGGCAGCAAACTCAGACACACGCCTAACAGAGGTGATAGCTACTAAGAAGACTACCTTGAACGTGAGAACAGCGAGAGCAGCCTCCTGAATAGGCTCAAAGGGAGCACCCTGCAGGGCCGATAAAACCAAGTTTAAATCCCAAACAGGTACCATAGGCTTGCGGGGGGGACACACGTGAGTGACCCCCTGAAAGAAAGTCTTGATGAGAGGATGCTGGGCAAAGGTCTTCTGAAAGAAGATAGACAGGGCCGAAACCTGGCCCTTCAGAGTACTAAGCTTAAGGCCTAAGTCTAGACCATGTTGTAAAAACTCCAGCACCCTAGAGACTAAAAATTCCCGGCAGGGAAGAGACCTGGACTCACACCAGTCAATGTAAGAACGCCAGACCCTATAATAGATAGCAGAGGAAGTCTTTTTCCTGGCTTGCACCATAGTAGCCACTACAGATGCAGACAAACCCTTTTCCATCAGGATGGAGGTTTCAGCAGCCAAGCCGGTAAAGCCAGAGTTAGTAAATTGGGATGGCGTAGAGACCCCTGGGTTAGAAGATCTGGCAACCTTGGCAGATCGTACTGATCTACTGCCATTTGAACCACGTCTGCGAACCACACTCTTCTTGGCCACCTGGGGGCCACCAGAAGCAGAGGTACCCCTTCCAGAGAAATCTTGCGCAGAACTCTGCCCAGAAGGGGAATTGGTGGAAACACATACAGGAGCCGAAACTCCCTCCAAGACATGGACAGGGCATCCGTGGCCAGAGCCAGAGGATCCTGAGACAGGGATACAAAGCACGGGAGCTTGTGATTGTGATGGGACGCAAACAGATCCACATCTGGCACACCCCAACGGTGACACAGGGACTGAAATGCCCTATTGCAGAGGGACCATTCCCCCTGATGGGACGACCCCCTGCTCAGAGCATCTGCCAGCAGGTTCTCTGCCCCTGGAATGTAGACAGCCGAGATGCATTGGACATTGGCCTCCGCCCATGTTAGAATCAGAGATACTTCCTGAAGAGCCCTCTTGCTCCGGGTCCCTCCCTGATGGTTGATGTAGGCAACCGCCGTTCTGTTGTCTGAGCGTACCTGAACCGCCAGACCCCTCAGGTGATGGGTCAATTGTTCCAAGACATTGATAGGCAGAT
The DNA here is from genome assembly GCA_027917425.1 of Gastrophryne carolinensis. Classification (NCBI taxonomy): domain Eukaryota; kingdom Metazoa; phylum Chordata; class Amphibia; order Anura; family Microhylidae; genus Gastrophryne; species Gastrophryne carolinensis. Next base: position 163,711,674 of record CM051236.1, read on the forward strand.
GGGCCTCCTGAGGGCCCCACCTCCCCTGAAAGCGCAGGGACTTCAGAATCCCCCCACCCGACAGACTGGCATCTGTTGTGACCATCTACCAGGAGGGAGCCAGGAAGGATCTGCCCCTTGTCAAGTTCTTGTGGTCCAACCACCACGCAAGGTATTGTCTGACCGAGGGAGGAACCACCCGTATCCCGTCCAAGGACGCTGGGTTCTTGTTCCAAACTGACAGAAGGTGAAGCTGTAGGGTTCTCAAATGAAACTGGGCAGAGGGCACCGCTTCGAAGCTTGCCACCATCGAGCCCACCAACTGCATTCCCTGCCGGATGGAGGGATTAGGGCTCGAAAGCAGGGACATCGCCTGCGTTGTCAGAGCTTCCACCTTCTGCTGAGGGAGGAATATCCTTGACTGAAATTATAGTCTTTAAAGAGTCTTTTACAGAAGATGATCTTCAAAGCGTTAATGACACCCAGTAATTATTTCATCCAGTGCAAATCCGCCACCTGATAAATGGGAGGCTTACCAGAACATCCAGGACATTAGGCTTTCGATCATCAAGAGGTCTCAGAGTATTAGATTAACTCATCAGCATAACTCTATAAGCAGCTTAGCATGGGGTTTTCTCCCTTCAATGCAATCCTCCAACTCTCCACACTCAGAATAACATAGGTTATATATCCAAATACATGGAGGGAGAAATGAAGAAGAAAATCTAGTGCAAAATCGCTAATATACAAAACCACTTTAATCTAAAATCAATTGCACTCACATATCCATTCATAAATAAAAGGCACATCTGAATAATACAAAGCTTCAGCGACTCTCACCGCCAGGGCTCCCGGTCCACCGATCTGCTCGACCAGATAGAAACTATTTTTGATGAATAAAGGTGCTGCGGGGGAGCAGCACCTTTATTCATCAAAAATAGTTTCTATCTGGTCTAGCGCCTGCTGTGCACAAGGGACGCAGACCCGTGCATTGTCACCGCTGCTAGGTAAGACCCCACTAACTACACACAGACAGTTCACAATATCCTGAGATTCCTCCATATGGTGATTATTATGTGCAATATGCCAGTAGGGATTGACGCTATAAAGCAACCCTGGATGCCCCAATGACCCGCTGGGAAGTGGGAGTGATTTTTTTAGAAGTCAGGGCCAGGCGTTACACCGGGCCGGGAGAAGCCACCGAAGCTCACGGTCTGAAAGACACAAGGGGAAGAGGGATGTCAGAGCCAAGCGAGGAGAAGCGAAAGCCAAAGAAAGGTCGCCCGTGAGGGCACTTACAGAACAGCGAGGAGAGGACAGTCTTCACCACGCGCACGTGAAAAGGAATGGCGCCAGCGAACCTCGAAGGGCGGGCCAGAGCTGAACATGACACGGAATGCGCCACATCAGACCACGCCCCCCCAACCAATATAAAAAAACGAGTAGTTAGAAAATGAGCCCCTACCGAGTGAATCACCTCAGGGACTGACATGACGAGAAATCAACCCGTAGCGTCCACGATCGGAGCCGCCGTACTAAGGGCGCTGCGGCTAAGGTTAAAAGCGGCTCTGACACCCAGTAACCGACAAGGGCTTCAACTCACAGTGTAATGGGGCAATGTTAACCCGTCTGTACACACAACCCCCCCCCCTCTTTTCCCCCCAATAGCGGGGGAAACTAGGAAGGAAGGTGACCCAATACTCGGGGTTCACCGCTACATGGGGTATGGGGCGCTGATGCGGGAGGGGCATCCTCTGAAGGCTCACCATTAGCCTTAACCGCCTACCCTATGGTGGGGGATTGCGGTGGAGTCTCTAGCTCCATAAGCACCTAAGGTGCTGCCTACCTTCACCCGACCGACGCAGCCCAGGCTGGGAGGCATATTCTTTCATAAAGAGGACGGGTGGAAATAGTCCCGCAGGGCCTCGGGCTGTAAAGCCCCCGTCATGTCTTCGCAGTGAGCACTGCAGAGAAATCTGGGGATTTGTGGGAGGTCCCTCGGTATATGTACGGCCGGGAGGAGCCTGTTTTCTGCAGTGAACAGCGCCTCAGGCGGAGGATTACCCACATGTAATTACTACATCTGGAGCAGGACGTGCTGTATGCTTAGAATATTATTATTATTGTTCATTTATATAGCGCCATCATCTTCCGTAGCGCTTTACAAAGTAGTAATTACAGACAGGGTAGAACCTACAGTACATACACTATTTCAAACACAGTTTTACAGATTTGACAGTGGATATTCTGAGTACAAGATACAATATGGGAGAGAGTGATATTCAAAGTTTCAAAAACCGAAGAGAGCAGACAGGGGGTCCTCACCAGAGCGTAACTCGCCTTCTGAGAGCTGCTCATCTATATACTCTTCTTCCTCCCACTCTCCAAAAGAGGCAAATAAATCTCTTTCCTCCGCAACAGGTTCTAATGCCTCCTCTTATAGGTGGTCTTCTTTGGAATAACCAAGGATAACTGTCTCTCCAGGTTATCCAACCTGTGCACCACATCTGACTGCGCCTCACTGCCTTCCCCCTCTCCAGGGGAAGGAAGGGATGGGTGAGCCGTTGCGCTCACACCAGCAATAACTGGACTAAAGACCTGAGCCGCTGCTCTATTATGGTCTAACCAATTCTCATGGCGCAAGCGGAACAAACCGTGCTGAAACTACCCCGGGGATCCTGCTTACATAAAGGGCAGAGCCCGCCCTGCTCAAATGGGATGCCCGAATCACTATCCCCTGATGCCTCCCTCATAGGGTTTTTTTTCTGTTTTTTTTTTTTAATTTGGCAATCAGACCTAAAAGGCACTAAGCCTAAAACCAACCCCAAAAGGGACCGGGAGGAACCACAACACTTTTCTATCCTCCTTCCAAACACAGGAAAAAAAAAAACAGGAGAAAAAAAGAGCATTAATAATCTCCCTTTTTTTTTTTTTTTTTTTTTTAACTGATAAGATAAAACTGACAATCATTATAATAATAAAATATATTCATACAGATAGTAAAATATTTTTAAAAATATATATATATAACATAAAAATATATAATAACAATATAAATAATATAACTAACTGAAATATGAAATTGATAAGGCAATTAATCAAAAAAAAATTGATATAAAAATTGATAATGGTGATGTGCACTCACCACCACCGCTCTTATCTTTACCGCTATACAAAAGAAATGATCAAACACATTATATATATATCATAGCTTAGTGCAAACGGCAAAATCAGCTTGCCCTGAGGCAGCAATATGAATAAACTAGCGGAACCCCCGAAAGCCATCCAAATCACAAGGCATTTCTAGGCCAGCACCTTGGCCCAACTGGCCGCCGCCGCAATCGCACTGCTATCTGGCTGCAATATATATATATATATATATATATATATATATATACCGTATTTTTCGCCCTATAAGACGCACATGCCCATAAGACGCACCTAGGATTTGGGGGAAGAAAATAAGAAAAAAAAAATTTCAATCAAAAACGCACCATTACAGACAGTGTGGCATTCCCCTATCCAATTCCCATAGGCCGTGTGGGATGCCCCCATTCCATAGACAGTGTAGCATGCCCCCATCCCATTCCCCGTATATCCAGTGTGGCATCCCCCCTCCCATTCCCCATATACCTATTGGCTGTGTGGCATCCCCCTCTCCCCCCATTAGTATAGGCTGTGTGGCATCCCTCTCCCCACATTCCCATAGGCTGTGTGGCATCCACCTCTCCCCCCATTCCCATTGGCTGTGTGGCTTTCCCCCTCCCCCCATTACTATAGGCTGTGTGGCATCCCTCTCTCCCCATTCCCATAGGCAGTGTGGCATCCCTCTCTCCCCATTAGCATGGGCTGTGTGTCATCCCCCTCCCCCCATTAGCATGGGCTGTGTGGCATCCCCCTCTCCCCATTAGCATGGGCTGTGTGGCATCCCCCTCTCCCCATTCCCATAAGCTGTGTGGCATCCCCCTCCCCCCATTCCCATAGGCTGTGTGGCATCCCCCATTCCCATAGGCTGTGTGGCATACCCCTCCCCCCATTCCCAAAGGCTGTGTGGCATACCCCTCCCCCCATTCCCATAGGCTGTGTGGCATCCCCATCCCCCCATTCCCATAGGCTGTGTGGCATACCCCTCCCCCCATTCCCATAGGCTGTGTGGCATCCCCATCCCCCCATTCCCATAGGCTGTGTGGCATACCCCTCCCCCCATTCCCATAGGCTGTGTGGCATACCCCTCCCCCCATTTCCAAAGGCTGTGTGGCATCCCCATCCCCCCATTCCCAAAGGCTGTGTGGCATCCCCATCCCCCCATTCCCAAAGGCTGTGTGGCATCCCCATCCCCCCATTCCCATAGGCAGTGTGGCCCCTCTCCCCCCATTCCCACCCCCCTCCCCACATTAGTATAGGCAGGCGCCATAGTAATAAAAAAAAAAAAAAAAAGTTAAACTCACCTGTCCGCTGACACCACTGCGCTGAGCGGCTGACTCCGTGAATGGGGTGGGCGTGGCCTGCGCCGCAGCAGGCCACGCCCACCCCATTCACGAGCTGGCTCTGTCCCGGCCCCGCCGCTGCGATCGCTGTCTTTTCAGGCAGCGATGACAGCGGCGGGGCCAGAGACAGAGCCCCTGCCGCTCCTCCATCTGCTCCCCCACATGCGATCACAAAGGTCCGGGCAGCGGGTGGGCGTGGCCTGCGCCGGTGCAGGCCACGCCCACCCACTGCCGGGACCTTCGTGCTCACGTGTGGAGGAGCAGATGGAGGAGCGGCAGGGGCTCTGTCTCTGGCCCCGCCGCTGTCATCGCTGCCTGAAAAGACAGCGATCGCAGCAGTGGGGCCGGGACAGAGCCCCCGCCGCTCCTCTGGCCTCTCGCAGCGTGCCAGACAACGCGGGAGCGCCGGGGACGGGTGAGTTTTTTATTTTTTTTTTAATTTTTTTTTTTTTTTTTTTTACATTCGCCCGATAAGGCGCACTGACATTTTTCCCCCACTTTTGGGGAAAAATAAGTGCGTCTTATAGGGCGAAAAATACGGTATATTATATATATATATATATATATATATTACACACACACCTAGCAATATGCGATTTCCTCGCCTGGGGAGACAACTGAATACACGGCCTTGTGGTTCCGGGTTAAACTCTGCCTCTTGCGTGACGTCAGCCACGTCCCTTACATAAAATTTTTTTTTTTTTTTTTTTAAATAAAAAACCTACCTAACTGGAAGAAGGAAGGGTTGGGTAAAAAATAAACATTCCTCAGCAGGTACACCAGAGAAAAATCTGCGGCTGACTTGCTTTTCAAAAAAAGCCTGCAGCCCAGAGCATATACACTCTGTAAGCGCCCCAAGACCCCGGCGCTTCCACCTTACCTTCACGGACCCCAAAACAGCCAACGCTGTGGAGGCATAAACTTGGGTCTTGAGGGATCCGTGGGAATAAGGCTACGCAGAGAGCCGACAGGGTTCAGTCCCCCGCTTGCTGCCAATCCTTGAGAGCTAATCTCTTGAACAACCTTTACAGTCACTTGCCACTGCAAGAAAGAAAAAACTGATCTTGGTGAGGAGGCAGCTGCTACTTATGGGCCGGGAGGGGCCACACCTGTTTTCTTTCTTACAGTCACGTGATCAGCAAGGAGGTAATCCCAAGCGTAAGGAGTGCCTGGAATGGATTGGAAGAAAAAACACTCACCCCCTCAGAAGCTAGGACAGGAACTCCGCATCCCTAGCAGGCTCACCATAAAGCCTATAGCCGGCTACCCTTTGTGGTACAGGGTCTGCAGCTTGTAGCAGCGCTCCTTGAGCACTTGACCCTAGTGCTCCTCTACCCTCACCCAATCCATCAGCCGAGGCTGGGAGGCACAGTGGGTCCGGAAACGGGTGGAAATAGGCACGCAAGGCCGCAGGCTTGGTTGCCCCGATCACCTGCGCAATATAGAGAGCCATCTTCTATCTTGGCAGAATCACTGCAGAGAGAACACTGGATAAGTCTATGGTGATTCCATTTTTATATGGTACCAGGAGGAGCCACAACTCTTCTGCAGTACACTGCGCCACCTTGTGGCGGAAAAACTCATACGTAAGGACTTCTGGAAGCAGGCCGTGCCATGCAATAGGAAAAAGAGATCAGCTTTCCCCTCGGTCATCCTGGAGCTTCTGCAGAAGAGGGTTATAGAAGAGGTCCCACCAAGCCTTCAGGGGGTGAGGTTCTATTCTCACATTTTTCTGGTTCAGAAGCCTTCAGGAAAATTTTGAATGATTTTGAATCTGAAAAGATTAAACAAATTAACTCATTAGAAGAGGTTCAGAATGGAGTCTATTTTTCCCATCAGGAACATTCTAACAGGGAATGTGTGTGGATGGTAAACCTGGACCTTCAGAATGCTTACCTTCATGTCCCCATTTTGATCTCCCACCGCAAGCACCTGAGATTCGCAGTTCAGTGGGACCAGGAGATGGTGCACTACCAGTACAGAGCACTGCCCTTCGGCCTGTCCTCATCTCCAAGGATCTTTACGAAGATCCTGGCAGAGCCGATGGCTTATTTTAGACAACAGGGAATAACAGTGATCCCTTATCCGGACAATCTTCTTTTGCTAAACAAGTCAGAACAGTTGCTCCAGGTAGATCCCTGGTTCTACTGAAGAATCTGGGGTGGGTAATAAATCTAGAGAACCTAACACCCAGTCAGCAATGCAAATTTTTGGGACACAAACTTTGTTTCCCTGTTTTTTTGCCCCATCCAACCCTGTCCCACCATCTCTGCCCCAAACTCTGTATTATATCATGGAAGAAGACTTCTTCCATGCCTGAACGCCTGAATCATTGTCTGCATAACCGTGGGCGACAGCCCCTTTTCTATCAGGATTGAGGTTTCAATAGCCAGGCCGTCAAAGCCAGCGTCCGCAAATTGGGGTGCCGCCGCGACCCCTGTGTGAGAAGCCCTGGGTCGTCGGGCATGATGTAGCGATCCACTGACATCTGAACTATGTATGCAAACCAACTCCTTCTCGGCCAGCAAGGAGCCACCAGGATAGTCGGTACCCCTTCCTGGGCTATCTTGCGCAGCACTCTGCCCAGGAGTGGAAAATACCATTTTGTGAATACTCACCTGTAAAATGGGTATTATGAGTATGTCACACACCCCGCTTCAAGACATTCATTACACTTGGGTATACTGACCTGTAGATGGCGATCTTGCAGAGATGATATCCAAAAAAAGATAAGACCCTCCCGGCCCATAAATACCTGGGACCTCCCACTCATTACCCAGTATAAAGATAGCAGTAAGATCAAGGGACCAGGAAAGCCAATTAAAACTAACAAAGGTTCACCATATAAAAGATCCAGAATACAAAAGGGCAGGGTGAAGCGGGGTGTGTGACATACTTATAATACCCATTTTACAGGTGAGTATTCACAAAATGGTATTATTCTAAGTATGTCACACACCGCGCTTCAAGACATTCATTACACTTGGGACATCCAATAGCAGTGTCCATAAAGGGCGGGGATCCAAAAAAACAAGGCACAAACTTAAACCACTGCAGCTGGCAGTACTTTGCGGCCAAAAACAGCATCCACTGTGGCCCGAACATCAACCTTGTAAAACTTGGAAAAAGTGTGAACTGAAGACCAAGTAGCAACCTTACAAACCTGCTCAACAGAAGCCTGGTGCTGGAAGGCCCAAGACGCCCCAACAGCACGAGTAGAATGAGCAGTAACACGAAAAGGGGGAATCTTCCCTTTAGCAGAATAGGCCCCAAAAATGGCCTGGCGAATCCATTTACAAATGGAAGACTTAGCAGGAGCCAACCCTTCCTAGGCCCAAAGGGCACCACAAAAAGGGTGTCAGTCCTACGAAAAGGAGAAGTAGCCACCAAATAGTACTTCACACAGCGAACCACATCCAAAGAATGCAAAACCCTCTCCTTGTCATTGCTGGGCTTAGGACACAAGGAGGGAAGAACAATATCCTGATTCAGATGAAAAGCAGAGACCACCTTAGGAAGGAAATCTGGCTTGAAGCGGAAAACAACCTTGTCCTGATGCCTCTCAAAGTAAGGAGCCGAAATAGACAAGGCTGCCAACTCCGAAACACGCCGAAACAGAAGTGATGGCAACCAGAAAAACAACCTTCTGAGTAAGCGTAGAAAGTGCAATATCCTGCAAAGGTTCAAACGGAGGACCCTGCAAGGCAGCCAAACCCAAATTCAAATCCCACACTGGGAGCAAAGGCTTCCTAAGAGGCCGCACATGCGGAACCCCCTGGAAAAAAGTCTTAACCAGAGGATGAAGAGCAAAAGACTTTTGAAACAACACGGCCAGGGCAGAAACTGCCCTTTCAGCGTACTAAGCTGCAAACCTTGGTCCAGACCATGTTGCAGAAATTCCAAGACCCTAGGGACAGAAAATGCCCTGCAAGGCCCTTACCTCACACCAATCAATATAAGATCTCCAAGTCCTATAATAGATGACAGAAGAAGACTGCTTTCTAGCCCTAACCAGAGTCTGAATGACAGCATCAGAAAGACCTTCCTCCCTCAAGATTGAGGTTTCAGCAACCATGCCGTCAAAAGCCAGCGTTGGTAAATTGGGGTAGAGTAGTGGACCCTGAGTGAGCAGATCTGGCAGAAGGGGCAGGTCTAACTGATCCTCTGCCAACCTTACCACGTCTGCGAACCAAACCTGTCTTGGCCACCTTGGAGCCACCAGAATTGCCAACGCGCCCTCTAGGGCCAGCTTGCGCACCACTCTGCCCACCATGGGAAACGGAGGGAACAGGTACAGAAACCCCATATCCCTCCAGTCCAGAGACATGGCATCCGCTGCCAGAGCCAGCGGATCCCGCGAAAGAGACACAAATGCCGGAAGCTTGTGATTGTGACGAGAGGCAAAGAGGTCCACCTCCAGAGCACTGGTGGCAAAGCGACAGAAACACCTTGGGGCTGAGCGACCATTCCCCCTGGCGAGACGACCCCCTGCTCAGGGAGTCCGCCTCCGTGTTCTCCACTCCCGGAATGTACACCACCGAGATGCATGGGACATTGCTCTCTGCCCAATCCAGAATCAAAGACACTTCCCTGAGGGCACGCCTGCTGCGAGTCCCTCCCTGGTGATTGATGGAGCCGACCGCCGTCCGATTGTCTGACCGAACTTGAACCGGTAGGCCCCGCAACTGATGAGTCAAGTGAGCCAGAACCAACCTGATGGCTCTCAACTCCAGAACATTGATGGGATCGTGAGCCTCCAGAGGCCCCCACAGGCCCTGAAACTGAAGATCCTTCCAAAATCCCCCCAACCTGACAGGCTGGAATCCGTGGTGACCGTCTACCAACGAGGGGTCAGAAAGGATCTGCCCCTCGTCAGATTGCTTGGTTTCAGCCACCACCGAAGGGAATGCCGCACCCAGGGGGACATCAGAAAAGACTGATCCAATGACAGCGGGGACCCGTCCCAGGCCGCCAAGAGATGGAGCTGGAGCGTCCTTGTATGAAACTGGGCAAAGAGAACCGCCTCGAATGACGCCACCATCAATCCCACCAGTCACATCCCTAGCCGGATGGATGGGCGGGGGATGGATAGGAGACGCTGAGTCAATTCCTGAATCAGAAGAACCTTGGCTCGGGGGAGAAACACCCTGGCCTGAGAAGTATCCAGCGACATTCCCAGAAACTCCAACACCCTGGAGGGAGTGAGGCAGGACTTGGGATAGTTGATCACCCAACCGAAACTCTCCAGAGTGGAAACCACAGTCCTGGTATCCAGCTGCGCCTGCCCTATCTGGACGAGAAGATCGTCCAGATAGGGCACGATGCGGATACCCCTGTCTCTGAGGATGGCCATCACTCCTGCCAACACCTTGGTAAAAACCCTTGGAGCAGAGGTAAGGCCAAACGGAAGAGCCACAAACTGAAAATGCCGATTGTCCACGACAAACCTGAGGAATCTCTGGTGTGCCAGAAATATTGGAATATGCAGGTAAGCATCCTTGATGTCTATGGACGTCATGAAGTCCCCCTGACGAAGTGAACGGATGGCTGAGCGCAGAGTTTCCATACGGAACTTCGGGGACGGACAAGCCTGTTGAGCAACTTCAGATCCAGAATAGGACGAACGGAACCGTCCTTCTTGGGCACCGTGAACAAATTGGAATAGAAGCCCAGGCCCCGGTCTGAAAGGGGCACCGGAAAGATGACAACCATGTCCGCGAGACTTGCTACTGCAGCCCGAAGCCCCTGGGCAGCCAGAGGATCTGACGGCACCCGGGACCTGAAGAATCTGGGAGGGGGCCGGAACTCGAACTCCAGCTTGTAACTGGAAGACACCACTTCCTGAATCCACCTGTCCGAGACCTCCTGGACCCAGACATGGGAGAAGAGTTGCAACCGTCCCCCACCCGCAAGGGTGAGGGCGCCCCCTCATTGCTGAGCCGACTTGGCAGCGCCTCTAGGCTTGGAGCCCCAACTGTGTCCTGGACGGCCCGACCCCTGCCCCTAGGCCAGGAATCACCTCTGGACAAAGGGAAGGCCGAACCCCTGCCAACTCTAGCCCCAGGAAAGGACTGAGAGAAGGAAGCCGCCCCCCGAAAAGGGCTTCTTACGCTGAGGTAACCTACCTCCCGTTGCCACTGAATCCAATTTTTCTCCAAAGAGCCGCAATCCCACAAAGGGAAGGGCCGTGAGCGACTTCTTGGACACAAAATCAGCCGCCCACTGACGTAACCAAACCGACCGGCGGATAGCCACAAGCAGGGCATCACCAATGTGTCATCCAGGGCGGACAGCATGAAGGACAAAAATAACTCACAGCACTTAAGGTCGGCAAACTCCTCACTAGCCGGGTCAAGCCCGGAAGAGGTCAATAATCCTCTAACAACTGACCTGGCAGCTACCAATACAAGCGCAGAAGCACAAACCGGCCGCAAGGCCGATCCAACACTGGCAAAACTATGACAAGCCATCTGGTCAATGCGTTTATCCTCACCATCCTTGAGGGTAGTGCACTCCGGAGAATGGAGGACTGAGGAGCTGGACAACCCCAAAACAGGAGCATCCACCTCGGGGGGAGACGACCAGTGCTTCACTGCGTCCGCCGGAAAGGGATATTTCTTGTCCCAACCCGGTGGGACACCCGGAAGCCGCGTCGGCCTCTCCCATTCCTTGCGAATGATACCATCAAAATGCTTTTGATAAGGAAATTCCAAGCGGGGCTTCGTCTCTTCAAAGAACTCCCCCTTCAGCGGAGGAGCCGCCTCAGGGGGGGGGGGGAGAAATAGCCAGGACCTCAAACACCTGAGCCAGGACCTTGGATGTATCCAAGGAATCCCCCTGGCCCTGCTCGGTATCAGCGCCCACAAACTGCTGATCGGAGTCATCAGACCCCTCATACAGCTCCCCTTCCTCACGCGGGGAGCAATCAGACCAGTCCAGGGAGTCAAAGTCCTCCCTATCAGAGGCCTGCACAGCCGAATACAAATGCTTCCTCTTTGCCGTGGCCTTTTTGGCGACGGCACTAGAAAACAATTTTTCAAGATTGGCCAATCTGGCACACACCTCAGATCGCGACTCCCTGCTAATGACCACATGACACGCACGTGGCAGGAGAGGGGGAGACGGGGAGGAGACCGGCGGAGCAGAACCAGACGCCTGAGATCCGGTCTGCCGCGTAATAGACCGCTGCGCACAGGGTACACATAGAAATACATCATCCCCCAAAAGGGATACCCCACACACTGCCTGGATTTCCCCGAGGGGGGCACAAGCCCAGTATCCGGGGAAGCCTCCATATGGTGATTTTTTTAGTACTATATATAGTATATACACAATTAAATGTGTACAATGCTCTATTTATTTTTGGGAATTACGCAATAATGCAACCCGGGATGCCTCTTTAAGTCCCGAGTGGGAGGATATTAAGCCAGGTAAAATTAACCAGGGACCTGGACAGGGAGAACCCCCCTTTAATATGATCAATGGTTCACCTGGAACACAAGAACACAAGCACACACTCAGACCATGCTAAATGTATAGAAGATATTAACAAATGACAGTGATGGCCATCAGGCCCCTCACCCGACCTTCAGTACCGCAGGTAACGACGCGCAGTGTGCAGTACGAGGAGGGAGGGCGGGCCGGTGTGGTTCCCGTGTCGCGCCCGTCCCCGCCCGGAGGAGAAGAAGCTCTCATGGGCTCGCTGCCGCCATTGCGGTCAGCACTCTTAGCACGCCGGAGGCCAGCGCCGCGGGACCTCCGGCGCCATGAAAGTGAATGTAAAGCACACACATGTAAAACACACACAAACATAAAAGACAGGAATCCGTAAGGGACCCGCCCCCCCCCTCTCTAAGGGTATCCGGGAGAGGGGGAATCCATGCCAGGGAAGGGCCAAGGGACGGGGCATCCCAAACGGGGATCACCAACCCAGATAGCCGCCTACCCCTTGTTATGGGATCTCACGGCTCCTAAGCACCAGGGGTGCCAACTACCTTTGCCCGGACCAGCAGCCTAGGCTGGGAGGCAGGGAATATTAAACAAGGGGATCCGGGCAGAAATAGAATAAAAAGTGGCCGGGAGTCATCCCGGCTACCTGCAAGGAGGAGACATCATCTTCTGACTTGCTCGCCTCTGCAGAGATGGAAAACTGGGGAATGAGTGGGAGGTCCCAGGTATTTATGGGCCGGGAGGGTCGGACCTTTTTTTGTTATCTCTGCAAGATCGCCATCTACAGGTCAGTATACCCAAGTATAATGAATGTCTTGAAGCGGGGTGTGTGACATACTTAAAATAACAGGCTTACGCGGTGGACGTACATGAGTAACTCCTTGGAAAAAAGTCTTGACAAGTCTATGATTGGCGAAAGATCTTTGGAAAAAAATGGCCAAGGCCGAAATCTGGCCCTTGAGGGTACTCAGCTGGAGACCAGAGTCCAAGCCATGTTGTAGGAAATCCAAAATCCTTGAAATAGAGAATGTGCGACAAGGGAGACACTTGGACTCACACCAGGCAATGTAGGCATGCCAAACTCTGTAATAAATCATGGAAGAGGACTTCTTCCGAGCCTGAATCATGGTACGCACGACCGTGGCAGATAGCCCCTTCTCCATCAAGATGGAGGTTTCAGCAGCCAAGCCGTCAAATCCAGCGCTTGTAAATTGGGGTGGCGCAGGGTGACCCCTGTGTGAGAAGCCCTGGATCGTCGCGCATGATGTAGTGATCCACTGACAACTGAACTATGTCCGCAAACCAACTCCTTCTTGCCCAGCGAGGAGCCACCGAGATGGTTGGAACCCCACCCTGGGCTATCTTGCACAGCACTCGACCCAGGAGTGGAAACAGAGGAAATGCGTAAAGGAGCCTGAACTCCGTCCAAGGAATCGTCAGAGCGTCCGTGGCGAAGGCCAGCGGATCCCTTGACAGGGAGACGAACCTCGGAAGCTTGTGATTGTGCCTGGACGCAATAAGGTCCACATCTGGCTGACCCCAGCGGCAACACAGAGTGTGAAAGATCTTGTTGCTGAGAGACCATTCCCCCAGACAAGAGGTCCCCCCTGCTCAGGGAGTCTGCCTCCTGGTTCTCCACCCCGGGGATGTAAACCGCCGAGATGCAGGGAACATACTCCCCCGCACAAGTCAGGATCTGGGTCACCTCCTTGAGGGCTTGCTTGCTCCGAGTCCCACCGTGGTGGTTGATGTAGGCGACAGCCGTCTGATTGTCTGAGCGGACCTGGACCGCACAACCCCGTAGATGGGGAGTCAAATCAAACAGGACCAACCGGATAGCTGTCCGCTCCAGGAGATTAATGGGCAAGTGGGCCTCCTGCAGACCCCACTAGCCCTGGAACTTCAGCGATTGCCAAAAGCCTCCCCAGCCGGTCAGACTGGCGTCCGTGGTGACAATCTCCCAACGAGGAGTCAGAAAGGAAATGCCCACTAAAAGATTTCTGGAGTCCAACCACCACAAGAGGGACTGCCTGGCCAGAAGAGACAGTGAGAATTCCTGCTCCAGGGACTCCTGTGTCCCGTCCCAACTGGTCTAAAGATTCAGTTGAAGAGGCCTCATGTGAAACTGAGCGAAGGGCACTGCCTCGAAGCATGACACCATGAGGCCCACCAGCTTCATCCCCAGACGGATCGATGGCTGCTGGCAAGAAAGTAAGGCCCACATCTGCATCTGGAGAACCTCCACCTTCTGCAGGGGGAGGAAAACCTTGACCTGAGAGGTGTCCAACGTCATGCCCAGGAAGGACCTCACCATTGAGGGAGTGATGGAAGACTTGGGATAATTGATCACCCATCCGAAATCCTCGAGAGTGGACAACACCTTCCGGGTATCACTCTCGGCCTGCTGAAGAGATTGAGCCGCAATCAGCAGGTTGTCCACATAAGGAAGAACACAAATGTCCCGGTTCCTCAGGAGGGCCATAACGCCCGCCAGCACCTTGGTGAACACCCGGGGGGCTGAGGATATCCCAAACGGCAGCGCCACAAACTGGTAATGCTGATCCTCCAGCACAAACCTCAGGAACTTCTGATGTCCCTGGAAAATCGGGATCCCTGATGTCCACCGTGGTCATGAAGTCGCTGGGCCGAAGCGAGCTCACCACGGACCGTAAAGACTCCATGCGAAAATGCCTGAATCTGACAAACTTGTTGAGACCCTTCAGGTCAAGGATAGGCCTCAGAGTACCGTCCTTCTTGGGCACCGTGAACAGATTGGAATAGAACCCTCGACCTCGTTCCTGGTGAGGTACAGGACAAATCACCCCGGACAGCAGAAGGCGTTGAACAGCCATTCTTAGGCCCTGCACCGTCAATGGATTCTGGGATATTCGTGACTGAAGAAATCTTGGGGGGGCCAAGCTGCCAGCTCTATTTTGTAACCGGAGGACACCACCTCCTGAATCCACCTATCCGAGACGTGCAGTCTCCAGACGTGAGCAAATGGCAGAAGCTGTCCCCCCACCCGGATGGGTGAGGGCGCCTCCTCATGCCTGAGAGGACTTGACAGGGGGCTTGGATTTAGTTCCCCAGGAGGGATTGGGTCGGCCGCGAGACCTACCTCGCTCCCAGGAATCTCTGCGGCCACCTGAAAAGAAAGAGCCTCTTCCTCCTTGAAAGGAGCGATAGGTAGACTAACCCCGTAAGGGCCAAGCAGGCTTCCGTCGCTGAGGGAGTCTCCCATCCTTAGTCAGGTGGTCCAGCCGCTCCCTGAATAACTGAAGCCCCAAGAAGGGGATACTAGTGAGGGATTTCTTGGCAGCAGCGTCGGCTGACCACTGCCGCAGCCAGATAGAGCGACAAAGCACAACCAGCAGGGCCGAAGCCCTGCCGCCAAGTCGGACGCTATCGTCCATACCCGAGACTACAAATGCAAAAAAGTCCATGCAGACTAGAAGGTCCTTATACTCCTCCGCCCACTTGCGAGATCTGGCGAGACCAACAAGACGTCTCACCTTTTTTCTGATGGCTAAGGAGACAATGGCTGCGGCGCAGACAGGACGAAGGCCAGCACCCACAAAGGTGAAAGCGTGACAAGCCAGCTGAACCATGCGCCAGTCAGCATGGTCGCGCAAGGAAGCCGTATCGGGTGACGGCATAACAGTGGTATTGGATAGCCCCAGCACAGGGGCATCCACCTCTGGGGGACGGGACCAGAGGCGAACCAACTCCTCAGAGAAGGGGTACCGTCTGTCTAGACCCTTAGGCACCGATGGCAATTTATTAGGCCTTTCCCATTCCTTAAAAACCATTTTGGAAAAATGGCCCTGTTCAGGAAAGGCAAGTCGCTGTCTCAGGCCGGAATAAATCCCCCTGCTTCTTTTTGTCCACCTTCGGAGGAACAATGTGCAAGGTCTCAAACACAGAAGATAGTAGCAACTTCTCCGTGTCATCAGGGAGCCACATATCCTTATCCGAGGAAGACCCAGGGTCGGAGTCCTGAAACAACTCATCCTCCTCCATGGAGTCCCGACCACCAGACACATCATCAATCATCATCATCATCGAATAACCCGGCTCAATATGCCGCTTCTTACTCGTGGCCTTGCTGGCAGCCGAGCAAAATAATTGTTTCTCCAGGCTGGCCACCCGGAGCGCCAAATCCGTTTGAGACCCCCTGCTGGGTTCCCCCTCACTGGGAGCTAAATGTAGGCGCGTGGGTGTAGGCGAGGCCGCAGGTAAGGTAGGGCTGGGGCAGAAACGCCCACCCTATCCTGTTCCAAAAGAATACTCTTGCCGCAAGGGACACAAACTGCGCTGAGACCGCTCAGAGGGCATGTACCACACATGAGACAGAGCTTAACCCGCCCTGAGGGGGCCCCCTAGCTCGCTATCCCCAGAAGCCTCCATTGTGGTGATTATATAAAACAATAATTCAGGTCACAAGGCACTGACGGCCCAAAACCCGGGCAATCCCCAAACGGAGCGGCTGCCCGTCCGTTCCCGCTGGGGGCCCGCGTCCCCCCTCCCTCACAGTGCCTGACAGGAGGAGGGGAGAGAAGAAGGACAGGAATGAGGGAGGTGAGTAAAAAACAGTGAAAAACAGTAAGACACACACAGATATCAAATAAAGCTTGTGGGTGACATGAGGGAATGAAAGGGTCCCTAGGTGGTTCCTCCCCCCCAATATAGGCTCACCATTGCCTATTGCAGGCAACCCTTCGGGAGAGAGTCTGCGGCCCAGAGCATAGCTATGCCGAACGCCTGACCCTCGGCGTTCCCCTACCGTCACCTGTTCCGTAGCCGAGGCTGGGAAGCAGGATGGATCCACGGAAGGCGGGAATAGGGCTGCAGTGGCCGACAGGTTTAGGATGCCCCGCTCGCCTGCGATATCCAGAGAGAGTAGCAAAACGATGCTTGCAGTGTGACTGCAAGATGAATTCTGGGGATTTTTGGGAGACATCTGCCTTATATGGAGCCGGGAGGAGCTACGATTTTTATCTTGCAGTCACTGCGCCACCTGGTGGCGGATTACCACATGTAAGAAGTGGAGCAACCTGAACAGGACACATGGAAAAATGTATTTTCCCAATGCATGGCACAGCCTACTTCACAAAGTCATTACATCTGGGTTATTCCGCCACAAGGTGGCGCAGTGTACTGCAGAAGAGTTGTGGCTCCTCCCGGTACCATCTAAAAACAGATTTACCATAGACTTCTCCCGTGTTCTCTCTGTAGTGATTTCTGCGAAGATAGAAGTTGGCTCTCTATATTGCTCAGGTGAGCGGGGCAAACAAGCCTGCGGCCCTGCATGGCTATTTCTACCCGTTTCCAGACCCTCTGTGCCTCCCAGCCTCGGCTGATGGATCGGGTGAGGGTAGAGGAGCATTAGGGTCAAGTGCTCGAGGAGCGCTGCTCCCAGCCGCAGACCCTGTACCACAAAGGGTAGCCGGCCATAGGCCTTATGGTGAGCCTGTTTGGGATGCGGAGTTCCTGCCCTAACTTCTGAGGGGGTGAGTGTTTTTGGGGTTGCTCGTTCTCCCCCCCAACCCCCCCCCCCCGACCTGGGCCCTCACTGCCGCTCGCCTGCCTTCCTCGCTCCCTCCCCGTTCGGGTGGTAGCGGCGAGGGTGCCTTGGCTGTGTGTTCGCAGGATTTTTACTGTGTTTTTCACTGTTTTTTCACCTCGCCGCTTTGTACTATGCTCTGCGGCAGGCGGCGCTATATTTGTGAGGCGTTTTTTTTTCTTACCCTGATGACGCCGGCAAGGTCACGTGAGCGCCGATTTTGCGCTCTTCGGGGGGGGGGGGGGGTGGATGACGCGTACCGCGTCCTCCTCCCGCGGCCCGCCCCTCAAGGTTCCTCTACCAGCACCATTTTGATTCTGCTGCGCGCTGGGGCCCTTCTCATCCCGGAGCTGCGGCGGTGATCCTGGTCTGCTTGTCACTTCCTCCTGTGGTCTGGCGGTTGGTGCCCTTGTCCTACTTGGTCCGTGAGTCCCCTTCGGGGGTTTTTGGTCTCTTTTGGGCATGCACTGTGGGATACTTGTGTCTTTATTTATGTCTTTCAGGCAGGACACCTGTGGGTTGTGGTTTCTCCCGGTCCTATCCCTTACCATCCCTCATCTTCCCTTTCTGGGGGCATCCCTTGGAGGGCATCCCGGGTGGCTCTTGCTAGCCTTTACACTGTGCTGGCCTATTGCGCCTGTGTTAATCACCATATGGAGGCTTCTAGGAATAACGTGCTTGGGGGTCCTTCGGGACCATCACGGCTGTGGACTGTGTGTGGGGTATCCCCTGTGAGTGTGTCACGGTGTGCGTGGCGTGCGCCCAAAGTGTTCTTGCGCTCAAGTCTGGGCTGCCTGCTTTGCTTCCCAGCTCTGCATCTCCTTCGGCATCACCTACCCCCCCCTGCGCCTGCATTTAGCCCTCAGTGAGGGGGATACAAGCAGGGGGTCACAGTCTGATCTGGCACTTCATGTGGCCAGCATTGAAAGGCAGCTTGCTAGGCCTGGTCCACGTAAGGCCTCTAGCAAGAAGCGGCTCCCACGCCTGCCTGGGTTGCTGAGGAGCATGAGGAAAATACAACTCTGAAGTAATCACCTGTAGAGTTGGTATTATATGCAGACAGCACGTCCTGCTCCAGACATAGTCCTTACATGTGCACTGCAGAATCATGAAGAAAACAAGCTCCTCCCGGCCCTACATATACAGAGGGACCTCCCACATATCCCCAGCATTGAAAAGCAGTGAGAGAAGAAGCCAGGGGGGAAACAACCACCCAGAGACTGGCAATAATATCCAAGATTATAATCACCACGCAGGGGATACAGAACAAGGTGAATCAGGGTGGGTGGAGCAGGACGTGCTGTTTGCATATAATACCAACTCTACAGGTGAGTATTTCACAGAGTTGTATTATTCTAAGCAGACAGCACGTCCTGCTCCAGACATAGTCCTTACATGTGGGACATCCAATAGCAGTGTCCATGAGTAGGGAGGGATCCCCATGACAAAAAAGGCACAGCCAACCAAAAACAGCGCTATCGCCTGTAACCTTGCTACCAGGAGCAACTAGAGCAAAGCTCTAACTTAACTTATGAAGCCTAACAAGGCTAATGAAACACGAGCAGAGAACAAATCAGTCTGCTCAACAACCAAGTGCATAAGGTCCAAACCAAGCACCGGTAGAAGATATCCAAACCAAGAAAGGAGAAGAATCTCCCTTAACAAACAGGCCAGAAAAAACGGCCTAACCAAGCTACTAATGATAACAGGGTAGCCATGGCAACCATAGAATCTTTCCCTTCGGGGAATACAAACCCTGGTCTCGGAAAGACCAACATAATACTACACACGAGCTAACGAGGCTCCTCTAAAGCCAAACTGATAATCAAGAGCTCAGAAGGACAACCAGCCAAGCGAGACCAGTCCAACCGGCTTCCCATATTCATGGGAGTAACCAGATCCTACTGCAGGAAGGATGAGGACATCTATATGCCCGACAGGCATAGCCCCAACCCTGGACAGGAAGCAGTCCAGAGGTTCCCAACGCCTATTGAGGGATACAGATCCCTTTAAGCTCAGGGTAAGCAGAACACCAGTCCAAGGACCCTAGGATCTGGAATAGAGGAGAACAACCCTCCGCCGGGACTCAGGTTTGGTGCAAGGCGGACACATCCTCACCAACACGGCGTACCGCTATAAGAAAGTTGTAAAATGTAAAAAAGGACTAGGCTAAGAAAGCCGTCTCCTATGACACGCCTCAGACTGAGGCACCCGCCCCGAAAGAGTCGTCTGAGGCAGGGAACAGTTCAGACAAGAACCTGAATAAGACCCAGGGAAAAACCCTTAGCAGGGCAACAGGATAAGCAGCCTTCCCCTCAAGGGGGCTTAGAATTCTCTGGGGAATGCGCCTGAGCCGCCCTTGAGGAGTGTTCAACGCCGAAGCTTGAAACTAGTCTCTACCGAGGACAAACCGGGCGAGCCCTGGAGCCTCTCAGGGAACTGAGTTGGAGGACCAACTCCAGCCGTGCCATAAGGACTCTGGTACCCATGAGTAAGACCTCATTCCATAGGGAATAGGGAGCTAGTCCCCGCCACCCAACTAGGGCGCCAACTCCCACCATAGCTGGTGGAAAAGGGGGAAGAATAAAAAAGGGGAGGGATCTAGGCCCAACCCTCCAAGAGGAAGAGACACCCAGAGGGAACATTTCTGATAGGGTGAATAACGATCGTCCAAACCCTGTGAAGGGAATGACGTAGTAAGGAGCCTAACTAGGCATAACAGCCCACAAGAAAGGGCACACAGTACAACTGTCTCCAGCAGAAAATGCGAACCAAACCACACAGGGCCACTCATGGCTCCCAGTGAAACAGTACACCCTTGCCACAGCAAGCCTGTGCAGAACCCCACCTAGCGGGGTGTAAGAAGGGTCAGACAAAGGGTAGAATACCCGGACAAACGGCCAGACTAGTTCACCGTGACCCAGGCCAGAGAGTCCTGGGACAATCACCCAGGGCAATGAATTAGGACCTTAACCAGGGCAGAGTCTCTTTAACAGTCACAGGGTCACGGCCCCAACCAGTAGGCTCATTGAGACGCTAGTGAAGGCCCCCCCCAGCACAGTAGGACAGCCAACGAGCCAATACCAATGAAGCGCAAGGAGTGTAAAAACCTCCACTGGATCAGAACCAGACCCTACAAGAAGGGCCAACCTGTTCCGAGACCTTCTCGGATAAAAGCTGGGAGAGGCCACTGACCAGACAGAACAAGAATCCCCAAGAGACCAGGCCTAAGGGAAACAGACCAGCAAACTAGGGCCCAACAAGGCACAATGTGATGACCTACCAATGGTATGAGAATGGCCCCCCTAAAGGGACCCTCCTTAGGTACCTCAGGGAAATTCATAAGGAACAGAACCCATTTAGTGACCCTGCCAGACCTGGTCCCCATGGCGACCATCTACAGGGATAGCAAGAAGGAAGTGATGTCCATCAACAAACTTCCATGAGTAGACCAACCAGAAGGGAACCCCCATAAAACAGGGGGAACGTACTGAGCTATTTCCAGGGTGTTGGAACCCCATCCAGGTTAAGTAACCCAAGATGCCGCAGGCCCCAGGGGCATTTGGGAAGAGGAACAGCCTCGGGCCGCCAGCAATAGGCCCACCAGCTGCAAGGTGAATGTAATGAGATTACACAGAGGGCAAGGCCCCTTCCATACCAAGGCACCCAATCAGAAGTGAGGGTTGAACCTGGACCCATCTAAATGCCACCTCGTAGGGGGAGTATGAATCAGATTACCCCAAGTAATAGATGTGCCTAAGCACCAATCCAAAAGACTCCAAGAGAGCCCCAAGTCAAAGTAGCAACTAGTGCGGACAGCTCCGGTGAATGAGCATGAAAGAGCTCCCGTACTCGCCTTCGAGAGCCATCCGGGAACAGGGGAGGGACCCCAGACAAGACCCTAATATAAAGAATGGTCCTGTAACAACGGCTGGAAAAAAGGACTAGGCGTCCAGAGGGAACAAGGGACCGAAGGGGAAAAGGATCCTTGCAGGCATCAAGAAGTTCACTTGACAAGGGGGTTTGCGGCCCAACAGATGGATACCAAGTAGGCAGAGCCCGTGGAACCTAGATGCCCGGTCTAGACGCCGGATCTGGGCAGACTGCGTCATCCCCGGGGAAGAGCAGAGTGAATGCAATTATCAGCCAAGGCGAACCTAAGAGAAGGCCCAGACCCTCCAGGCCAAACTCAACTTGAGTCCAATCCCTAAAGGATACAACGGGGACTAGAATACCCCTGGCTAATTTTGAAGGGAACTGCCCAGAACACTCCATTCTTTCAAAAACCACGTCCAGGAAGGCCATCACCTGCCATCGCCCGAACAAAGCCTGGCATCCAGCCCTAAGAGCCCAGTGATGTGGCAGTTCCCCCGCCCGCAGGGCGAGGGCGTCCCTTCACGCTTGTGAGGTTTTGGCAGACTTTGGTTTTGACCTGCGAGAGGTCCCAGGGCGATGTCTGCCTCCCCTGGAACGAGCTTCCACTCCAAAAAGTTGGAAGCACACTTCTGGTTCTCTTTTAACAGAAACATAAGGAGGGGGCGAGGGGTCCCTGCCCCTGGGCTGCCTGGCTAACCGTCTGCGCGAGGGCGCCTTACCCTTTTTGCCAAAAAGATCCAACCTGGCCCCGAATAAGCGACGTCCTCGAAAAGGAATAGCAGTAAGAACCTTTTTAGTGTCATTGTCAGCCCCCCACTGTCGCAGCCAAAGCAGGCGACGAATGGCCACCACAAGGGCCGAGGTTCTAGCACGCATTTTAATGGTGTCATCCATAGCTGAGAGGATAAATCTCACAAAAACGTCACAATCTGACAGTGCGTTGAAGACCTCACAAGGGAGATCCTCCGGCTGTTGGTCAATTATCTTCCTGAGCAGCGTCCTGGCGGCCACCGAGGTAACAGCCGCAGCACAGACCGGGCGCAGAGCCGTCCCTACAATAGAGAAGGCATGGGAGGCCAATCTGGCCATGCGCCGGTCCTCGGCATCCCGAAGGGTGCGAGAGGGGGAGGCCGCCATGAAGGGAGGGTTAACAACCCCAATAATTGGAGCATCCACCTCTGGAGGAACTGACCATCGTTCAACCAAATCCTGGGGAAAGGGGTACTTCCAGTCCCAAACCCCCGGAACCCCTGTGAGTTTACAAGGGGATTCCCATTCCTTAGATATAAGATACTGGAAATGATCCTGATCCAAGAATTCCAGGCGTGGCGTCGCCGTGTGGAAACTCTCCCTCTTGGGCTTGGGAGACTCTCCCGGGGGAGAGATAGACAGCACTTCAAAAATCTTAATGAGTAACTCATCAGTTTCACACAGGCCCCAGGACTCCGGGCCAGAACCGTCGCGGTTCCAAGACAACTCATCTGAAGAACTGGTCTCTGAGAACAGATCACCATCCTCGGACTGATCAAGATCCTGCATAGCGGCAGGTTCTTCGGTTTCAGCGGAAAACCTATAGCTAGGTTGCGTCAGGGATCGGTACTTCCCAGCGCCCAAGCGCTCTGCCAAGCCTGACATAATATGCTCCGCGGTGGGAAGCTTGCGCGACACTACTTGCTGGTCCTTCCCGCTCGAGTGCGACTCATCAGGAGTGAGATTCAAGTCCGGGGAGACAGGTGTATTGAAGCGAGGTGCAGCTACTGGTAAGCCTGATTGCGGGGCCAGCGCTTGTTCAGCACACAGTCCGCAGACCAGTGCTCTGTCAGCGTCAGCGTGGGGTTGTCTACACATGGTACACAGCCGGTCTTGTCCCCGCGGGACCCCGGACACCAAATTCTGAGATGCCTCCATATGGCGATTAATCTAGGTAATATGCCAGAAGGGATTTATGCTGTAAGCAACCCTGGATGCCCCAATACCTGCTGGGAATGTGGGAGATTCTAATATAACCCCGTGAGATATATATATATATATATATATCAGGCCGGGAGAAGCCACTGGAAGCTTGGCGTCTGAAAGACATAAGGGGAAAAGAGGGTGTCAGAGCCATGCGCAGCACAAAAGGAAAATTAAACGAAAGCCCGTGAGGGCACTTACAGCAACCAAGGGAGAAGGAGGATCGTGACCACGCGCGCATGGGAGACCGACAAAATGGCGCCAGCGAACCTCGAAGGGCGGGCCAGAGCTATAGGTGACGCGGAACGCACCAAACCAGACCACGCCCACCCCAGAGAGCGCGAAGCTCCGCGGAACAAGACAGGAAAAGAACAGAAATAACGCCATGGCGTCGCGAGACAGAGCCGCCTTATGCGCCAAGTCACATATTTTAAAGGCGCTGCGGCCAACGTAAAAACCAAATTTTAAAGGGCTAAGGCAAGGCGTGTGATATGGCAAGATTAGGCCAACGTACACAACCCCCCCTCTTTTTCCCCCCACTAACGGGGGGAACTAAGGAAGAAGGTGACCCAGCACTCGGGGTTCACTGCTACATGGGGCGTGGGGCAAGGTGCGGGAGGGGCATCCACTATGAGGCTCACCATTAGCCTAACCCGCCTACCCCATGGATGGGGATTGCGGTGGAGCATGGCTCCGTAAGCACACTAGGTGCTGCCTACCCTAACCCGACCAACGCAGCCCAGGCTGGGAGGCATGTTACTCACAAAGAGGACGGGTGGAAATAGTCCCGCAGGGCCTCGGGTTGTCAAGCCCCGCTCGCCTGCGAGAGCGTGATACTTCATGTCTTCGCAGTTTGAGTACTGCAGAGGAATCTGGGGATTTGTGGGAGGTCCCTCGGTATATGTAGGGCCGGGAGGAGCTTGATTTCTTCATGATTCTGCAGTGCACGGCGCTGAAGGCGGAGGTATACCCACATGTAAGGACTATGTCTGGAGCAGGACGTGCTGTCTGCTTAGAATATTGATCTTTTTGATGACCGTTACTCCCTAGAGGAGGGGGGCTTTTCCCGGGCTCCGATTCCTCTGGGGACCAGCATGTGGGCTGCGGCAGTGATCCTGGGTCTGAGGATTCCTGGTTCCCTGAGGACACTGCTAATCTGTTGTCTCACATTTTTGAAATCTTGCACATTGTCCCCCCTGAGGTGGCTAAGAGGAAACAGGGTGAGCTTTTTCGTCCTGTTAAGCAGCGTCTGGAGGTCCCTGAGCAGAGTCATTTCACTAATATGGTGCTCAGGGAGTGGGAACATCCTAGTAGATTGCCCGCAGTGCCCAAAGGGTTGGATAGGAAATACCCCTTTCCTGCTGACCTGGTTAAGCGATGGTTGGGTCCCCCCGAGGTGGACGCTCCCGTTCTAGGGCTGTCCAACACCTCAGTCATGCCTTCCCGACATTACTACACTGCGGGACAGCGAGGACCGACATATGGATCAGCTGGCCTACCATGCTTTTACATTTGTGGGGGCTGGGCTGCGTCCAGCCTGTGCAGCTGCCATAACAGCTATTGCTCTTAAGAGACAGATCAGTCGTCTCCATGATGGCGCTACAGCTGGTAGGGAGGAGTATAGGGCCCTCTTGCTTTGCTCTGAATTTGTTGCCTTTATCCTTACTGCCATGGATGATATGGTACGGCTGAGTAGTAGCGCCTCTGCCCTTTTGGTGGCTATGCGCCGCTCTGTTTGGTTGCGTCAGTGGGCAGCTGACGCTGCTGCTAAGAAGGCTCTCACTGGGCTCCCCTTTGTGGGGCTACGGCTCTTTGGTGAGCGTCTGGATGTTTTAGCCAAGGATGGTAGGCTGCTTCTGCGTAGGAGGCAGCCTCGGCCTTTACGGGGGCCCTCCGCTTCCTCCTCCTCCTTTCGTGCCCCCAGAGGAGGTCGAGGCCCCCTCTTTTCAGGTATCCGCAGGGGTTCTTGGGGCGTGGCAGATCCCGTGGTCGTCCCGGGCTCTCATGGGACCCCAAGCCCAAACCTTCTCCCAAGCCCCCTCAGGCATGAGGAGGCGCCCTCACCCATCCGGGTGGGGGGGCGGCTTCGGCTCTTTGCTCATGTCTGGAGGCTCCGCGTCTCAGACCGGTGGATTCAGGAGGTGGTGTCCTCCGGTTACAAGATAGAGTTTGCAGCCTGGCCATCCCCCAGATTCATCAGATCCCGGATGTCTCACAACCCTCTGTCAGCTCAGGGGTTGCGCCTTGCGGTTCAATGTCTGTTGGAGTCAGGAGTCATTTGCCTGGTGCCTCCCCAGGAACGGGGTCAGGGTTTCTACTCCAATGTGTTCACGGTCCCCAAAAAGGATGGGTCCTTGAGGCCAATCCTGGACCTGAAGGGTCTCAACAGGTTTGTCAGGTTCAAGCACTTTCGCATGGAGACCCTTCGCTCGGCTGTCAGTACCCTTCGCCCAGGCGACTTCATGACCTCCGTGGACGTCAAGGATGCTTATCTTCACGTGCCAATCTTCCCAGGTCAGAGATTTCTCAGGTTTGCTCTGGAGGATCAGCATTACCAGTTTGTGGCCTTACCATCGGTATCACCTCGGCGCCTCAGGTGTTCACCAAGGCTCTGGCGGGCGTGATGGCTCTGCTGCGGCATCAGGGCATTCGCATCCTTCCTTACCTGGACGACATTCTGATTGCGGCTCAGTCTCATCAGGCCGAGAAAGATACTCTGGTGGTGACCTCCACTCTCGAGTCCTTCAGCTGGGTGATCAACTACCCCAAGACTTCACTGTCTCAGTCTTTGGTGAGGTCTATATTTCTGGGCATGACTCTGGATACCTCAGGTCAAGGTATTCCTGCCTCAGCAGAAGGTGGAGGGCCTTTAGCAGCAGGCATGGGCTCTGCTCTTGTGTCCCCATCCGGCAAGGGATGCAGTTGTTGGGCCTGATGGTGTCCTGCTTCGAGGCGGTCCCCTTTGCTCAGTTTCACATGAGACCTCTTCAGTTGCACCTCGTCAGTTGCGGATCAGGACCCTGTGTCCCTGGATCAGGAATTTGCTCTGTCCCCCCTGGCCAGACAGTCCGTCTCGTGGTGGCTGGACTCAAGGAACCTCCTGGTGGGCAGGACATTTCTGCCCCAGTCTTGAGAGACTGTCACCACAGATGCCAGTCTGACCGGTTGGGGGGGCTTTTGGAAGTCTCTGCCATTCCAGGGTCAGTGGGGCCCCCAGGAGGCCCATGCTCCCATCAATGTCCTGGAACTGAGGGCGATCAGGTTGGTTCTCTCAGCTGACCTCACACCTTCGGGGTCGGGCTGTTCAGATCCGCTCGGACAACCAGACGGCTGTTGCCTACATCAATCATCAGGGAGGGACTCTGAGAAAGCGAGCCCTCAAGCAAGTGTCTGATACTGTCTTGGGAGGAAGAGAATGTCCCTTGCATCTCGGCGTTTTACATTCCGGGGGTGGAGAACCAGGAGGCAGACTCCCTGAGCAGGGGGACGTCTCGGCTGGGGGAATGGTCCCTCAGCAACAAGGTTTTTCACTCCCTGTGGCACCGCTGGGGTCAGCTGGATGTGGACCTGTTTGCGTCCTGCCACAACCACAAGCTTCCCAGGTTTGTCTCCCTGCCTTCGCCACGGATGCGCTAGCAATGCCTTGGACAGAGTTTCGGCTCCTCTATGTGTTCCCTCCATTCCCTCTGCTGGGCAGGGTGCTGCGCAAGATAGCCCAGGAAGGGGTACCAGCCATTCTGGTGGCCCCGATGGCCAAGGAGGGTGTGGTTCGCAGACGTCGTGCAGTTGGCAGTAGATCAGTATGCCCTGCCCAAGGATCCAGATCTGCTCACTCGGGGACAACTATGCCATCCCAATTTACAAACGCTGGCTTAAACAGCTTGGCTGCTAAAACCTCCATCTTGATGGATAAGGGTTTGCCGGCTTCTGTTGATTCCATGATTAGGGATAGGAAAATGTACTCGTCCTTTATCTACTACAGGATTTGGCATGCTTACATTGCCTGGCGTGAGTCCAAGTCTCTTCCTTGTCGGGTGTTTTCTATCCCCAGGATTCTGAAATTTTTGCAACATGGTTTGGATTCGGGCCTTCAACTGAATACCCTCAAGGGACAGGTGTCAGCCCTGGCAATTTTTTTCCAAAGATCCTTTGCCAATCAACGGTTGGTTAAGACTTTTTTCCAGGGAGTTACTCATGTGCATCCGCCACGTAAGCCTATGCTACCTGTTTGGGACCTGAATCTGGTGTTGTCTGCTCTGCAGGGTCCTCCCTTTGAGCCTATACGTGGGGCTGCCTTGCCCATTCTGACTCTTAAGGTGGCCTTTTTCGTGGCCATTACTTCTGTCAGGCGAGTTTCTGAGCTGGCAGCGCTTTCCATCAAACCTCCTTATTTTGAAAGGCATCAGGATAAGGTGGTGTTTTGGCTTAAGCCGGATTTCTTGCCTAAGGTTGTGTCTCATCTCAATCAGGACATTGGGGTCGATTCAAAGAAACATGTAACAGCTTTGATTTTGGTGCCGATCATCCTATTTTCCCCGTACGCTCGTATGAACTTGCGAGTGATTCTTATAAGCTAATACGTTTCTATCCTAAAATGTACGTCCGTTCGTATGGCAGTTCGCGAATCAGACCTATGTCAGTTTCCATCCTGAATTTTCAGTTTCATTTCTCAGGTTGCAACATTGGTTTTGCCCTTTTTCCTTTTTTGTCTGGACGTAAATCCTTCTGATCTTGCGGCTGCGCACTACAAACTTACCTCATTAAAGTGCATTCTAAATATTTGGTCTTTTATTTTTCTTTATTTCATTCATTTTGTAGTAACCAACCATTAATGAATGCATTTGCATAAGTAAATCTTACTTTTAGTTAACTTGCATTTTTTATTTGTGGATTTAATTTTAATAGTTTGGCTTCAAATGGTACAACTTAAAATTTTTTGTGTGGTTACCCACACCCTCTACATACAGATTGCTCTCAAAAATTAAAAAACACCCAGCAACTTCACATGTTATGAGCCTAGAAACAGCCAAGATGGCGGGTCAGGTATTATCGGGCAGCCTGCAAAAAGAAAGGGCCTTGTGACTGTGTTGCTCTGCATTCTTTGATTTCTGACCTTTCCGTGCCCCCAGCTCTACAGCAGTAACCCACATCCTGCACTTTATCCCGCTCTCCTCTCCTCAGTAAGTGTGATGCATCTGACCAAAGATGAGCTAAAATAATTAAACAACGCAAAGGTAAACAACTACACCAATAAATTCAAACTAAAAATATTATTCTAGTACATCCATGTAAAAATAAAGGACATAAGTTTCTTTAATTAACGCAAATATATGGATGTATTGCAAAATAAAGGTTTACATGCAAAGGACTAATTAAGGTCCACATTAAAATGCTTTTATAAGGCATACATGAAATGTATTGAATCAGGTATGCATTGCCATACAATTTATGGCCTCGGCCATGCTGATACATGCAGTTCATTGGAGCTCAAGACGCGTAGACTCCTCCACATAGCCAAAAAACCTGTTCAAGAACAGCAATCCGACTGCTAAAAGGTGTCGGCAGTGGCTTTCTTTTAAAACGTATTTAGAGGTTGGAAAACTTCTCTCTGAATTACACGTAAACACATCCGATTATCCTAAGTTTTACGTTTTGAACCTAAGTTTTACGTTTTGAACCTACAATTTAGGAACGAACTTCCGATGATCGTAAGAGCGTATACGAAATCGCACGTAGGCTCGTGCGAGTCGGAAATGGCCCAAAAAACAGGAAAAAATGACTAACACCCACCCAAACTTACGATTCTCGATCCGAAATCAATTAACTTTTGCTTTTTGAATCGAGGGGATTGTCTTACCTTCTTTGTGTCCTAACCCTGCCAATTCCAAGGAGTGGACCCTTTGTTCTCTGGATGTTGTCAGGGTCCTGAAGTTTTATTTGGTTGCTACGGAGTCTTTCAGGAAATCTGACTCTTTGTTCTTCCTGCTGGACCTAGGAAGGGTTTGCCTCCGGCTAAATCCACTATCAGCAAGTGGATCTGTCAGGCGGTGGAGCAGGCCTACTCTGCTAGGGGGAAGGTTCCTCATTTTAGGGTTACTGCTCATTCCACTCGTGCTATTGGTGCGTCTTGGGCCTTTCAGCACCAAGCTTCTGTTGAACAAGTTTGTAAGGCCGCAACTTGGTCTTCTGTTCATACTTTTTCCAAGTTTTACAAGGTTGATGTTAAGGCCTCAGCTGATGCTGCTTTTGGCCGCAAGGTACTTCAGGCAGTGGTGGTTTAAACTGCCTGCTGTTACTGTTTGGGGATCCCACCCTACTTTATGGACACTGCTTTTGGAAGTCTCAGATGTAATGACTTTGTGAAGCAGGCCGTGCCATGCATTGGAAAAAAGACAATTCTGTGAGTACTCACCTGTAGAATTGCTTTTACCATGCATGGCACGGCCTGCATCACCCCACTCTTGTTATCACTGTTCTTGGTTGCCTCTTTATGGTGATGTTTTACCTGTTGTTTTACCTTTATTATCTCCCGGTTACTTGAAATAACTGCTTGTCAACACTGGACAAGTCTATGGTAATTCCGTTTTTATATGGTACCGGGAGGAGCCACAACTCTTCTGCAGTACACTGCGCCACCTTGTGGCGGAATAACCCAGATGTAATGACTTCGTGAAGCAGGCCGTGCCATGCATGGTAAAAGCAATTCTACAGGTGAGTATTCACAGAATTTGTCTTTTTCTGGGTGTTCCCATTCAGATTTAATATCTAAGTGCTGAATGAACAGGAAATGATTGATTTTTTCACAAAATTTCTTGTACATAGTATCTGAACGGATAAGGACTTCACACTTAATTCCCCATGTCTCATAAATGTCATCTAGTGACCCTGTCAACTCTTCTGGTAAGGCCCCCCTCTCCTATTAAACTGTATACTCCCTTATAAGGAGTCCCCGGAAGAGAGTTCCACTTCACTCACCTACACTATTTCCAATTCTGTTTCAGTTGGAACAGATGCAGTGTATAGGTGTATAGGTGGCAGGGATAGAGGCAGTAAGGGATGCTAAAGGTATAGCACCCTTAATGGTGTGTCCTGATTAGGGAGTGAATGTGTCAGCAGTGAATGCCCCTGGGTGCAACCCAAGAGGACTATAAACTTTGAACATAGAGGCAATCTCATTCCTCATTGCTAATATCTCCCTATACATAGCTGAAGTCTCCTCTCCCATTCTAAGCTGCAGGCATGTCTGGCAGGCAGACCTGCTAGGTATCCGGGAGTGTAATGCTGCATGATTCACAGTCTAATGGGTTTAGGATCCGTGAGCTTCTCTTTTGGGAGGTCCTTGTCTCTATCCTTCTCCTTCACTTTTGGTGGATTAGGCTAAAGGACAATTTAGACTGTCTACATTCCCACTTTGCAACATAGGATGCAAAATTATATCAGGATTTATACATTAGTGACTTCTCTTGAGGCCTTTTACATGAGGTATAAGGGCCAGAAGATATACTACCAATACCTGTATTTTTCTGCCTAGGACCTTTGATGCATACTGGGGCTAGGAATGGAGACCTGATGCTACTGTGGGCTGCTGGATCGCTGACCACTGCTGCAGCTCCGTCCCTAATGTCTCTAGCCTCAATGGCTAAGGAGAAGGTGCTCCTACACTTCTGGGTTGTTTATGTGCAGAGGCGCACCCGAAAGGGACATCAGAGCACCGCCGAGGCAGCGGCCGCAAGTCTCTGTCCCCTCTCTTCCATAGCTAAATCCCGAAAATGGAGGTATCTAGGATGAAAAAAATACAACTCTGAAGTACTCACCTGAAGAGTTGATATTATATGCATACAGCACATCCTGCTCCAGAATAGTAATAACATGTGGGTAATCCTCCGCCTCAGGCGCCGTGCACTGCAGGCATGTAGAAAACAAGCTCCTCCTGGTCCTACATATACCGAAGGACCTCCCACAAATACCCAGCATTGAAAAGCAGTGAGAAGAGAAGCCGGGAGGAACAACCACCCAGAAAACTGGTAATAATATCAATTGATAACAATCACCATACAGGGGATCCAGAACAAGTGAACCAGGGTGGGGTGGAGCAGGACGTGCTGTATGCATATAAAATCAACTCTACAGGTGAGTACTTCACAGAGTTGTATTATTCTAAGCATACAGCACGTCCTGCTCCAGAATAGTAATAACATGTGGGACATCCAATAGTGTCCATAAGCAGGGTGGGATCCCCAGGAAAAAACAAGGCACAGCGGACAGTAAAGGTGCTGTCACCTGCAAAACTTGCAACAGGCATGACATGAGCAGAGGCTCTAACGTCAATCTCCTAACAAAACCTTGAAGGTATGAACAAAGACAAGCCATAAGTCTAGTAACTTAATCAACAGAAAAAACCCTGGTGCTGAAGGGCCAGTGGTACCCAAGCACCAATATAACGGAATAAACTGAAAAAGGGGGAGATTCCTTCCCTTAAAGAAGGATATAGGCCAGTGTAATGACCCAACCAGCCCACAGGCAAGGAAGCCTCGTGGCAAAACTTGTAACACCCCCTAAGGGAAATAGAACAGGTGACCCGACCAAGGCGGGAATACTGACCCCTAACAGGAAGCCAAGGCTTTACTCAGGATCAGGAGACATCCAAGAAGGATTAATCCAAAAGCGCAGTGGCGCTGGAAGGAGTTATCCGGCGCATACATAAAGAGGTGCCCGCAGACTCCAACAGCATCAGTCCCCCTAAGAGCCATGGAAACCCTCATGGGGAAAAATTGCAACACCTGTAGAGGGAATGTAGCCTCTCATATTAGTATTAAGAATAAAGTCCATAGTTAGACTAAAGGACTATAACAATGATCCTACAGACCAAATGGACCGGAGGCCCGGCGTAAGAAGGAACACCCCCACGGCATGGGGTGCCTGTAGCCATATCTCTCTCTCTCTCTCTCTATATATATATCTCTCTATATCTATATATATATATATATATATCTCTATTAGGCACACGTCTGATGGAGTCAGGAGCCCCCAGAGAAGCGACCTGGACTACAAGGCAGCTGAGACAGCATCCAGCAAAAATCCACAGGAAAAAACCTCAGGGTATCCAATGAAAATTCATCCCCACAGGGACCATGGAACAACTTGGGAGATGCAGCTAAGGAATCCCCAAACGAATTCTCCACAAGGGTGACAGAACCAGACTCCTGCAGGAAAGGCCAGGACAGAACCTGCACCTTCAGAGTCCCCAGATGGGGATACAATCCCCAAACTTATGCTGTAATGACTCTAAAAGCCCTGGGAACCGACAATGTCTAACAGGGAAGAGACCAAGACTCATGCCAATCAATATGGGTTACCACAAAAATACCCCAATAGACGGAGGAAGGGGAAGCTGGGGAGCTTGCTCCCAGCCCCCCCTCATACTGAGTCACCCAGAAGATAAGGCCCGTCTCCAAGGGTGAATGAATCAGCTGTCAATCCCCAGACAAGAGACCTTATATTGGGACGACAAGGAAGGGGCCTGACAATGGCAGAACCGCACTCCTGAGAGAGCGAACAGGTCAGCAGACTTCAGCAGAGGCATCTGTGATCCACAGCTCACAAGGCCACCCAGGCCATCCATCTCACGGGACTCTCTATCAGGCCAACCGTGCGCAGAACCCCACAAGTAGGGTGATGAAGAGAAGGCATATAAAACAACAAGTCTAAGCCTAAAATACTCAGCCCCCATGACCAGAGTCAGAATATTGTGGGACAGTAAAAACAAGGGCAGAGCCCCTGTGTTATAAGGGAGACCCAACAGAGCCACGCTAGTAGGCTCCCAGGGCGACACCAGGATAGCATAACCTGCCGCTAAGGAGCATCCCTTGGAGCGAATACCGCTGAGAAGCAGGAGACGTAGACCCCCGCCCAAAGGCAGGATCAGGGACCCTCCAGAGGGAGTATCCTGCCTCACTCTCTAGACCAGTAATAAAACAGGCCATTGTAATCCAACATACCAGGAGTCCCCCAAAAGACCGACAGATCCTAAAAAGGAGAAGTCCAGCCATATAGAGTCAACGGAAGGCACACCGTTTCAACAAAAACCAGCAGGTAAGATGGACCCTCTAGGGGACCCTACCTAGGAACCACGGGGATTGTGGAAGAAATTCCCTTCCCCCGCCAACCTGCGAGACTTGGTACCCAAGGTGACCATTCACTGGAAGATGCAAGTAAGGAAGGGGGTGCCCCCTGACGGGGGCCTTGAATATGAGCAGCTCAAGTAAAACCACCTTACAAGGGGGAATGAGCACAGACCAAGCACCAGGGTGCTGGAACCCCATGTAAGCTCAATATCCTACTGTGCCGAAGAGCCCAAGGGCTCGGTATATAAGTGACATCATCTTGATGTACCACCAACAGGCCCACCAGCTGCCATCCCGCCTGGTGAAGGTAGGACGCCAGTAAAGGGGGGCAGAGCCCCCGTAACCAGGAGTTCCCTTATTGCCAGAGAAGAAGGCTCAAGCCTGAACCGAATCCCAGGGATGGGGATAGCGGATAAGGGACCATGAGGGATTGAGGTGACTGAGCAACCATCCAGCAACTCCCAGGGGACACCGCTGGCCGACCCATCCACTCGGCCTGATGTAGAGACTGGGGAGCAAGGAAAGACAACCCGGTAGGTCCTAATGCAGACGCCCCCCCCCCAGGCATGTCCGAGACATCACCCCCATTCACGCCATGGCGAGTAGCCTGGGAACGAAAGAGAGGCCACAATTAATGCCTCAATCCGCAGGTTTGGTCCTGCAACACAGTCTAGTAATGGTCTTGGTGTCCAGCAGACACAAGGGGAACTAAGAAGATCTAGTACTCCACAGGAGGCCGGAAGCCCCCCCCTTGCACAGGGCGCCTGTGTCCCAAGACAGAGGTGTCATACAGGGACTACCTGTGAGAGTAGAATTGCCAAGCCTGCCATAGGCCAGCGTGGCCCAGACTGCCTCATACTGTTGAGGGAAGGAGGAAGGTTAATATAGAGGCCATAGCCCCATACTGTTAAGGGCAACCTGTACGTAAGCCCAAACTCTGTAGGCCCAGTACGGCCTGCGCCAATTCCTGAAGGAAAAGCAGGGGCTAGAAGCACCCTGACAATCACTGAGAGGGACCACCCAGCAAAAGCTATCCTGTGTCCAGGGGAATTACCTCCTGGAACCACCAGAAGGAGAAGGTATATTCCTAGATGTGAGACAGCTGCTGCAGCAGTACCCTCGCCCAGAAGGGCGAGGGCGCCCCTTCATGCTTGGGAGGTCTTGGCAGATTTGGACTTAGTCCTGCCAGAGGGCCCAGGGCGCTGCCTGCCCACCCCATGGTGGAAATCCACACCGAACAGTTGGAAGCACACTTCAGGTTCGCGTTTGACACTAACGTAGGGAGGTGGAGGGGTGACCCTGCCCCGTGGAGGCCGGAGCGGCCTTCTGCGCAAGGGTGCTTTACCCTTTTTACCAAAAAGGTCCAAACGGTCCCCAAATAGCCGCCGTCCTCTGAAGGGAAGGCAAGTGAGAGCCTTTTTTGTAGCCTCGTCAGCACCCCACTGTCGCAGCCAGACCAGGCGGCGAATAGCTACCACAAGGGCAGAGGTTCTAGCACACATCTTAATGGTGTCGTCCAGTGCTGATAGAATAAATTTCACAAACGCATCACAGTCTGATAGCGCATTAAACACCCCCCCAAGGGAGGTCCTCAGGGCGG
The DNA here is from genome assembly GCA_027917425.1 of Gastrophryne carolinensis. Lineage (NCBI taxonomy): Eukaryota > Metazoa > Chordata > Amphibia > Anura > Microhylidae > Gastrophryne > Gastrophryne carolinensis. Next base: position 163,746,705 of record CM051236.1, read on the forward strand.
TGATCTAGTATTTTTCTGACAAGAGTCCTGGCAGCCACTGCAGTGATGGCCGCGGCACAGACCGGGCGCAGAGCCGTCCCAGCACACGAGAAGGCATGGGAAGCCAGTCTGTCAATGCGCCGGTCCTCAGCATCCCGAAGGGTACGGTAAAAAGGAGCCGTCATGAAAGGGGGGTTTGTGACCCCTATAACCGGTGCGTCCACCACCAGGGGTGCTGACCACAAATTAACCTCATCAGGAGAGAAAGGGTACTTCCATTCCCAGACCCCTGTGACCCCTTTAAGCTTACAAGGCGATTCCCATTCTTGGGATATAAGATTCTGGAAATGTTCCTGTTCTAGGAACTCCAAGCGCGGCGGCGCTGTATGGAAACTCTCCTTCTTAGGCTTGGGGGTCTCCCCAGGGGGGGGGAGATTGACAAAACCTCAAAAATCTTAATAAGAATTTCATCTGTGTCACACAGACCCCAAGAACCGGGCTCAGAATCATCACAGCCCCCGGGCATCCCGTTCGAGGAGCCCGAATCTGAGAATAACTCACCTTCCTCAGAAGGGTCAAGGTCCTGCATATCAGCAGAGTCATCTGTATCGTTAGGAACCGGGGAGCCAGGAGGCGTCAGGGACCACTTTTTACCAGGGCCCATACGCTCCGCCATAGGCAACACGAGCGGCACGGATTGCAGGTCATCCCCGCTCGAGTGGGACTCGTCATGAGTGATATTTGGGTCCGGGGAGACAGGAGTAAGGAAGGGAGGTGCCGCCGGTGGCAAACCTGCCTGTTCTGCACACTGTCCGCAGACCCGTGCCCTGTCAGCCTCAGCCTGGGGCTGACCACACACTGCACACAGCCGGTCATATCCCGGAGGGACCCCGGGTACATAATTCTGAAATGCCTCCATATGGTGATTATCAAGCAGTATGCCCGCAGGGATTTATGCAATAGGCAACCCTGGATGCCCCAAGACCCGCTAGTAATGTGGGAGAATTTGTTATGTGGACCCGCTGTAATATATGTTAGGCCGGGGGAAGCCACCGAAGTCCTGGCGTCTGAAAGACATAATGGGACAAGAGGGGTGGAGTCAGTGCCATGCGCAGCCTGATAGACATAGAACCATGCCGCCCCGGAGGGCACTTACATGACCAAGGGAGGAGGCGAACCGCACCACGCGCGCGAAGATAGTCAAAATGGCGCCAAGCGAACCTCGAGGGGTGGGCCAGTCCAGGCTGTGACGGGGAGCGCGTCATGCCGAGTCTCTGTCTCCCCCAAAGAGCGCGAAGCTCTAACAAACAGAACAATGTAGAACAGTTGGATATACGACGTATGCATAAGATGCTGACACGCTGGAATGATGCTGCCGCCTAGGCAGCTGTTAATAAAGAAAAACGGCTCGCACTGTATAGCAAAGCGCGACACTGACCCCAATAATTTAAAAACCAAGGTCTAAACGTGATACTTAACACTAGGGCTGCGTGAAGTCTGTGAGGGGCACTGGCAAGATTGCGGGAGGGGCATCCACTAGAGGCTCACCATCGGCCTGACCGCCTACCCTATGGAGGGGGATTGCGGTGGAGCATGGCTCCGTTCAGCACACCAGGTGCTGCCTACCTTCACTCGACCCGCGCAGCCCAGGCTGGGAGGCATATTCTTCTGAAGAGGACGGGTGGAAATAGTCCCGCAGGACCTTGGGCTGTAAGGCCCGCTAGCGTGCGAGAGCGTGATACTTCATGTCTTCGCAGTTCAGCACTGCAGAGAAATCTGGGGATTTGTGGGAGGTCCTTCGGTATATGTAGGGCCAGGAGGAGCTTGTTTTCTACATGTCTGCAGTGCACGGTGCCTGAGGCAGAGGATTACCTACATGTTATTACTATTCTGGAGCAGGATGTGCTGTATGCTTAGAATATACCATTTTGTGATTACTCACCTTTAAAATGGGTATTATAAGTATGTCACACAACCCGCTTCCAAGATTAATAACATTCCGGTTATGTCCAGTAGAGGGCGAACTTCTGCAGAGATGACTAGAAAAAAAAGGAGCCCCTCCCGGTCCATAAATACCTGGGACCTCCCACACATTGCCCAGTATAGGAAAGCAGTAAGGGGACCAGGAAGAGCCAATAAAAAACAAATTAACCAAACAAGGTTCACCATATAGAGGATCCAGAATAAAAATCAGGGCGGGATGAAGCGGGGTGTGTGACACACTTATAATTTTAAAAGGTGAGTAATCACAAAATGGTATGATTCCACGTATGTCGCACACCCCGCTTCCAAGATTAATAACATTCGGGACATCCAGTAGCAGTGTCCAACATGGGCGGGATTGGGCGGGGATCCCAAAAAGGCAATAATGCAAAATTATACCACTGCAGCTTGCAGAACTTTGCAGCCAAAAACAGCATCCGCTGAGGCCCGCACATCAACCTTATAAAACTTGGAAAAAGTATGAACAGAAGACCAAGTAGCAGCCTTACAAACTTGTTCAACAGAAGCCTGGTGCTGAAAAGCCCAGGAAGCCCCAACAGCACGGGTAGAATGAACAGTGATCTGAAAAGGGGGATCCCTCCCCTTGGCAGTAAAGGCCCCAACAATGGCCAGACGTATCCATTTACTGATGGTAGACTTGACGGGCGCCAAACCCTTCTTGGGCCCAGAGGGCACCCCAAACAAGGCATCCGTCCTACGAAAAGGATAAGTAGCCACCAAATAGTACTTCATACAACGAACAACATCCAAAGAGTGCAGGGCCCTCTCGTCATTGCTAGGCTTAGGACACAAGGAAGGGAGAACCACATCCATAATTGAGATGGAAGGCAGAGACCACTTTAGGTAGGAAACCTGGCTTAAAACGGAAGACCACCTTGTCCTGATGTCTTTCAAAGTAAGGGGCCTGAATAGACAGAGCCGCCAACTCAGAAACACGTCGAACAGAGGTAATAGCCACCAAAAAGGCAACCTTTTGCGTGAGAATGGAAAGTGCAACATCCTGCATTGGCTCAAAAGGAGGCCCCTGGAGAGCCGGCAGAACCAAATTCAAGTCCCAAACAGGCAACAAAGGCTTTCGAGGGAGCCGCACATGAGTGACCCCCTGGAAAAAAGACCTTTGAAAGAAAACCGCCAGGGCGAAGACCTGCCCTTTCAAGGTACTAAGCTGAAAACCCAGGACCAAACCATGTTGAAGAAACTCCAAAATCCTGGGAATCGAAAACACCCTACAAGGCAAGGCCCTAGCGTCACACCAATCAATATAGGACCGCCAAGTCCTGTAGTAGATGTTAAAGGAAGACTTCTTCCTAGCCCTAACAAGTGTCTGGATAACGGCATCAGACAAACCATCTTTTAGAATGGAGGTTTCAGCAGCCACGCCGTCAAAGCCAGCGTTTGAAAATTGGGGTAACAAAGCTGACCTTGAGTGACCAGATCTGGAAGCAGGGGCAACCTGCACTGATCGACCGCCAGCCGCACGACGTCTGCGAACCACACCTGTCTTGGCCACCTTGGAGCCACCAGAATTGCTGGCACATCCTCTTGCGCACCACCCTGCCTACCATGGAGAAGGGAGGAAACAGGTACAGGAGACCCAGATCCCTCCAGGCAAGGGACATGGCATCCACTGCCAGAGCCAGAGGATCCTGAGACAGAGACACAAAAGCAGGGAGCTTGTGGTTGTGACAGGAGGCAAAGAGATCCACCTCCGGAAACCCCCACTTGTGACAAATGGATAGAAATACCTTGTTGTTGAGGGACCATTCCCCTCGACAAGAGGACCCCCTGCTGAGGGAGTCCGCGTCCATGTTCTCCACACCTGGAATGTACACCGCCGAGATGCATGGAACATTGCTCTTGGCCCATGCAAGAATCAGAGAAACTCCCCTGAGGGCACTCCTGCTGCAAGTCCCTCCTTGGTGATTGATGTAAGCGACCGCCGTCCGATTGTCCGATCGAACCTGAACCAGTAAGCCTTGGAGGTGATGCGTCAAGTGCGACAGCACTAGCCGGATAGCCCTCAGCTCCAAGACGTTGATGGGGGTGTGAGCCTCTTGAGGACCCCACAGCCCCTGGAACTGATGTTCCTTCCAGAACCCCCCCCCAGCCCGACAGGCTGGCAACCGTGGTGACCGTCTCCCAACAAGGGGCCAGAAAAGATCTGCCCCTCAGAAGATTCTTCGGTTCCAGCCACCACTGAAGAGACTGCCGAACCAGGGGAGACATCACAAATGACTGATCCAAAGACAGAGGGCATCTGTCCCAAGCCGCTAACAGATGAAGTTGAAGAGGCCTCATGTGAAACTGAGCAAAGGGAACCGCCTCGAAGGAGGCCACCATCAACCCCACCAGCCTCATCTCTTGCCGGACGGACAGGCGAGGGTTGGACAGAAGAAGACGTATCAGATCTTGAACCATGTGCACCTTCGACTGAGGCAGGAACACCCTGGTCTGAATGGTATCCAGATTCATGCCCAGAAAGGAAACCTCCCTTGACGTGGAGAGAGAAGACTTGGGGTAGTTGATCACCCAGCCGAACCTCTCCAGCGATGTCACCACCTTCCTGGTGTCCAGCTCTGCCTAGCTGAGAGAGGATGCTGTGATGAGAAGGTCGTCCAGATACGGCACAATGCGAATGCCCTGGGCTCTGAGAAGGGCCATTATACCCGCTGTGAGATGTGTCAGGGATCGCCCTTTTCTGATGTCAAGGGACACGTATTTGTCTTTGTCCAATCAGGCAAACAGCAGAAAGTTCGTTCAATCTGACTCTTGGTCAGCTTTATTGGTAAAGGTTGCAAAAGCAAAATAAAGATAACAGCAACAAAAGAAAATCCTTGCCTGTCCGGCACTAACTGGACAAGTGAAAACCCTCACTACTAGCTGGAGAGCTTCTCTCTGCCAGCTACAAAAAAACACTTGCAGCAACCTTTACTCACATGAATCTCTCCACAGACCTGGGCTGTGTCCTCAGCCAGAGAGCTAGATCTGCCCCCTGACTTCCTCCTTTTGTCAGCCTCTCATTCCCCCTAATTAATTACCTGACAGGTGAGAGGCTCAGCTATTACCTCACATAGGAAAGGAACCTGGGAGAAATATACCTGTCCTCTACTATCCGGCCTGCATGAATGTCACATATCCCCCCCCTCTGCTCAGGCCACCGGGAATGAGCATTTGTAACCAGAAGGCAGTGCACACGTGAGTCGCCCAGCCCTGTGCTCTACTGTAAAGTTGTAGGCCTGCAGAGCTAGAAACCACCTTGTTACTCTGCTATTTTTCTCTTTATTAAGGTACATCCATTTCAGAGGGGCGTGGTCAGTGACTAGCCGGAACTTTCTTCCCAACAAATAATATTTGAGGGACTCGAGGGCCCATTTAATAGCTAAACATTCCCTTTCTACAATTGCATAATTTCTTTCGTGTTTATTCAGCTTCCTGCTTAAATAAAGCACAGGATGTTCTTCTCCATCCCGGATTTGTGACAAGACAGCCCCTATTCCTGGCTCGGAAGCGTCTGTCTGGACCACAAATTCTTTCTTGACATCTGGTGTGATCAATATTGGCAGGGAACAAAGGGCCAATTTTAAGGTTTAAAACGCTTTTTCAGCCTGAAGGTTCCACCTTATCATCACTGAGTCTTTTCCTTTAGTGAGATCAGTCAGGGGATTTGCTATGGAAGCAAAATTGGGTATAAACCGCCTATAATACCCTGTAATTCCGAGAAATGCCCTCACCTGTTTTTTATTTAACGGTTGAGGCCACTTCTGGATTGCTTCAACTTTATCTACCTGGGGTTTAATTACGCCTCTTCCAATAATATAACCCAAATATTTGGCTTCTTCTAACCCAATACAACACTTTTTGGGGTTAGCTGTCAAACCTGCAGCCTGTAAGCTGTCAATGACTGCCTGCACGTCAGAAAGGTGTGTCTCCCAGTCAGGACTATGTATCACTATGTCGTCAAGATAGGCCGAAGTATATTTCCTATGTGGTTTTAACACTCTATCCATCAACCGTTGGAAGGTTGCAGGAGCCCCATGTAAGCCGAAGGGCATATTTACATAATGAAATAAACCGTCAGGTGTGGAGAATGCTGTCTTTTCTTTGGCAGATTCAGTCAGCGGAATCTGCCAATAACCTTTCGTCAGATCTAGTGTGGTGATGTAGCGAGCTGTACCTAGCCGTTCAATCAGCTCATCCACCCTTGGCATAGGATAGGCATCAAATTTAGACACAGAGTTTAACTTCCTAAAGTCATTACAAAACCTTATAGTACCGTCTGGTTTTGGAATTAACACAATTGGGCTGGACCACTCACTATGGGATTCTTCAATCACTCCCAATTCCAGCATGTCTTTCACTTCTTTAGACACTGCCTCACGCCTAGCCTCAGGGATTCTATAGGGCCTAACATAGGGCCTAACATGTACCTTTGACTAAGGGCCTACCCGGGCCTGAAACGCGTAACGTTTTCCTGCCTCCATGCTTCAGGCCATTCACACCCAATTCTATGGATTTGGATTTTAATTGAGTTCTAATAAAGGAATTTTATGGATACGCTGGGCAAATCTGCTTTGGACTTCACTAACATGTACCTTTACCCCAGGTTCGGTCACAACATCGTGTTTTACCAGTGGAGTCCGCCCTGGTTTGTCAGAAAAGAAATTTTTGTTATGAATTATCAGTTGTCTAGCCTCTTTCTTTTGTGTGTCAGACAAGGACTCAGCGATAATAACGTTAGGTATTAGAGAACCATCACAGGCTGGCCACGCAACCTTCGCAGCTAGAGTTTGCCTGTCTTTCCAAGGTTTAATCAGATTCACATGGTAAATCTGCTCAGGCTTTCTTTTATCTGGTTGGTGAATTTTATAATTTACCTCACCTACTCTTTCTATAACGGAGTAGGGACCCTGCCATTTGGCCAAGAACTTACTCTCTATAGTAGGAACTAGTACTAACACCCGATCTCCTGGTGCAAATGTACGTACCTTAGCACCCCTATCATAGATTCTTTTTTGCACACCTTGAGCCTGTTCCATGTGGGTTTTTACAATTGGCGTCACAGCTGAAATTCTGTCCTGCATTTGTGAAACATGTTCTATTATACTTCTGTAGGGAGTGACCTGCCCTTCCCAGCTTTACTTTGCCACATCTAACAACCCCGGGGATGTCTACCATATACCAACTGAAATGGAGAAAACCCGGTGGACGATTGAGGCACCTCCCTTATGGCAAACAACAGATATGGAAGCAACAAATCCCAATTTTTTCCGTCCTTGTCCACCACTTTCTTTAACATCTGCTCTAGAGTCTTGTTAAATCTTTCAACTAAGCCATCGGTCTGAGGGTGATAGACGGACGTGCGTAGTTGATTCACCTTAAACAATTTACAAAGTTGCTTCATCACATTAGACATAAAGGGTGTGCCTTGATCGGTAAGTATTTCTTTTGGGATGCCCACCCTACTAAACACCTGCACTAACTCCTTTGCGATAGTCTTAGATGATGTGTTTCGCAAAGGTATGGCCTCCGGATAACGTGTAGCATAGTCCATTATAACTAGAATATGTTGGTGACCACGCGCTGACTTTATCAGGGGACCAACCAAATCCATCCCAATCCGATCAAATGGGACCTCAATGATTGGTAAGGGAACTAGAGGGCTGCGGAAACGAGGCCTAGGTGCAGACATCTGACAGTCTGGGCAGGATTCACAATACTCTTTAACATCATGATGTACCCCAGGCCAGAAGAATCTGAGCAAAATTCTCTCTGTAGTTTTCTGGACTCCCAGATGTCCCCCCAATATGTGCCCGTGTGCCAGATCTAAAACTGTTCTCCTGAAGGCTTTGGAAACCACTAGCTGCTGTATGTTATCCTCGCCCTTTTTGTCAACCTGGTACAGTAAATCATTCTCTAGAACCATATATGGGAAAGCCAGCCTAGCCCCGGGCTCCACAGGTACCCCATTGATTATTTTTAGATTTTCCTCTGGCTCGGGTAAGGGTAGGGTCTTTTAACTGCTCACTTTGAAAATCATCTTTTCTGACCTCTAAGTCAGGTATACACTGCTGAGAAGTCCCCGGAATTTCTGTCTCTGTTAATGGTTCTCCTGAATCCCCCGCCATAACAGAAAAGGGAAAAGTTAAAGGCTTTTCTACCCCAACCACATCTTCCATTGGGGAACTATCAAATGGATCAGGGCTTAGGTTGGAGGTTGTGAGCCTATCAGGTGTACCATCTTTAATCGCGAGATTGTCTTCCCGCAACTTCCAAAAATATGGAAAGTCTCTACCAAGAATGACATCATGCATTAAGGACTATCCCCACCTTGTGACATACTGAACCATAAGGAGTTGAAATACAAGCAATGGCCATTTGATATTCACGCGTATCCCCATGCACGCAAGATACCGTGTAAGTGTCTGGATACCTGTTAGCAGTACTTATAAGGTTGGCGTTTACCAGACTTACCACACTCCCTGAGTCTAGTAAAGCCACCACCTTTTTATCCTCTACTGTTAGCTCATACAGGTGGTTTTTAGAACTGTCTGAACTGACAGCAGTACACATTACTTGGGCAAACATAGACATACGTTTTTTCAAAAAGGCCGCGTCACATTGCATAGGTTCAATAGTCAAAGGACAGTTAATTGCAATATGGCCCAACTCATGGCAACGCAAATAATCTTATGTTTTCTCTACCTAGCCCAAAGTCTCGCATTTTAGGCCTCCCTGAGCCCACAGTCTCATCTTTTCCATATAAAGTCTTTACATTTTTCCCAGCTCCCATAAACCCCAGAACAGTCTTACTGGGAACTTTGGCTGTCCGGTTGGTTGAGGCCTGGGGCTGGGTGTTACTTAAGAGCTCTTCTGCTGTAGAGTACCGTTCAACAAGATCCACAAGCTGATCTGCAGATTTTGGGTCTCCGTGGCTCACCCACTTCCTTAACGCTGGAGGTAGTGCCACACGTTGAACCACATCTGGTGCAGATAGAACCTCTGGTTGTAGCCACTTCCTGGTCAGACATTTGGGAACGTGGCGGCTTACCCACGTTATATGTCCACTGGTGTACTCTCTGGGCTCTGACTGCTATGGTTACACCCAAGCGTGCCAGAATCTCTGCCTTGAGTTTGTTAAAGTCCTGGGCCGCAGCCGGTTCCAGATCATAGTAAGCCTTTTGTGCTTCTCCTATGAGGAATGGGGCCACCAAGCCTGCCCAACTTTCTCTCGGCCAGGCCTCCCGTGTAGCTGTTCTCTCAAAGGTTGCAAGGAAGGCCTCCACATCATCTGCCGGCGTCCTCTTTTGCAGATATTGGTTTGCACGGATATCTCTCTGCGGAGTCGGCAGCTGCCCGCATGGCAGATTGGCCACACTTTGCATCAGCTCCTGCAGCGTCTGGCGGTCTTTATTTGCGGCCTCTGCTAGAGCAGTCAACTGCGCTACCAGCAGGTGGTTGGTGTGTTGTTGCTCTCTGAAAGACTCCTGCTGAGCTCTGGTAGCCTCTTGCTGCGCAGCGACCGACTGCACCAAGGCCTTTACCACGTCATCCATTTTGACACTGGGCTGTTGCCCCTAGCAACGTGCTGCCCGCATCCTCCACCACATGTGAGATGTGTCAGGGATCGCCCTTTTCTGATGTCAAGGGACACGTATTTGTCTTTGTCCAATCAGGCAAACAGCAGAAAGTTCGTTCAATCTGACTCTTGGTCAGCTTTATTGGTAAAGGTTGCAAAAGCAAAATAAAGATAACACAGCAACAAAAGAAAATCCTTGCCTGTCTGGCACTAACTGGACAAGTGAAAACCCTCACTACTAGCTGGAGAGCTTCTCTCGGCCAGCTACAAAAAAAACACTTGCAGCAACCTTTACTCACATGAATCTCTCCACAGACCTGGGCTGTGTCCTCAGCCAGAGAGCTAGATCTGCCCCCTGACTTCCTCCTTTTGTCAGCCTCTCATTCCCCCTAATTAATTACCTGACAGGTGAGAGGCTCAGCTATTACCTCACATAGGAAAGGAACCTGGGAGAAATATACCTGTCCTCTACTATCCGGCCTGCATGAATGTCACACCGCCAACACCTTGGTGAATACCCTTGGTGCCGAGGTCAGCCCGAACCGGAGAGCCACAAACTGATAGTGCTGATCTCCCACCACAAACCTGAGAAACCGCTGATGACCTGGGAAGATCGGCACATGAAGGTAAGCGTCCTTGATGTCTATGGACGTCATAAAGTCCCCTGGACGAAGAGAATTGATGGCCGAGCGCAGAGACTCCATGCAAAATTTCTTGGTCCTGATGAACCTGTTGAGAATCTTTAAATCCAGAATGGGTCTTATGGATCCATCCTTTTGGGCACTGTAAAAAGGTTGGAATAAAAGCCCTGGGCGTCTCTCTGAGAAGGGCACCGGGCAAATGACTTACAACTCCAGAAGATTTTGTACTGCCAACAACAGCCTCTGCGCGGCCCGGGGGTCCGAAGGAACCCGAGACCTGAGAAATCTGGGAGGAGGCCGGAACTCGAACTCCAGCTTGTACCCGGAAGAGACCACTTCCAGGATCCATTTGTCTGTGACCTCCCGGGTCCAGACATGGGCGAAGTGCCGTAGCCGTCCCCCCACCCGCGAGGGTGAGGGCACCCCCTCATTGCTGAGAGGGCTTGGCAGCAGCCTTGGGTTTGGCACCCCAGGCAGTTCCGGGGCGGGCACGTCCTCTGCCCCTACCCCAGGAGTCACCTCTGAACGCAGAGTAAGCAACTCCCCTGCTTGCTCGAGAGCCACGAAAGGAAGGATTAAAAGGAGCCTGCACCCCGAAAGGAGCGGCGTTGCTTTTTGTGTTGTGGCAGCCTTCCTCCTTTCGCCACCGAGTCCAATTTATCTCCAAACAGGCGCATACCCAAGAAGCTCTGTGAGCGTCTTCTTAGCTGCCATTTCAGCCACCCATTGGCGCAACCAAACCGATCGGCGTATAGCAACAAGCAAAGCCAAGGTTCTACTACACATACATATTGTATCGTCCAAGGCTGATAAGACAAAGGTCATGAACAATCACACCGCGTAAGTGCTGCAAATTCATCACTAGCAGGGTTAAGATGGGAACCATTCAACAGGCCCCCAATTACAGATCTGGTAGCCACGGCTGAAGCACAAACAGGAAGCAAGGCCGAACCCACACTGGCAAAGGCATGTGACGCCATTTGATCCAGACGTTGGTCCTCACTATCCTTGAGCTTAGTGGAGTCTGGTGAGTGCACCACCGATGTGTTGGACAAACCCAGAACCGGAGCGTCGACCTCTGGGGGTGACGACCAGCGCTTCACCGTGTCCACAGGAAAAGGATATTTCCTATTCCACCCCTGAAGAACACCCCGAAGCCGGTTGGGCTTTTCCCATTCCTTAAGAATCAATTTGTCAAAATGCTTCTGATCAGGAAACTCCAGGCGAGTCTTAGTGGCCCCAAAAAATTCCCCCTTTTGCAGAGGGGCCTCCGCAGGAGGGGAAATAGCAAGAAATATGGGTCAGAAGTCTGGGGGTATCCAAAGTATCCCCACGCTCCTGCCCAGCATCAGCTGATCATCAGAGCCTTCAGAGTCAGAAAACAATTCCCCTTCTTCAAGCGGGGAACAATCAGACCAAGCAAACGAGTCATAATCGGCGCCAGATGCCGTCTCTTATCTGGGGCCTTCCTGGCCGCAGAGCTAGCAATCTTCTCAATGTTGGCCAATCTAGCACATACATCAGATTGCGACTCCCCACTGATGACAACGTCACTTGGGGTCAAAGCCAGGTGTGGGGGTGTAGGTGATGAGGCCAGCGGCGCTGATCCAGACACCAGGGGCCCTGATTGCCACGCAATGGCCTGCTGTGCACATGGTACACAAATAAGCACATTATCCCCCGCAAGGGATACCCCACAAACCACACACTGCCGGGGTTGCCCCGAAGGGATCCCGAGCACGGTATCCTGGGAAGCCTCCATACGGTGATTTTTTATGGTAGTCACAATGACCAGTGGGAATTATGCTAGTAAGCTACCCGGGATGCCCTTAACATCCATTAGTGGGAGGATTTGTAAAGCCCCAATTTAAGTGAGGGACCTAAGGACCGGGAGAACCCCCTTTTAACTATCAAGGAAGGTAATCCCCCTGGAAGACATAATAAAAAAAGGGGACCATAAGCAACAATCCATTACAGCGATCAAACATCCAGATATAAAACACAGACAGACCATATAACTGTATAACCTTAATGTATATAAGCAAGATAATGCAGCATACAAGACACCCCCATAACAACCATAAACGAGAAATTGGTTAATAAAACGAGCCCCGCAGGGCACTCACAGTAAGAAGCAAGATGGCGACCTGGACACACCAGCAAGAGGCAGCAGCAGCTAGGCAAAAAGAAGGGGGGCGGGGCAGCGCGGATTGCACGCCGCGTGTGGCCCCGCCCCCTTCTGCAGGGAAGAGCCATTGGCTGGGAACCTCCGTGGGCACCAAGGAGAGGGGGGGGGGGGGTCACCTACCCTCGCCCGGACCTACAGCCGAGGCTGGGAGGCATAGTAATTAAATAAAACAAGGTCCGGGCAGAAATAGGGCAATAAAATGGACGGATGTAAACCCGGCTCACCTTTCAAAGAAGGAGACAGCCATCTTCTGACTTGCTCGCCATCTGCAGAGATGATTACTGGGTGTGTGAGAGGTCCCAGGTATTTATGGACCGGGAGGGGCTCCATTTTTTCTAGTCATCTCTGCAGACATTCGCCCTCTACTGGACATAGCCCGAATGTTATTAATCTTGGAAGCGGGGTGTGTGACATACTTGGAATACCACAGACCGGAGGCTCAGTCCAATACCATAGGGATTTTCTAGGCACTGCACTCCCACTGCCGAATCAGCTGAGATTTAAAGGGGACAGCGCACAACTAGCCAACTGTCCAGTGGTTCCTTAGGGAGGCAACACAAAGAACAGAGGTGGAGAGGAGGGGTGGGGTTTTAACATCTGTTCAGTTTGGGTTTCCTCCTAAAGGGAGAAAAGTCTGCTATTTCCCTATTAGGCTAAACGTAACCAGGGTAAACAGAGCTATGGCCATTTTTCCTACCATGTTCTGTCACTATTAACTTTATTTGCATTACCATTTCACCAAAGCATACTATTCAGCCTAGAACATTTTAGGCCTCAATTGCATTCCCCTTTTGATCTGGCAGGAGACTTCTTGTAATATCACTTATTTCTACTTTAAAAATAGGTAAGGCGAGTTCTCCTAATTATGTGGTATTCATTAGGTAGATATCTACTACACAAATCATATGTTTAATTTATCCAATTTATGTATTTATGCTGTCCGTATTATTCTTGTTTCTACTTACCTGTGTGTATATCAGTGACTCCTTAAAGTGATTGTCAAGCCAAATGTTAAACAACAGTAGCTTACCTTTCATTGAGCGGCTCAAGCATTGTGCTTCCTCTTCTGTCTCCACAGTTAGGAAAATCACTTCCTCATTTGGCTATTAGTCCCCCACCTCGCTGACCTGGTCCATCAATCAACCTTCAACGGACCAAGAACAAAAACACCCCCACTCCCTGCCCAGACGTCCTCATTGGCTTCCTTTTTGCAGCTCTGAAACCCCGCGTCCTCCTCTCACTCATCGGTGTGCTTACATCACATCGTTGTTGCCACACCCCATTTCTCCCAATTGTTTTCTATGAACCTCCAATGCTCTAAAATGTTTAAAGATAACTTAGGAAGTACAGGGTCATCTTGAAAACGGATTGAAGTTTAGGACAGTGTAAAGTGTAGCCCGAAAGAATGGGGCAACATTTGGGCTTGCCTATAGTATAGCTTTAACATCTGGCTTACTTTAGAAAGTACATCAAAGTGCATTGTATACAATAATTACATAAAGAATCACTAGAAATCACTAGAAAACCCTACCTGCAAGGTTGCTTTCTGGCTGATGCTAAATAACCCTTGCAGATTTATAATTTTTGGTAACATTACAACTGTAATACTATAAGTTGGCATTAATTCATTTTTGATTAATTGAATTAATTAAATATTTGTAATTACACAATTTCCTATTTAACGTTTTTGCTATATATCTTTTGGCAGAACCTACCACCCCCCTCCACCCCACAAAAACAGGAACATTCCAATAAAAAGAACCTGTAATTGTGACAAAGGAGAGTTGAGGCAATAAAGTATTCAGTAAGGCCTAGGGGTGTGCAGGAATGAAGGGGGAAGAATGCGGGATAAAGCCTGAATGAGGTCAGTGTTGCAAAGTAATGAATTGCCAGATGTATAAAAGTCCATTTGTAATCAGTGCCAGCCTACTTCTAACACGGGAATAGAAAGGCATTGTTAACATCCTCCTAGTGCATTCCATCATAAAATGGTAGAAAACGCATCAAGCAAACACCAGTTCACCTCTATACAAAGCTGCAAATGTATGTGCAGCCTTCATGCATTTGTGCTTTAACACCGAAATGGCTGTATTTGTTGCGATTGTTCTTGAATAGGCAGTAGATAATCTAAACACAACATTAGGAATACACTTTATTCATTTTCAGTTAAAAACCTTTAAAAAAAAAAAACCAAAGTGAGAATGAATTTTACAATACTGGATAAAGACAAGTTTTTCTGAGGTGGAGCCTGTGTGGATAGCTAGACCAACCCAAAGCGCTCTGATCTTTTCCTCTTCTTTTCCTGGAGAAAAACGGACAAAAATGGGTAATTACACATTTTGATAGTAGTAGGATTTCAGGTTCTAAACTTCTATGAAAGCAGAACTTAATAATCTGGTAAACCACTGTAGCATTAGTTGGTATAAGAAATACCTGCTTAACTTTATATTAATGAGTAGAATGAAACGTTGAATGGAATTGTCAAGCATTCCTTCAGCCACTCCCCTCTGGCTGTGCATACCAGCAGCAACCATTCAGATAGGGTGCAGGAAGCAGCAGGAGAGGAGAGCTGCAGGGGATGCAGCTGCAGCCAACCGATTCTCTGTGGAATCACTAGCAAGACTCACAGACCCTTTCATACTGCAGGGCATCCCAAATCAGGATACCTCATGGTGAGGGAGTTCACCAGGTTGTAGCATGGGCTTGGATCCAGTGATCAAGTAAGTTGCTGATCACTGGACTAGCACCAGCTGTGAGGGACAAAAGGTAAGAGGGACATTAAAATTGAAGGAGCAATGGATTTAAACAGCAATTAAGCATATGGCAGCCCTATAAATGTATACTAAAACAAATACAGTTTAATTAAATCTTTAAGGTAGTGTGTCAGCATTGGTCACCTTAACCTGTCTGAAGCAAAAATTGCCCGGGCCTCTTCATTAACTTCTAAAAACTATGTGAAAGCAGCAGTAACGCTCAATAAGGTAATGTACAGCTGGTATATATGGCTTTATGGACAAAGCTTCCTGTTCTTACTTCCCACAACCGCAGTAGCTCCCACTTATTTGCCCTTTGACCTACGATAAGAGCTAATTGGCCAGTCCCCCCCCCCTCCCCCCCCCCCCACCTGAGGCAGTTAGGAGAGGTCCTGGTCGCTGTGGCATAGAGTTCACACTTCTGACAGAAGCCTCAACATTTTCACACAAAATAACCAGTATCTAGGAATACTTTTTTGACCCCACATTCCGATTTTACAAGCTGACACAGGAGTTACACTACAAAACACATGGTCTACTTTTAACAGCATGTTAATGCCATGGTATGAGAACAAGGCAACAAAATGTAGAACAATGTGTGCACATGCATGTAGGTCTCTATAATGAGATCAATATCTATAGAATAATCAATATATAAAAAGCTAAATATATCTCAAATATAATCTCTATAAAATATAATATATTTAGAGCTTTATCTATATATTCCCTTGAGGAGACCAAATCAAGAGAAGGTATCAAAATGTCATTTACCCAGATCTTACACGAATTATAATGCATAGACCGAATGTGTAATTTAAGGCACTCAGCCCAGAATGTTGCTTAAATTCTTAAAGTGGACCAACACCCAGGATTTTGACTATCCTGGGTTTTGGTCCACTTCGGCGGGGCACCCCGATCGGGGGCGTCACGCTCTCTGAAACCCCCCAGAAACCCCAAAAAACTCACCTCTCCCCGCTCCCACGTGACCGCGCCGTCCAATCCCCGCCGACGTCCAAGCGGGTGACAGCGGTGTCCAAGACAGCGCGTCCGCCACCTCCCGCGCGTCACTCTCGGCGTGCGCGCGCCCACGCTGGCCATTCACAGACGGCCGGCGCGGGCACGTCTAGAGGGGCGCGCGGGAGGCGGCGCCGGCGGATCAGGTAAGGAGTTTGGGTTTTTTTGGGGGGGTTTCACCCCGCGGGACATCCCGATTTCTGATGTCCCGCAGTGAGTGAGGTGATCGGCCCGGGAATCTTATAGATTCCAGGGCCGATCACCCCTGGGTGTTGGCCCACTTTAAAGGAAAACTGTACATTTGGACATGATCTATGCTAGGAAAAGCAGGACATGGGTATGCAGTTGCATGCAAGCTTTAAATCACCATAAAAATGCCAAGCAATAGAGAAGTGGTGTAAACACCACCACCAGTTGACTTGTGCTTCTTTATCAGGCAATTTGATGCACGACTCCATGCATATTTCCAGCTCAACTAAGTCCCATAAAATATAACTTTTACTGCGAGTATTTAACATACAAATCTCATGCTGGTGTAAGCCAATCCTGCCCCCCTCAAAAGGTTATGCGTTCTATGTTTGACAACACTGTGCCTAAAGTTTAGTGAAGGCAGGAAAATGCTATGGGGTTAGTTAGTATCCATGGGCTGATCTAGACCTCTGTTCTGGTGAAGTTAGGTCTGCATAGATATATGCATAGATACAAGGAAGAAATAGGCCAGCCCCCCACAATCCAAAAGGTCATGAACAGATGGGAGCGAAAATCCCTGTTAGACTTTCCGGTAACGGGGCTCCACCCACTAGGAAGAAACACAAACTGAACAGAGGTTAGAACCCCAACCCTTCATTTTCACCTCAGTCTTATTCAATAACAAAGTAAACCATAGGACTATGGGTGGTCCTGAAGGATTCATAGAAAAGCCGTTACCGGTAATTCTAATGGGGTTTTTTTTCCCATCATTGTTTATGACGACCCACAGAGAGCATTAGAAAAGTAATCTACCTTAGAGTGGGAAGCTGCTAGTAGGATCCTTCAACCAAAGGCCTAATGTTTTTCAGACAGGAGAGAAGTCTATAATGTGTCTATAATATATTGAGAAAGGTGTGGGCTGATAACCACATTCCTGCTTTGCAGATCTCTTCTATAGAGGCAGAAACCTCTATAAGCTTGTAAAATAATCTGGCAATAGTGGATTTTTAGTCTGCTAAGCCTATTTTTCCGCTGAAGGTTACTGAAAGTTGTTCCGCTATCCGCCATTCTCTGGATCTCTCCAGATAAATAATCAGTGCTCTTACATCTAAAAGCGCAAGATCCTCTTTAATAGCTGTAACAATTTTTGGCAAAAATAAGGGATCAGGTCTAAGTATGACCTTATCTGGGAGAACTGAACAGTAAGGCTCCTTCATTGTTAAGACCTGTAGTTCACTCACTCGCCTGGATGATGTGATAACCACTTTTCTGGAACCTCTTCTAATAGTTCAAAAGGAGGTTCCAACAACCCATTTAGTACGACTAATAAGTCCCATATTGGAAACAATTCTGTGATTACTCACCTGTAGAATTGTTTTTACGGTGTACAGCACGGATTGCTTCATTTCTATTCTTTACATGTGGGTAATCCACCGCAGGTGGCGCAGTCGCCTGCAGGAAGACTTGTGGCCCCTCCCAGCCCATATAAGGGCCGGAATTACCCAGAAGACCCCAGTGTTTGGAAGCAGTAATGCAAGAAGCCGGGAGGCAAGGACCATGTTAGTAAAAACACAGCCCACAAAAAGGAACTCTCTCAACAAAATCACCATAACAAGGCAAAAGAGAACAACGATAACAAGGGTGGGATGAAGCAAGCCGCGCTGTACACCGTAAAAACAATTCTACAGGTGAGTACTTACAGAATTGTATTTTTCCAGGTGTACAGCACGGCTTGCTTCATTTCTATTCTTTACATATGGGACATCCAACAGCAGTGTCCATAATAGGGCAGGATCCCCAGAGCGGAAAGCATGTAGTTCATTTCACTACCGCCTGAAGCACCTTTCGGCCAAAAGCAGCATCAGCTGATGCCAAAACATCAACCTTGTAAAATTTAGTAAAGGTATGACCGAAGACCAGGTAGCGGCCTTACAAACTTGTTCAGAGGCCTGGTGCTGAAAAGCCCAAGAAGCACCAATAGCTCTAGTAGAGTGAGCGGTAACACGAAAAAGGGGGATCCTTCCCCTTGGCAGAGTAGGCTTGCACCACCGCCTGTCAAATCCACCTACTAAGAGTGGACTTAGCCGGAGACAAACCCTTCCTAACACCTTCAGAGAGGACAAAAAGAGAATCTGACTTCCTGAAGGATTCAGTCGCAACCAGGTAGTACTTAATGGCTCTGACCACATCCAAGAAAAGAAGGGCCCTTTCTTTAGGCAATAAATCAGGTTTAAAGCGAAAAACCACCTTATCCTTATGCCGCTCAAAGTAAGGGGGCTTCATACAAAGTGCAGCCGGTTCTGACACCCGGCGTACCGAGGTGATGGCTACCAAAAAGACCACCTTTAGAGTCAGGATAGACAAGGCAGCATCGCACAAAAGCTCAAAGGGGGATCCTGGAGAGCAGAAAGCACCAAATTCAAATCCCACACCGGTAATACAGGCTTACACGGTGAACATACATGAGTAACTCTTTGGAAAAAAGAACAAAGCAGTCTATTATTGGCAAAGGATCTTTTGAAAAAGACGGCCAAGGCCGAGACCTGGCCCTTGAGGGTGCCCAGCTGTAGACCCAAGGATAAGCCATGTTGTAAAAATTCCAAAATTCTAAAAATACCATTTTGTGAGTACTCACCTGAAAAATGGATATTGTTGGTGTGCCACACACCCCACTTCACCTTTAATATTCTTCACGATTGGGTTACTCACCGCCAGGTGACGCTGTTGCAGAGAGGAAGTCTTGTAACGAGCCCCCTTCCGGCCTATATATACCTGGCACCTCCCACCCATCACCAGTGTATTAAAAAGCAGAAAGACAAGGTACCAGTAATTTAACGGTAACCTCAAAATAAATAAAAGCTTCACCATATAAAGGATTCGGGATACCAAAAAGGGTGAGAGTGAAGCGGGGTGTGTGGCACACCAACAATATCCATTTTTCAGGTGAGTACTCACTAAATGGTAATATTCTTGGTGTGCCACACACCCCGCTTCACCTTTAATATTCTTCACGATTGGGACATCCAAAAGCAGTGTCCACAAGGGATGGGCATCCCAAGGCAGGGTGAAGCATAACTTAAATGACTGCAGTCTGCAGAACTTTGCAGCCAAAAATAGCATCCGCTGAGGCTCGCACATCAACTTTGTAAAACTTAGAGAAAGTATGAACAGAAGACCAAGTGGCGGCCTTACAAACTTGTTCAACAGAAGCTTGGTGCTGAAAAGCCCAAGACGCTCCAACGGCGCGAGTAGAATGAGCAGTGATACGGAAAGGGGGAACTTTCCCCTTAGCAGCATAGGCCGCAATAACGGCCTGACATATCCATTTGCTAATGGAAGATTTGGCTGGTGCCAAACCCTTGTTAGGCCCACAGGGCACAACAAAAAAGGCATCCGTCTTACGAAAAGGAGACGTGATAATCAAGTAGTACTTAACACAGCGTACTACATCCAAACAATGAAAAACCCTCTCTTTGACATTCTTAGGATTAGGACATAAGGAGGGAAGAACAATATCCTGATTCAAATGAAAAGCAGAAACAACCTTAGGAAGAAAGTCTGGCTTGAACCGAAAGACCACTTTATCCTGATGCCTCTCAAAGTAAGGCACCTGGATAGACAAGGCCGCCAACTCTGAGACACGCCGGACCAAAGTGATAGCTACCAAGAAGACAATCTTCTGAGTCAGGGTAGACAAAGCAATATCTTGCAGAGGCTCAAAAGGAGGAGCCTGCAGAGCAGAAAGAACCAAATTCAAATCCCAAACAGGGAGTAATGGTTTCCTGGGAGGCCTCACATGCGTAACCCCCTGGAAAAAGGTTTTAACTCAAGGATGAAGCGCAAAACGCTTCTGAAAAAAGATAGATAAGGCAGAAACTTGCCCTTTCAAAGTACTTAGCTGAAGACCAGAGTCTAGGCCAGATTGTAAAAACTCCAGAATCCTGGAGACCGAGAAGACCCTACAAGGAAAGGATCTAATCTCACACCAAGCGATTTAGGCTTTCCAAGTCCTATAGTAGATGATAGAAGAAGACCTCTTCCGGGCACTGATCAAAGTCTTAACGACTGAGTCAGAAAGACCCTCCTCCTTCAAGATGGAGGTTTCAGCAGCCAGGCTGTCTGCGAACCACACTCGCCTTGGCCACCTGGGGGCCACGAGAACGGCGGACACCCTTTCCAGAGCCAACTTCCGAACCACCCTGCCCAGTATGGGTATCGGAGGAAACAGGTATAGAAATCCCAGATCCCCCCAGCTCAGGGACATGGCGTCCACTGCCAGAGCATCCCGGGAGAGCGACAAGAAGTTCGGGAGCCTGTGATTGTGATGAGAGGCAAACAGGTCCACCTCCGGTGTCCCCCATCGGAGACACAGTGAGCGAAAAACCTGAGGATGGAGAGCCCATTCTCCCAGACGGGGAGAGCCCCTGCTCAACAGGTCCGCTTCCTGGTTCTCCACTCCTGGAATGTATACCGCCGAGAGACAAGGAACATGGGCCTCTGCCCAGGTCAGGATCAGGGACACCTCTCTGAGAGCACTCAGACTGCGAGTCCCTCTCTGATGATTGATGTAAGCAACCGCTGTTCGATTGTCTGAACGCACCTGGACCGGAAGGCCCAGAACGTGATGAGTCAGGAGAGCAAGCACCCGACGGACGGCTCTCAGCTCCAGAACATTGATGGGTAAGTGGGCCTCTTGAGGTCCCCATTGCCCCTGGAACTGAAGCTCCTTCCAGAATCCGCCCCATCCCGAAAGACTGGCGTCCGTGGTGACAATTTCCCAAAGAGGGGTCAGGAAGGACCTGCCCCTCACGAGATTGGCCGAGACCAACCACCACTGGAGGGACTGCCGGACCCGGGAGGACAACTGGAAGGGCTGATCCAGCGACCGAGGCTGACGGTCCCAGGGCGCCAACAGATAAAGCTGAAGCGTCCTCGTGTGAAATTGAGCAAAAGGAACTGCCTCGAAAGAGGCGACCATCAACCCTACCAGCCTCATCCCCAGACGGATGGACGGCAGAGTATTGGAAAGTAGGACCCGAGCCAACTCCTGAATCAGATGAATTTTGGACTGGGGGAGAAACACTGTGTTGATGAGAGTCCAACTGCATCCCCAGAAAGGACAACACCCTGGCCGGAGCGAGGGAGGACTTGGGGAAGTTGATCACCCAACCAAAGCTTTCCAGCGTGGAGACCACCATCCTGGTGTCTGTCTCCGATTGATTGAGTGACGGAGCCATGATGAGAAGGCCGTCCAAATAAGGTACGACCCGAATGCCCCGAGATCTGAAAATGGCCATCACCCCTGCCAGTACCTTGGTAAACACTTTTGGAGCCGAGGTAAGGCCAAACGGAAGTGCCACGAATTGAAAATGCTGATCTTTCATCACGAATCGAAGAAAACGTTGATGAGTCTGGCAGATGGGAACATGAAGATAAGCATCCTTAATGTCTATGGACGTCATGAAGTCCTCCTGCCGAAGGGAACCGACGGCCGTACGCAAAGTTTCCATGCGAAACTTCCGAAAACGGATGAACTTGTTGAGTAATTTCAGGTCCAGGACGGGACGAACCGACCCGTCCTTTTTGGGGACTGCGAAAAGATTGGAGTAGAAACAGAGGCCCATCTCTAAGCGCGGTACCGGCCGGATGCCGGCCTTTTCTAACAGATTTACCGACGCCAGGAGCCCCTGTGCGGCCAAAGGATCGATGGGCACCCGAGACCGAAAGAACCGTGAAGGAGGGCGAGACTCGAATTCCAGCTTGTAACCGGACGACACTACCTCCCGGATCCATCTGTCCGGAATCTCCTGGTCCCAAACCTGGGAGAAGTGTCGCAATCGTCCCCCCACCCGCACGGGTGAGGGCAGCCCCTCATTGCTGAGCGGTCTTACCGGCAGGCTTGGGCTTGGTGCCCCAGGACTGTGCGGGGCGGCCACGGCCCTTCCCCCGAGTCCAACCTGCACCTCTGGTAGCGGGAAAGGAAGCCCCCCTACCCGCTCTGAATCCCCGAAAGGAAGGCCTACCAGAACTTGCCCCCCGAAAGGGACGACGAGGCCTCTTACGTTGCGGCATATTACCACCTTTTGCAACTGAATCAATTTTATCACCAAACAGTCGCAATCCCAAAAAGGGGAGAGCCGTGAGCACCTTTTTAGAAGCTACGTCCGTCGACCACTGGCGCAGCCATACTGCCCGACGAATAGCCACCAGCATTGCCGCTGTCTTGCTACTCATAGCCAGCGCATCGTCCTGAGCGGACAGAACATAGGAAACAAAAGACTCACACTGCCTGAGAGCAGTAAACTCCTTACAAGTGGGATCAAGATCCACACACAGATCCTGAATTACAGATCTAACCGCCAATAGAAGAAGCGCCGAAGCACACACCGGGCGCATCGTTGACCCGGCATAAATAAAACCATGGCGAGCGTACTGGTCAATCTGACGATCCTCACCATCCTTAAGGGCAGTGGTCTCAGCAGACTGCACCATAGCCGTGCTGGAGAGCCCTAGCACAGGGGTATCGACGTCAGGAGGAACCGACCAAAGCTTCACCAATTCTGGCGGAAAGGGATAACGTTTCCCCCAACTGGAAGGAATTCCAGTTAACCGCGTGGGATGTTCCCATTCCTTAAAGCGGACCTTCACCATGATTTAATGAAAAGCCCAAACTCTTAAAAAACAATTCCCCAGCATCTAAAATTAATATATTTTAAGTTTTTAGTCACTCACTTACTTATTCTTTCCCCCACGGGGCTGCAACTCTGTTCAGGACTCTAGGATACGGGCGCCGCCATCTTGACTCAGAAGCATCACACTTACTGAGGAGAGGAGAGTGGGATAAGGTACAGGGGGGCGGGTTATAGCTG
Source organism: Gastrophryne carolinensis (assembly GCA_027917425.1). NCBI lineage: Eukaryota > Metazoa > Chordata > Amphibia > Anura > Microhylidae > Gastrophryne > Gastrophryne carolinensis. The sequence goes on from CM051236.1 coordinate 163,769,918, forward strand.
TGCTTTGCTCAGACCGAGCAGAGCTGGGGTCAGGTAAAGGTCAGCAGTCCCAGAATGCAGAGCAGCACAGTCAGGAGGCACTTCCTGTTTGCAGGCTGCCTGATAAGATGGCGGCTTCCATAAGCCGCCATCTTGGATGTTTAAAGGTTCATAACATGCAGTAGATGCAGGTAGGATGATTTTTAATGTGGCCAATCTGTATGTACAGGGTGTGGGAAACATATAAGATAGACTCTTATTCAGAGTGAAGGTCCGCTTTAAGCACAACCCTCTCAAAGTGGCGTTGTCTGGGAAAAACCAAACGCGGCTGAGGCACATTAAACAACTGACCCTTTGGCAGGGTGACGGCCTCAGGCGGATCTAAATTCAAAATTTCAAACATTTGAGCCAGAATGGAGGGGGTGTCAAGGGAAACCCCCGCGGACAAATCGCCAATAGCATCAACCTCAAGCTGATCTGCAGGCTCATCTGACTCCACCAGGAATTCTCCCTCCTCATCCAGGGAGCAATCGGACCAATCTACAGGCTCACATACTTCATCCTGTGAAGCCAGAGGTACAGGAGAAAGGTGCTTCCGTTTCGCAGTGGCCTTTAACCCTGCTTTAACGGAAATTATCTTCTCGAGGTTGGCTAACCGTGCAGACACCTCGGATTGCGAATCCCCACCTTTGACAATGTCACACGGGGTCCGGAACAGGGAGGGAGGGGTAGGGGATGATGGAAGTTGCGAAGAGCCACGGACTGACGCGCAATATTCTGCCTTGCACAAGGAATGCATGCAATAACATCATCGCCTGGGAGCCCCACAGCCTCCAAACTCCCTAGATGGCCCAGAAGAACCATTTCCGGTATTATCGGAAGCCTCCATATGGTGATTTATGGTATTCACAAAATCCTGGGTTTAAGGCATAAGCCACCCGGGATGCCCCTTTATGTTAATGTCCCGGGAGGGAGGATTTAATTTATAATAAAGATCCCCTTAAAATAATTGTATAAATATATATATATATATATATATATATATATATATATATATATATATAAATATGTCCCAATTTGGAGAAAAAAAGGACTAGCCAGGCAAAATAGAACCGGGAGGCCACTGTATTGAGGGAATCCCAGGATCTGTGGGGGTAGAAACAAACCAACAGTAAGACCCCCAGAAACAAATGGCAACATGCAATACAACATTCATACACAGCACCAGAGTGCTTTGAAGAGGCAAAGAAAACTGGCCTCTGATTTTCCTCTTTGTTTTAAATAAAACTATTTCTCCATTATATATATTTTACTTTATTTTTTTTTTTTTTTTAAATTAACAGTCAGACACAATAAAAAATAGACAGCCCCACGCCAGGTGAGGCCGCTTACCTGCCCAAGTAAGGTTAAAAAAGCCCAGCACCCGACCAATAGAAGTGGTGGAAGACAGGCAGCAATGTCAGCGAAGGTGGCAGTGGCAGCAGTGGGAGCAGTAGCGGCAGAGCTTGCAGAAGCGGAAGAAACGGCGGAGTGGGCAGCAGCACACATATGCGGCTGAGAGCCCCGCACGCGTCCTCCTGATAACAGGAAGGAAGTGCGGCTGGGGCCGGTAAGATGACGCGCCGCCGGAACCACGCCCCCACCCCTGATGTCATCCGTGCCCCGACCCCCCCCCCCCCCCCGCCGAATTTGAACAGTGCGGCCCGCGGTGCCAAGACAACCAGGGGGCTAACAAAGCCCTCAGTAAAAGGAGAAGGGGAGAGGGGGAACAGGAGTTCCTAGGCAGCCTGTGCTGCCCCCAAATACTAACACGCGGCCCGCCAAGCGGCGGCTGTTTTAAACAAAGGAGACAAGGGGAGGGGGGAGGGGGAGCTGAATAACCTGAGAAAGGCGCAGGCAGCCTCAGGCAAGCCTGACACAGTGCAGCCCGCCCCAGCCACCCCTAAAGCTGACCCAAAGCTCTGGCCCTACAGGCCAGCAGCAGCAGCCCGCATAACAGAGACTGCCATGTAAGGAGGAATCTTAGTCAGGCCACACGCACCCTCGCTTGCGGTGCAGCCTGACAAACGTTGAAATAAGTAAACACATGAAATAAACATACAGTAAACCATACACACAATACACATCCCTCTACCCCCCCCCCCATAGTGAAGGGACCGAAACGGGAGAGCAAGGGGCCAAGGGGACAGGGGCATCCCACATCCGGATCACCATGCCGGATAGCCGCATTGCCCCCAAAACAGGGGGTCGAGCGGAGGAGATAAGCTCCTAGGCACCTATAGTGCCGTCTACCAATTGCCCAGTGAGCAGCCTAGGCTGGGAGGCTTCCATTTAACCACAAAGGTAACAAACAATCAAAACTGGGCAGAAATAGACCAAAGGGGGTGCCGGGGTAAGACCCCGGCTACCTGCAAGCAGGAGACTTCAACCTTCTGTCTTGTCGTCATGCAGAGAGCAAAACACTGGTGATGGGTGGGAGGTGCCAGGTATATATAGGCCGGAAGGGGGCTCGTTACAAGACTTCCTCTCTGCAACAGCGTCACCTGGCGGTGAGTAACCCAATAGTGAAGAATATTAAAGGTGAAGCGGGGTGTGTGGCACGCCAAGAATAAATACAATTCTGTGAGATACTCACCTGTAGAATTGGTATTATATGCATAAAGCACGTCCTGCTCCTCTATAATACTTACACATGGGTAATCCTCCGCCAGAGGGCGCTGTTCACTGCAGACATGCAAAAACAGGCTCCTCCCGGCCCTTCATATACCCAGGGACCTCCCACAAATCCCCAGTATTGAAAAGCGGTGAGAAAAGAAGCCGGGAGAAACCAACCACCAACTGGTAACAAGGTAATGATAACAATCACCATACAGGGGATCCAGAAAAATGTACAACCAGGGTGGGGTGGAGCAGGACGTGCTGTATGCACATAATACCAATTCTACAGGTGAGTATCTCACAGAATTGTATTATTCTAAGCATACAGCACGTCCTGCTCCATCTAGAATACTTACACATGGGACATCCAATAGCAGTGTCCATAAGGTAGGGTGGGATCCCCAAAAAACAAGGCACAGCAGACGTTAAAGGCGGTGTCACCTGCAAAACTTTGCAACCAGGTACGACATGAGCAGAGGCTCTAAACGTCAATCTCATAACAAAACCTTTGAAAGGTATGAACAGAGATAAGCAACAGTCTAGTAACTTATTCAACAGAAAAACCTGGTGCTGAAGGGCCAAAGGTACCCAAACACCAATATAACGGAGTAAAATGAGAAAGGGGGATTCTTCCCCCTTAAAGTGGACCAACACCCACGGGTGATCGGCCCGGGAATCTATAAGATTCCCGGGCCGATCACCCCACACCCCGCGGGACATCCGAGATCGGGATGTCCCGCGGGGTGAAACCCCCCCCCAAACACCCCAACTCACCTACCTTATCTTCGGCGGCGGCCGGCCGCCGCCTCCCTCGCGCCCCTGTAGGCGTGCGCGCCTCCGCGCCGGCCGTCTGCGAATGGCCGGCGCGGGGGCGCGCGCGTCAAAAGTGACGCGAGGGAGGCGGCGGCGGCCGCCGCCGCTTAAACGTTCCAGTTCTCCCCTTGTACGTCGGCGCTGGGAGCGGGGAGAGGTGAGTTTTTCGGGGGGTTAGGGGGGGTTTCACACAGCGGGGCACCCCGATCGGGGGTGCCCCACCGAAGTGGACCAAGACCCAGGATAGTCAAAATCCTGGGTGTTGGTCCACTTTAAAGGAATAGGCCAGTGTAACGGCCAACCAACCCACAGGCAACAGAAGCCTCGTGGAAACTTCAAACTCTCCCCAAGGGGAATGAGAACTGGTCTCCCGTCCGACAGGCGGGAATACTGACCCCTTCATTAGCAAGAAGCCGAAAACTTAACTCAGGACCAGGAAGGCATCCAAGTAAGATCAATCCAAAGGGAGCAGTGGCCCTGGAAGCAAGAGATATCAGGCGCATACATAAGGAGGTGCCCACAGACCCCAAGGGCATCAGTCCCCCTAAGGGACAAGAAACCACCAGGAAAAATTGCAACACCAGTTGAGGGAATGTAAATGCACTTTACTTCAGCATTATAAAGAATACTGGTCCATAGTTAGACTAAACGGACCTAAACAATGATCATAAAACACCACTTGGACAAGAGGTCCGGCGTAAGACGGAATACCACCACGTCATGGTATATATATAATATATATATATATATATATATATATATATATATATATATATATATAATATATATATATATATATATATATATATATATATATATATATATATATATATATATATATATATATATATATATATATATATATATATATATATATATATATATATATATATATATCGAGCCAAGGCTAAGTAATCAGATCCACCTTCTCAGGCACACAACTGACTGAAGCAAGAGCCCCCAGAACAGCTCAGACAGCATCCAGCATAAGTCCCCAGGGAACAAACCGCAGGGCAAACAAAGAAAATGGATCCCAACAGGAACCACAGAACTACTTGGGAGATGCCCTTGAGCAAACCCCCAGAGAGCTCCTCGCAAGGAAGACTGAACCAGACTTCCACAGGAAGATAGACAGGACAGAACCTGAATCTTCAGAATACCGAGATGGGGAGCCAACCCCAACCTATGCTGTAATGACTCTAGAACCCTGGGGACCGAGACGTCCAACAGGGAAGAGACCAAGACTCATGCCAATCAATATGGGTACACAATAACCCACAATAGACGGAGGAAGAGGAAGCCAAGGAAGCTTGCTCCCAGCCCCCCAAGTCACCCAGAAGATAAGCCCGTCTCCAAGGGGTGAATGAATCAGCTGTCAAGCCCCAGACAAGAGTCTGTAGATTGAGACGACAAAGGAAGGGGCCTGACAAGGGCAGAACCGCACTCCTGAGAGAGTGTACAGGTTAGCAGACCTCAGCAGAAGCATCTGCGAACCACAGTTCATAAGGCCACCCAGGCCATCAATCAGTCAGAATATTCTGGGACAGTAAAAACAAGGGCGGAGCCCTTGTGGTATAAGCGAGACCCAACAGAGCCACCCTAGTTGGCTCTCAGAGCGCCACCAGGATAGCATAACCTGCCACTGAAAGGCATCTATTGGAGCGAATACCTCTGAGGAGCAGGGGGCGTAGACCCCCGCCCATATCGGGATCAGGAACCCTCCAGAGGGATCATCCTGCTTCAAGCTCCAGACCAATAATAAAACAGACCGTTGTCTTCCAACGGACCAAGAGTCCCCAAATAGACAGGTCCTAAAAGAGGAGAAGTCCAGCCGTATAGAGTCAACGGAAGGCTCACTGTTGCAACAACCCGTAGGAAAGATGGACCCTACCTAGGAACCACGGGAGGCTTTGGAAGAAAGTCCCTCCCCCCGCCTACCTGCGAGACTTGGTACCCAAGGTGACCATTCACAGGAAGATGCAAGCAAAGAAGGGGGTGCCCCCTGACAGGGCCCTTGAACATGATTAGCTTAAGAGGAACCACCTTACCAAGGGGAAATGAGCACAGACCAAGCTCCAGGGGTGCTGGAACCCCATGTAGGATCAATAACCTACTGTGCCGAAGAGCCCAAGGGCTCGGTATATAAGGGACATCATCTGATAAGCCACCAACGGGCCCACCAGCTGCAATCCTGCCTGGTGAAAGTAAGAAGTCAGCAAAGGGGGGCAGAGCCCCCGTAACCAGGAGTCCACTTGTTGCCAAGGAAGAAGGCTCAAGCCTGAACCGAATCCAAGGAATGGAGATAGCAGATAAGGGACCAAGAGGGAATGAGGTGACTGAGCACCCATCCAGTAACTCCCAAGGGACATCGCCGGCCGACCAAACCTCTCAGCCCGACGTAGAGACTGGGGAGTAAGGAAAGATGACCCGGTAGGTCCTAATGCGGACGCCCCCCCCAGGCATGTCCGAGACATCACCCCCATTCGCGCCATGGCGAGTAGCCTGGGAGCGAAAGAGAGGCCACCAACAATGCCTCAAGCCGCAGGGTTGGTCCTGCCACACCGCCTAGTAACGGTCTTGGTGTCCAGCAGACACAGGGGGAACCAAGAAGATCTAGAACTCCACAGGAGGTCGGAAGCTCCGCTTGCACAGGGCGCCTGTGTCCCAAGACAGAGATGTCATATAGGGACTACCTGTGAGAGTAGAATTGCCAGGCCTACCATAGGCCAGCTTGGCCCAGACTGCCTCATACTGTTGAGGGAAGGAGGAAGGTTACTATAGAGGCCATAGCCCCATACTGTTAAGGGCAACCTGTAAGTAAGCCCAAACTCTGTAGGCCCAGTACGGCCTGCACCAATTCCTGAGGGAAAAACAGGGGCTAGAAGCCCCCTGACAACCACTGAGAGGGACTGCCCAGCAAAAGCTATCCTGTGTCCAGGGGAACTACCTCCTGGAACCACCCGAAGGAGAAGGTAAATTCCTAGATGGGAGACAGCTACTGCAGCAGTACCCTCGCCCAGAAGGGCGAGGGTGTCCCTTCATGCTTGGGAGGTCTTGGCAGATTTGGACTTAGTCCTGCCAGAGGGCCCAGGGCGTTGCCTGCCCACCCCATGGTGGAAATCCACACCGAACAGTTGGAAGCACACCTCAGGTTCGCGTTTGACACGTAGGGAGGTGGAGGGGTGGCCCTGCAAAACCTCAAAGATCTTAAGAATTTCATCTGTGTCGCACAGGCCCCAACAACCGGGCCCAGAATCATCACAGCTCCCGGGCATCTCATACGAGGAGCTCGAATCTGAGAATAGCTCACCTTCCTCAGAAGGATCAAGGTCCTGCATAGCAGCAGAGTCATCGGTATCGTTAGGAACCGGAGAGCCAGGAGTCGTCAGGGACCGCTTCTTTCCAGGGCCCATACGCTCCGCCAAGCCAGACAACACCTGCTCCACCGTAGGCAGCACTCGCGGCACGGCTTGCAGGTCATCCCCGCTCGAGAGACTCATCAGGAGCGAGGTTTAGGTCCGGGGAGACGGGTGTATTGAAGGGAGGTGCAGCCACTGGCAAACCTGATTGCAGGGTCAGTGCCTGTTCAGCACACGGTCCGCAGACCCATGCTCTGTCAGCATCAGCATGGGCCCACCACACACCGCCGGTCATGTCCCAGAGGGACCCCGGGTACATAATTCTGAGATGCCTCCATATGGTGATTATCTGAGCAGTATGCCCGCAGGGATTTATGCAATAGGCAACCCTGGATGCCCCAAGACCCGCTAGGAAGTGGGAGAATTTGCTAAGTGGACCCGCTGTAATATATGTGAGGCCGGGAGAAGCCACCGAAGTCCTGGCGTCTGAAAGACATAATGGGACAAGAGGGGTGGTTTCAGTGTCATGCGCAGCCTGATAAACACATAGAACAATGCCGCCCCGGAGGGCACTTACATGACCAAGGGAGGAGGCGGATCGCACCACGCGCGCGAAAATTGTCAAAATGGCGCCAAGCGAACCTCGAGGGACGGGCCTGACCAGGCTGTGACGGAGCGCGTCATGCCGAGTCCCCGCCTCCCCCAAAGAGCGCGAAGCTCTAACCAACAAAAAAGACAGTAGTGGAGAGAAAGCGCATACATAAAGTTGCTGTCACGCTGGAAAATGATGCTGCTGTCTGGGCAGTAAGCTAATGTTAATGAAAGACAAACAGGCTCGCAACTGTGGAGTGAGGAGCGCGACACTGACACCCAAGTATAATAAAAGATCAAGGCCTTAACGTGTTATATTGCACTAGGACTGCCACACATACCTACCCCCCCCTTTCTTTTCCCCCGAGCTACAGGAGGAAGCGAGGGAGAAGCGGACCAGTGTCCAGGGACTAACTCTGTGAGGGGCATGGGCAACAATGCGGGAGGGGCATCCACTAGAGGCTCACCATCGGCCTAACCGCCTACCCTATGGTGGGGGATTGCGGTGGAGCATGGCTCCGTTAAGCACACAAGGTGCTGCCTACCTTCACCCGACCAACGCAGCCCAGGCTGGGAGGCATATTCTTCTTAAAGAGGACGGGTGGAAATAGTCCCACGGGCTGTAAAGCTCTGCTCGCCTGCGAGAGCGTGATTCTTCATGTCTTCGCAGTTCAGCACTGCAGACAAATCAGGGGATTTGTGGGAGGTCCCTGGGTATATGAAGGGCCGGGAGGAGCCTGTTTTTGCATGTCTGCAGTGAACAGCGCCCTCTGGCGGAGGATTACCCATGTGTAAGTATTATAGATGGAGCAGGACGTGCTGTATGCTTAGAATAAGAGAATGTGCGACAAGGGAAACTATTGGATTCACACCAAGTAATGTAGGCATGCCAAACTCTGTAGTAAATAATGGAAGAAAACTTCTTCCGCGCCTAAAACATGGTCTGAACAACCTTCGCAGACAACCCCTTCTCCGTAAGATTGAGGTTTCAATAGCCAGGCCGTCAAAGCCAGCATCTGTAAATTGGGGTGCCGCAGCGACCCCTGTGTGAGAAGCCCTGGGAGCTTGTGATTGTGTCTGGATGCAAACAGGTCCACATCCGGTAAACCCCAGCGGAGACAGAGCATGAAAGCTCTTGTTGCCGAGAGACCATTCCCCCAGACGAGAGGCCCCCCTGCTCAGGGAGTCTGCCTCCTGGTTCTCTACCCCGGGGAAATAAACAGACGAGATGCAGGGAACATTCTCCTCTGCACAAGTCAGGATCTGGGTCATCTCCTGGAGGGCTCGTTTGCTCCGAGTCCCGCACTGCTGAATGACGTAGGCAACCGCCGTCTGATTGTCCGAGCGGATCTGGATCGCACGACCTCCGAGATAGGGAGTCAAGTGAAGACGCACCAACCGGATCGCTCTCAGCTCCAGGAGATTGATGGCCAAGTGGGCCTCCTGCGGCCCCCACTGACCCTGGAATTTCAGCGTTTGCCAAAAACCTCCCCAGCCGGTCAGACTGGCGTCCGTGGTGACAATCTCCCAACGGGGATGCAGAAAGGACTTGCCCACCGACAGATTTCTGGGGTCCACCACCACAAGAGGGACTGTCTGGCCAGGGGGGACAGTGAAAATTCGAAGCGAAGGGCACTGCCTCGAAGCATGACACCATTAGGCCCACCACTTTCATCCCCAGACAGATCGATGGCTGCTGACCAGACAGTAAGGCCTGCACCTGCGTCTGGAGGCCCGCCACCTTCTGCTGGGGCAGGAATACCTTGACCTGAGATGTGTCCAACGTCATGCCCATAAAAGGACCTCACCATTGAGGGAGTGATCGAAGACTTGGGGTAAATGATTACCCATCCAAAATCCTCGAGAGTGGATGTCGCTCTCGGCCTGCTGAAGGGACTGAGCAGCAATCAGCAAATCGTTTAGATAAGGAAGAACACGATTGCCCTGGTTCCTCAGGATAGCCATGATGCCCGCCAGCCCCTTGGTGAACACACGGGGGGGGGGGGGGGGGGGGGGGGGGCTGAGGATATTCCGAACGGCAGTGCCACAAACTGGTAATTATGATCCTTCAACGCAAATCTCAGGAACTTCTGATGTCCCTAAAAAAAAAAAAAAAAAAAATCGGGATGTGCAGATAAGCATCCTTGATGTCCACTGTCACACATGAAGTCACCAGACCGAAGCATGCTCACCGCGGACCGTAAGTTCTCCATGAGGAAATATCTGACAAACTTGTTGAGACCCTTCAGATCCCGGATAGGTCTCAGCGTTCTGTCCTTTTTGGGCACCGTGAACAGATTGGAGTAGAACCCTCGACCCCGTTCCTGGCGAGGCACGGGACAAATCACACCTAATAGCAGAAGGCGTTGAACGGCCATTCTTCTTAGGCCCTGCGCCGTCAATGTGTTCTGGGAAATCCGCGACCGAATAAATATTAAGGGCGGCCAAACTGCCAGCTCTATTTTGTACAAGGAGGAAACCACCTCCACCGATCCGAGACGTGCTGTCTCCAGATGTGAGCAAAAAGCAGAAGCCATCCTCCCACCTAGGTGGGTGAGGGCGTCCCCTCATGCCGGAGAGGGCTTGGCAGGGGGTATGGATTTAGCTCCCCAGGAGGGATTGGGTCGGCCACGAGACCTACCTCGTCACCAGGAATATCTGCGGCCACCAAAAAGTGAAGCCGATTAACCTGAGCCCCAGGAAGAGGATACTAGCGAGCGGCAAAGCGCAACAAGAAGGGGCCGAAGCCCTGTCGCCAAGCCGGACATTATCGTCCATGGCTACATGACTACAAAAGCAATAAAATCCACACAGGCTTTGAGGTCTTTATACTCCTCCGCCCGCTTGCGAGACTTGGCAAAATCAACAAGGCGTCTCACCTTCTTCCTGATGGTCAGATACAATGGCCGCGGCACAGACAGGGCGAAGCCCGGCACCCACAAGGGTGAACGCATGACAAGCCAGCTGATCCATGCGCCTGTCAGCAGGTCGCGCAAGGAAGCAGTATCGGGTGACAGCATAACCGTAGTGTTGGATAACCCCGACACAGGGGCATCCAAAGCAGGGGGAAGGGACCAGAGGCAGATCAGCTCCTCAGGGAAGGGATACCGCCTGTCCAGTCCCTTAGGCACCAATGGCAATTTGTTAAGTCTTTCCATTCCTTAAACACCATAATGTAAAAGTGGGCCTGCTCCGGAAGACAAGCCTCTGTCTCTCAGGCCGAAATAAATCACTCTGCTTCCTCTTAGCTGCTCTAGGAGGGACAATATGCAAAGTCTCAAACACAGAAGACAGCAACTTTTCAGTGTCGTCAGGGAGCCACATATCCTCGTCAGAGGAGGAACCAGGCTCGCTGTCATAGCTGACCGACCGATCCCCTGAGGAAGCGGAGTCCTTCAACTTATCCTCCTCCATGAAGTCCCGACCTCCAAAAGGATCATCATCATCATCATCGTCAGCAAAATCCGAGTAACCCGGCTCGATGTGCCGCTTCTTACTCGTGGCCCTCCCAATAGCCGTGCGAAATAACTGTCTCTCCAGGCTGGCCACTGGTGTGTCAAATCGGCTTGGGACCCCTTGCTAGTTTCCCCCTCGCTGAGGGCTGAATGCAGCAGGGTGTTGGCGAGGCCGCAGATAAAAGAGGGCTAGGGGCAGGGACACCCGCCCTAACATGTTCCAAAAGTACGCTCCCAGTGCAAGTGGCACAAACCGTGCTGAGTCCGCCCGGGGGGCAGGTACCAAACATGGGGCAGAGCTTAACCCGCCCAGATGGGGCCCCTAGCTCATTAACCCCAGAAGCCTCCATTATGGTGATTATGGTGATAAAAATACAGGTTACAAGGCATAAACGGCCCAAACCTAAAGTGACCCCCAATTTTGTCCCTCTTTTTAGTAATCCCTCTTTAAAGGGGAGAGGGTGCGGCGAGAGGGGGGGGGGTGTAGGAGACCGGGAGGAACCACAACCCTCAGCTGGCAATGGGAGGGGGGCCAACCTAGAAGACACAAGCGGAAGTATTCATGAGCATCCCACAGCACATGCACATAAAAATTACACAGATGAAAGAGGGACTCACGGACCTGACCGGCGAGGTAGTGGGGAGTCCAGAAGGCAGGCACCAGAAAAAACGCAGGCAGTGAGTGGTGAAATTGATGCCCGTCAGCCCGTGGGGCCCCGCCCCACATGCCGAAGCCTCGCCTGAAACGCCGCTCCCGCCCCCCTCAAGATGGAGGGGAAGAGGAAGAGGTGAGGGAACGAGGAAAGGCGAGTATCCACACAGCTGTCAACAACAAAGTCTGAGGTAAAAATGAAGTAAAAGTGAAGCAAAAAGCACAACATATGACAAAGCATGTGGGCACAGATAAGGGCATAACCCCAGGCAATTTTCCACACATCTGCCAGCAACAACAAAGTCTGAGGTAAAAATTAAGTAAAAGTGAAGTAAAAAGCACAACACATGACAAAGCATGTGGGCACAGATAAGGGCATAACCCCCGGCAATTTCGGTGGTTCCTCCCCCCCATAGGCTCACCATCGCCTATGGCCGGCTACCCTTTATGGGGGGTCTGCGGCCCAGAGCATAGCTCTGCCGAACGCCTGACTCTCGGCGTTCCCGTACCTGCACCTGATAAGCAGCCATGGCTGGGAGCCAAGAAAGGTCCCGGAAGCAGGTGGGAATAGGGCTTGCAGCGGCCGACGGGCTAGCAATGCCCCGCTTATCTGCGAAGTCTATGGAGAGAGAAAGAGACCATCTTCGCAGCCAGACTGCAGAAGACTGGGGTCTTCTGGGTAATTCTGGCCCTTATATGGGCCGGGAGGGGCCACAAGTCTTCCTGCAGTCGACTGCGCCACGGTGCGGTGGATTACCCACATGTAAAGAATAGAAATGAAGCAAGCCGTGCTGTACACCTGGAAAAAAAGTGCTGGTCTTTTGTGAGTAACTGATTTGAAGAATCTATTAATTAGTTGATTGTGTCTCAACTGATGGTCTAAGATGACAGATAGGGCTGAAATCTTTGCCTTTAGTGTACTTACTGCTAGCCCTTTTAGAGGACTGCAGCTATCTTCTTTCCTCAGTTTGTTAGCTTCACAAAACGAAGAAAAACATTTGCATAAATATTCTAGTGGTCAATTTTCGTCTGTCCAGGAGAGTTTCAAACACTCTCGCGGAACAGTCCTTTCTTTCTAAGATGGCCCCTTCAAGATCAATGCTGTCAGTTGAAGCCTTGATGGGTCTTAGCGCAAGAAGAGATCGTTATCTTCATAGCTCTGTTTTGGCAATCTTCCGGATCACTTGTGGCAGTATTCAGAATGGAGGGAAGGCATAAGCTAGGTGAAAATTCCATGGATGAGCTAGAGCATCCACTGCTAACGCACCTTCTCCCTTTGTCAGTCAAAATGGTTCACATTTTGAATTGCTGGCTGTGGCAAAAAGATCAGATCATGAGGGCATGAGGGTCTACCTCAGATAGAAGGAAAACCTTTTGGTTTAGACAGCACTCTGTCTGTTGAACCCTGACTCGACTTAGATAATCTGCAGGAGTGTTCAGGGTCCCTTTTAGGTGAACTGCCGAAACCATCAGAACTTGTTCCTGTAAGGAAAACAGAATTGAATTCGACAGGTTTATCAGTGCCAAGGATATGGTCCCGCCCTGATGATTTATGTAGGCAACTATGGGGAAGCATTGTCAGAGTGAATCTGGACATCCCTGCCTAATATGTCTGGCAGAAAGAGATCCTGTGCCAGCTTGACCGCGAGAAGCCCTCGGTAATTGGAAGATCTGACTGCTACTTTCAGAGGCCACTTCCCTTGAACATGGTAACTGTCCAAGTGGGCTCCCCAACCCCAGCTGCTGGCATATGACTACAGGATTTCTTTGATTCCATTGTCTTCCCTTTTCTAGCATCACTGGATCTGTCCACCTAAAGATCCGCTAGGACCCTCGATTCTATTTAGACTAACTGATCTAGTGAGTCTGGGTGCTTGCCCCAATGGGATAGGAGGAATCTCTGTAGGGTTCTTATAGAGAGTTGAGCCCATGGTACTGCCGGAATGGCTGCGGTCATGAGACGAGCAAGGTCATGACTTCCCGAATAGAAACCGGAAGGACACTGATGAATTTTTGGGACATTGAAATGAACCTCTATCTTGTCCTGTGGAAGCAGAATATTGAAGGATAACACCTATACTGTCTACTGTCGTACCCTAGAAATCTGCATAGATGACTGGGCATTAAAGTCGATTATTCCAGATTGACAACCCAGCCCAGGGCCTTTAGTAAGAGCAGGGTCTTTCCTAGATCTGCTAGAAACGACTCCCCTTGATCTGTTTAACAATAAAAGATCGTCCAAATATGGAATCACTATGATTCCCTGTTGTCTGAGGTGTGACATCAGTTCCACCAAGATCTTTGTAAAGAGCCTAGATATAAGATAAAGCCCTTGGTCTGACTGAACCACAAATCTCAAACATGCGATGTCAGAATTGGTATATGCAGGTACACATCCTGTAGTTCTAGATTGACCATCAGGGCATGCTGTATGAGGATGTTCCTTACGGAATAAAATCGATTCCATCCAAAATTTCTTGTATCGGATGAATTGGTTCAATCTTTTCAGATTTAGAATCATTTGATACTTCCCTGAGGGTTTCTGTACCAGGAAAACAAGAGAGTAGAATATCCTTCCCTCTGAGGGGGGCACGTCTATCACGTTTTTCAGCAGAAGGTCCTGTAATGCTAGAGGAAAAGCTTCCTCTTCCTGGGATCTCTAGGCAACCTAGTTACTAGAAGAGAAAAAAAAAAAAAAAAAAAAAAAAAAAGGATTGCGGGAGGGATAAAAATTCTAATCGATGTCCCCTTTGTGTTTGTAGCACAGATTGTTCTCCAGGCGGCTGCAAACTAGGCGAGTCTGCCCCCCCACTGGGTGTTTATTATCAAGACAGACTTTGGGCCCTCTGGAGGTTTGCAAAACAAACTACTACTCCTTGAGGCCTACTCTGGGTCCGACGCTTTTACTGCTCACTCTGTTTAATCAAGAGTCAGACGCAAGATAGTTTTACCTATGTTACTGGTGCGAGTATTAAACTTTTCTTAAAATAAATATTATGGACGCGCACTGCCCATGATATGTTGAAGTTTAAGGTGCTGGCGGAATGGGACAACAACCACTTGTAAAGATTTATGTATTGGGGGTCCTAGACCAACCCCCTAATGTCCCCTATATATCTGCCGCACACTAAATGATTATCACCATCTATCAATGAACCAATTAACCTTTAGATACTCATTACAAATTTATTTGGTAGGACTCACAAAATATACACCAAAAATACATACAAAACTTGATTAAAATACATAAAATCACACACACAGGAGAGAGGTATACCCCACAACCGGCTCTCTTATATGTTATAATGCATCAAAAATTATTATTACCACATATATATATTTGGGGCCTCTAAAGATGATAAAGGATTGAATAATGCGTGCTATATTCTGTGAAAAAAATGTGTTATCTAAGTTATAAAAAGCTACCAAACTCCACATACCAAAAACAGTTGCAAAAAGTGTCAAAAAACAACTATATGATCTTAAAAACTCTTTACATCTATCATAATGTGTAAACTAAAGTGCTTTGTGCAAAAGTGCTGTGTGCAAGAACATACCATTAGATTCTATTGCAACAGCCCCAAATAGATCACAATTAATACATTGCCAATGGTTCACATAAAATTCCTATTTACATCACCATATGATGTGGCCTCCGGGGTCCCTCCTCCACAGCTCGCCACCGACGCGTTGCGTGGCTCTACGCCACTTCGCCAGGGTGTATGAGCTCTCCCATCCCCTGCTCCCCTATTTATATACCTGTAAAGATGGTCGCTCCAATGTCTCGGCGTGCAGCCCTCCCCCACACGCGCCCCCCGCCCGGCAGAAAAAGCTCCCGTAAGGGTGACGCGGGGTGGATGCGTCACATCCGTCCATGTTCACGCCATCACCGGAAGTGCGTCAGCGGGGCTCCCGGCTCCGGCGCGCGCCCGCCCGGGAACACTCCCCTGCAGTAGGAGGCCCCGGGCGGGCGCGCGCCCGAGCCCGAGCACGCCGCCGCAGCACCACTCGGCTCGTCCAGCCAAACAATCATAGTCTGTCAGCGGATCGTGGAAGGTATGTATCAAATTGCGGAGCAGAGGATGTGTATTTGATTTATTAATAAAAGAAGATCAGAAAATACTTACTCTGGTGAAAACACGTTTACAGGATTTATACACCCAGTTAGATCTGTTACAATTAGAGGCGCAGGTAAGTAGTTTTGTGGATACCCTGACTAAGGAGTTGGAGAGATACGAACAGGAGGTGATGAATAATAAAAGAGAGAAGCTGGAAAGAGATAGAAGGGACTTTTCAGAAGGCAAAATCTACAGGTGGCGACACCATGGAAATGGACGAAATGGCAGATTAGAACAATCCCTTGATCATCAGAATCATGATCAAGGAGATAGACCACATAGATGTAGGGGCGACTCACACTATCAGAGGTATAGGACCTCCTCACAGACATCCTCCCAAACCAGTGGATCACTAGATGGCTCCTTGGCAGATATGTCTTTTTTAGGACAGGGACATGTAGGAAGATCAGAAGGGGGAGGCATAAGAGAAGAGAGAGACGCAAACAGGGAAACAATGACCCGAGACCATCACAGACTACGCCC
Source organism: Gastrophryne carolinensis (assembly GCA_027917425.1). Taxonomy (NCBI): domain Eukaryota; kingdom Metazoa; phylum Chordata; class Amphibia; order Anura; family Microhylidae; genus Gastrophryne; species Gastrophryne carolinensis. The sequence goes on from CM051236.1 coordinate 163,786,026, forward strand.
GAGGGACACGATACGCAGGAGGTATCCACCCCCACATCAATCACAACGTCGGCGGAGGTAGAATTAAAAATCATCAATTTAACAGATCTGGAATTGAATGATGTACAGAAACAGGTACTGAGTAGAGGATTTAATTTCTCCCCAACACATAAGATTGATAAATTTGAGATTGTAAAGGATCTATATATGTTCTGCCGAAAACTTTCACTAAAGCACCATTTTTCTGACCCTATGGGGCCCACAGAAGTCTCTACCTACACAGAACAGGAACAGCAAGCAATGCAAGACCTGACGGACCTTTTGGAGGAACAACAGGCCAATGAGGAAGGGGGGGTGACAACCTTGAGGAGACCTTCCACATTCTCACCTACATGGAACAACACCCCAGCAGTGCGAAGTGGCGTAGAGCCACGCAACGCGTCGGTGGCGAGCTGTGGAGGAGGGACCCCGGAGGCCACATCATATGGTGATGTAAATAGGAATTTTATGTGAACCATTGGCAATGTATTAATTGTGATCTATTTGGGGCTGTTGCAATAGAATCTAATGGTATGTTCTTGCACACAGCACTTTTGCACAAAGCACTTTAGTTTACACATTATGATAGATGTAAAGAGTTTTTAAGATCATATAGTTGTTTTTTGACACTTTTTGCAACTGTTTTTGGTATGTGGAGTTTGGTAGCTTTTTATAACTTAGATAACACATTTTTTTCACAGAATATAGCACGCATTATTCAATCCTTTATCATCTTTAGAGGCCCCAAATATATATATGTGGTAATAATAATTTTTGATGCATTATAACATATAAGAGAGCCGGTTGTGGGGTATACCTCTCTCCTGTGTGTGTGATTTTATGTATTTTAATCAAGTTTTGTATGTATTTTTGGTGTATATTTTGTGAGTCCTACCAAATAAATTTGTAATGAGTATCTAAAGGTTAATTGGTTCATTGATAGATGGTGATAATCATTTAGTGTGCGGCAGATATATAGGGGACATTAGGGGGTTGGTCTAGGACCCCCAATACATAAATCTTTACAAGTGGTTGTTGTCCCATTCCGCCAGCACCTTAAACTTCAACATATCATGGGCAGTGCGCGTCCATAATATTTACTTTTAGTATAGATTCTAGACGGGACAGACAAACTCTGTCCTACCTTTTCTGGAGAGTGCAGCACGCCCGCTAATATTATGGCCCTTAATTTTGAAGCAGTAGAACAGAGCTGGTCCACCAAGTTGGCTCTACTTAAGGATAACACGACTACTAGTGCACCAGCAGAACAGAGAGAAGCTAGTCACTCACGTGAGACTCTATTCAGAGCGATTAAACGAGCTCGACGGGATTATCTAAAGGTGTGGTGGAATATAGAAAGCCTCCAGATTTATAGAGAACAGAAACTGATCCCCCGTGGCCTGCGGGTCCAAATATTCCCGGCATGGGAAGTTTCCCCTGAATTTAGAGCAGAATGGGAAAACATTTTACAGACATGCTCACTATCTCTTATTGATTTATTAATAAAAGAAGATCAGAAAATACTTACTCTGGTGAAAACACGTTTACAGGATTTATACACCCAGTTAGATCTGTTACAATTAGAGGCGCAGGTAAGTAGTTTTGTGGATACCCTGACTAAGGAGTTGGAGAGATACGAACAGGAGGTGATGAATAATAAAAGAGAGAAGCTGGAAAGAGATAGAAGGGACTTTTCAGAAGGCAAAATCTACAGGTGGCGACACCATGGAAATGGACGAAATGGCAGATTAGAACAATCCCTTGATCATCAGAATCATGATCAAGGAGATAGACCACATAGATGTAGGGGCGACTCACACTATCAGAGGTATAGGACCTCCTCACAGACATCCTCCCAAACCAGTGGATCACTAGATGGCTCCTTGGCAGATATGTCTTTTTTAGGACAGGGACATGTAGGAAGATCAGAAGGGGGAGGCATAAGAGAAGAGAGAGACGCAAACAGGGAAACAATGACCCGAGACCATCACAGACTACGCCCGAGGGACACGATACGCAGGAGGTATCCACCCCCACATCAATCACAACGTCGGCGGAGGTAGAATTAAAAATCATCAATTTAACAGATCTGGAATTGAATGATGTACAGAAACAGGTACTGAGTAGAGGATTTAATTTCTCCCCAACACATAAGATTGATAAATTTGAGATTGTAAAGGATCTATATATGTTCTGCCGAAAACTTTCACTAAAGCACCATTTTTCTGACCCTATGGGGCCCACAGAAGTCTCTACCTACACAGAACAGGAACAGCAAGCAATGCAAGACCTGACGGACCTTTTGGAGGAACAACAGGCCAATGAGGAAGGGGGGGTGACAACCTTGAGGAGACCTTCCACATTCTCACCTACATGGAACAACACCCCAGCAGTGCAGGTTTTTTATAATCTGGTGAGTAAGGAGATTAGAGACTTGAAACCAGCTAGGGCAAACCCCAATCTTACAAAGAATGAGTGGGAAGCAGTTCAATCATTACGAAACTCCCCTGAAATAGTCATCAAACCCTCAGACAAGGGGGGGAACATTGTACTTCTCTCAAGAGAATACTATGTGGGGGAGGTAATGAGACAACTGAAGGATGTAAATACCTATCAGAGACTACAAGGAAATCCCTTATCAATGTATAAAGAAGAATTTGACCATCTGATAGGTGAAGCATTTGAGAATGGGGTGATTAACCGTACATTGTTTCAATTTTTGAAGGTTGATCATCCTCGGACCCCCACCTTCTACACCCTGCCGAAGGTACATAAAAACTTGGAAAAACCACCAGGTCGCCCGATCGTCTCGGGAGTGGGATGTCTGACAGAACATGCTTGCAAGTATGTAGATCAACTACTACAACCACACGTTATAACTCTTGATTCTTACATACGGGATACGACAGACATACTCAATCGGCTCAATTCGATACAAGTACCGGAAGATACTTTTATGGTGGTATGCGACGTAGAGTCGCTATACACCAACATCTCTCACTCATTGGCATTAAAAGCAGTAGCGTATTTTTTCAGTATGGAATCCACTGAGAGAAGACCCATACATAAATTTGTATTGGATTTACTGTCATTCGTGCTTACACACAACTATTTCATCTTTGACGGCACATACTACAGACAGCGACAAGGGGTGGCGATGGGCGCCCGATGTGCGCCCTCGGTCGCCAACCTATTTATGGGTTGGTGGGAACGAGAGACGGTTTGGGGGGAAGCTATGGACCTGTACCAGCCCCACATTCTGGGCTGGTACAGGTTCATAGATGACATTCTCCTGCTGTGGCAGGGACCCCCGGAACTGTGTGATAGATTTATATCGGAGTTGAACAACAATCCCTTCAATATTCATTTGACCTATACTCGCTCCCAGGACAAAATTGAGTTTCTGGATCTTACGCTGCATCTTGAAGCTAATGGTGTGATTTCTACACGTTTGTTTAGGAAACCTACAGCAACGAATGGAATTTTACATTTCAGCAGCTTCCATCCAAAGAAATTAAAGGAGAATATACCCATTGGTCAATTCCTTAGGATCAAACGCAATTGTTCAGAGAATGAAGGATTTATGGAAGAAGCATTGAATATGACAAAACGTTTTCAGCAGAGGGAATACCCACGTCAGGTGATACAGAGGGCAGTACAACGAGCCAAGTGTACCCCGAGAGAGAAATTACTTGGGTATCAAAACAAGAGGAGAAATCAGGATGAGGTGAGGTTCATATCCACGTTTAATAGTGACTGGCGTAATTTAAGAACTATTTTACAGAAACATTGGCCGGTCTTACAATCTGACCCGGTATTGGCAAGGTACATCGGTAAAGGACCATCTATGGTAGCAAGGAGAGCCCCGAATCTTAAAGATCGGTTGTGTAGGAGCCACTATACCAGACCCCCAACCTGGCTGACCACAAATAGTGATTTGATGGGCAGCAGACCGTGCGGTAGATGTAATATATGCCCCTTTGTTGAAAAAACTGCTGTAATTGAACACCTTATGGATGGTAGGAAATTTAAAATCAAGGGCCACCTTAACTGCAGAACCGAGGGTGTCATATATGTCCTCCGGTGCACATGCCCACAGTACTATGTGGGTGAAACTGGTAAAGATGCCAGAACGAGGATCCAGAAACACCTCTCCACCATTAGGTTGGCAGCCAGAGATGCCAAAGAGGGGAAAACCCTATCACCAGTGGCATCACATTTTTTGAGCCACCATGGTGGAAGCTACAAGAACCTGAAGGTTATATTGATAGACCAGGTGATCTTGGGGTCAAGAGGTGGAAATAGAAAAAGACAACTGTTGCAGAAGGAAACCCGATGGATTTATACATTGCAGACCCGGTTCCCCATGGGCATGAATGAAGAGTTCACTTTTCAGGCCTTTTTAGGGCGAGAGTAGTATGACAGATCACTGATATGAGGAGGACAGATAATAATCCTATTAGTGGAGTGGTAGTTACCTATAAATGGTGACATTTAAAGTTTAAACATCAGAGGACCTCCTCTATGCTTTACCATTATGTGGATAGGCCTATAGGAACAGAGGGATAAGGGCCTACACTAGGTAGGTATAAGTAGATATAGGGATGTCAGGTATATTAAATGAGTTGGATCTCGTGCGGTAGGCACAGTGACCAAGTGGCTATGGATATAGTAATGTCAATTAGTAGGTATGACATGGGGACATAATATTGACCTGGATATCACTAAACCATTTTTCTACCTGTCTGCTTTTTTGAAGTACTTATCTGAAGTGCCGTGGAGGGATGACCCAATCTGAATGTTAATCTCTGTGGAGTGGAAACGATATTCGGATAATGGAAAGAAGATATATATATTCTAGATCTCTAGACCCTTGGATGATGTCCTCTGCAACAAATGACAGGAACAGCCCCAGTTGGGATGGAATCAATGCAACCTTGAGAAGAAAAGTACCAAATGGGACTTTGATCTTTTCCTCCCTTCCCCTGTTCTTTCTGAAACCCCCTTTCCCCCCCCCCTCCCCTCCCTTCCCTTTCCTTCCCCCCCCCCCCCTCCCATTCCCCCCCCTCCCATTCCCCCCCCTTTTCCCTTCCCCCTTCCCCCAATACAATATAATACATGGTTGTGACGTCTGAATGGATCCCACATGTACAAACACTGGGGTGTGCCTTTTTGGGTACAAATGTTGCATGTATATCTGTATAGTGAGTTTGATACAAAAGGATGCCACAGCCATACTAATAACTGATTACAAGTTCCCCTGGGTAATAGTCTTCATTAAGATATGGGCCAGATAGATGTTTATTGAATGAGTTATTGTAACAATAGTAATATATTTTTCATTGGTTTATCACTTTTCTAAAGATCTTTTTTGGATTGTAGGTACGCATAAAATATTAATTGTGTATTCATAAGGAAATAATGTTAACTGTGTAATTATGTGTAAAAATACACATCCTCTGCTCCGCAATTTGATACATACCTTCCACGATCCGCTGACAGACTATGATTGTTTGGCTGGACGAGCCGAGTGGTGCTGCGGCGGCGTGCTCGGGCTCGGGCGCGCGCCCGCCCGGGGCCTCCTACTGCAGGGGAGTGTTCCCGGGCGGGCGCGCGCCGGAGCCGGGAGCCCCGCTGACGCACTTCTGGTGATGGCGTGAACATGGACGGATGTGACGCATCCACCCCGCGTCACCCTTACGGGAGCTTTGTCTGCCGGGCGGGGGGCGCGTGTGGGGGAGGGCTGCACGCCGAGACATTGGAGCGACCATCTTTACAGGTATATAAATAGGGGAGCAGGGGATGGGAGAGCTCATACACCCTGGCGAAGTGGCGTAGAGCCACGCAACGCGTCGGTGGCGAGCTGTGGAGGAGGGACCCCGGAGGCCACATCATATGGTGATGTAAATAGGAATTTTATGTGAACCATTGGCAATGTATTAATTGTGATCTATTTGGGGCTGTTGCAATAGAATCTAATGGTATGTTCTTGCACACAGCACTTTTGCACAAAGCACTTTAGTTTACACATTATGATAGATGTAAAGAGTTTTTAAGATCATATAGTTGTTTTTTGACACTTTTTGCAACTGTTTTTGGTATGTGGAGTTTGGTAGCTTTTTATAACTTAGATAACACATTTTTTTCACAGAATATAGCACGCATTATTCAATCCTTTATCATCTTTAGAGGCCCCAAATATATATATGTGGTAATAATAATTTTTGATGCATTATAACATATAAGAGAGCCGGTTGTGGGGTATACCTCTCTCCTGTGTGTGTGATTTTATGTATTTTAATCAAGTTTTGTATGTATTTTTGGTGTATATTTTGTGAGTCCTACCAAATAAATTTGTAATGAGTATCTAAAGGTTAATTGGTTCATTGATAGATGGTGATAATCATTTAGTGTGCGGCAGATATATAGGGGACATTAGGGGGTTGGTCTAGGACCCCCAATACATAAATCTATTAAACTTTTCTTACCGGGAAACATTTTCTCCCCCTTCACTTGATCGAGTCAACTTAGTATCCAGCTCCTCTCCATAGAGGTCACCATGAAAGGGAATTCCACAAAGCTTAGTTTTGGAAACCGTGCCCCCTGACCAAGTCTTAAGCCAAAGTGCCTCTCTGGCGCAGGAGGCGCCTCCTCATGAAGCATTTGTTAGAGAGAAGACAGCTCTAAAGAGGGTCTGTATGGTTTCTAGGATACTCTCCTTAGGAGAGTCACTCTCGATGTACCCCTTAAGGTTACTGAGCCACATCTCCATGTTTCTGAGATCATGCTGCGATGCCAAGGTAGGCCTAAATGTAAGTGAGGCGGCATCCCATGTTCTTTTTTGGATACTCCTTATATCCTGTGATCCACAGGATCATGTAACGCCCCAATGTTGTCACAACTTAATCTCACCATCTAACCCAGTGGAGCATCCGCTTTTGGACATTTGCTCCAAGGCTCCATGTCCTGCTTGGGGAACGGGAATTTTCTTTTTAGCAAGTTAGGCATAAAGAACTGCGGCTTGTCACACTTAATTTCCCAAGTGTCATAAATATTTAACTACCCTGCCAATTCTTCAGGCATGTGTCCCGAAGACCCCCCCCTGCATTAGGTACCCTGTGTTCCATCATCCAGGGAATCCTGAGAGAAGAGATCAGCTTCACTTTTTGCCATTTCAGATACTACTTCAAGCTGAAGCGGACCTGAACTGAGCGTATTGGGGGTAGCCAAGGCTTCACTTCCTGGCTTCTCCTATCTGATTGAGGGATAATGTGGCAGCAGTAGATGCCTCACTCAGGCTGCGGTATAGATCTCCCCAAATATGGCTGCTGTCTCCTCTAATTTCAACTGCTGGCACTCCTGACACACAGACCTCTGCCATAAAAAATACCATTTTGTGAATACTCACCTGTAAAATGGGTATTATAAGTATGTCACACACCCCACTTCAAGACATTCATTACACTTGGGTATACTGACCTGTAGATGGCGATCTTCCAGAGATGTCAAAAAAAGGTAAGACCCTCCCGGCCCATAAATACCTGGGACCTCCCACTCATTCCCCAGTATAAAGATAGCAGTAAGAGAAAGGGACCAGGAAAGCCAATTAAAACTAACAAAGGTTCACCATATAAAGGATCCAGAATACCAAAGGGCAGGGTGAAGCGGGGTGTGTGACATACTTATAATACCCATTTTACAGGTGAGTATTCACAAAATGGTATTATTCTAAGTATGTCACACACCCCGCTTCAAGACATTCATTACACTTGGGACATCCAATAGCAGTGTTCATAAAGGGCGGGGATCAAAAAAACAAGGCACAAACGTAAACCACTGCAGCTTGCAGAACTTTGCGGCCAAAAACAGCATCCGCTGAGGTCCGAACATCAACCTTGTAAAACTTGGAAAAAGTGTGAACCGAAGACCAAGTAGCAGCCTCACAAACCTGCTCAACAGAAGCCTGGTGCTGGAAGGCCCAGGACGCCCCAACAGCACGAGTAGAACGAGCAGTAACACGAAAAGGGGGAATCTTCCCCATGGAAGAATAGGTCCCAAAAAATGGCCTGGCGATTCAATTTACTAATGGAAGACTTGGCAGGAGCCAAACCCTTCCTAGGCCCAGAGGGCACCACAAAAAGGGTGTCAGTCCTACGAAAAGGAGAAGTAGCCACCAAATAGTACTTCACACAGCGAACCATATCCAAAGAATGCAAAACCCTCTCCTTGTCATTGCTAGGCTTAGGACACAAGGAGGGTAGAACATTATCCTGATTAAGATGAAAAGCCGAGACCACCTTAGGAAGGAAATCTGGCTTGAAGAGGAAAACAACCTTGTCCTGATGCCTCTCAAAGTAAGGGGCCTTAATGGACAGGGCTGCCAACTCCGAAACACGAACAGAAGTGATGGCAACCAGAAAAACAACCTTCTGAGGAAGCGTAGAAAGTGCAATATCCTGCAAAGGTTCAAAAGGAGGACCCTGCAAGGCAGACAAAACCAAATTCAAATCCCAAACTGGGAGCAAAGGCTTCCTAGGAGGCCGCACATGCGTAACCCCCTGGAAAAAGGTCTCAACCAGAGGATGAAGAGCAAAAGACTTTTGAAAGAAAACCGCCAGGGCAGACACATGCCCTTTCAGCGTACTTAGCTTCAAACCTAGGTCCAGACCATATTGCAAAAATTCCAAGATCCTAGGGATAGAAAACGCCCTGCAAGGCAAGGCCCTGACCTCACACCAATCAATATAAGACCTCCAAATCCTATAGTAGATGGCAGAGGAAGACTTCTTTCTAGCCCTAACCAGAGTCTGAATGACAGCATCAGAAAGACCTTCCTCCTTCAAGATGGAGGTTTCAGCAGCCACGCCCTCAAAGCCAGCGTTGGTGAGTAGATCCGGCAGAAAGGGCAGAACTAACGGATCCTCTGCCAACCTTACCACGTCTGCAAACCAAACCTGTCTTGGCCACCTTGGAGCCACCAGAATTGCTGACGCACCCTCTAGGGCCAGCTTGCGCACCACTTTGCCCACCATGGGAAACGGAGGGAACAGGTATAGAAACCCCAGATCCCTCCAGCTCAGAGACATGGCATCCGCTGCCAGAGCAAGCGGATCCTGCGAGAGAGACACAAATGCCGGAAGCTTGTGATTGTGACGAGAGGCAAAGAGGTCCACCGCCGGAGTCCCCCACCGGAGGCAAAGCGACCGAAAAACCTTGGGGCAGAGCGACCATTCCCCCGGCGAGATGACCCCCTGCTCAGGGAGTCCGCCTCAGTGTTCTCCACTCCCGGAATGTACACTGCCGAGATGCATGGGACATTGCCCTCTACCCAATCCAGGATCAAAGACACTTCCCTGAGGGCATGCCTGCTGCAAGTCAATCCCTGGTGATTGATGTAGGCGACCGCCGTCCGATTGTCCGACCGAACTTGAACCGGTAGTCCCCGTAACTGATGAGTCAAGCGAGCCAGAACCAACCTGATGGCTCTCAGCTCCAGAACATTGATGGGATTGTGAGCCTCCTGAGGCCCCCACAGCCCCTGAAACCGAAGATCCTTCCAAAATCCCCCCCAACGTGACAGGCTGGCATCCGTGGTGACCGTCTCCCAACGAGGGGTCAGAAAAGACCTGCCCCTCGTCAGATTGCTCGGTTTCAGCCACCACCGAAGGGAGCGCCGCACCCGGGGGGACATCAGAAAGGACTGATCCAATGACAACGGGGACCCGTCCCAGGCCGCCAAGAGATGGAGCTGGAGCGTCCTTGTGTGAAACTGGGCAAAGGGAACTGTCTCGAACGATGCCACCATCAATCCCACCAGTCGCATCCCTAGCCGGATGGACGGGCGGGGGATGGATAGGAGACGCTGAGTCAATTCCTGAATCAGAAGAACCTTGGCTCGGGGGAGAAACACCCTGGCCTGAGAAGTATCCAGAGACATTCCCAGGAACTCCATCACCCTGGAGGGAGTGAGGCAGGAATTGGGATAGTTGATCACCCAACCGAAACTCTCCAGAGTGGACACCACTGTCCTGGTATCCAGCTGCGCCTGACAGAGAACACGCCATGATAAGAAGATCGTCCAGATAGGGCACGATGCGGATACCCCTGGCTCTGAGGATGGCCATCACTCCTGCCAACACCTTGGTAAAAACCCTTGGAGCCGAGGTAAGGCCAAACGGAAGAGCCACAAACTGAAAATGTCGATTGTCCTCGACAAGCCTGAGGAATCTCTGGTGTGCCGGAAATATTGGAATATGCAGGTAAGCATCCTTGATGTCTATGGACGTCATGAAGTCCCCCTGACGAAACTTCCGGGGAAGAACGAACCTGTTGAGCAACTTCAGATCCAGAATGGGACGAACAGATCCGTTGTTCTTGGGCACCGTGAACAAATTGGAATAGAAGCCCAGGCCCCGGTCTGAGTGGGGCACCGGACAGATGACAGCCATGTCCAAAAGACTTGCTACTGCCGCCCGAAGCCCCTGGGCGGCCAGAGGATCCGACGGCACCCGAGAACTGAAGAATCTGGGAGGGGGCCGGGACTCGAACTCCAGCTTGTAACCGGAAGACACCACTTCCTGAATCCACCTGACCGAGACCTCTTGGACCCAAACCTGGGAGAAAAGTAGCTGCTGTCCCCCCACCCGCAAGGGTGAGGGCGCCCCCTCATTGCTGAGCCGGCTTGGCAGCGGCTCTAGGCTTGGAGCCCCAACTGTGTCCTGGACGGGCCCGACCCCTGCCCCTGGTCCAGGAATCACCTCTGGACGAGGGGAAAGCCGAACCCCTGCTGACTCTAGCCCCACGAAAGGACTGAGAGAAGGAAGCCGCCCCCCGAAAGGGGCGACGCTGCTTTTTCTGCTGAGGTAACTTACCTCCCTTTGCCACCGAATCCAATCTCTCTCCAAAGAGCCGCAACCCCACAAAAGGGAGGGGCCGTAAGCGACTTTTTGGACACAAAATCAGCCGCCCACTGGCGTATCCAAACCGACCGCCGGATAGCCACAAGCAGGGCCGCAGCTCTGCTACACATCACCAATGTGTCATCCAGGGCGGACAGCACAAAGGACAAAAATAACTCACAGCGCTTAAGGTTGGCAAACTCCTCACTAGCCGGGTCAAGCCCGGAAGAGGCCAACAGTCCTCTAACAACCGACCTGGCAGCTACCAATAAAAGCGCATAAGCACAAACCGGCCGCAAGGCCGATCCAACACTGGCAAAACCATGACAAGCTATCTGGTCAATGCGTTTATCCTCACCATCCTTGAGAGTAGTGCACTCCGGAGAATGGAGGACTGAGGAGCTGGACAACCCCAAAACAGGAGCATCCACCTCGGGGGGGGGGGGAAGGGGGGATGGACGACCAGTGCTTCACCGCGGCCGCCGGAAAGGGATATTTCCTGTCCCAACCTGGTGGGACACCCGGAAGCCGAGTCGGCCTCTCCCATTCCTTAAGAATGATACCATCAAAATGCTTTTGATAAGGAAATTCCAAGCGCGGCCTGGTCACTTCAAAGAATTCCCCCTTCAGCGGAGGAGCCGCCTCAGGGGGAGAAATAGCCAAGACCTCAAACATATGAGCCAGGACCCTAGAGGTATCCAAGGAGTGCCCCTGGCCCTGCTCTGTATCAGCGCCCACAAACTGCTGATCGGAGCCCTTGGACTCCTCATACAGCTCCTCTTCCTCACGCGGGGAACAATCAGACCAATCCAGGTAGTCAAAATCCTCCCTATCAAGTCCCTGCGCGGCCGTATACAAATGTTTTCTCTTTGCCGTGGCCTTTTTAGCAACGGCACTGGAAAACAATTTTTCAAGATTGGCCAATCTGGCACACACCTCAGATTGCGACTCCCCGCCAATGAGCACGTCACACGGGGTACGTCTAAAGCGAGGGGGAGACAGAGAGGAGACTGGCGGAGCAGAACCGGACGCCTGAGATCCGGTCTGCCGCGTAATATACCGCTGCGCACAGGGTACACACAGAAATACATCATCCCCCAAAAGGGATAACCCACACCCCAAACACAGTATCCGGGAAGCCTCCATATGGTGATATATATATATATATATATATATATTATATGTACAATGCTCCGAGGGAATTACGCAATAATGCAACCCGGGATGCCACTTTAAGTCCCGAGTGGGATGATTTTAAGCCAGCTAAAATTTTAACCAGGGACCCTGGACCGGGAGAACCCCCCTTTAATATGATCAATGGTCAACCTGGAACACAAAACACAAGCACACGCTCAGACCATGCTAGAATGTATAAAGAGTTAAAGACAGATGAATCTGATGGCCATCCGGCCACTCACCCGACCTTCAGTACCGCACGCCAGGCACAGTGAAGACGCAGTTCGCGCGTCGCACCCAGCCCCTCCCCCAACTCTCCCGGCCAGAAGCCGGGACATGAAAACGCGCCAGCAGCACGGGGGCGGGCCGTAGGCGCGCGCGAGCGCCCGGCCCCGCCCCCCCAGGGTAGAAGAAGCCCTCATGGGCGCTCACCGCCGCCATTGCAGCGCGCCGGAGGCTGGCGCTGCAGGAACGCCGGCGCCAGTCAAAAAACACAATTCTGTGAAATACTCACCTGTAGAATTGATATTATTTGTATACAGTACGTCCTGCTCCAGATATAGTACTTACACTTGGGTTATCCTCCGCCAGATGGCGCTGCACTGCAGAGACATACAAAACAGGCTCCTCCCAGCCCTCAAATACCCGGGGACCTCCCACAAATCCCCAGCATTGAAAAGCAGTGAACAAGAAGCCGGGAGAATTAACCACCCAAAAAAAAAACTGGTAACTATAACAATGGTAACAATCACCATACAGGGGATCCAGAATAATGCAAAAACCAGGGTGTGGTGGAGCAGGACGTATTGTATACAAATAATATCAATGCTACAGGTGAGTATTACACAGAATTGCATTATACTTAGTATACCGTACGTCCTGCTCCAGATATAGTACTTACACTTGGGACATCCAATAGCAGTGTCCATAAAGTAGGGTGGGATCCCCAACAAAAATGACAACAGCACACAGTTAAAAACCACTGTCACCTGCATACCATACGGCCAAGACAGCATGAGCTGAGACCCTAACATCAACCTTGTAAAACTTTGCAAAGGTATGAACAGAAGGCCAAGGTAGTGGCCTAGCAAACCAGTTCAACAGAAGTCTGGTGCTGAAAAACCCAAGAGGCATCAAAGCACGAGTAGAATAAGAATCAAGCGAAAAGGAAGACTCTTCCCCTTGATGGAATAGGCCTGAGTAACAGCCTGACGAATCCATTCGCTAACAGTAGACTTGGCAGAAGCCAAAAAACCCTTCCAAGTACCAGAAGGAACATCCATTCAAGTAATAACCAGGGCCAAAGCCGCCCAACTCCCCAAGAGCAGACGAGATCGGGCACATTCAGGATGTAGTTACCATAGGCCCCAAGGAACATCAGTTCTCCTAAAGGACACAGTGACTACCAAGGAAAAAACTTCCCAACACCTGTTCAAGGAATGCAGAACCCTTTCCTCAGCGTTGCTAGGAAAAAGGCACAGCAGGAAGAACAATATCTCGAATCAATGAACATAAGACACCACTTGATGCGGAGAGTCCGGCTTCAGGCGGAACACCACCTTATCCTGGTGTATCTCAAGGAATGGGGGCTAGATAGACAGAGCCACCCGCTAACACACACCTGACCAAGGTAACAGTCACCAGAAGGACAACCTTGAGGGTAAGAACAGCCAGACAGTATCCTGAATAGGACCAAAGGGACAAAACCCTGCAAGCAGACAGAATGAAATTCAAATTCAAATCCCAGCAGGGACCATAGGATTACATGGGGGACGCACATGAGTACCCCCTGAAAGAAGTCTTAACCAAGGAAGACTGAACCAGAGACTACTAAGGCAAGGTGGACAGGGCAGAACCTGACCCATCAAAGTACTGAGTTGGAGAACCAACTCCAAGTCATGCTGAAACCAACTCTAGAACCCTGGGAACCGTCAACTCCCAACAGGGAAGAGACCTAGACACACACCAATCAATATGGGTATGCCATACCCTATAACAGATAGAAGAAAAAGAGGAAGAAGCTTGCTCCTAGCCTTCCCATAGTCTCAATCACCGAGACAGATAAACCTGTCTTCATCAAGATGGATGTTTCAGCAGTCAGGCTGACTAGGCCAGAGTCTGTAGATTGGAGTGACGTAAAGGGGGCCCTGAGTGAGCAGAGCTGGCACTCCTGGCAAAAGGTACAGAAAACTACTGTCCTCGGCACCATGTCTGCAAACCACACTCTACTAAGGCACCTGGGAGCCACCAGAATCACTGGTCCCCTTACCAGAGCAATCTTGCGCAGAACCCTGCCTAGCAGGGGGAATGGAGAAAAGACATACAGAACCGAACGTCCAGTCATGACGTTACTAATGGTGCCCAGCGCGCACGTGGGCATTGTCAAAGATTGGGGGTTGGTCTTAAAAAGACCAAGAAACCGTAAGACGGGCCACTCCAAAATGTGCAATGTGTTGGCATCTGGACCACTGCCAGAGGATCCTGGGACAGGGAAACAAAGGCCGAGAGCTTGTGATAGTGACGGAACACAAACAGATCCACAACTGGTTGGACCACATAGTGACACAGGGATTAGCACATCCTGTCGCAGAGGGACTCCACCGGAGCGAATATCACTGATATGCAGGGAACATTGTCTCCACCCAGATTAGGATCATAGACACTTCCTGGAGGGTCCTCCAGCTCGAAGTCCCTCTCAATGATTAATGTAGGACACTGTCGTCAGACAGACCGAGCGCCCCCAAAGTGGCAGGCCCAGAAGGGAAGTAGTCAAGCGAGATAGAACTAACTGAAAATAGGCGTAAGGACCTTCTAAGGGCCCCACCTCCCCCAGAATCGCAGGGAGTTTCAGAAGAAATCCTCCCACTTCAACATGACAGGTTGGCATCCATGGTGACCGTTTCCAGGAAGGGGCAAGAAGGAACTGCCCCCAGACAGGTTCCTTGAGTTCATCCACTCCAAGAGAAACCTTCTTACCAGGGGAGAAGGCCCACAGACCCTGCTCCAGGGACGCTGGATCCCTGTCCTGTATTAACAATAGAAGTCGCAGAAGGGCCCAAGGGGAACTGAGCATAAGGGATCTCTTCCGAGCAAGCCACCAACGGGCCCACCAGCTGCATCCCTGCCTGGTGAAGGGACCGGGACAGCAATGAGGGACTGAGCCCATGTGACCGGATTGTCCACTTTATTGCTGAGAAGGGAAGATTCTTGTTTGAACCTAATCCAGATTCATTCTTAGTAATGGAGTTACCAATTAAGGGGACATTGAGGACTTGGGGTGAATGATCACCCATCCAAATGACTCCAAATGGACGCCATCATCCGGGTATCCAACTTAGCCTGACGTAGAGACTGGTAAGTGAAAGGACGTCCAGGTAGGTCATCGTGCGGACGCCCCTTGGTCTCATCAGAGACATCACCACCATCAGCACCTGGGTGAGCACTCTGGGAGCTGAAGAGAGGCCGGATAACAAGGCCACAATTAGCAGTGTTGGACTTCCAACACAAACCTGAAGAGCCTAGGTGTCCTGAAGGCACAGGGATGTGAACATAAGCATCTTAGAGCTCCACAGACGGCAAGAAGCCCCCTGGGCGCAAGGCGCTGATGGCCCATCTCAGAGTTTCCATGCAGAAACTGCCTGTAATTGGATGCTGTGAATCCAGAATGGGCCTGCCTGACCCATCCTTTTGGGGGACTGTAGAAAAGTTGGTGTAGCGGCCCCTGCCTCTGAAGGTTAAGGGCAATCTGCAAGTGACCCTCAGACCTCGCAGGCCTTGCATGGCCTGTGCCAGCAACTGAACAGCGGCAGGGACCAGGAGTACCTGGGACCTGATCAAACTGGGGAAGGCCGCGCAGCAAACTATCTTGTATCCGGAGGACACAACCTCCTGAATCCACCAGTATGAGGCGTAAAGCCTCCTGACAAGAGCAAAGTCTGCTGCTCCCGGGGCCGGAGTCTGCGCGAGTCCCCACGAAGGACACCCCTGGTTCTTGTTTAACACTAAGGAAGGGGGAAAAAGGGGTGCCCCTGCCCCAAGGGGGCCTAGACGGCCGACCTGCGTTGGGGTGACTTACCCTTTTTGCCAAACAGGTCTAGACGGGCCCCAAACAAGCGTAGCCCTCTAAAGGGAAGCCCAGTAAGAGTCTTTTTAGTAGCATCGTCAGCACCCCACTGTCGCAGCCAAACCAAGCGAGGTTTAGCCACCGCAAGGGCAGAAGTTCTTGCGCACATTCTAATGGTGTCGTCCAACGCTAATAGGATAAATCTTAAACACATCCCAGGGGAGATTATCAGAGTGATGATCAAGCATCTTTCTGACGAGGGTTCTAGCAGCCACTGCAGTAATAGCCGCGGCACAGACCGGGCGCAATGCCGTCCCTGCACAAGAAAAGGGTATTATGAGCAGGGGCTGTAATAAAGGGGGGGTTAGGAACCCCTATGATCGGGGCATCCACCACGGGGGGGGGGGGGGGGGGGGGGGGAAGACCAGCAATTAACCACCTCAGGGGGAAAGGGGTATTTCCTATCCCAGTCCCCTGGGACCCCTGAAAGTTTACTGGGGCATTCCCATTCCTTGAGGACAAGAGCATGGAAGTGAGCCTGTTCTAGGAATTCCAAACGTGCTGTTGCTGTATGGAAACGCTCCCCTCTCGGCTTGGAAGCTTCACCAGGGAGAGAGATAGACAGAGCCTTAAAGACCTTAATCAACAAATCGTCAGTGTCACACTGGCTCCAGAATTCAGGTCCAGAATCGTCATGGCTCCTCAGCCTCTCATCAGAATGGGAATAGTCACATGGAGTAGTAGACTCCTCAGTTCCCATAGGAAAAACAGAAACGGGAGACGTCAAGTGCCGCTTCTTACCAGGGCCCTTGCGCTCTGACAACCTCGCAATGATCTGTTCAGCCATGGGCAGTCTGGAAGACGCAACAGGCTACAACTCCCCCTTTGTATGCGACTCAGCAGGAGTGATATTTATGCATGGGGAAATAGGTGAAATGAAGCGAGGTGCAGCCACTGGCAGGCCTGATTGCAGAGCCAGTGCTTGCTCGGCACAGGATCCGCAGACCCGTGCCCGGTCAGCATCAGCATGGGGTTGTCCGCACGCTATACACAGCCGGTCTTGTCCCAGAGGGACCCCGGTCACATAATTCTGAGATGCCTTCATATGGGGATTATTTAAGGCACAATATGCCAGTAGGGATTTACACTATAAGCAACCCTGGATGCCCCAAAGACCCGCTAGGGAAGTGGGAGAATTTTACAAGGCCCGCTATAATTTTACACCGGGCCGGGAGAAGCCAATGGTGTTCACCGGTCTGAAAGACACAAAGAGAAGAAAATGGTGTCAGAACCAAGAAAACTATAAAGAGAATAAGCCGCCCGCGAGGGCACTTACAGTACCACGGTAATCAGGAGCGTCCCACAGACAAAATGGCGCCGTGTACCTCGAAGGGCGGGCCAGCGGTCCATGACGCAGAGCGCACCCAAAACAGACCCCGCCCTCCCGAAGAGCCAAGAGTCCAACAACAGCCAATGAGGACACGTAGGTGTCTGAGGTAACGCCGCCGCCCGGCGCGGAGCCTTCAACTAAGGAAAAAAGCGCATGCGGCGGTGGCAGTCTGCAAGTAAAATACATAGAAAGGGCGCGGCGGCTGACCATATCTATAAAAGTCCAAAGACAAAGGCCATATAAGTGCAAGGATCCAATACAGACCACACAGGCACACCCCCCCTTTCTTTCCCCCCTAACTACGAGGGGAACGAGGGAGGATGGCGGCCGCCTACCCTTTGGTGGGGGACTGCGGAGGAGCAGCGCTCCATAAGCACGCGTGGTGCTGCCTACCTTCACCCGACCAGCGCAGCCCAGGCTGGGAGGCACATCACACGAAGGATGGGTGGGAATAGACCAACAGGGCCGCAGGCTTTAATAGCCCCGCTCACCTGCGAGAGAGTGATACTTCATGTCTTCGCAGTCAGCACTGCAGAGAAATCTGGGGATTTGTGGGAGGTCCCCGAGTATTTAAGGGCCGGGAGGAGCCTGTTTTGCATGTCTCTGCAGTGCAGCGCCATCTGGCGGAGGATAACCCAAGTGTAAGTACTATATCTGGAGCAGGACGTACTGTATACTAAGAATAAGCACACATACACAGTTAAGCACACACACACACACACACACACACACACACAATAAATGCGAGGAATCCATAAGGGACCCGCCCCCCCCAAGGGTATCCGGGAGAGGGGGAATCCATGCCAGGGTAGGGCCAAGGGACGAGGCATCCCACCGGGATCACCAACCTGGATAGCCGCCTACCCCTTGTTAGGGGGTCTCACGGCTCCTAAGCACCAGGGGTGCCAACTACCTTTGCCCGGACCAGCAGCCTAGGCTGGGAGGCAAGTAATTTAAATAAGGGGATCCGGGCAGCAATAGAAGAATAGAAGTCCGGGAGTCATCCCGGCTACCTGCAAGGAGGAGACATCATCTTCTGACTTGCTCGCCACTGCAGAGATGGAAGACTGGGGAATGAGTGGGAGGTCTCAGGTATTTATGGGTCGGGAGGGTCTTACCTTTTTTTATTGACATCTCTGCAAGATCGCCATCTACAGGTTAGTATACCCAAGTGTAATGAATGTCTTGAAGCAGTGTGTGTGACATACTTAGAATATATATTATGTATAAATACCCCCTGTTTTGCAGCATACATAAACATCTCAAAGTTAAAAACAAGATTAGCACGTTAGCCCTGGGACATTTTTTTTGAGGCGAGAAGGTTAGCAGAAAGAATGCCTGAGCCTGTGGTTTTAAGCCGTGCATGGTTGCTCCCTGCTGGACTAGGAACTGTTTCTTCCCAGGGGGTGGAGCCTCCCTCTCTCCTTGGGTCATCATGGAGGATGATGGGAGAAAATGCTGGCACACTCAGCCAGCAGAGGCACACTCTTTCCTTAGGATGTAGATACAGAATAGGCAGACTCCATAGACAGGACTACCAGCTCAGAGACAAGTTTTATATGTTATGGATATGCAAAAGAATCCGGCATTTAACTATGCTTGTGCTTACCAGGAAGGATACCCAACAGGCTGTGGCGGCTCTAGCAAGGAGGCTCATATTAAGAATATGTTCCCTAGAAGGGCAGTTGGGTTTCCTTTCTTGGTGGAAGGACAACAAAAAGACCATTAGAACCTTGAGGGTACATCAGAACCAATGGCAGGCCAATAAGTAGCGCTACAGCCTGGAGAATGTACTCTTTCACCTTAACCTGTGAGATCTCAAGTGGTCTTGAAATGTATAAGTATATCAGATAACTCCTGATGTTAAAAGGTCTGTCTGGTCCAGCGGGACAAGGTCTGGCCATAGACACTTTCAAGTATGCTGTTGTGCTGGAAAACAGAATAAATTTGTTAATGTCCAGTATGGGAAAGACTGAACTCTAACCATTATATGGGCGGGTTAGGAGCTACCCAATGTGAGAAGGCTAGAAATCACTCACCTGTACCTGAAAACACATTAAACCCTGGTTAGGGTGTGGTGCTCAAGGAAAACGGAAGAAAGAGGAGTCTGCTTGAAGAAATGATCCTAAACCCAATTTATGCCTACACAATACCTCTGTCTCTCACATAAGGCATTATAGATGAATGTGTACCATGAATCAGCCAACTGGAGTACACGCCCTAGTACTACAACTTTCCTGAAACTCTGCCAAGGTTTTTTCCTAGGGGGAACTTATCACATGCATTCTTCACAACAGGCCGCAAACTGGTAAATTAAAGGGGGGTACCTCATCTCATGGACTCCATTTTCACAGCACTACCTTCATTAAGAACAGAGATGACTGCAGAAAATAAAATATAGACTGCATTGGCCTGGAAACAAACGTCTCACTACCTCAAATTGCCACATACAGGGAGGGCTATGCAACCCATTTAGCACCTGCTGGATGTTCTGCATTACTGCTCACACCCCCCACACACACTGTATTGGGGAACACATAGGGGAGTGTACCCTTACTGGAGGTCTAGGGATAGGTAAACTGGTGCACATAACGCTGCCTGTACACTCCCTGCAAGAGTCCGTATCCCCCAGGCTAAACAGGAGTGGAATAAGCTGCTGGAAGAAAGCATGTATGAGGCAATTCAGAATCTTTGATGGAGTGCAGAGTAGACTGTAGGAAAAGCATGCGTCATGCTCTGCTTCTCGTTAAGTTAGACTGAATGTTTGAAATGCTTAATCTCTTGTCTCCACACCCGAACTGCGTGTGAAAGTGTACCAGCCCAACCTGCAGTCTAAAAGATTCAGAATGCCCCACTGTGTGGGCCTCTCCCCCACCAGATCGCTCACACAGTGGGACACTATGCAGTAAAAAAAAAAAAAAAAAAAAAAAAAAAAAAGGAATTAATGCCATGCATTAGTATGAACAGCAGAAAGCTCTGATTGGACAAGAGCCTACGCATGCATGGAAAGGTGAATTGAGCAGGTGATCAGGTGGTGGAGGGGTTTACAGCACCCCAGGGACAAGGACCCACAACCAGGATAATGAAAATCCTGGTAATTGGTTCTTAATTAATAGATGCGGCTGGCAGCCGCAGACAGCCCAAGATTTTTATCTGCTACTCGTTCCTCCACCAATCTATCGTTCTAGCAGCTGGTAGCCCCTTACCACTGAATGCAATGGAGGGGCCTGGCATGCCATTCACATTGCAGGCAATTTATGTGAGCGAGGATAGGGCCCAGGTGGCACAGGACCCCATCTGGTGATCAGGTAAGAACCACAGAGCCAGTGTAGCCATCTTAGGAAAAGAAAAGGAGAGTATAGCTTTTTTTTTTTTTTTTTTTTTTTGTTCTGGTCTGGAGAGACACATTAAAGGAGCACTATCACGAAATTGTGTAATATGAAAAATCCATATAAACAACTGCTAATGAGAGGAGGGATCACTTACAAACCTGAACCGAATAAAAACGCCCTCCAAGCCTCATGGTAGGAATAAAATCCAGGGGTGACCAGACCCGACAGCCATGACTTCCTCTTCCTTGCATTAAAAAAAAAAAAAAAGCCTGGCTGGATATTTCTTGATGCCAGGTGTACAAGTTTGCCTTTCTCCCACCATCCAGCATATATATTTTATATTATATAATATATATTCTTTATCATTGGGCCATTTTTCATAATAGTGCTCTTTTAAGCGAAGAGCATTTCAGATTGGATCTGCAGGCCTTTAGTATTCTGGACAGGTATGGGGGGTGGGCGCGTACCAAGCCAAGGAGAAACATGAATATTTGGTTATTTGAGATACAAGCCATATGGCAGCTTCTGGAAATTAGGCACACAAGCATAACATTTTTTTGTAGCATTGAACATGCCGTCTTTATCATATCCTTGACAGGATAGACCATTTGAAGAAGGAGCAACATTCATAACTTAAAATAAATGCCAGAAAATCAATTTTCAATAAAACTCACCTCAATATCATCCCCCAGAGAGGCAGAGCTTGTAACTATACCAAATCGCTCCTTTCTCTTTTTGAGCTTCTCGTCATCACTCTGTTAATGAGGTAAAAGGCAGTCAGAGGATATTTGAACTTGAACTTTGATACAAAATAGCTAATTGGTCACAATTAAACTAAAAAAAAAAAAACGTGTTATAAGTACATTATACGGTGCACCCCCTGCCGCCAATTGACTGAAGAAACCTGCTCCCTTGTGACGGAATCAGAATCAGGGGTGTGCAATGAAGCTGGCCAGGGAGTATGCAATCAGAATTGAAGCAGGACTTTTCAGCATTAGCTTGCACTCCACTGAATGGTGATCGCAATGCCAATCCCTTGGAAATTTAATTTTCCATATCAATCTCCACAGGAAATCACTAGCTCAAGTTCGATGTCCCGGTGTGAAATCAGCCTTAGACAAGTAATGTTTTTATCTTTGGCTTTACACAAATAATAAAAAAAATCACGCACAAAAAATAAATAAATTATACACACACGTATTTCTGTAGAGGCTTTAGTAACATGAGCAAATCAGTAATTGTGTTTCAGACTTGAATGTTGATTTTATTCAAACATGGAAGAAATGGGTGGGTTATGACTGCTGCTAATGTGAAAAAAAAATTAAGCTCATTTAAAAATACAATTCTGTGAAATACTCACCTGTAGAATTGGTATTATAAGTATACAGTACGTCCTGCTCCAGATAGATTACTTACACTTGGGTTATCCTCTGCCAGATGGCGCTGCACTGCAGAGACATGCAAAACAGGCTCCTCCCGGCCCCTCAAATACCCGGGGACCTCCCACAAATCCCCAGGATTGAAAAGCAGTGAAAAAGAAGCTGGGAAAATTTAAAAACCAAACACTGGTAACTATAACAATGATAACAATCACCATACAGGGGATCCAGAATAAAGCAAAAACCAGGGCGGGGTGGAGCAGGACGTACTGTGTACTTATAATGCCAATTCTACAGGTGAGTATTTCACAGAATTGTATTATTCTTAGTATACAGTACGTCCTGCTCCAGATAGATTACTTACACTTGGGACATCCAATAGCAGTGTCCGTAAGGTAGGGTGGGATCCCCAATAAAAAGGTAACAGCAGACAGTTTAAACCACTGCCACCTGCAAAACCTTGAAGCCAAAAAACAGCAACAGCTAAGGCCTAACATCAACCTTGTAAAACTTTGAAAAGGTATGAACAAAAAACCAAGTAGCGGCCTTGCACACTGGTGCAATAGAAGCCTGGTGCTGGAAGGCCCAAGGGGGCACCAATAGTATGAGAAGAAAGAGCAATAAAGCGAAGAGAGGACTCTTCCCCTTAGCAGAGCAGGCCTGAATCACAGCCTGATGAATCCACATGCTGATAGTAGACTTGGCAGAAGCTAAAAACCCTTTCCTAGGACCAGAAGGGACCACAAGAAGAGCCTCAGTGTTCTTGAAAGGTGCAGTAGCCACCAGATAGTACTTCAGACACCTAACCACATCCAAAGAGTGCAAAACCCTCTCCTTAGCATTGCTAGGATTAGGGCACAAAGAAGGAAGAACAATATGCTGATTCAATGAAAGGCAGACACTACCCTTAGGCAAAAATTCTGGATTGAACAAAACAACACCTTGTCCTATTGCCTCTCAAAGTACTTCAATACTTCAATACTTTATTGAACCGCCAAGTAAGTACAAGGTACAAACAAGGAATGCTTTTTTTGGCAAGGAGATACGCCATGAGAGCTATAACAATTACATACATAACAAAGTATAACAAGAATAGTTATAACAATTACATACATGACATAGTATGACAAGAATAACTATACAGTTCAGGTAATCTATAGTGACTAATAAAAAATTGTCAGAGATGTGTAGCGGAATGTGGTTAAGTGCCTTTCACATACTAGTATTGTTCAGAGCCATAACAGCCAGAGGAAAGAAAGTGTTTCTGTGTGTTGAAGTTTTGGTTGAGTGAGCCCTGAATCTGCGGCCGGATGGTAGGAGCCTGAAGAAGGGATGACCTGGGTGCGTCACGTCTCCAGATATCTTCTTAGCCCTTGAGGAGATTCTGCTTATGTATTGATCATCCAGAGAAGGTAGGGGGGATCCAATTAACCTCTCAGCAATCCTGGTTATTCTCTTCAGCCTCTGCTTATCTTTGGCTGAGGCCCCTCCGTACCAGACTGTACATGAACTGGTCAGGATTGATCCAATGGCACCGTTGTAGAATGCCTTCAAGATCTTTTTGGACAAACCGTATTTCCTCAACTGCCTGAGGAAGAATAACCGCTGCTGGGCCTTGAATCTTGACAGACTCCTCACCAATCGAAATGGGATGGTGTGATTGGTGAGATCGCCTAAAGTCAATTATAAGTTCAACTGTTTTATTAGTATTCAGAATAAGATTGTTAACTTTGCTCCAAGAGTCAAGGGTTTCCACTTGGGTCCTATAGCTAGACTCCTCATTGTTACTGATAAGGCCTACTATGGTGGTGTCGTCAGCGTATTTAATGATCTTGACCGATGGATCTGAGGAGATGAAGTCATTGGTGTAAAGTGAGAAGAGTAGGGGAGACAGGACACACCCTTGTGGTGCACCCATGCTTGTGATCCTGGATGTGGAAACAAAGGGTCCCAGTCTGACCCTCTGGGACCTACCTGTCAGAAAACTAAAAATCCAGCTCGATAAGTTTAGTGGAATGCCCATGGAGAGCAACTTATCAAGAAGAATTTTTGGATCAACGGTGTTGAATGCTGAGGTGAAGTCCACGAATAACAGTCTAGCATAAGACTTTGGACGATCAACATGATTCAACGTGTACTTGATCGCCAGATTGACCGCATCCTCAGCTGATCTGTTCGCTCTGTATGCGAACTTTAGTGGATCCCAAAAAGAACCTGTAGCCTCCTTGAGGTAGGGGGGCTGAATGGACAGCACCGCCAACTCAGACACACGCCTGACAGAAGTGATAGCTACCAGAAACACGACCTTGAGTGTAAGAATAGCCAAGGCAGCAACCTGCACAGGTTCAAAGGGAACACCCTGTAAAACAGGCAAGACCATTTTCAATCCCAATGAAAAAACAGACTCATAGGTTGTAGTGGGGAACGCACATGTGCAACCCCCTAAAGGCAGTCTCAATCAAGGAATGCTGAACAAAAGACCTCTGAAAGAAGACCGACAGGATAGAAACCTGACCCTTCATAGTACTGAGTTAGAGAAAAACTCCAGCCCATGCAGTAAAACTCCAGATCCCTGGGAACTGAGAACACCCAACAGGGAAGAGACCAAGACTCAGCCAGTCAAGGAAGGTACGCCATGCCATATATAACAGATAGATATAACAGATAACAGATAGAAGAAGAATCATCTACCTAGCCTTCACCATGGACTCAACCAACGAGGCAGACAACCATTCTCCATCAAGATGGAGGTTTCAGCAGTCAGGCCGTCAAGGCCAGAGTTAGTAAATGGAATGGCGTAAGTGGTCCTAAGTGAGCAGATCTGGCAATCCAGGCAGAAGCACAGATCTACTGCCATCCGCACCACGTCTGCGAACCACACCCTTCTTGGCCACCTGAGGCCACCAGAACAACTGGCACCCCTTTCAGAGCAATCCTACGCAGAACCCTGCCTAGCAGGGGGAATGTAGAAAGACATACAGAAACTGAATGTCCTGCCATGACAGTACTAAGGCATCCATGGGCACAGCCAGAGGATCCTGGTATACAGAGATTGGAACACCCTGTTGCAGAGGGACCCCCCCCCCCCCGGAATGTATACCGCTGAAAGGCAAGGAACATTGACCTCCACCAGATCAGAATCAGAGACAATTCCTGGAGGACCCTCTTGGACCGGGTCCCTCCCTGATGATTGATGTAGGCAACTGCCATCAGAGTGACCATGCGCCCCCGAGCAGGCAGGCCCTGAAATGAGCAAACGAATCAGAACTAACCTGATCGCTCACAGCTGCAGGACGTTGATAGGTGAATAGGCCTCCTACGGACCCCACCTCCCCTGGAACCGCAGGGCCAGGAGAAACCCCCCCCCAAACCGGATAGACCGGCATCCGTGGTGACCGTCTCCCAGGAAGGAGCAAGAAGGTTCCGCCCCCCAATAGGTTCCTTGAGTCCATCCACTACAAGAGGGACCTCCTCACCGGGGGGGGGGGTTGGAAGACACCCAGACCCTGTCCAGGGACGCTGGGTCCTTGTCCCATACAGACAATAGGGGAAGTTGCAGAAGCCCCAAGAGGGACTGAGGACAAAGGGCTGCTGCGAAGCACGCCACCACCAGGCCCATCAGCTGCATCCCCTGCCTTGGTGAAGGAACGGGGACAGCTAGGAGAAACTGAACCTGTGCAAGCAGATGTCCACCTTCTGCTGAGGAAGGAATATCCTTGCCTGAACAGTGTCCAGATTCATTCCTAGGAATGAAATTACCAAAGAAGGGGACAGCGAGAACTTGGTGGTGGCGGATCACCCATCCAGATGACTTCAGGATGGACACCACCAGCTGAGTATCCAACTATGCCCGATGTAGAGGCTGGGAAGTGATGAGGATGTCCAGGTAGTGCAGCACGGGGACGCCCCTTGGCCTCAGAGACATCACCCCCGCCAGCACCTTGGTGAGCACTCTGGGAGCTGAAGAGAGGCCAGATGGCAAGGCCACAAATTGGCAGTGTTGATCCTCCAACGCGGATCTAAGGAATCTTGGTGTCCTGAAAACACAAGGATGTGAAAAGTAAGCATCTTTGATATCCACAAATGGCATGAAGTCCACGGTTCGCAAGGAGCAAATGGCCGAGCGCAGAGTTTCCATGAGGAAGGCGCCTGTACTTGACAAATTGCTGAAGATCTGTGCATCCAGAATGGGCCAGACTGACCCATCTTTTTTGGGAACAGTGAGAAGGTTGGAGTAGGGTCCCTTGCCTGTGTCTGTTAAGGGAAATCTGCAAATGACCCCCATACCCAGCAGACCTTGCACGGCCTGTGCCAGCATCTGAGCAGAAGTAGGGACCAAGAGTACCCAGGACCCGGTAATCATAGGGGGGGGCGCACCGCAAACACCATCTTGTAGCCGGAGGACACTACCTCCTAAATCCACTGGTCTGAGGCGTGGTGCCTCCAGACTTAAGCAAGGTGCTGCAGCCGTCCCCTTACCCAGGCGGGTGAGGGAGCCCCATCATGCTTGAGGGGACTTGGGAGAGGATTTGAGCATAGCCCCCCAGAGGAGCAGGGGTGTTGTCTTCTGCTCCTGGGACAGGGAGTTGCGGGAGCCCCCACGAAGGACGCCCCTGGTTCCTGTTTAACACCATGGTGGGGGGTGGAAGGGGGGCCCTGGCCCCCCAGGGCCCAAGACAGCCGTCTACGCTGGGGTAACTTACCTCTCCTACCAAACAGGTCAAAGCAGGCCCCAAGCAGACGTAGCCCATTAAAGGGGGGCCCGATAAGGGACTTCTTCGCAGCATTGTCAGCACCCCACTGTCGCAGCCAGAGTAAGCGACGTATAGCCACCACAAGGGATGAAGTTCTTGCACATTCTAATGGTGTCATCCAATGCTAAAAGGATACATTTTACAAACACATCACAATTGGAGAGTGCATTAAACACATCCCAAGGGAGATCATCAGGGGCACGATCGAGCATTTTCCTGATGAGGGTTCTAGTGGCCACAGCAGTAATGGCAGAGGCACAGACCGGGCGTCGCGCCGTCCCCGCACATGCAAAGGCGTGGGAGGCCAGTAGGTCAATGCGCCGGTCCTCAGCATCCCGAAGGGTAGTATAGTCGGGGGGATGCAAGAAAGGGGTGTTAGATGGCCCTATAATCGGGACATCCACCTCGGGGGGGGGGGGGGGGGGGGAACGACCAACATTTAACCAAGTCAGGGGGAAAAGGGTACTTACTATCCCAATCTCCTGGAACCCATGGAAGTTTACTGGGGCACTCCCATTCCTTGAGCACAAGGGTATGGAAATGTGCCTGCTCTAGAAATTCCAAGCCTGATGATGCTGTATGGAAACGCTCCCCTCTTTGTCTGGAAGCCTCACCAGGGGGAGAGATAGACAGAACCTCAAAGATCTTGATCAATAATCTGTCAGTGTCATCCTGGATCCAGGGGTCAGGGTCAGAGTCTTCATGAGCGGTCTCTCATCAGATGAGCCCGAGTCAGAAAAGAGCTCTCCATCAGAAGGGGTATAGCCACACAGTCAAACTCCTCAGTTCCCATAGGGAAAACAGTAACATTAGGCGTCAAGAGTCGCTTCTTACCAGGGTCCTTACGCGCTAAGGAACTCGCAAAAATCTGTTCAGCCGCAGTCTAGATGCCAATTCAGGCTGAGAATCCCCACTTGTGTGTGACTCAGCAGGAGTGAGATTTAAGCCGGGGGATTAGGTGAAGTGAGGCGAGGTACAGCCACTGGCAGGCCAGATTGCAAAGCCAGCGCTTGCTCAGCACAAGGTACGCAGACCCGCGCCTTGTCAGCATCAGCATGGGGTTGTCCACACGCCATACACCGCCGGTCATGTCCCAGAAGGACCCCGGTCACATTATCCTTAGATGCCTCCATATGGTGATTATTAGGCACAATATGCCAGTAGGGATTGACGCTATAAAGCAACCCTGGATGCCCCAATGACCCGCTAGGGAGTGGGAGTAAATTTACAAGGCCCGCTATCATTTACACTGGGCCGGGAGAAGCCAATGGATTCACCCTCTGAAAGACACAATGAGAAGAAGGGTGTCAGAACCGAAACACACTACTAAATTATAAAGCCGCCTGCGAGGGCACTTACGGACCACGGTAAGTAAGAACGTCACACACACGCGCGCGACCAGACAATATGGCGGCGAGAACCTCGAAGGGCTGGCCACTGCGAGCCGTGACACGAGGCGTGCCATGCCAGGCCCCGCCTCCCCGAAGAGCGCGAAGTCCAACAGACAAGCAATCAATGAGGACGCGGAAGCGTCTGAGGTAGCGCCGCCGCCCGGCGCGGAACATCCAAATGAAGGAAAAGGCGTGCGGCGGCGGCCTTAGTGTAAAAAGACAAGTCAGCACGGCGGTTGACACCACATACACCAGTCCAAGCAGACATTACAAGGAGGACCATAAGCGTGTAATCACAGCACACGGACATCCACACACCCCCCCCCCTTCTCTTCCTCCCGAGGGCTACTGGGGGAATGAGGGAGGATGGCGGCCCTTTGTACAGGGCCCACCGCTACCGAGGCATGGGACAATAATGCAGGAGGGGCATCCCATAAGGCTCACCATCTGCCTATACCGCCTACCCTTTGGTGGGGGACTGCAGTGGAGCAACGCTCCTTAAGCACACATGGTGCTGCCTACCTTCACCCGACCGGCGCAGCCCAGGCTGGGAGGCACATCACATCAAGGACGGGTGGGAATAGTCCAACAGGGCCACAGGCTTTAATAGCCCCACTCACCTGCGACAGAGTGATAATTTCATGTCTTCGGATTTGTGGGAGGTCCCTGGGTATTTGAGGGGCCGGGAGGAGCCTGTTTTGCATGTCTCTGCAGTGCATCGCCATCTGGGGGAGGATAACCCAAGTGTAAGTAATCTATCTGGAGCAGGACGTACTGTATGCTAATAAGGACCCGTCCCAAGGGTCTTTACTGTCTTGCTGATAGGTTCTTGTCCCTGTGGCAACTAGATTTGAGATACCCTACTGTGTGACAAAGTTAGTAAGTAGGTTGAAGCACACCGATATGTACAGAAAACCAGATAAATCAGAGGGGTTCTATAATTCCCTAGTGCGCCTGCTTACTGCGCACTCAGTACTATAGAAAGATATATGCAATGGGAAAAATGAACACCCGACATGAGAACTATGCATGCTCGAAAAGGTAATTTAATACAAGGGTGAAACCATATATCTTTACAAAAAGTTATAAGCAAAAAGTGTTACATATATACATTTGTACAAATGACCGCTAGGTGGCTTAAGTAAGCTGGTCCCAGTCCTTGTTTTGAGCTTCTCAATCAGAAAGATATTGTAAACACGATTAGATACAGTCTAAGCATATAGGGAACAGTTCCAAGGTATCTGATGAGGATTTGAGAGGCGCAGATTCAATACCTGACTATACATGCAGAGCAAGTAAATGCAAGAATAGAGATTGAAAACCACAGGTTTGCAGGCAGAGACAGCAGATAACAAAAGGAACCTACTCAATGTTTCGGCAAATGTGCCTTCCTCAGGAGTAGCGGTGCCAGTGGGGTGGTGAGAGTGGCCTTTTAAGGGCTGGTAAGTATCCCATCCAGCGTGCAGATGGCGCCAAAACACGGCGCACATGGTGGCGCCGGCTGATGACGTCATCAGCGGCGATCCCCGTGGGTCCCGGCCCCCGTAGTCAGGGCGGCAAATTTGCCTTCCCTGCCCTTGGGTGGTGCACGGGGACCTTGGAGATGCCGCCAGGGAGAACAGATTGTAAAATGCAATCTGCCAGGGAAGAGAAATGCAGCAATGATGTCACAAGGAAACTCTTTCACAAAATGGCGTCCAGCGTTAGCAAGCCAGGGCTTCACAAAGATGGCGTCCATGCATCATTGTTATCAGGCTTCTTAAAGATGGTGTTCATATTGATGACAGCAAGTCACCACAAGTGGGCTACAGCAAGATGGCCATGGTTTCAAATATCTCAGCCGATCTGCGCAAATGCGCACACGCAGTGCAAAAATGCGGCGTCCGTCATTACAGGAGGTCTGTCTCAGAGCCATACGAGGCGGCTCAGGCAGCATTAAGGGGGACTCCAGACGGGCAGCACGCTGAGGAGAAGGGAGCAGTACAAACAGCATAGGAGGAAACCCAGATGGACAACACGCTGGAAACATCGCTGGATGGCAAAACCCCGCACTCTACCTACTCAAATATTAAAAAGACAATTATAAAATTGGTGTGACCCCAGTGAGAAATAAAAACACCATAAACATGGCCCCAAAAGTGGGCCATGAAATTAGCTATTGCGCAGTACTCCAGTAATAGAATGCTTAAAAGGGATACTAACCATGATACAAAGTAAATCACCATGTAGTTGTTCATGGGGACTGGCTAGTAAAAATGTCTATGAAGTAGAACAAAAAATACTGTTAGTAAAATACAGAGGCCATCGGGCTTGTATGTTTGAAGCTGAAAAATACCATTTTGTGATTACTCACCTGTAAAATGGGTATTATAAGTATGTCTCACACCCTGCTTTGGAAAGATTCATTACACTTGGGTTATGTCCAGTAGAGGGCGAACTTCCGCAGAGATGAATAGAAAAAAAAGGAGCCCCTCCTGGCCCATAAATACCTGGGACCTCCCACACATTCCCCTGTATAAGAAAGCAGTAAGGGGACCAGGAAGAGCAAAGTAAAATCTATGAGAAAAACAGTATCACCAAACAGAGGATCCAAGATACAACTCAGGGCGGGGCGAAGCAGGGTGTGAGACCTTATAATACCCATTTTACAGGTGAGTAATCACAAAATGGTATTATTCTAAGTATGTCTCACACCCTGCTTCGGAAAGATTCATTACACTTGGGACATCCAATAGCAGTGTCCAAAAAGTGTGGGGATCCCAACAGGCAATAGTGCACAAATTAAACCACTGCCGCTTGTAGAACTATGCGGCCAAAACCAGCATCCACTGAGGCCCGCACATCAACCTTATAAGACTTGGAAAAGGCAGGAACAGAAGACCAAGAAGCAGCCTTACAAACTTATTCAACGGAAGCCTGGTGCTAGAAGGCCCAGGAACCCCCAAAACACGAGTAGAATGAGCAGTGATCTGGAAAGGGGGATCCCTCCCCTTGGCAGAGTAGGCCCTAATAACAGCCTGACGAATCCATTCACTAATGGAAGACCAGACGGGCGCCAAACCTTTCTTGGGCCCGGAGGGCACCACAAACAAGGCATCCATCTTCCGAAAAGGCGAAGTAGCAACCAAATAGTACTTTACACAACAAACGACGTCCAGAGAATGCAAGGCCCTCTCCTTGTCATTGCAAGGTTTAGGACACAATGAAGGAAGCACAAAGTCCTGATTGAGGTGAAAGGCCGAGACAACCTTTGGCAAGAAGTCTGGATTAAAACGGAAAACCACCTTGTCCTGATGTCCCTCAAAGTAGGGGGCCTGAATGGACAGAACCGCCAACTCAGAAACACGTTGAACAGAGGTGATAGCCACCAAAAAGAACAGAATTCAAATCCCAAACAGATAACATGGGTTTGTGAGGAGGGCGCACATGAGTGACCCCCTGAAAAAAAAGGTCTTAACCAAAGGATGAAGAGCGAAAGATCTCTGAAAGAAAACCGCCAGAGCGGACACATGCCCCTTAAGAGTGCTAAGCTGAAACCCCACGTCCAAACCATGCTGAAGAAACTCCAAAATCCGAGGAATGGAAAACACCCGACAAGGAAAGGGCCTAGCCTCACACCAAACAATTGTAGGTCCGCCAGGTCCGGTAGTAGATATTAGAGGAAGAACTCTTCCTAGCATTGACAAGAGTCTGGACAACGGCTTCAGATAAACCCTTTTCCTTCAAAATGAAGGATTCAGCAGCCACGCCGTCAAAGCCCGCGTTTGTAAATTGGGGTAACAAAGCTGACCTTGTTTGATTAGATCCGGAAGCAGAGGCAGCCTGAATCGATCGACCGCCAGCCGGACGACGTCTGCGAACCCCACCCGTCTTGGCCACCTTGGCCCACCAGGAATGCCGGCAGACCCTTTTGAGCCAGCTTGCGTACCACCTTGCCCTCCATGGGAAAGGGAGGAAACAGACACAGGAGACCGAGCTCCCGCCAGGACAGACACATGGCCACCACTGCCATAGCCAGAGGGTCCTGGAACAGAGACACAAAAAGCCGTAAGCTTGTGAATGTGACGAGAGGCAAACAGATCCACCTCCGGACTCCCCCACTTGCGACAAAGGGATGGAAATACCTTACTGTTGAGGGACCATTCCCCCCCCGGCGAGAGGTCCCTCTGCTCAGAGAGTCCGCTGCCAGGTTCTCCACCCCTGGAACGGAAAACTGCCAAAATGCACAAAACATTGCTCTTGCCCAAGCAAGAATCAGACACCACCTGGAGGCACTCCGACTGCGAGTCCCGCCTTGGAGATTGATGTAAGCGTCCATTCAGCAGCACCAGGAGGAAGGGCGGGCCAGCGTGGATCGTGCGACGTGCGTGTGGCCCCGCCCCCTCCCTATCCGGGAAAAGACAAGCGGCTCCCAGCCAATGTCTGAGAGCCGCGAGACGCGCCATAGGAGAGGGGCGGGCCGTAAAAGCGCCGAGCGCCCCGGCCCGCCCCCTCCTCAGTGAAGGAAAAGAGCCGAGCTCCTCAGCAAAACTGCGAAGCCGGCCACAAGCCGCCGGCCCGCCGCCACTGTCAATGCGGCGGGCGTGCTGGCCACTGAGTACAGTACAGAAACACACTCACACACGCGCTGGCAGTAGCCGCCACTGTCAGTAGCCGCCACACACTGCGCGCTGGCAGTACCCAGCGCGTGAAGTAAAACAGCACACAAACAATATAGAGGGTAAGCCCCCCCCCCCCAACTATCCGGAAATGGGGAGTAATGGAGGGGAAGCCAGAAAACTACATACTAAGTAGTGATGGCATCACACGTCAGGATCACTAACCTGACAACCGCTTACCCCTTGGTGGGGGTGTTGCGGTGGAGCATGGCTCCTGTATAAACACCTCTAAGGTGTGCCATACCCTCACCCGGACCTACAGCCAAGGCTGGGAGGCATTAGGGGGCTTAAGCATAAGGAGGTCCGGGCAGAAATAGGGATAAAAATGGCCGGGTGTGAACCCGGCCTACCTGCAAGGAGGAGACTTCACCTTCTGACTTGCTCGCCGTCTGCAGAGACGATTACTGGGGAATGTGTGGGAGGTCCCAGGTATTTATGGGCCAGGAGGGGCTCCTTTTTTTCTATTCATCTCTGCAGAAGTTCGCCCTCTACTGGACATAACCCAAGTGTAATGAATCTTTCCGAAGCAGGGTGTGAGACATACTTAGAATATTCCAGTAGAGCTCACGTTGTAACAATTTTGCCTCAGTGTCCCCTTGCCTTTTGTGTGGTTTAATAGTCTATCACCAGGAACCGTAATTGGCTCACATGGTGACCAGCCTCCAAAAAATGTCTTGCTATCGACGACTCTATCCTCCCATTCCTAATATCGGATCGATGCTCACTGATCCGTTGCCTTATTTCCCTCTTTGTTTTACCCACATATCCCAACCCACAAGGGCCCTTTAAGAGATATACTACATTTTTGGAGGAGCAATTTGCAAAGGTTTTAATAGTGTATCTATGGCCTGTTTTGGGGGTGGGTAAAGGTATTTGTTTTGTAAGTATAGCTGCATTGCATACAGTGTCCACAGGGGTGCATGCCGGGTGGGGGTCCCATGGTGTTCAGCCAATTCTGTTTTCCCATGGTGCTAGGTGTACTAAGTTCTGCTTGTACTAGAGATTTTCTTAGATTTCTAGACCATCTATATGCCACCATGGGGGGTTCCCCCATGGATTCCTTGAGTTTGTTATCAGTTATAATGACCGACCAATGTTTTCTGACAATCTGTTGGACCTTTTTGGACAAGTATGAAAAGGTAAGTACTAGCGGGATTCGTGTGTTGGTCCTCTTAGGTTTGATTTTGCGAAGGGACTGTCTGTCAAGGTCTCGAACCTTTACCCTGGCTTCCTCCAGAGCAAGTGAGTCATACCCCCTGTGTTTGAGTTTCTGGATCAATTCCTCTGATCTCTTGTTATATAGGGCATCGTTAGCCGTGATCCTGCGAATGTGGACAAACTGGCTGTAGGGCAATGCTTTAATGAGTGATGGAGGGTGGATGGAGGAAAGTACTGCGGTCAGTCGGTTTCCTAAAAATGTCCGTGACTAAGGAGCCCTAGTAATGTGATGTGCACATCCAGGAAATGTATACTATTGAGGCTGTTTTCCAAGGAAAAAGATATGGTGGGCAGACATTGGTTAAGGTAATGATGAAAAGCCCTCAATCCTTCAATGTCTACCTGCCATATCAGAAATACGTCGTCTATATAACGTAACCACACCAAGATCTGTTGTTTAAAGGCATCTGAGGGGTAGACAAATTTAGCCTTGAAGTCTGCCATAAATAAGTTCAACAAAAAACAGGGGTGGTGCAGAACCGTATTCCAAAATGCTATTGTTTGTGTGCTCACTATAATAACCAATGCACTTAAACCCAGAGGAAGGGGCACGGCACCCCAAGAGGCCCCTGCCACAACTTCCTCCAAATAGGAGCACCAACAAGCAATTAATAATCAAAATTATTTTATTACTTCCATATCAAAATTGGTAGATCATAAAAACAACAGACACATGACAATACATAGAAACATAGAAGGTTGACGGCAGAAGGAGACCATACGGTCCATCTAGTCTGCCCTTATGTGTATACTGTATGTACTCTTTATCTTAGGATAGATGTGTGCTTATCCCAGGCATGTTTAAATTCAGTGACTGTTGATGTTTCAACTACCTCTGTTGGAAGTTTGTTCCAAGCACCTACTACCCTTTCTGTAAAATTATATTTTCTAACATTGCTCCTGATCTTCCCCCCGACTAGCTTCAGGTTGTGCCCCCTTGTTCTATCGTTAAGTTTCTTCTTAAAAACACTTCCCTCCTGAACCTTATTCAATCCTTTCACATATTTAAAGGTCTCAATCATGTCCCCTCTCTCCCTTCTTTCCTCCAGACTGTACAAATTAAGTTCTTTAAGTCTCTCCTGATAAGTTTTAAGTTTAAGTCCTTCCACCATTTTCGTTGCCCGCCTTTGGACACGTTCTATTTGAATAATGTCTTTTTGCAGGTAAGGTCTCCAGAACTGCACACAGTATTCTAGCTGTGGCCTTACCAGGGCTCTATACAGCGGCATCACAACCTCCCTCTTCCTACTGGTGATGCCTCGAGCTATGCAGCCGAGCATCCTGCTTGCTTTTCCCACTGCCTGGCTACACTGTCCACTCATCTTGCAGCTATCAGTAATCAGTACCCCTAAATCTCTCTCCTCCGAGATCCTGGATAATACAGTGCTGCCCATACGGTACTTAGAGCAGGGATTCCTTCTACCCAAGTGCATGATTTTACATTTAGAGACATTAAACTCTAGTTTCCACAGTTTTGACCATCTATCCAGTAAAGCTAAATCATTTTCCATGTTGCAGACACCTCCAGGAATATCCACCCTATTACTAACCTTTGTATCATCAGCAAACAGACAAACTTTTCCTACCAAGCCTTCTCCTATGTCACTTACAAATATATTAAAAAGAGTGGGGCCCAGGACAGAGCCTTGCGGCACACCACTTGTAACTCGCCTTTGTTCAGATTGCACGCCATTTACAACAACGCTCTGATACCGATCCCTCAGCCAACTGGAAATCCACTGAACTATCCAGGGATTGAGTCCTACCTTCAATAACTTATCTATGAGCTCCTTATGTGGTACAGTGTCAAAGGCTTTGCTAAAATCCAGATAGATGAAGGTGGTGCTGTGGATATCGCCTAACACTTTAGTGACATTGTCAAAGAAATCAATAAGATTGGTCTGACATGATCTGCCCTCAGTAAAGCCGTGCTGTTTTGGGTCCAATAGGTCATTAATTTTTAGATGGGAAATTTGTTTTTTTAAGAGTGTTTCCATTAATTTGACCACTATAGATGTTAAACTAACTGGCCTGTAATTACTGGCTTCTTCTCTACTCCCCTTTTTATGGATTGGTACGACATTGGCCATTCTCCAATCATCTGGAACCTCACCAGTTGAAAGGGAATGGTTAAGTAAATCAGTTAGAGGGGCTGCAATCACAAACCTAAGTTCCCTTAGAACTCTGGGGTGGATTCCATCTGGACCCATTGCCTTACTTACCTTTAGATGTGCCAGCTCGGCTAAGACATCAGCCTCCAGAAACTCCGGAGCTGTACTTTCCCAGCTGGATGTTGTGCTATGACCATGCCTGCTACTATCTGAAAATACCGAACAAAAGTAGCTATTCAGATGGTCAGCCACAGCCTTATCTCCGTCAATATATTTATTTTCCCTACTTCTACTACTACATACCACACCTATTAAAAACCTAATATTTGCCCATGTGTTATTATTACAATAATGAGTTCTATCAATATAGGACAAGCCTAAAATGTAATTAAAAAGTTATGGGGTACCTGGGAACCGCTGCACACTATGTGGAGTCGCCAATTTGTGTGGTGTAGCTATACAATTCCTAAAACTAAACTATCCATTTAAAACCCTCCCCACAAAAATAATACAATTCTGTGAAGTACTCACCTGTAGAATTGGTATTATACGTATACAGTACGTCCTGCTCCAGATATAATACTTACACTGGGGGTTATCCTTCGCCAGAGGGCGCTGTGCACTGCAGACATGCAAAAACAGGCTCCTCCCGGCCCTTCATATACCCAGGGACCTCCCACAAATCCCCTGCATTGAAAAGCAGTGAACCAGAAGCAGGGAGAATCCAACCACCAGAAACAACTGGTAATGATAACAATAACAATCACCATACAGGGGATCCAGAATAATGCAAAAACCAGGGTGGGGTGGAGCAGGATGTACTGTATACGTATAATACCAATTCTACAGGTGAGTATTTCACAGAATTGTATTATTCTAAGTATACAGTACGTCCTGCTCCAGATATAATACTTACACTTGGGACATCCAATAGTGTCCATAAAGTAGGGTGGGATCCCCAACAAAAAAGGCACAGCAGGCAGTAGAGACACTGTCACCTGCAACCTTGCCACGGAAAGCGACAGGAGCAAAGGCTCCAGCGTCAACATCATAAAAACCCTTGAAAGGGTATGAACCAAAACCAAGGTAGCGGTTTAGCAAACTTGTACAACAAAACCTGGTGGTGAAAGGCCAAAGGCCAGTAGAATCAGAATAAGGCGAGAGAAGCTCAGCACCTCAAAGGAATAGGCCTGAGAAACAGCCTGACAAGATCAAACGCTAACAATATTCCAGGAAGAAGCCAATCTTCCCTAGAACCAGAAGGGAAAACCATCCAAGTAAAGGCTAGGCCAAGGGCCGCGTAACCCCTGGAAGCAGACATGATCAGGCACACACAGAGGTAGGTGCCCACAAACCCCAAGGGGCATCAGTCCCCCTAAGGGACCAGAAACCATCCAGGAAAAAAATTCCAGCACCTGATGAGGGAAAATAAATCCCCTTGCCTCAGAGTTACTAGGGATAAGGCACCAAAGAAAAGCGATGTCTTAAACACATGAGCCTAAGCCACCACCAGAGATAGAAGCACCACCTTATCCTGGTGCATAACAAAGAACAAGGGCTAGCGAAACAGAGCCACCCGCTCAGACACACGTCTGACTGAGCCAGCAGACCCAATGGACAACGTTGAAGGTAAAAGACAGCCAGACAGCATCCTGAATCGGTCCAAAAAGGAATGTCCCACAAGGCAAACGGAATAAAAAATTCAAATCCCAACAGGGACCATAGAATTAAGTGGGGCACGCAATGAGAGACCCCCGAAAGAAAGCTTAGCCGAGGGAAATAAGCAAAAGACTTCTGCCGAAGGCGGACAGGGTAGAACCTGACCCTTCAGAGTACCGA
The DNA here is from genome assembly GCA_027917425.1 of Gastrophryne carolinensis. NCBI lineage: Eukaryota > Metazoa > Chordata > Amphibia > Anura > Microhylidae > Gastrophryne > Gastrophryne carolinensis. The sequence goes on from CM051236.1 coordinate 163,824,253, forward strand.
GTTGGGGAGCCAACTCCAAGCCATGCTGTAATAACTCTAGAGCCCTGGGAACAGAGAATGCCCAACAGGGAAGAGATCTAGACTAACACCAATCCATATGGGTAAGCCATACCTCATAAGAGATGGAAGAAGAAGAAGAAGAGGCCTGCTCTTAGACTTCCAATAGTCACGAACACAGAGGAGAGAAGCCTGTCTCCAAAAGGACGGAAGAACCAGCAGTCAGGCCGGCTAGGCCAGAGACTATAGATTGGAGAGACGTAAAGGAGGCCCTGAGCGAAACAGGGCGGCACCCCTAGCAGAACGTACAGAACTACTACCCTAGGTGTCACGTCTGCGAATCCACACTCCACTAGGCCACCCAGGGACCACCAGTATCAATGGTCCCCCTACCAGAGCAATTCTGCTCAGAAGGTCCAGGGACAGGGAAACGAGTGGCAAAAGCCTGAAATAGTGACGGGCACCAAACAGATCCACACTGGATGAACTTCATAGTGACACGAGAATTATCACATCCTGTCGCAGAGGGACCTCCACCGGAGCGAATACCACTGATATGCAGGCAACATTGTCTTCCACTCAGATCATATACCTTCCTGGGGGACCATCCTGCTCCAGGTCCCACACAGATGATTAAGTTAGGCCACAGTCTTCAGAAAGACCGAGCGCCGCCAAACAGGCAGGTCGTGAAGAGGAGAAGTCAAGCGAGATAGCGTCAGCCTGAAAACTCACTTGTTTCAATACAGATAGGTGCACGGACCTCTTAAAGGCCCCACCTTCCCCGCACCCGCATGGGGTTACAGAAGAAAAACCTCCCCATCAACCTGATAGGTTGGCATCCATGGTGACCGTCTCTAGGAAGGGCAAGAAGGGAACTGCCCCAGACAGGTTCCTAGAGTAAATCCACTCAAGGAGGGACTCCTAATCAAGGGGGAAGGCACACATGACCCTGCTCCAGGGATGCTGGGTCCCAGTCCAGTATTAACAATAGAAGTTGCAGAAGGGCCCCAGGTAGAGGAGTATAAGGGACTTCATCTAAGCAAGTCACCAAACGGGCCCACCAGCTGCATTCCTGCCTGGTGAAGGGACTGGAACAGCAAGGAGGGACTGAACCCACGCAACCAGATTGTCCACCTTATTGTTGAGGAAGGGAGATTCTCGCCTGAACCGAATCTAGATTCTTCCCTAGGAACGGAGATACCAATCAAGAGGACAAGAAGGACTTGCGGTGAATGAACACCCATCCATATGACTCCCAAGGGACGATACCAGCCGAGTAGCTAACTCGACCTGACAGAGATTGGGAAACGAGAAGGACCACCTGGCAGGTCTCACGCGGGCGCCCCTTGGTCTCAGACACATAGCTTCCATTAGTACCTTGGTGAGCACTGTGGAGGCAGAAGAGAGGCCAGATAACAAGGCCACGGGTTAGCAGTGTTGGACATCCAACACAAACCAGAAGAGCCTAGGTGTCAAGAAGACACGGGGAAGTGAGCATAAGCATCCTTGATCTCCCCGGAAGGCAAGGGCCCACTAGGCGCAAGGTGCTGGTGGCCCATCCCAGATTTTCCATGCAGAAACTGCCTGAATAGTAGAATTGCCGAGAACCTGTGAATCAGAAGGGCAGACTGACTCATCCTTTTGGGAGAATGTGAAGGGGTTGGTGTAGCGGCACCTGCCTCTGCCTGATAAGGGCAAACTGCAAGTGACCTCCAGACCCCGCAGGCCGTGTATGGCCTGCACCATCACAGAGGCAGGATCCAGGAGTACCCCGACAATCATGGGGGAGGCCGGGCAGCAAACTTTATCCTGTATCCGGAGGAAGCTACCTCCTGTATCCACCAGAAAGAGGCAAAATGCCTCCTGATAGGAGCAAGGTGCTGCAGTCATCCCCTCACCCAGGAGGGCGAGGGCACCCCATCATGCTTGAGGGGATTTGGTGGAAGATTTAGGTTTAGCCCCGCCGGAGGGCCCAGAGCGTTGTCTGTTGCTCGTGGGGCAGGAGTCTGCACTAAGACTCCGGGAGGACACCCCTGGTTCTTGTTTAACGTTATGGTATGGAGGGTGGAGGGGTGTCCCTGTCCCGAGGGGGCCGAGACGGGCGCCTGCGCCGGGGTGACTTGCCCTTTTTTCCAAACAGGTCCAGACGGGACCCAAACAGGCGATGCCCTTTAAAGGGGAACCTGATAAGAGTCCTTTTAGCAGCATAGTCAGCACCCCACTCTCGCAGCCAGATCAAGCGACACAGCCACCACAAGGGCGGAAGTCCTTGCACACATTCTAATGGCGTCATCCATAGCTAAAAGGATAAATCTTACAAATACATCACAACTGGAGAGTGCATTAAACACCTCCCAGGAGAGATAGTTAACGTGATGCTCAAACATCTGTCCGATGAGGGTTCTGGCGGCCACTGCAGTGATGGTCGCAGCACAGACCGGGCGCAGCGCCGTTCCTGCACAAGAAAAGGCGTGTGACGCCAGCTTATCCATGCGCCGGTTCTCGGCATCCCGAAGGGTACTGTAAGCAGGAGCTGCAATAAAGGGGGGGTTAGGAACCCCAATGATCGGTGCGTCTACCACAGGGGGCGATGACCAACAATCAACCATCTCAGGGGGAAAAGGGTATTTCCAATCCCAGTCCCCTGGAAGTTTACCGGGGGTGTTCCCATTCCTCGAGTACAAGAGCATGGAAGTGAGCCTGCTCTAGGAATTCCAAGCGTGGTGTCGCTGTATGGAAACGCTCCCCTTTCGGCTGGGGAGCTGCGTTAGGGAGAGATATAGACAGGGCCTTAAAGATCCTAATCAACAATCCGACGGTGTCAAACTGGTTCCAGTCTTTATGGTTAGAATCATCATGACTCCTCGGCTCCTCATCAGATCAGCCCGAGTCAGAGAACAGCCCTCCATCAGAATTGGTGCAGGCACGCAGAGTAGTGAACTCCTCCGATCCCTTAGCAGAGGCAGAAACAGGGGGTGTCGAGGACCACTTCTTACCAGGGCCCGAGCGCTTTGTCGACCCCGTAATAATCTGGTCAGCCACATGTTATACACCGCCGGTCTTGTCCCAGAGGGACCCCGGACACAAAATTCTGAGATGCCTCCATATGGTGATTATCAATGCAATATATGTCAGTAGGGATTTATGCAATAGGCAACCCTGGATGTCCCAAAGGCCCGCTAGGAATGTGGGAGAATGTTTTGTAAGCCCGCTACGAGTTATGCTAGGCCGGGAGAAGCCACCGTCTTTGACGTCTGAAAGACAGAAGGGCAATAAGAGAGGTGTCAGGGCCATGCGCAGCAGAAGAAAAAACTAATGATGAAAATCGCCCGCAAGGGCACTTACTGACCAGGGGAGGAGAAGGACTGCCAACACGCGAGCGAAGATCAACAAAATGGCGCCAACCGAACCTCGGAGGGCGGGTCTAATCCGGGCGTGACGCGGAGCGCGCCACGCCAGGTCCCCGCCTCCCCCAAAGAGCGCGAAGCTCTGAAGCAGCCGTTAAGGCTTGACAAGCCAAGCATATAGTATGCCAGTAAAGGCAACTGCTAGAGGATACTCGTAAAGTCTAAAGACGCCGCCACCATTCTGACGCCTGTAGGCGTGTACAAAAATTAGTTTCCTGCCCAAGTTGCAGGTTAATAAAGCAGGACGTGCTGTAAACTATTGCATAGTAAATTGAGAAAAGCCTAAGCACAAACGGCGGCGGCCAGAATAGGAGCAAGTAGCGCAGCTCTGACACCTAGTTGCCAGTCAGGGGCAAAAGTACGGCCATAAGCGTGACAATAGAGAACACTGAGACCGCCAACAGACACACACACACCCCCCCCTTCTTATCCCCCGATTATGGGGGGAAGCGAGGGAGGACGGCGACCCTTTACACAGGGTCCACCTCTACACGGGGCAATAATGCAGGAGGGACATCCACAATGAGGCTCACCATCAACCTAAACAGCCTACCCTTTGGTGGGGGACTGCGGTGGAGCATGGCTCCGTTAAGCACACATGGTGCTGCCTACCTTCACCCGACCAGCCGTAGCCCAGGCTGGGAGGCACATCACAAGGAGGACAGGTGGGAATAGTCCAACAGGGCCGCAGGCTGTAATAGCCCCGCTCACCTGCGAGAGAGTGATACTTCATGTCTTCGCAGTCAGCACTGCAGAGAAATCTGGGGATTTGTGGGAGGTCCCTGGGTATATGAAGGGCCGGGAGGAGCCTGTTTTTGCATGTCTGCAGTGCACAGCGCCATCTGGCGGAGGATAACCCCAAGTGTAAGCATTATATCTGGAGCAGGACGTACTGTATACTTAAAATACATGCAATGTTAACAAACTATCATACTCCAGTGCTGTACAACATCAAAACATATGCTGTAACAAATACAGACGTTTAAACTGTATAAAAGCAGTGTTGAGTTGTGCGAGTCTGATCAGATCCAATCAATTAGATAGGATCTGGTCAGACCCAGACAAAACACCCGGGTGAAAAGCAATACAATATACTGAAAAGCAAATAAATAATACTTCAATAATGATGTGAATATGCAGACAACAATACTTCAATAATAATTCAAATGTGCAAATGACAATAACATCCCTAGTTCAAAGTTAATATAATATGCAGAGCCACCATCAAAGTCAGCCTGTAAGATGAAAGCCAGCAGTAATGATCTGAGATAGTCTGAGGATGTAAGCAGAATGCAATGCCAGACCTGGCCTCAAGATGGTAGCAAGAACTCCATATCATAACACTCAGAGGAGACTATGTTGAAACAAATCAGGCAGCTAATAAGCACACAGGGAACCTAAAGCATAAGGCAAAACATGCAGAAAGACCAACTACCACCTACGTACGTGATCTCCCATGTCACTTCTGTTGGGTGAGGGGAATGAGTGGTCATACCTGGCTGCCTTTAAACCCCGCCGCCGAAATTCTCCCTGCACCTGGCCACTCAGAAGGAGGAAGTGACGCGCCCCAGCCTATACTCCAACCCCCAAAGATGATGCAAGCATGAGCCTGCACAGGGGGAGGAGTAAAACAAGGTGTCAGCAGACACCACAGAGCCGAATGTGTATTTGGAGGAAGTTGTGGCAGGGGCCTCTTGGGGTGCCGTGTCCCTCCCTCTGGGTTTAAGTGCCATAAATAAGTTGGCGTAACTGGGGGCCATATTGGACCCCATAGCCGTACCTTGGGCCTGCAGGTAGAATTTACCATCAAATGGAAAGTAATTCTTTGTAAGGATAATCGTTAATAGATCCAACACTAGTTGTTGTGTACCTACCGGGATGGATGATTTAGAGAGTGCGTTTCTGATAACCTCAATCCCCTCCTGATGTGGAATGGGAGTGTATAGACTTGAGACATCCATGGTTACCAACATGCAGTCAGATGGTTGTTACAACGTGAGCTCTACTGGATTTTTCAGCTTCAAACATACAGGCCGATGGCCTCAACGAGGAAACGGACATTTCTGTATTTTACTAACAGTATTTTTTGTTCTACTTCATAGACATTTTTACTAGCCAGTCCCCATGAACAACTACATGGTGATCTACTTTGTATCATGGTTAGTATCCCTTTTAGCATTCTATTACTGGAGTACTGCGCAATAGCTAATTTCATGGCCCACTTTTGGGGCCATGTTTATGGTGTTTTTATTTCTCACTGGGGTCACACTAATTTTAATATTGTTTGTCTTTTTAATATTTGAGTAGGTAGAGTGCAGGGTTTTGCCATCCAGCGATGTTTCCAGCGTGTTGTCCATCTGGGTTTCCTCCTATGCTGTCTGTACTGCTCCCTTCTCCTCAGCGTGCTGCCCGTCTGGAGTCCCCCTTAATGCTGCTTGCGCCGCCTCGTATGGCTCCGAGACAGAGCTCCTGTAATGACGGACGCCGCATTTTTGCACTGCGTGTGCGCATTTGCGCAGATCGGCTGAGATATTGGAAACCGTGGCCATCTTGCTGTAGCCCACTTGTGGTGACTTGCTGTCATCAATATGGACGCCATCTTTAAGAAGCCTGATAATGATGCATGGACGCCATCTTTGTGAAGCCCTGGCTTGCTAACGCTGGACGCCATTTTGTGAAAGACTTTCCTTGTGACATCATTGCTGCATTTCTCTTCCCTGGCAGATTGCATTTTACAATCTGTTCTCCCTGGCGGCATCTCCAAGGGCCCCGTGCGCCACCCAAGGGCAGGGAAGGCAAATTTGCCGCCCTGACTACGGGGGCCGGGACCCACGGGGATCGCCGCTGATGACGTCATCAGCCGGCGCCACCATGTGCGCCGTGTTTTGGCGCCATCTGCACGCTGGATGGGCTACTTACCAGCCCCTCTCACCACCCTACTGGCACCGCTACTCCTGAGGAAGGCACATTCGCCGAAACATTGAGTAGGTTCCTTTTGTTATCTGCTGTGTCTCTGCCTGCAAACCTGTGATTTTCATTCTCTATTCTTACATTTACTTGCTCTGCATGTATAGTCCGGTATTGAATTTGCGCCTCTCAAATCCTCAAGATACCTTGGAACTGTTCCCTATATGCTTAGACTGTATCTAATCGTGTTTACTATAACTTTCTGATTGAGAAGCTCAAAACAAGGACTGGGACCAGCTTACTTACGCCACCTAGCGGTCATTTGTACAAATGTATATATGTAACACTTTTTGCTTATAACTTTTTGTAAAGATATATGGTTTCACCCTTGTATTAAATTACCCTTTTCGAGCATGCATAGTTCTCATGTCGGGTGTTCAATTTTCCCATTGCATATATCTTTCTATACCCTACTGTGTGAAACACTGCTGATCGCGGTCTAAACATATCTGGGAGTCCCACTATGCATGCTCGGGCACTTATCCAATCAGTTCTGTATGCTGCACATATTAAAGAGACACTATAGTCAGGTCAGCCAACTTCCTCATACATTGCATGGGCGCCAAAAACCAAACTGCATTTACAGAGTGGGCTTGAAAATAGAACCAGAATGGTTGCTGGCGGTCAACCAGCAACCATGCACCAGAAATGACTTGACTATAGTGTCCCTTTTATGTACGACATACAGCTCTATTTACAGAGCAAAAAGTAGAAAAAGAGGACCTGTATCACTGGTCTCTATGCAGTGCACTCCTGCCCCCAGCCCATTTGAATAGCTGGGCATGGGAGAGCACCTCACAGGTGAGATGCCAGGGATGCGGCCACTGCCAGCAAATAAGCCACTGACCCACCAAAAAAAGTTATGGTGATCAGCAGGGTTCAACACAGCGACATCTAAAGCCCCAGAGTCTTTAGCAGGTTGAGACGTCCACTTTAAAATTTAACCTACTAAATAAAATGTTTTAGTAAATAGAGGTGTTCACAGAAGGGGTTTCATTCTGCCATTTAAAAAGGTCCTGTAGAGAGCACAATGTGTGTGACCGCCTTCCTCATAAAATAAATAGTGAGGCCCATATCACCAATATATTTGACTAAAGATTATTGCCCTACTCCTGAGTCAGATATGTAAAACATGTCAAAACATATGAGCTGTGGTTCTGCATTTTTATGCAAAAACCTTATTACCATGGTATGTACAAAAAAACATGCATACTTTTGGGCAAAGATCATAAGAATATGAAACCCCATCAATATTGTAGTTTAAAAAATGCTCCAAAATCTGCAAAAGATCAAGCCCATGTTCAACCTGCAGAAAACTTTTGGTTCTCTACAATTAGCTGCAAAACTATATAACCCACCATGTAAAATTCTAAAGAACTAAAGAATGTTACACTCAAGCCTTTTGCCCAGATACTGCAGAAAAACACTTAACTGTGTAATCCAAGCTTCTGAGATTATAAAGTGGGGATGTTTCTGAAGGCACTTTGAATTGATTACCAAAAGAACAGTCATCTTTCAGATTTTAAATACAGATGACAAAGCGCTTAGATTTAGGCACTACAATTGTCAAAGAACACTTCTAGATAATAATAAAAAAAAAAAAAAAAAAAAAAACTGTAGAAGCATGCCCACTATGCTTAACAGTGGAAAACATGTCCTCAGGCGTGTAAGCTATATATTTATTATGCAGAAAGATATGCCTCTTTATAAGCTCTCTTTCCACCCTTTAGCAAGCTTCGGTGACAAGTTTACGTAATGAACTCTGAATTATTCTTTATCCCACTTGACCTCTTGGTCAGTAGGAGGTCACAAAGAGGTACACATACAATGCATCACACTCCATCTTTAGCTTTATGGTGACAGCTTTTGATTCATGAGCTGCTGGCGCCCATCTGAGCTAAATTACCCCTTTCCAAAAGCCATCAGGCTATGCATTTGTCAGAATTCTCTCCCTATACCTTATCATATGATTGCTTCAGTACCAGGCCATGCTTAAGTGAACCCACAGCCACCATGCAGCTGTTATGGAGAGTGCTCACAAATAGTGTCAGATGGCCGTTTCTCTTCATCTTGTTTTAGGCTGCTTATCCTAAAAAGACATAGCTTTCATATGTATATAGGTTTTATCCTATTGAAATTCTTTCAATTAACCGGCTAAAGACCATATTAATATTAGAATATATAACCACATATACTATTTTGGTATAAGCAGTTAAAAATCTATTTAAACAAAGTAGTTTACAACAATTGGCAACGTTTCGGTAAGACTGTACACTCACAATGTTTAGCCAGCTTCAGGCTCAGATTACATCTACTGATAACGGCCAGCGGTTGTAGAACCCTGTGAAGGACATCAAAGTGCCAGAAAACCCAAGCAGGCCAGCCATCCCAATTGCGAATTTGGTATGCCCTGCTGTGTGCCCCCCCCCCCCCCCCCCCCGCAACGCAAAACTCACCTCTGTCATAGTTCCCACCCAATGTAAAAATCAGCTGGACAGGACAAAAAGGCAATTACCCGTTGGGTTCTATATTTGGCTGCTGAATCACTTTAAGGTAGTAATAGATAAAACTAAGAAGTGCAATTGTGAACAAACTGTTTCATACACTGGGCTCAATCACCAAACCCGGGTAAATATAAAAGATACACAGCATATGTAGAATTGTTTTTGTTCTTGCATGGCACGGCCCGCTTCGGTATTCATAACAGATGGGTTACTCCGCCACTAGGTGGCGCAGTAGTACTGCAGAAAGCTGTGGCGTGTCCCGGCTCCCTATAAAAACGGGATTAACCAACAAGTTTCCAGCGTAGACGAGCAGTGAGACAAGAAGCGGGGGAAAATAAAGGTAAATATGTAGAAAAAGGTAAAAGAAAAACAATTTAACTTGGAACAATCACCATAAAGAGGCAACCAAGAACAACGATAACAAGGGTGGGGCGAAGTGGGCACGGCCCGCTTCGGTATTCATAACAGATGGGACATCCAAAAGCAGTGTCCAAAAGTAGGGTGGGATCCCCAAAGAGTAACGACCAGTAGTTCAAGTCACTACCGCCTGAAGCACCTTGCGGCCAAAAGCAGCATCCGCTGAAACCTAAACATCAAGTTGTAGAACTTAGAAACTGTATGAACAGAAGACCAAATAGCGGTCTTACAAACTTGTTCAACAGAGGCAAGGCGCTGAAAAACCCAAGAGGCACCTATAGCCCGAATGGAATGAGCAGTCACCCTAGAGGGAGAATTCCTCCCCTTAGCAGGACAGGTTTGAACCACCTCCTGACAGATCCACTTGCCGATAGTGGATACAGCAGGAGGCAAAAACCTCTTACAGGCTCAAAAGGGAGAACAAATAGAACATCAGACTTCCTAAAAGTCTTAGTAGCAAGCAAATAGAACTTCAGAGGCCAGACCACATCCAAAGAATGTAGAGTCCGCTCCTAGAAATCAGTAGGATTGTGACACAATGGGCTAGATTCAACAAAGGTAGAAATAAATTCCTGTTGCTCGAAAAATCGTATCGCATGCATAAATTTGTAACTTTTTCGAGTGATTCAGGAAAGGGGTTGAATTAAATACGTGCACTCGAAAATGCAATCGTAAAATTTTCGAATCACTCGTCAAATTTTCAAAATGCTCGTAAAAAGCCTGTCGCAAGTGAAAATTATTGGAAAATGTACTCCAATCTTTTTTTCTATTGTTTAGTATTGTTTTCTAACTGCTGCATGGTGTTGTAAGGTTTTTTAATGAGTAAATGAAAATGCATATTTTTTTTCAACTTTTTAAGTTGCCTGTGTAGCTGTATGTACATGGCTAACATTGTGGATACATGTAATAAAGAGGCAAGGTATGCTGTAGTGGAAGTACTAATTAAACAGTAATATTTGTCAGAGGCATGTATGTTTTTTTTTTTTGGGGGGGGGGGGGGGTTGGTTGGATTGCTAGGGACCTGTATTAAAAAGGTTTCCTTTAAAGCAGAAATGTGGCCATTGTTTTCTATACAAAGCTTGCTCACATAGCACCACGTGTCCTTGGGTGCAGGGTGCAGCTCTTTGCTAGCTTTAACCACATGGTACGCCATTCTTATGCTTACTCTATAACGTGGACCAAAACCCAGGATTTTGACTATTCTGGGTTTTGGTGCCCCGCAGTGTAAAAACCCAAAGGTCGACCGCTCCCATGTGCCTTCCCCTGTTCTTATGGAACTTTTTACTACTAGTAAAAAGGGGTAAAAAGTTCAATATTTTTTGTCTAACTAGTGATTCACAAACAGTGGAATTCTCAGGCTTTTTTCTTATGAAATGAATGTTTTACTACCGTTAGAGTTTACTACCATTGCAAAGAAAGTAGAAGGGCTCTATTGTGAGAAAGAGCAAAATGAGTTTTCTCCTGCTGAAAGCTGCATCAAAAAACTAGTGTGAAACACTCTAATTTATATCATGTGTGTGGCTCATCAAGTCCACCTGAATCAGTAGTTAACATTTTCGAATCGCAAAAGTGACACGTGTTTTACAATGGTTCCAGGTTGCTGAATCACTCGTAAAAATAAACCATCGCAAAGTCGCAACTTTTTAAGCACAAAACACACGAAAAATCAAATTTCTACCTTTGTTGAATCGAGCCCAATGAAGGCAAGACAATGTCCTGGTTGAAATGAAGAGCAGACGCAGCCTTAGGTCGGAAATCTGGCCTAAGCCTGAAACAACCCGCCCCATCCCACTCAAAATAAGGAGGGTTGATGGAAAGCGCCGCTAGCTGAGAACTCGCTATACATAAGTGATAGCCACCAAAAAAGGCTACCTTAAGAGTCAAACCGGGCAGGGCATCCTCCCAGAGAGAATCAAAGGGAGGCCCCTGCATAGCAGACAACACCAGATTTAGATCCCAGACTGGTACAAGGAGTATGGTGTGGATGCAGGTGAGAAACACCCTTTAAAAAAACCTGAACCAGCCAGTAAGTGGCAAAAGCGCAATGGAAGAAAATTGCCAGAGCAGAAAACATGGCCATTGAGAGTACTAAGTTGAAGGTCCAAATCGAACCAAGTTGCAAGAATTCCAGATTCCTGGGAATAGCAAAAACACCCTTCAGGGAAGAGAGTCCTACCGGGCAAGTAAACATGCCAGACCCTGTAATAGACAAAGTACAAGGACTTCTTCCTAGGCCTAATCATGGAATCAACAACAGAAGTAAACAACTCCATTATCACCAAGATAGAGGTCTCAACAGCCGAGAAGGGATCACCAGGATGGCCGGTACCCGCTCCTGGGTTATGTTGCATATAACACTGCCCAGAAGAGGTAACAGAGGGAACTCATAGAGGGGCCAAACTCCAGCCAAGGGAATGCCAAGGCACTCATAGCAAGGACAGGAAGATCCTGAAACAGAGACAAAATCTGAAAGTTTGTAATTGTGGCGGTACCCAAATAGGGCCACGTCCAGATGACCCCAGCGGTGAAACAGGGAGAGAAGCACCTGGTTGTTGAGGGACCATTCCCCCAGACGAGACAACCCCTTACGCCGGGAGTCCACCACCTGGTTTTCCACCCCCGAAATGTAAACCACTGAGTTGCAGGGAACATGCTGTTCCGCCCAAGACAGAATCAGGGACCCTCCCTTGAAGTCTCACTTGCCCCAAGAAACTCCCTGATGGATGATGTAGACAACCGCCATATGGTTGTCTGAGGGGATCTGAACAGTCCAACCATGAAGGTGAGTGGTCGGGTAAGAAGAAACAACCTGATCGCCCACAGTTCCAGGACGTAGATGGAAGCATGGTCCTCATGTGGGCCCCACCTTCCCTGGAACCTCAGGGATACCCATAAGTCCCCCCAACCGGTCAGACTGGCATCTGCGGCAACAGTCTCTCAGCAGAGGGGCAGGAAGAACCTGTCCCCCAGAAGGGTCCTGGAGTCCAGCCTCCAGAAGGAGGACCGTCAGGCCAGAGGAGACAGATCAAATTCCCGATCCAAGGCGCAGGGCCAAGATCCCAAACTGACAAGAGGTACGACTGAATAGGTCTTATGTGAAACGAGCAAAGGGGACTACCCAAAAGCAGGACACCATCAGGCCCATCAACTGCATCTCGACAGATATAGGGATGAGGACACGGTAGCAGAGCCCAAGCCTGCATCTAAAGACCCTTTACCCTCTACTGGGGAAGGAACACTTGACCTGAGATATTCAGGGTCATACCCAGAAAAAACCTCACCAAGGACGAGAACAGAGAAGACTTGGCATGGTAGATCACCCAAGGGATTCTAGAGTGGAGGTCACCGTCTCAGGAATGAGTCAGATGCCCTGTTCCCTCAGCAGAGCTATCGCCCCTGCCACTATCTTGGTGAAAGCCGAGGTGCCACCAAAGGGTAGAACCACGTAACTAATAATGCCGATTCTCCAGCGCGAACCTTAGAAATCTCTGAGGACCCGGAAAGATAGGCACAGGACAATAAGCATTCTTGATGTCCACAGTGGCCATGAAATCACGCAGGCAAAGGGTACTGACCTCGGCATAACGTCTTTAGGCAAAAAAGGTTGGAATCAGACAAATTTGTTGAGGGCCAGAATGGGTCTCAGAAGGCCTTCCTGTTGGGGGACCTATGAAAAGACCACTGACTAACAGTCAAGAAACCACCAGAAAAAAACCCTGAGCAGACGGGGTTCAAAGACATCCAGGATCTGATGAATCCTGGAGGCAGCCAGGCCACAAACTATCATGCAACTGGAGGATACTAGCTCCTGAATCCACCAGACTGAGACGTGAAGCCTCTAGATATGAGTAAAAGACCAAGGCCATCCCCCCACCCGGATGGGTGAGGGCTCCCCTTCATGCCTGAGGGGGCTTGGGAGAGGGTTTGGGCTTAGCACTCCAGGAAAGACCGGGACGACCACAGGACCTGCCACGGCCCCAAGAATCTCTGCGGCCACTAGAGAAGAGGGAGCCACGACCTCCTCTGGGAGTACGAAAGGAAGCAAGGGGGACGGAGGACCCCCGAAAGAGCCGAGACTGCCTCCTGCGCTGAGGCAGCCTGCCATCCTTGGCTAAAACATCAAGACGCTCCCCAAAAAGCTGCTGCCCTGCAAAGGGGAGACCAGTGAGAGCTTTCTTAGACGCAGCGGCAGCTGCCCATTGGCGCAACCAGACAGAGCGGCGCATAGCCACCAAGAGGGCGGAGGCCCTACCGCTCAGCCGCACATCATCATCCATAGCAGTAAGGATAAATGTAACAAAAAAACAAAAAAAAGTAAGAGAGTCCTATGTTCCTCCCCACCACTACCAGCAGTAGCACCATCAAGAAGACGCTTGAGCAGCTTCTTAAGGGCGATAGCCGTGATAGCGGCAGCACAGGCCAGGCGGAAACCAGCCCCCACACAAGTAAATGCATGGTAGGCCAACTGATCCATGCGCCTGTCCTCACTGTCCTTCAGAGTGGTAGTGTCAGGGGAAGGCACAACCGAAGTATTGGACAAGCCTAGTACGGGAGCGTCCACTTCAGGGGGAAAAGACCACCGCTTAACAAGATCAGCAGGAAAGGGATACCTTTTATCCAGACCCTTGGGCACAGCAGTCAGCCTGTTAGGACGTTCCCATTATTTAAGCACCAAGGTGGTGAAATGTTCCTGCTCAGGGAACTCTAGACGCCATTTACCAGGGCGAAAAAGCTCCCCCTGCTTTCTTTTAGCTACCTCAGGGGCAGCAATATGCAAAATTTCAAAAATATGTGACAGCATATTATCAGTGTCCTCAGGGTACCATGAGTCCTCTCGGGACACCGAACTAGGGTCACTATCGCAACCCTCCTGCTGGTTCCCAGAGGAGTCAGAATCCTGGGAAGTCACCCCCTTATGATGGGAGAGTTATTCTCCAAGCTCATCAATCCCCACATACAGGAAGAGGGGAGGATCTGGGACCCAGGTGCCGCTTCTTGCCAGAGGCCTTCCTAGGAACAGACCTGGCAAGCTGCTTCTCAATGTTGGCCACCCGCAAAGCCAGATCAGAGCGTGACTCCCTGCTAACGTCCCCCTCATTGGGGCCCAATTGCAGAATCGGGGGGAGTAGGTGAAGCCGAGGGATGCGCAGAGCTGGGAAGCGAAGCAGGCAAACCAGCTTGGAGCGCAAGGACACTTTCAGCGCACGGCATGCACACCGTGACACTGTTACTCACTGGGGACACCCCACACATGGAACACAGCTGGGCTTGCCCCGAAGGGCCCCCAATCACGCTATCCCCAGAAGCCTCCATATGGTGATTAATACAGGCACAATAGGCCAGTGGGGGGTAAAGGCTAAGACAGAAGCCCCCCGGGATGCCCCCAGAGTAGTGAAGGGGAAAATAAGGGTGAAGGAGTGGAGCCGGGAGAAACCACAACTCAAGGGTATCCCGCCTGAAAGACAGTCACATGAGCATCCCGCAACAAATACACCCCATGCAATAAAAACCCCCCCAAGGGGGACTCACGGACCAAAGACGCCGTAGGGTCGCTCAAGCACAGGCCAACGGATAAGTCGAGACACCGGAGGAAGCAGCGCTGCAGTCAGGAAGGGAGAAAGTCAGACACGCAGCTCGTCCAAAATGGTGCCGGCAGAGGTACCTCGAGGGGCGGTGCGACGACGCGATACGCATCATCACCAGCCCCCCCCCCCCGAAGAGCGCGAAAACGGCGCTCACGTGACCCGGCCGGCGCCATGACGAAGCAAAATCACCTCAGGATATAGCGCTCACAGCCACGGAGCACAGTACAAAGCGGCATGGCCGCTAAAATACACCACAAAATACACCAAAAATATCAAAACACCACAGATATCACCGCTCGCCGCCACGTTACTTTGTACACTTGAGTACCAGGAGTATGAAAAGGTATGAAAAAAGTGTTTCAGCAGGACAAAGGCCCAAAGTATGTTGAGATAGGTGAAGAAATGTTTGAAACTGATCAAGAGCATGCCCAGAAGGATTCAGGTAGTGTTAAAAGCCAAATGTGTATTTATAAAATTTTAACAGAAAACTGTAAAAATGCAGTCAAATGGCATTAGTCATTTGATAAATAGTTGCAAATTCAATTTATATATGGGATAGCCAAGATGATTGTCCATATAACGATGGTAATTAACATTTGACTTTCAGGCTTCATATCCCACCATCCCTACAGAGTCTAAATTTTAAAACATTGCGGGTCAGTCTAACTCACCTGGTAATTAGTAGGGTTAATAGGGATAAAAAACGTGAAGTTAAACCAGACCAACAGCCTGGCACAGTTGGAAAAGAAAGGTAGCGGCCATTTTCGATGCTTAGTCTCCCAGTATCTCAGCCATGCTTCTTCCTGGATTCAACTGACAACGCAAAGAAACAGGAAGCCCAGCAACACTTCCTATTAGCAGGTGGCCTGCAAATGCATGAACCTCCATATTGTTTTTTAAAATTTACTACAGTCGGAGTTAAAAAAAAACAAATTAATTTGTATGTGCAGCAATCTAAATTGCCCTGGGTAGGGATGCATGTTGCGGTTGCATTCAGATAGGCTGGGTCGGGAGTGCAAGAGCTTGCTGGGGATGTGGTCACTTTTGCTCCCCCATCAAAAGCAATCAAGCCCTTTGCTGAAGGATGTAAACAAGGAAAAGGGCTCTGATTGGACTAAAGTTCGCACATGTGCAGTTGAACCGAGGAAAGGTAAGTGTTACTGGGGGAAACTAAAGTAAAAATCCCAGGTTTTGTTCCATTTTAAGAAACGCAAAACACCTAAAAAAATGTGTTACGCTTCCCAGAATGGGCAGTTTTGGATCTGAGCTAGATGGCTAAGGACAGGATCATAGACCGCTCCTATCCACTAGGCTTTAGTAAATACAGCAACACCGGGAGCAAGGATCATACAGAATAAACATGCACCTAGGGTATAACCCTGCTTGGTAGCAGCCTTGTGGCTCCTTTATCACATGGGGCTTAACAACTATTTTGCATTTCCATGGCTGTCCGACCCTATGACCAAATTAAGCCAAGTAGCAAGTATTCTAGATGGAACCAGGTCAAGGAATATTGTCAATTTGAGCGCCTTTACTAAATCACATTTAGGGAAAAAAAAATCTTTCAGAATATGAAATACATATACACGGGTATGAATCCAAGAGTCAGAATTTCGCAACTGGAGCCAAAGAAAATCTTATTGGAATACAGTATGCATGATTGTGTATACTTCTTCCATGCTGCTGAAAAGGAGCATGCTTATAAAGCAATGCACAACAATATGAAACCTCAATATTAAATACACAGAAAAATACAATTCTGTGAAATACTCACCTGTAGAATTGATATTATTTGTATACAGTACGTCCTGCTCCAGATATAATACTTACACTTGGGTAATCCTCCGCCAGATGGCGCTGCACTGCAGAGACATGGAAAAAACAGGCTCCTCCCGGCCCTTCAAATACCCAGGGACCTTACACAAATCCCCAGCATTGAAAAGCAGTGAACAAGAAGCCGGGAGAATTTAAAACCACCCAGAACAACTGGTAATGATAACAAGATAATCACCATACAGGGGATCCAGAAAATGCAAAAACAGGGTGGGGTGGAGCAGGACGTACTGTATACAAAAAATATCAATTCTACAGGTGAGTATTTCACAGAATTGTATTATTCTTAGTATACAGTACGTCCTGCTCCAGATATAATACTTACACTTGGGACATCCAAAAGCAGTGTCCATAAAGTAGGGTGGGATCCCCAGTAAAAAACGACAACAGCAGACAGTTTAAAGCACTGTCACCTGCAGAACCATATGGCCAAGACAGCATGAGCCGAGGCCCCAACATCAACATAACATCACCTAACATCATCAGAAGGCCAATGGTAGTGGCCAAACCAACCAGTTCAACAGCAAAACCGGTGCTGAAAGGCCCAAGAGGCATCAAGCACGCGTAGAAAAGGAAACAAGGCAACAAGGGAGATTCTTCCCCTTGCCTGAATACGCCTGAGTAACAGCCTGACAATCCGATCGCTAATAAATTTGGTCGAAGCCAAAGGCCGAAACAAGGTACCAAGAGTAACATCCATTAAGGTAACAACCAGGACCAAACCGCCCAACTCCCGAGAGCAGACAAGATCGGGCACATTCAGGATGTAATGACCACAAGCCTCAAGGAACCTCAGTTCCCCTAAAGAAAAAACTGCCAACACCTGTATAAGGAATGCAGAACCACTTCCTCAGCGTCGCTAGGGAGGATAGCCGTGGAAAACAATATCTCGATTAATTGAACATAAGACACCTTCAGATGTAGAGAATCCGGCTTCAGGCGGAACTCCACCTTATCCTGGTGTATCTCAAGGAGTGAGGGCTAGGTAGACCGAACCGCCCGCTAACACACGCCTGACCAAGGTAACAGTCACCAGGACAACCTTGAGGGTAAGGACATCCAGACAGCGTCCTGAATAGGACCAAGGGACAATCCTGCAAGCAGACGGAATGAATTCAATTTCAGTCCCAACAGGGACCATAGGAGTACGTGGAGGACGCACATGAGCACCCCCTGAAGGAAGTCTTAACCAAGGAAGACTGAACGAGAGACTGCTAAGGCAAGGTGGACAGGGCAGAGCCTGACCCATCAGAGAACTGAGCTGGAGAACCAACTCCAATTCATGCTGAAAGCCACACTGGAAACCTGGGAACCGAGAACGTCCAACAAGTAAGAGAACTAGACTCGCCCCAATAAACGCGGGTATGCCATACCCTACAACAATAGAAGACGACGAGGAAGAGGCTTACTCCTAGCCTTCCCGTAGTCACAAACACCGAGACAGCTAAAACTTGTCTCCATAAAGATGTATGTTTCAGCAGTCAGATCGACTAGGCCAGGGACCATGAATTATAGTGACGTACAGGGGGCCATGAGTGATCAACTGGAACTCCTGGCAAGGTGCAGAACTACTGACCACAGTACCATGTCTGCAACCACACTATACTAGGTCAACTGGGGGCCACCAGAATCACTGGTCCCCTTACCAGAGTAGTCTTCCGCATAACCCTGCCCAGCAGAGGGAATGGAGAAGGACATACAGAACCAAACGTCCTGTCAAGACGGTACTAAAGGCATCCGGACCACTGACATAGGATCCTGGGACAGGGAAACAAAGGCCGATAGCCTGTGAAGGTGACGGAACCCAACAGATCCACAACTGGTTGGACTCCATAACGACACGGGGATTAGCACATCCTGTCGCAGAGGGGATTCGCCGGAGCTAATATCACTAACATGCAGGGAGCATTGTCTCCGCCCAGAAGGGAACAGACACTCCCTGGAAGGTCCGCCAGCTCCAGGCCCCTTCCAATGGTTAATGTAGTACGTCTGTCGTCAGACGGACCGAGCACCCCCAGCCTGGCAAATCCAGAAGGGGAGCGGTCAAGCGAGAAAGAGCCAACTGAAAAACGCTCACTGTTTAGACTTCAATAGGCGTAAGGACCCTCTAAGGGCCCCACCAACACCAGAATCGCAGGTGGTTTCGGAAGAAACAATCCCCTTCAACCTGAAAGGTTGGCATCCATGGTGGCCGTTTACAGAAAGGGGCAAGGGGGAACTGCCCCCAGACAGGTCCCTCGAGTTCATCCACTTTCAAGAGAAAACCGTCATACAGGTGGGAAGGCCCACAGGCCCTGCTCCAGGGGTGCTGGATCCCTGTCCTATGTTACCAATAGAAGTCGCAGACGGGCTCAAGGGGAACTGAGCATAAGGGACCTCTTTAGCTACTCGGGCTCCTGCCGAGCAAGTTAACAACGGCCCACCAGTTGCATCCCTGCCTGGTGTTAAGAAACCGGGACAGTAGTGAGGGACTGGGCCCATGAGACCAGAATGCCCACCTAATTGCTGAGAGGGGGAGAATCTGGTTTGAACCTGATCCAGAATCATTCCTATTAATGGAGTTAACACTTTAGGGAACAGCGAGGGCTCGAGGTGATTGAACACCCATCCAAATGATTCCCAATGGGCCCACCAGCTGGGTATCCAACTATCCTGACGCAGAGACAGGGAAGTGAGGAAGGGCGTCCGGGTAGACATCGCGCGGACGTCCCTTGGTCTCAGAGACATCACCATCGACAGCACCTGAGTGAACAGTCAGAGTTGAAGAGAGGCCAGATAGCAGGGCCACAATTAACAGTGTTGGACTTCCAACACGAACCTGGAGAGCCTCAGAAATCTGAGGGCACAGGAATGTAAACAAGCATTAAAGAGTTCCCCAGACGGCAAGATGCCCACTGGGCGCAAGGTGCTGATGGCCCAACTCAAGAGTTTCCATGCAGGAAACTGCCTGTAATCAGAGAATTGCTGTGAATCCAGAATGGGCCACCCGACCCATCCTTTGGGGGGCTATGGAAGGTGGCATAGCGGCCGTTGCCTCTGCCTATTACGGGCAATCTGCAAGAGACCCTCAGACCTTGCAGGCCTAGCATGGCCTGTGCCAGCAACTGAACAGGGGCAGGGACCAGGAGTACCAGGGACCTGATAAAAACTGGGGAAGGCCGTGCAGCAAACACTATCCTGTATCTGGAGGACACAACCTCCTGAATCCACCAGAATGAGGCGAGATGCCTCCTGATAACAGCAAGGTGCTGCAGCCATCCCCTCACCCAGCCGGGCGAGGGCGCCCCATCATGCTTGAGGGGGTTTGGTGGAAGATTAGCCCCGCCGGAGGGGCCAGAGCGTTGTCTGCTGCTCGTGGGGCAGGAGTCTGCACGAAAAATCTGGAAAGACACCCCTGGTTCCTGTTTAACACTAAGGTAGGGGGGGAGGAGGGGTGCCCCTGCCTCGAGGGGGCCGAGATGGCCATCTGAGAAGGGGTGATTTGCCCTTTTTACCGAACAGGTCTAGACGGGCCCCAAATAGGCGTTGCCCTCTAAAGGGGAGCCCAGTAAGAGTCTTTTTAGTAGCATCATCAGCACCCCACTGTCGCAGCCAGACCAAGCGACGAATAGCCACAAGTTCTTGCACACATTCTAATCGCGTCATCTAGCGCTAATAGAATAATAGAATAAACAGGGGAGATCCTTGGGGTGATGATCGAGCAATTTTTTGATGAGGGTTCTAGCGGCCACTGCAGTAATTGATGCGGCACAGACCGGGTGCAGCGCCGTCCCGGCACAAGAAAAGGCATGGGAGGCCAGCAGCTCAATGCGCCGGTCCTCAGCATCCCGAGGGTACTATAAGCAGGGGTTGTAATAAGGGGGGGGGGGGGGGGTTGGGGACCCCTATGATCGGCGCATCCACCACGGGGGTGATGACCAGCAATTAACCACCTCAGGGGGAAAAGGGTATTTCCTATCCCAGTCCCCTGGAACCCCTGGAAGTTTACTGGGGCATTCCCATTCCTTGAGCACAAGGGCATGAAAATGAGCCTGCTCTAAAAATTCCAAACGTGCAGTCGCAGTATGGAAACGCTCCCCTCTAGGCTTGGGGACCTGACCGGGGGGAGAGATAGACAGTGCCTTAAAGGCCTTAATCAACAGGTCGTCATAGTCACACTGGCCCCAGTATTCCGGGCCAGAATCATCATGACTCCTCGGCCTCTCATCAGAAGAGCCTGAGTCAGAGAACAACTCCCCTTCATCAGAAGGGGTATAGTCACACGGAGTAGCAAACCCCTCAGTTCTCATAGAGCATACAGAAACATGGGGCGACAGGGGCCGCTTTCTACCAGGGCCCATTCGCTCTGACAACCTAGCAATAATCTGTTCAGCCGTAGGCAGTCTGGAAGGGCCAGCAGGCTGCAATTCCCCACTTGTAGGCGACTCAGCAGGAGAGAGATTTAAGCCTGGGGAGATAGGTGAATTGAAGCTAGGTGTAGCCACTGGCCGACCAGATTGCAGGGCCAGGGCTTGCTCGGCACAGGGTACGCAGACCCGTGCCCTGTCAGCATCAGCATGGGGTTGTCCACACACTATACACCGCCGGTCTTGTCCCAGAGGGACCCCGGTCACATAATTCGGAGATGCCTCCATATGGTGATTAATCAAGGTACAATATGCCAGTAAGGATTTACACAATAAGTAACCCTGGATGCCCCAAAGACCCGCTATGGAAGTGGAGAATATTACAAGGCCCGCTATAATTTTACACCAGGCCGGGAGAAGCCAATGGTGTTCACCAGTCTGAAAGACATAATGGGAATAAAGGGTGTCAGAACCATGCGCAGTAAACAAGGATCATGAAGATCGCCCGCGAGGGCACTTACAGACCAAGGGAGGAGGAGGACCGCTACCACGCGTGCGTGCGACCAGCATCAAAGTGGCGCCAAGCGAGCCTCGAAGGGCGGGCCAGAGCGGCGGTGACGCGGAGCGCGCCAACCTAGGTCCCCGCCCCCCCGAAGAGCGCGAAGCTCTGAGGTAGTTACAAACTGTCATGAGGAGCGAAGTGAATGGTACACTTAGAAAAGATGATTTGCCAATGAAGACGTCGCCGCCCGGCGCAGCACATCCAGTAAAGGAAGAGGTGCACGCGGCGGCGACAATTACACAGTAAAGAACAAACAGCGCGGCTCTGACCCCAGGAATACTAGTCCGGGGCAAGACTAAGGCCATAACGTGTAAAACATACACTAAGACCACTACACCCCCCCCCCCCTTTCTTTCCCCCCGGGCTACGGGGGGGGGGAATGAGGGAGGATGGCGACCCTTTGTACAGGGCGCACCGCTACACGGGGCAATAGTGCGGGAGGGGCATCCCCTAGAGGCTCACCATCAGCCTAAACCGCCTAACCTTTGGTGGGGGACTGCGGTGGAGCATGGCTCCGTTAAGCACGCATGGTGCTGCCTACCTTCCCCCGACCAGCACAGCCCAGGCTGGGAGGCACATCACAGGGAGGACGGGTGGGAATAGTCCAACAGGGCCGCAGGCTGTAATAGCCCGCTCACCTGCGAGAGAGTGATACATCATGTCTTCGCAGTCAGCACTGCAGAGAAATCTGGGGATTTGTGGGAGGTCCCTGGGTATTTGAAGGGCCGGGAGGAGCCTGTTTTTTCCATGTCTCTGCAGTGCAGCGCCATCTGGCGGAGGATAACCCAAGTGTAAGTATTATATCTGGAGCAGGACGTACTGTATACTAAGAATATATTTTTAATACTGAGATAAGCCAGCCGTCCAATTAAAATAGCCATATCCTGAATAGGCTATTTAATATGGTCTGAAAATAACCTAATAAATCAATGCTGCCGCAGAACATGAAAATATTAATTTAGACAGAAGCACTGCATGCTTGTCATAAGGTTTGCGCTTTACTTAACTTGCTGGTTATAAGGGAGGCAAACGTATCCTGGATTAAGGTTCTGCATGCAGAAGAAAAGGGTCAGCGGAGCGTGGACAGAAAGCCATTTGAAAGCCACATTAGCCCCTGCGATTAGAGCAGCAGGAATGACAAGTCGACCGAAAGATATCGGCCTTTGTTGCCAGGGTGGGGCGGAAAATTTGCATTTATATAAATTACTTTCGTCCTAACAGGGCTGGCAGTTTTCTTTTTGTTTTTTTTCTCTTTAAAAATACATAGTAATTCTGAGGATGAAGATGCAGTTTACATTTTATTCAAAGATTCGGCTTTAATAACTGGAAAGCTTAATAAAGGGTTGTGTGCACTCAAGACTTTTCAATGCTCAAATTAGGCAGTAAACAAACCTTGACTACCAATTCAGGATCACCTATGGGGATTCTAAATAAACATAATTACAAGCTCCTAAAAATAGCACTAATTAAACATTTAAAGAATAAAAAAACGTGAACATGAAAATATGGGAAATCTGAAATGTTCTGGCAAATGTGAATGTTTGTACTATTACATGTGGTTATGTAAAGTTTACTCAAAAGAACACTTTAAGAGCATGCAAATAGCAATGATGTAAAACAAGGCATTGTAGAATACTAAACACGGATGTGGGGTGGGTAGAAGAACTGAACCAGCAGCGGCACCAGTTCACCTCAGTTGCTCTTTCAGTTTCACATGCAGAGAGCGTGACTGCTCTGGCAAGGCATTGTTCCACATACTGAACAGCATATGCTGGACACATGTCACTAGATCTAGTGATCTTTCCGGGAGCAAGCTTTTGGATTACATTTACAGAGGAGACAAAAGAATTGGACTCGATAGGCTTATCGAGTGGACATTGTATTATTTACCCCTATATGCAAAGGCCGGCAGGGTTAGAGGCTTGGAATAAAGAATGGCTCATGACAATTAGTGAACCAGAGGGCTAAACGTAGGTGTATCAATCATAAGGCATTATTACTGCATAGCAGGGATAAAGAACCGGGTAAACATTTAGAGTGTGTCTAATCATTCAACACCACAATTTCCAGCAACAAAAAAAATATATGCTATGCTCACCTTAAGTTCCATGTAGACCATTGCTGCTAGTCCGGGGTTGCGGGGCTTACCTCATTGCTAGATTCACCCAGTAGCGCCCAGCAGATCACCACCCTTCTCTCACTCATCGTGCGGTCTCTTCCGGGGTTCCTCAGATGCAGCGACTCCCCCGCCAACAGTCACAATAAGCTGCCACACCATCCACTGCAATGGAGGGGGGTGTGGCAGTTCACCGTGACTGAGGGCGGGGGATTTGCCACGGTTGAAGGACCCAGGAAGAGGCCGCACGACAAGTGAGGATTGCAGTGATCAGCTGAGCGGTGTTGGATGCTAATCTAACAATGAAGTAAGCCCTGGGACTTTTTTTTTTATTGGCTGAAAAGTGACTTTAAGACAAATGGTTTACCTTTAACAAAGAGAATTTGTGCACTGGAGCTATAATAATTGTAGGCAAGCAGTATGTCCCTTTTTGGTAACTATCAACCGGATCTTGTATATGTTTCAATGACAAAAACGTGTGGCTTTTAGCATTTTATGGAGACCATAAGGGCTGGCCCTAGACAAATAGTCTCAGGATGGCCTTGGTTTGTAGTGAGAAAAGTTATTTATACAGTCAGAAGATGGGTGAGGCTAGGCACACTTTAATGAGCGAACTTCGGTTCCATGGGAAGCCCCTTGCAGAGTAGTTAATACCAAAATTAGGCAACAGAGCTCAATTAGTGGTAGTAGATACACTATACAAAACATAGGTTTCCAGACAGGGTCCTAGTAAAAAACTGGTCTACGACAAAACTTTGTGTAAAGTGCAGGGTAATAAATCATCAATTCAGAACCAGGCCCAGAACTAAAATGCTGAGGCATTTAACAACCCCCACACCCATGCTGCTGTAATCTTTGTCCAGTGTGTAAATGTGTTTTGTAATGTGACACATTACTCACTTTTGCTCAAGAGTGCATAGATTGTAAAATGCAGGTAGAAAAATCTGAAGTACCAACATGAGCCTGAAACAATCATACCCATTCTTCTTGTGCCCCTTGCCTCCTCCTGCGGATATTTTGTACACACATTATCCCCACAGGACGCCTGACCTCTGCCTCTCTCCTGCCACAAAAAAACGTCATCAAAATATTTTGCCTGCCAGCTTGGAGCAGCTAATCTTTCGATATGAGCAACCAAAAGTCCACAGGGACTATGTTTAATATATGCCCTCATTAGGAATCATTAAAAGAAAGGAGGGTTTAGTAGAGTGACTCATTTAGATTTGTCCAGGTTATAAAGTTCAGCTGTAATTGAGATTTCTGGAAAATAACCTCTCCATGCAAATTCTTGCATATTCATACAGTCAACATCCATGTCATAACATTTGTTTTGATATTTGATGTAGCAGTTGGTATTTAATGGGAGTGCAGTATATACAAATGTATGTGCATGTTCAGCAGTTATAGTAAAAAGTGAGTCATAAAAGGTCAGGATGCACCAACATCTTGGACACCCAGATTTTCATTATCTAACTACTTCAAAAGGGGAAGTCCACTTTCGTTCGAATTTTTGAAAGTGTATATTTTTGAGTGGCAAAATGAGGTCTTATCTGATCTAGCATTTTTTTTTTACATGGAAGCTGTACTACCTGAAAACTGTTGCTATCTACAGCATACACCAATTGCAGACTTGCAGACTGCCAATAGCAACAGATTTCAGATAGTAGCATAGATAGTTGCTGTTGGACATGTGTAAGTTTGAGTGAGCTCCCTCACCTCAGCAGGGACCATAGCAACAGTGTTCTGTGTATACAGGACTCACTTCTCTCTTTTTAGTGTACAGACTTTGTGTAAAGTTGCTAATAGCTACAGATTGCAGGTAGTAAAAAGATTCCATAAAACACACATTTGCTAACATAGGTCAGCTCAGCACCCAGAGCATATCCTTTTGGCAGCAAAAAAAAAATCCATTGAAAGTGGAATTACCCTTTAAGTTTCACGGCTACTCTAAATACAGGTACTCCAAAGATTAGTTAAGGTGGGGTAGGTGGTGGGATTTAATTTGTAGACATTGAAGTTCACAAAAATACAATTCTGTGAAATACTCACCTGTAGAATTGGTATTATACGTATACAGTACGTCCTGCTCCAGATATAATACTTACACTTGGGTTATCCTCCGCCAGATGGCGCTGTGCACTGCAGACATGCAAAAACAGGCTCCTCCCGGCCCTTCATATACCCGGGGACCTCCCACGAATCGCCAGCATTGAAAAGCAGTGAACCAGAAGCCGGGAGAAATTAACCACCAAAACAAACTGGTAATGATAACAATGATAACAATCAATCACCATACAGGGGATCCAGAATAATGCAAAAACCAGGGTGGGTGGAGCAGGACGTACTGTATACGTATAATACCAATTCTACAGGTGAGTATTTCACAGAATTGTATTATTCTAAGTATACAGTACGTCCTGCTCCAGATATAATACTTACACTTGGGAAATCCAATAGCAGTGTCCATAAAGTAGGGTGGGATCCCCAACAAAAAAGGCACAGCAGACAGTAAAAGCACCGACACCTGCAAACCTTGACACCGAAAGCGACATGAGCAAAGGCTCCAAAGTCAACACCATAAAAACCTTTGAAAAGGTATGAACAAAAAACAAGTAGCGGTCTAACAAACTTGTTCAACAAAACCTGGTGCTGAAAGGCCCAAGGATACCAAGGCACCAGTAGAATCAGAAATAAGGTGAGAAGAAACTCATCCCCTTAAAGGAATAGGCCTGAGCAACAGCCTGACAAGATCAAACGTCAACAATAGTCCAGGAAGAAGCCAAAACTTCCCTAGGACCAGAAGGGACAACCATCCAAGTAAAGGCTAGGCCAAGGGCCGCTTAACCCCTGGAAGCAGACGAGATCAGGCACATACAGAGATAGGTGTCCACAAACCCCAAGGGGCATCAGTCCCCCTAAGGGACAAGAGACGATCCAGGAAAAAATTCCAGCACCTGTTAAGGGAAAGTAGATCCCCTTGCCTCACTAGGAATAAAGCATAGAAGAAGGACAACGTCTTAAATACATGAGCCTAAGACACCACATAGGCAGAAGGTCCGGCGTAAAACGGAGCACCACGTTATCCTGGTGCATATCAAGGAACGAGGGCTAGCTAAACAGAGCCACCCGCTCAGACACACGTCTGACTGAAGTAACAGTCCCGGAAGGACAACTTTGAAGGTAAAAGACAGCATCCTGAATCGGTCCAAAAGGAACACCCCGCAAGGCAGACAGAATAAAAATTAAAATCCCAACAGGGACCATAGAATTAAGTGGGGAACGCAATGAGCAACCCCCAAAAGAATGCTTAGCCAAGGAAAATAAGCAAAATACTTCTACAGGTAGACGGACAGGGCAGAACCTGACCCTTCAGAGTACTGAGTTGGAGAGCCAACTCCAAGCCATGCTGTAATAACTCTAGAGCCCTGGGAACAGAGAACACCCAACAGGGAAGAGACCTAGACTAACACCAATCCATATGGGTACACCATACCTCATAAGAGATGGAAGAAGAAGAAGAGGCCTGCTCCTAGACTTCCAATAGTCACGAACACAGAGAAGAAAAGCCTGTCTCCATAAAGACGGAAGAATCAGCAGTCAGGCCGGCTAGGCCAGAGACTGTAGATTGAAGTGACGTAAAGGAGGCCCTGAGCGAACAGGGCGGCACCCCTAGCAGAACGTACAGATCTACCACCCTCGGTATCACGTCTGCGAATCCACACTCCACTAGGCCACCAGTATCAATGGTCCCCCTACCAGAGCAATTCTGCGCAGAACCCCGCCTAGCAGGGGGAACGGAGATAAGACATACAGACCAGAATGTCCTGTCATAACATTACTAAAGCATCATGACCACGGCCAGAGGATCCAGGGACAGGGAAACGAGTGGCGAGATCTTGAGATAGTGACGGGCACCAAACAGATCCATGCTGGTTGAACCTCATAGGGACACAAGAATTAGCACATCCTGTCGCAGAGGGACCTCCACCGGAGCGAATACCACTGATATGCAGGAAAAATTATCCTCCACCCAGATCAGGAACATATACCTTCCTGGGGGACTATCCTGCTCCAGGTCCCACACAGATGATTAAGGTAGGCCACAGTCAACAGACAGACCGAGCGCCGCCAACAGGCAGGCCGTGAAGAAGGCCCATCATGCCTGAGGGGGCTTGGTAGAGGATTTGGGCTTAGACCCCCCAGGAGGAGCCAGGACGTCGTCCTCTGCTCCTATGCCAGGAATCAGCACGAGCCCCCGCAAAGGACACCCCTTTTCCCTGCTTAGCACCGCGGTAGGGGAGTGAAAGGGGGCCCTGGCCCCGAAAGGCCCGAGACTGCCGCCTGTGCTGGGGTAACTTACCTCCTTTAGCAAAAAGGTCTAGGCGGTCCCCAAACAGGCGTAGCCACTTAAATGGAAGCCCAGTAAGGGCCTTCTTTGCAGCATTGTCAGCAGCCCACTGGCGCAGCCAAACCGCACGGCGTATAGCTACCACCAAGGCAGAAGTTCTCGCACACATCCTAATGGCATCATCCAAGGCAGATAGGATAAAGTTTACAAACACATCACAGTTAGACAGTGCATTAAACAGATCAGGTGGCAAATCAGGAGCACCGTCAAGTACACTTCTGATCAGGGCCCTGAGCGCCACAGACGTAATGGCCGAGGCGCAAACCGGGCGCAGCGCCGTCCCCACAAATGCAAAGGCATGGCATGCCAATTGGTCAATGCGCCGGTCCTCAGCATCCCGCAAAGTAGTAGTGTCAGGGGAGTGCATAATAGAGGTGTTAGACAGCCCTAGAAGAGGAGCATCCACCTCGGGAGGCGATGACCAGCTTGACCATATCAGCAGGAAAGGGATACTTTCTGTCCCAACTCTTAGGTATACCGGGAAGTCTACTGGGGTGTTCCCACTCCTTAAGCACGAGGTTATTGAAATGGGTTTGCTCCGGAAATTCCAAACGAGCCTTAGTATGAAAAAGCTCACCCCTTTGCCTGGGAGCCGCAACAGGGGGAGAGATGGACAGAACCTCAAAAATCTGAACCAGCAGTCTGTCAGTATCATCCGGGGTCCAGGGGTCAGAGCCAGAATAGTCATGACCCCTGGGTCTCTCGTCAGATGACCCTGAATCAGAGAACAGCTCCCCTTCGTCCGATGGGGTGTAGCCACATAGATGCAAAAACTCAGACTCCATAGGGAAAAAGAGTGGCATCAGGGGTTAAATGACGCTTTTTAGCGGTGGCCTTACGCGCTATAAATGGAGGTATTAGCAATAAATTTTTCAACACTGGCCAGTCTAGCATCAGGTTGAGAATCCCCGCTTGTATGCAATTCAATGGGGGTGAGACTCAAGCTTGGGGGAGTAGGTGAAGTGAGACGAGGTGCAGGCCCAGCCACCGGAGGGGCGGGTCGCAACGTTAGCGCCTGCTGTGCGCAAGGAACACAGACCCGTGCGCGCTCACCGCTGACAGGCGAGACCCCACAAGCTACACACAGCCGGGCTTGTCCCGAAGGAACCCCGGTCACATTATCCTGGGATGCCTCCATATGGTGATTAATAGGCACAATAAGCCAGTAGGGATTGACGCTGTAAGCAACCCTGGATGCCCCAATGACCCGCTAGGGAAGTGGGAGTAATTATACTAGGCCCAACTAACAATTACACCAGACCGGGAGAAGCCACTGGATTCACCCGTCTGAAAGACACAATGAGAAGAAGGGGCGTCAAAACCATGCACAGTAAGGAATAAGCCATAAAAGCACTTACAGACCGCGGAAGGAAGAACCGTCACACACACGCGCGACCTGGCGAACCTCGAAAGGCGGGTCAGAGCGGGCCGTGACGCGGAGCGCACCAGCCCGGAGAGGTAATAGAGGGACCCGGAAGGGGGGAGATCCCGCACCATACGGTGCCAAGGGAAAGGGCATCCCAAACCAGGATCACCAACCCGGAAAACCGCCTACCCCATAATGAGGTCTCACGGGGGAGCATGGCTCCCCATCACACCTAAAAGAGGTGTAGCCTACCCTCACCAGGACCTGCAGCCAAGGCTGGGAGGCTCGTGTAGTCCTTAGGAAACAAAGGTCCGGAAGAAATAGGTATAACATGGGGCCGGGTGCGAGCCCGGCTTACCTGCAAGGAATAGAAGTCTTCATCTTCTGTCTTGCTCGCCTTCCTGCAGAAAAGGAACTGGGGAATTGGTGGGAGGTCCCAAGTATTTATGGACTGGGAGGAGCTCCTTTTTTGCATTCATCTCTGCAGAAGTTCGCCCTCTACTGGAGAATACCCCAAATGTCATGAAGAGTTGAAGCGGAGTGTATGTCACACTTGGAATAGTAACCTCCCTGCAGCCGAGATCAACCCATCGGCTATGAATGCAGCAGCTTTTGGACCCCCAACCTGTAACATGAACAAATGTCATATTCCAAAGAAATCAGTACATGTCCAGAAGGAGCCCTACCTCACCAGGGAAAACCATGGGGTGGCAGCCATGCTGGACCCTATCCTCGGCCCAGGAGCACAGGCAGGGCAGGAGCTGCCAAGCGACGATCCAGGGATGCAGCAGGGACCTCCGGCACCGCACAAGATGGCACTGCCTCACAAATGCAGCCACCCTAGATCCTTCTCCCGTAACCAACTGTAAGGCCTGATCGGCCAAAGCCACACTGCCCCCCGCCCCCAACACGGGAGACGCGGCCAGCCCCCTTCCCGAATTTGCCAATAGGCAAGCGCCCGCCACGACGAGGCAGACCCCCCCCCCCCCAGCAGCTATGGGGAAGGCAGTCTGCGGCCAGGGTGGGTGGCATATAGCAGACGAGCCCTGACGTACTCCCCTCACTCGTGCGCTATTGGCTTATGAACCAACTTCAGGCATCTAACGGGGGTCCCCAGGGATGCTGCAGCCGATGAGGGGCTGGGAGACAAATGAAGTCGAAGCCCCTGCTCCCAGTCAGCGCTGCACTAAATACAAATAAATCCAGACATCTTTACATTCCCTTACGACTGCAAGAAAAAATATCCTGCCACATAACCTGCCCTATATAGGCTGGGAGGAGTTAGTTTTTTTCTATCTTGCAGTCCCCATCTATGGAGGAGATGCATTGGTGGTGCCCTGGAAAACAAATTAGACATATAAAAATATATTATATAGATAACATACTTTTTTCATAACAAGTGACGCGCCAACGCCAAACCTCTGTGCCCTTTCCTTTAGTTTTTCCACATTTACCTAAAAAGAGAAAAAAAAAACATATATTTAGTTTTTTTCAGAAGAAATAGTGCAATTGCAATAGAAAGAAACTACTTACATTATAAAAGGGTTTTCTTTTAAGATAAAAGTTCTGTCGTAAAAGAGGAACAAAGCATCTAAAATTATCTATGGCCGACCCCCCCCCCCCCCAAAAAAAAAGATTGGGTCCTGCTTACACTTTGGATGTTGCCAAGTGGTTAATTATGCAACCCTCTTCAACCTGTCACAGCGAGTCACAAACTCACATGCCACTTCATTTTTTGGATGCTTAGAGAGGGGAGTAAATGTGTATGTCGGCAAGCAGAGTAGGGATGAAGGGCGCAATTACACAGAGCATGCACCAAATTTTACAGAATTAATCCCTGTGGGCCTTCCAAAAATAAATGTCATACAGACTAATCTCTACAATAAAAATCATTTGTTTATTTGAACAGAATATACAAATACAAGAATAAAAAAAAAAACCCATGTTAAAAAAGTTGGGATGCAGACACTAGGTATCAAAAATAGGTACATGGTAAATTTCATATGATTCAAAGAGTTGGTATAGAATGACCACTGGATAACAAGTAACCAAGATCTGTTACAATCTGTGAACAGTTATGTGTATTAAATTACATTGGGCAAAGAGCCCCAACATATTATTGTTACATTTTCTGTTACATTTGTATGAGTCTGCAGTATAAATCAGCCACTGTCCCCACTGTACCCAACTACCAACAGATATAACATATCCAACAACAAAAGAAACCATGTATACCATAAAGTTACTAAAGGCACACCAATTGTGGTCCCATTGTCTATGGCTACACACTGCACTAACCCTAAACTTCAAAAACACCCTGTAATTATTTGTAAAAGTATTAGAGAATTGGAGATGCAGAGGAAAAAAATGGGGAGAAACAGTGGTTGTGGCAACAGCCTCTAGTTCTTACTGTCAGCACATAGTGTGACCAGAAAAATACCATTTTGTGAGTACTCACCTGTAAAATGGATATTGCCAGTGTGTCACACACCCCGCTTCCCCTTTAATTCTTACGATCGGGTTACTCCACCAGCAGGTGGCGACGTTGCAGAGAGAAGTCTTGAAAACGAGCCCCTTCCGGCCTATATATACCTGGGACCTCCCACTTAACACCCAGTGAATTCAAAAGCAGAAAGACAAGGTACCAGGAAATCCAATGGTAACCTCAAAATAAAGAAAAAGCTTCACCATATAAAGGATCCAGGATACCGAAAACGGCGGGTGAAGCGGGGTGTGTGACACACTGACAATATCCATTTTACAGGTGAGTACTCACAAAATGGTATTATTCTCAGTGTGTCACACACCCCGCTTCCCCTTTAATTCTTACGATCGGGACATCCAAAAGCAGTGTCCACAAGGGATGGGTATCCGAAGGCAAAATGAAGCATAACTTAAAACGCCTGCGGTCTGCAGAACTTTGCGGCCAAACACAGCATCCGCTGAGGCCCGCACATCAACCTTGTAAAACTTAGAAAAAGTATGAACAGAAGACCAAGTAGCAGCCTTACAAACTTGTTCAACAGAAGCTTGGTGCTGAAAAGCCCAAGACGATCCAACGGCGCGAGTAGAATGAGCAGTGATACGAAAAGGGGGAACTTTCCCCTTAGCAGAATAGGCCGCAATAACGGCCTGACGTATCCACTTGCTAATGGAAGATTTGGCCGGTGCCAAACCCTTCCTAGGCCCACAGGGCACAA
The DNA here is from genome assembly GCA_027917425.1 of Gastrophryne carolinensis. Classification (NCBI taxonomy): domain Eukaryota; kingdom Metazoa; phylum Chordata; class Amphibia; order Anura; family Microhylidae; genus Gastrophryne; species Gastrophryne carolinensis. The sequence continues at coordinate 163,856,961 of CM051236.1, forward strand.
CAAAAAAGCATCAGTTTTAAGAGAAGGAGAAGTAATAATCAAATAGTACTTAACACAGCGTACTACATCCAAACAATGCAAAACCCTCTCCTGGTCATTCTTAGAACACAAGGAGGGAAGAACAATATCCTGATTCAAATGAAAAGCAGAAACAACCTTAGGAAGAAAGTCCGGTTTGAACCGAAAGACCACTTTGTCCTGATGCCTCTCAAAGTAGGGCGCCTGAATAGACAAGGCCGCCAACTCCGAGACACGCCGAACCGAAGTGATAGCTACCAAGAAGACCATCTTCTAAGTCAAGGTAGACAAAGCAATATCTTGCAAAGGCTCAAAGGGAGGAGCCTGAAGAGCAGAAAGAACATTCAAGTCCCAAACAGGGAGTAAAGGTTTCCTGGGAGGCCGCACATGCGTAACCCCCTGGAAAAAAGTTTTAACTAAAGGATGAAGTGCAAAACGCTTCTGAAAAAAGATAGATAAGGCAGAAACTTGCCCTTTCAAAAGTACTCAGCTGAAGACCAGAGTCCAGGCCAGATTGCAAAAACTCCAGAATCCTGGAGACCGAAAAGACCCTACAAGGCAAAGATCTAACCTCACACCAAGCAATATAGGCTTTCCAAGTCCTATAGTAGATGATAGAAGACGACCTTTTCCGGGCACCGATCAGAGTCTTAACAACCGAGTCAGAAAGACCCTCCTCCTTCAAGATGGAGGTTTCAGCAGCCAAGCCGTCAAATCCAGCGTTGGTAAATTGGGGTAACACAGCCGACCCTGAGTGAGCAGATCGGGCTGAAGAGGCAGAACGAACTGGTCCACGGCGAGCCGAACGATGTCTAAGAACCATACTCGCCTTGGAGCCACGAGAATGGCGGACACCCTTTCCAGAGCCAGCTTCCGTACCACCCTGCCCAGCATGGGTATCGGAGAAAACAGGTACAGAAACCCCAGATCCCCCCAGCTCAGGGACATGGCGTCCACCGCCAGAGCCAGAGGATCCTGGGAGAGCGACATGAAGCTCGGGAGCCTGCAATTGTGACGAGAGGCAAACAGGTCCACCTCCGGTGTCCCCCACCGGAGGCACAGCGACCGAATAACCTGAGGATGGAGAGCCCATTCTCCCAGACGAGAAGAGCCCCTGCTCAACAGATCCGCTTACTGGTTTTCCACACCCGGGATGTAAACCGCCGAGAGACAAGGAACATGGGCCTCCGCCCAGCCCAGGATCAGGGACACCTCTCTGAGGGCCCAAAACATGTTGAGTCAAAAGAGCAAGAACCAGACGGATGGCTCTCAGTTCCAGAATATTGATGGGCAAGTGGGCCTCTCGAGGTCCCCACTGCCCCTGGAACTGAAGATCCTTCCAGAATCCCCCCCATCCCGAAAGACTGGCATCCGTGGTGACAATTTCCCAGAGAGGAGTCAGGAAAGACTTGCCCCTCAAGAGATTGGTCGGGACCAACCACCATTGGAGGGACTGCTGCACCCGGGAGGACAACTGGAAGGGCCGATCCAACGACCGTGGTCGCCGGTCCCAGGACGCCAACAGATGAAGCTGATGCGTCCTTGTGTGAAATTGAGCGAAAGGAACTGCCTCGAACGAGGCAACCATCAACCCTACCAGCCTCATCCCCAGACGGGTGGACGATCGAGGATTGGAAAGGACCCGAGCCAACTCCTGAATCAGATAAATTTTGGACTGAGGGAGAAACACCCTGTGTTGACAAGTGTCCAACCGCATTCCCAGAAAGGACACCACCCTGGCCAGAGCGAGGGAGGACTTGGGAAAGTTGATCACCCAACCGAAGCTTTCCAGCGTGGAGACCACCATCCTGGTGTCTGTCTCTGATTGATTGAGGGATGGAGCCATGATGAGAAGGTCGTCCAGATAAGGTACGACACGAATGCCCCGAGATCTGAGAATGGCCATCACCCCTGCCAGCACCTTGGTGAACAATCTTGGAGCCGAGGTAAGGCCAAACAGAAGTGCCACGAATTGAAAATGCCGATCCTTCATCACGAACCGAAGAAAACCCTGATGAGCCCGGCAGATGGGAACATGAAGGTAAGCATCCTTGATGTCTATGGACGTCATGAAGTCCCCCTGCCGAAGAGAACCGATGGCCGAACGCAGAGTATCCATGCGAAACTTCCGAGTACGGATGAACCTGTTGAACTTCAGATCCAGGACGGGGCGAACTGACCCTTCCTTCTTGGGGACTGTGAAAAGATTGGAGTAAAAACCGAGGCCCACCTCTGAGCGCATTTCCAGAAGATTCCTTACCGACGCCAAGAGCCCCTGCGCGGCCAAAGGATCGGTGGGCACCCGAGACCGGAAGAACCGTGAAGGCGGGCGAGACTCGAACTCCAGCTTGTAACCGGACGACACCACCTCCCGGATCCATCCGTCCGGAACCTCCTGGTCCCAGACCAGGGAGAAGTGTCGCAATCGTCCCCCCACCCGCACGGGTGAGGGAAGCCCCTCATTGCTGAGCGGGCTTACCAGCAGGCTTGGGCTTGGCGCCCCAGGAATGACCCCTCCCCCGGGTCCAACCTGCACCTCTGGTAGCGGGAAAGGAAGCCCCTCTACCCGCTCTGACTCCCCGAAAGGAAGGATTAAAGGCACTCGCACCCCGAAAGGAGCGACGAGGCCTCTTGCATTGAGGCAACTTACCACCCTTGGTAACTGAATCCAATTTATCGCCAAACAGGCGCAAACCCAAAAAAAGGGAGCGCTGCAAGCGCCTTTTTAGAGATAAAGTCCGCCGTCCACTGGCGCAGCCACACTGACCGACGAATTGCAACCAGCAGTGCCGCTGTCCTGCTACTCATCGCAAGAGCATCGTCCTGAGCGGTCAAGACAAAGGAAATAAACGACTCACACTGCTTGAGAGAACTAAACTCATCACAAGCGGGATCAAGACCTGCGCACAGATCCCTAATAATGGACCTAACTGCCAAAAGAAGAAGCGCCGAAGCACACACTGGCCGCAGTGTCGATCCGGCACTGATAAAACCATGGTGAGCCAATTGATCAATCCGACGATCCTCACCATCTTTAATGGTAGTGGTGTCAGAAGAGTGTACCACAGCCGTGCTAGACAGCCCTAACACAGGGGTATCGACGTCAGGGGGAACTGACCAAAGCGTCACCAAATCCTCCGGAAAGGGATAGCATTTATCCCAACTAGGAGGAATTCCAGCCAGGCACGTGGGTTGTTCCCATTCCTTAAGGACAACCCTCACAAAAAGTGTTGTTGCCTGGGAAAAACCAAATGCGGCTGGGGAACATCAAATAACTCACCCTTTGGCAGGGGGGCCGCCTCAGGTGGATCCAAATCCAAAATTTCAAACATTTGAGCCAAAATGAAAGGGGTGTCAAGGGACACCCCCGCAGCCTGATCGCCAGCAGCGTCAATCCCTAGCTGGTCTGCAGGCTCATCCGACTCCTCAAGGAGTTCCCCCTCCTCATCAGGGGGACAATCGGACCAATCCAATATTTCAAACATCTCATCCTCCGAAGCAGGCGCTGCCGGAGAAAGGTGTTTCCGCTTCGCTGTAGCCTTCTGAGCTACTTTGGCGGAAATTATTTTCTCGAGGTTGGCCAATCGTGCACACACCTCGGATTGCGAATCCCCACCTTTGACAATGTCACACGGGGTCCGGAATAAGGGAGGGGGGGTAGGAGATGACGGAAGTTGCGAGGAGCCAGAAGCCGGAGCGACGGACTGGCGCGCAATATTCTGCTTTGCACATGGAACGCATAATATGACATCGCCTGGGAGCGGAGCCCCACAACCCCACACAGCCTGGATAGCCCCGAAGAACCGTTTCCGGTAATGTCGGAAGCCTCCATATGGTGAAATTATGGTATTCGCAACAACCCAGGGTTTTACGCATTAAGCCACCCGGGATGCCCCTTTATAATTAATGTCCCGGGAAAAGGAGGATTTAAATTATTTTTTATTTTTTTTTTAAACTTAGGAAAAAACCCAATTTAGAGTACTAAGACTAGCTAGGTATAACAGAACCGGGAGAGCCACTGCAGTGAGGGGATCCCAGGATCTTCAGGGGAAAAGAGACAACAGTCAGACCCCCAGAAAAATAGGCAGCATGCAGCACATTCATTTCATTAACAGAATAAAGGTACATAGCAGTATATATATCAGTAACAAAGCAATAAGTGCTTTAGGAGTTATGCTGAAGTGCCACCCAAACACAAGCTTTACATATGTGGAAAAGTAAACTATAGCAAAAAAGACGGCCCCACGTGCGAGGTGGGGACAGTTACCTGAAAACCGCATGAAGAGACAGCAACAGCAATCCAGGCACGCAGCTTCCCCCAGCTAAGTCCCCCGCACCTGACTCCTTGATGAGAAGGAGGAAGTGAGGCGGGCCCGAGCTCCGAGAGCAACGCGCTCAGGCCACGCCCCGCCATCGCGTCACAGAGCCCCGCGCCCCCAGTATTCAAACGGCGCGGCCCGCCAAATGGCGGCCCCGCGTGCAGAGAGGGCGCCCCGACGCCCTCTGACTCAGTGGGGGGAAAGCATGACAACACAATAAATAGTGAAAAACAGAGCCCCAACAGCCCAGGCCACGCGACCGCACACCGTGGCGCTGAGCCCGAGTCTGCCAGCGCTCCACACATAGTATAAACACACATGCAAAACAGTAAAAGCACCCCCCAACCCCCCCCCCCCCCCAAGTGAAGGGAGAAGGGACCGTAGCGGAAGAGAATGGCCAAAGGGGAACATCGGGACAGGGGCATCCCAAATCCGGATCACCATGCCGGATAGCCGCATTGTCCCACGCGTGGGGTTGAGCGGAGGAGATAAGCTCCTAGGCACCTATAGTGCCATCTACCGTTGCCCAGTCAGCAGCCTGGGCTGGGAGGCTTCCGTTAACCATCTAGGTATGCAAACAATCAAAATGGGCAGAAATAGACCAAAAGGGGGTGCCGGGGTTTGACCCCGGCTACCTGCAAGCAGGAGACTTCTTTCTTCTGTCTTGTCGCCTCATGCAGAGAGAAAACACTGGGTGTTAAGTGGGAGGTCCCAGGTATATATAGGCCGGAAGGGGCTTGTTTTCAAGACTTCTCTCTGCAATGTCGCCATCTGCTGGTGGAGTAACCCGATCGTAAGAATTAAAGGGGAAGCGGGGTGTGTGACACACTGAGAATAAGGGGGCGAGAGATGCTGCACTCTAAGAGTCTCCAGTCTGCCAGCAAATAGTGTGACCAGAGAGAAGGGCGGGGTAACATAGCTGAAGAGAATCAGCTAATCAGGACGTCTGGGGAGGGAATGGGGGAGGCAATTACATTCTCAGTCCACTGAAGGTGATTGAAGAACCAGGTGAGCAGGGCGAAGACTGAAAGCTGAACGAGGAAGTGATTTCCTTACTAAGTAGACTGATATAGCAGGAAGGGGAGTGCTGGAGGGACTCGATGTAAGGTAAGCTACTGATTTTTTTTTTACTTTTTGACTGTGCCGCCCACATCCGTATCAGGTCAGGAAAGCCCAACACACGTTCCGCAATAGCCATTGCTCCCTTAAGGGAAGAAGCGATTGTCATCATGGAACGAGCAGGAGGAAGCAATAGCTATTGCGGACGAGGCAAGGTTGTGGGTGGTGTAGGCCTAATATTCAGTGACTTGGGATATGTTATCTCTGTTGGTAGTTAGGTGCAGTGGGGACAGTGGCTGATTTGTATATGATTCCTTACCCAAGTCAATTTAATACATATATAACCATTTGCAGTTTGCAACCACTTGTGGTCCACTGGTTTCCCCTTTACCTAACTCTTTGAGCCATATGTTCTATGCCATGTACCTATTTTGATACCTAGTGCCTGCATCCCAAAATGTGGTGGTCAACCCCCTTCAATAAGACATCATTCCTTTATTTGTAATGATTAGTCTGTATGGCATTTATTTTTGGTAAAGCGTATCCATTAATCAGTGCAGCTTACCTATATGTTTATGATTGTGCGCATACCAGGTACAGAAAAGAAGACCATGGCGCTCGCGCTCCAGAAGGAATATGTCCTTCAGTTGCAGTTGAGCATGGACAGCTCATTCTGCGCTGCATCGGGGGAAGGGTTTCCTTCTTGCCATTAGAAGGAGGGACAGGTTAATATGACGCCAGGGAGATTGAGATTACGGAATCAAAAACTAGAACAGGATGAAAACCTAATATTCGGCCAGAGGTGCCCCCAACCTTTCACTAACCACAGGAAGGGGGGAGAGTCTTAAAATAAATGTATATGGAGATGTTGGTGGTCTTTAAGCAGCAGAATAAGGTAGCAGGAAAAACTACTACATACATATATGAAAAGTTAAGACTTACTGTGGATTTGCCATCTGCGGTCTTGACTAAAAAAAATAAACAAATAAAAATTTTACTTGGTAATAGTTTCCATCAAATTCTTACAATTATAATACTAGAAACCAGTATTTATAAAAAAAATAGAATAGCATTTATAATCTTAGCAAACATTCAGAAGACAAGTTATGCATCCGATAACTCTTACCCTTCTGCTCAGGGGAGGAAACACCAAACCTTGAAAAACATAAAAACATAAATAGGTTAGAATAGGACATTCACAATAAGGAAATCACCATTAAACAATGTTACAACCAACCCAAATAAATGTTTCATATCATGTGTTCAGTGACTATTGTAGATTTAAAGGGATTCAAAGCCCAACGGCAATAATAAGGCAGCTCACCAGATGCCTGTCCCATGTGCCTTTCCTCCATTTCCTGAAGTGTAGGGTAGACGTCATAGCAGGGCTTCAAACTTTGGACTAATACTAATTTCATTCCTCCAGGACCATGCGAAAAAGTAGTCCAAAAATCACTCTGGCCCCTGGTGCTCTTAGCACAAGGGAGCATGGTAAGTTACAGTGGTTTCACAGTGGTCTGACCACAGCAGAGTATGCCTAAGACTGTGCCATCACATACCCATTCCAGCTCAGCCACACCTCAGAAATGAAAGCGAAGAAAGATGCTTTGCATATGTATTTACATATAAAAGATTTTGAAATGCTTTGAAATGGCTTATTTTACTCTTTCCTCAAAATGTACAAGTCTCTCTATATCTAATAAGTATACAAGATTAGCTAGTCTGCCCCAAAAGCAATATTTAGTTGTTTTCTTTACAAATGCTCTACTTCATCCAGATTACCGAGTGTTTACAGCTTAAAGTGGACCTTCACCCTGAATAAGAGCCTAGCTTATGTTTCCCACACCCTGTACATACAGATCGTTCACATTAAAAATCATCCCACCTCCATCTACTGCATGTTATGAGCCTTTAAAAATCCAAGATGGCGGCTTATGGAGCATCAGGCAGCCTGCAAACAGGAAGTGCCTTCTAAATGTGTCGCTCTGCATTCTGGGATTGCTGTCCTTTACCTGACCCCAGCTCTGCTCTGTCTGTGCAAAGCACAGCTATAACACCGTCCCCTCTGTACTTTATCCCGCTGTTCTCTCCTCAGTATGAGAGGCTTCTGAGGCAAGATGGCGGCGTCCATATCCTGGAGTACTGAACAGAGCTGCAACCCGGTGGGGGAAAGAATATTAAGTGACTAAAAACGTTAAATATATTAATTTTAGATGCTGGGAACTAGTTTAAGGGTTTGGGCTTTTCATTAAATCATGCTGAAGGTCCGGTTTAAAGAAGGCCAATAATCAAAATGTAAACATTGTTATATGGATTTTAAATATGTAAAGTCCAAAAAATACAAAGTGCAAAGTAGGCTGTTCAAGGCCCATTTTAAGCACTCTAAACTTGGTTAAAAACAGAGGACTCGGTCACACACATCTGCAGAAGTATGCTTAAGCTGCACCACTACGCCAAAGTGCCTCTGTGGGGTGCAGTCCTAACTCTAATCTATGAGAGCCCATCTGGGACATACAGTGCAATAGATAAATTGGGAGCAGGCTTACCTGAGGTTGCCCTAAACCTCTAAAAGTTTAGAGACAGATTATAGGCTGGCCTGCAAGCTAACAGGGTTGAGTGCTGTGGGTCCTTTTAAGACTTTTGTATCCTAATTGCCCTGCTAACGTGCACCTCCCAGGTTAGTTAAAAAATGGTCTGAGCAGCTGCCACCCCCCCTTTGTTTCTTTTGAATTTGTGCAAGCACATGGTATGTGGGGTCTAGGCTGTATTGCAAGGTCTTTGACCCTTCCACCCCATGGCTTGCCCTTGAGAGGTTTAGGGCAACCTCAGGTAAGCCTGCTCCCAATTTATCTATTGCACTGTATGTCCCAGATGGGCTCTCAGAGATTATAGTTAGGACTGCACCCCACAGAGGCACTTTGGCGTAGTGGTGCAGCTTAAGCATACTTCTGCAGATGTGTGTGACCGAGTCCTCTGTTTTTAACCAAGTTTAGAGACAGATTATAGGCTGGCCTGCAAGCTAACAGGGTTGAGTGCTGTGGCTCCTTTAAGACTTTTGTATCTTAAAGCGAAAAACCACCTTGTCCTGGTGTCTCTCAAAGTAAGGGGCCTTAATAGACAGAGCCGCCAACTCGACAGACACACCTAACAGAGGTAATAGCCACCAAAAAGGCAACCTTTTGAGTGAGCACAGAAAATGTAACATCCTGCACCGGCTCAAAAGGAGGCCCCTGGGGGGCCGACAGAACCAAATTCAAATCCCAAACAGGCAACAAAGGCTTTCGAGGGGGCCGCACATGAGTAACCCCCTGGAAAAAAGTTTTAACCAAGGGATGAAGAGCAAAGGACCTTTGAAAGAAGACCGCCAGGGCAGAGACCTGCCCTTTCAAGGTACTAAGCCGTGTTGAAGAAAATCCCAAATCCTAGGGATCGAAAACACCCTGCAAGGCAAGGCCCTAGCCTCAAACCAATCAATATAGGACCTCCAAGTCCTGTAGTAGATGTTAGAGGAAGATCTCTTCCTAGCCCTAACAAGTGTCTGAAGCACAGCATCAGACAAACCTTCTTTTAAGATGGAGGTTTCATCAGCAACGCCGTCAAGGCCAGCGTTTGTAAATTGGGGTAACAAAGTAGACCTTGAGTGATCAGATCCGGAAACAGGGGCAACCTGTACTGATCTACCGCCAGCCGTACAACGTGTCTTGGCCACCTTGGGGCCACCAGAATTGCTGGCGCACCCTCTTGAGCCAGCTTGCGCACCACCTTGCCCACCATGGAGAAGGGGGGAAACAGGTACAGGAACCCCAGATCCCTCCAGGCAAGAGACATGGCGTCCGCTGCCAGGGCCAGAGGATCCTGAGACAGAATCACAAATGCAGGAAGCTTGTGATTGTGACGTGAGGCAAAAGAGATCCACCTTCGGAATCCCCCACTTGTGACAAAGGGACCGCAATACCTTGTGGTCGAGAGACCATTCCCCTCGGCGAGAGAATCCCCTGCTCAGGGAGTCCGCCTCCGTGTTCTCCACACCCGGAATGTACACTGCTGAAATGCATGGAACATAGCTCTCCGCCCATGCAAGAATCAGAGAAACTTCCCTGAGGGCACTCCTGCTGCGAGTCCCTCCTTGGTAATTGATGTAAGCGACCGCAGTCCGATTGTCTGATTGAACCTGAACCGGTAGACTCTGGAGGTGATGCGTCAAGCGTGACAGCACCAACCAAACAGCTCTCAGCTCCAAGACATAGATGGGGGGTGTGGGCCTCCCAAGGACCCCACAGCCCCTGGAACTGATGTTCCTTCCAGAAACCCCCCCAGCCCGACAGGCTGGCATCCGTGGTGACCGTCTCCCAACATGGGGGCAGAAAAGACCTGCCCCTCAGAAGATTCCTTGGTTCCAGCCACCACTGAAGAGACTGCCGAACCAGGGGAGACATCAGAAATGACTGAACCAATGACTGCGGACATCTGTCCCAATCCAACAGTAAATGGAGCTGAAGCGACCTCATGTGGAACTGCGCAAAAGGAACTGCCTCGAAGGAAGCCACCATCAAACCCACCAGTCTCATCCCTAGCCGGATAGACGGGCGAGGGTTGGACAGGAGAAGACGTATCAGATCTTGAACCATCTGCACCTTCGACTGAGGTAGGAACACCCTGGTCTGAATGGTATCCAGATTCATGCCCAGAAACGAAATCCCCCTTGACGGGGATAGAGAAGACTTGGGATGGATGATGATCACCCAGCCAAACCTCTCCAGCGTCATCACCACCGTCCTGGTGTCTAGCTCCGCCTGTCAGAGAGGATGCCGTAATGAGGATGTCGTCCAGATACGGCACAATGCGAATGCCCTGGGCTCTGAGGAGGGCCATTATGCCCGCCAGCACCTTGGTGAACACCCTTGGTGCCGAGATCAGCCCGAAAGGGAGGGCAACAAACTGAAAATGCTGATCTCCCACCACAAACCTGAGAAATCTCTGGTGTGCTGGGAAGATAGGTACATGAAGGTAAGCATCCTTGATGTCTATGGACGTCATGAAGTCCCCCTGACGAAGAGAAAGGATGGCTGAGCGCAAAGTCTCCATGCGGAACTTCTTGGTTCGAATGAACCTGTTGAGAAGCTTCAAATCCAGAATGGGTCTTATGGATCCATCCTTTTTGGGCACCGTGAAGAGGTTGGAATAATAGCCCTGGCCTCTCTCCGAGAAAGGCACCGGGCATATGACTTCCATGTCCAGAAGATTTTGTACTGCCAACAGGAGCCCCTGCGCTGCCCGGGGATCTAAGGGCACCCGAGACCTGAGGAATCTGAGGAGGCCGGTACTCGAACTCCAGTTTGTACCCGGAAGAGACCACTCCCAAGATCCATTTGTCTGTGACCTCCCAGGCCCAAACCTGGAAAAAAGTGTTGCAGCCGTCCCCCCACCCGCAAGGGTGAGAGCGCCCCCTCATTGCTGAGCTGGCTTGGCAGCGGGCTTGGGCTTGAAACCCCAGGCAGGTCCAGGACGAACACGTCCTCTACCTTCAGAGGTGATTCCTGGAACAGTGGCAGAGTAGGCAAAACCTCTGCCTGCTCTGGCACCGCGAAAGGAGGGATAAACCCTTTAACTGCCAGCCTACCTGGAGATTTTGTCACCCTTTGTTGCCAGACAATTTTGCACCATTTTGCGCTCCCCATGTTCAACTGTGATTTTTGAAGGGATTTCCAGGGATTTCCCAGCAAAGTGATATATTGTTTCTTTTCAGAAGAGTCTGGGCTTTAACATGAAATGTCTTGTTTGTCATTTTTTAGGTGTCTTCTCAATATTTTTGGATGAAATATGTGCAAAAAAAAGGAAAAAAACTATTTACAATTTGTAGTGTTTTTTGTAATAAAAAAATGTAAGTTTGTCAATAAAATCTTATTTCGTGTGAAACCCGAATTTCTCCCGGTTACAGCGGTACCACATATGTATTGGTAGACACCCTTTCCTGCCCAGAAGACTCCCCCCAAACTGAAACAGCGCTTTAGGGGATTTTCAGATAAAATACAACTATGCTATGCAATATGCGCACCTTGCAGTTTTTCAAGAAAAACAACATTTGAAATACCCCCAACAAACTATATATTCTCTGGAAGTACACACCTCGGGCTTTCTAGGCGTACCAGGCTTGTTGACATGGGTGCAGTTTTCTGGAAGTAATCCCTCAATATTTTCTTTGGTTGCACAGGGTTTCCCTAAAGAATAAAAAAGCAGAATCAAAACCACATTTTCCTAAAAAAAACTATATACAAACAAGAAAAAAACTGAAAATCTGAAAAAGCAACATGCTCCGAACAGAACAATACCCAGCATGCATAACTACTGTCAAGGGAAGAGTTGCCAAACACACCATAGTAAAGCATGTGCGTAACGTTAATTTTACTTCAAAATTTCAGCTCTGCAGACAAAGTGCACACCTTGTGCTTTTTCTACAAAAACAAGCCTTTACATTTGGAATATCCCCCATAAACCATATATTCCCTGAAAGTACACGTTAAGCTTTCTATGCATACCCAGCTTGTTGTAGTGGGCTCATCTTTCTGGGCGTAATCCCTGGAAGAATTCTTAGGTGGCACAGGGTTTCACAAAAAGAATGTATAAAAAAAAACAGAATAAAAAAACACCTTTTCCTAATATCAACATGCAAATAAGAAAAAAACAAGCTAAATCTGAAAGCGCAAGGTCCCCCAAGCAGAACAATACCCAACATGCATAGGTACTATTAACCCTTTTAATTGCCAGCCTACTTGAAGTTTTGTCACCCTCTGTTGACAGGTAATTTTCCCCATTTTGCGCCATGTTTAACCGTGATTTTTGCTGGAATTTCCAGGAAAATATAAATATATTTTTTTGCAGCAGAGTTTAGGCTTTAACATGAAATGTCTTGTTTGTAATTTTTCTACAGTTTTTTTTTAATATTTTTGTGCAAAAAAAACAAAAAAATAAATAAAATAATATTTTTTTTAAACAATTGTCTCCTTTATTTTAAATAAAACATTTGTTTTATTAATGAAAACCATATTGCATGTGAAAGCCTCATTTCTCCCGATTACAACGGTACCACATATGTATCGATAGCCCCCCCATTCGTGCCCAGGAGACCCCCCAAACGGAAAAGAGCACTTTATAACATTTACAAATAAAATACTACTATCCACACTATAAACATAAGGGATTAATTTAAAAAGAAAATGACATAGGGTCCCCCCTCCCAGTGGACCAACACCCACCCCTGATCGGCCCGGGAATCTATAAGATTCCCGGGCCGATCAGCTCCCTCCCCGCTGGGCATCCAAAATCGGGGTGCCCCGCTGTGTGAAACCCCCCAGAAAGCCCCTAAAATCTTACCTTATCGGCGACGGACAAGCGCCGGATAAGCCGCTGCCTCCCGTGCGTCCCTTTAGCAGAGCACACACCCGCGCCAGCCATTTGTGAATGGCCGGCGCGAGCCCTGTAAGAGGGACGCGTGAGAGGCGGCTTATGCGGCGCTTGTCCGTCGCCGATAAGGTAAGATTTTAGGGGCTTTCTGGGCCCGGGCCGATCAGCTCCCTCCCAGCTGGGCATCCAAAATTGGGATGCCCCGCTGTGTGAAACCCCCCAGAAAGCCCCTAAAATCTTACCTTATCGGCGTCGGACAAGCGCCGCATAAGCCGCCTCTCACGCGTCCCTCTTACAGGGCTCGCGCCGGCCATTCACAAATGGCTGGCGCGGGTGTGTGCTCTGCTAGAGGGACGCACGGGAGGCAGCGGCTTATCCGGCGCTTGTCCGTCGCCGATAAGCCGCCGCCTCCCGCGCGTCCCTCTAGCAGAGCGCACACCCGCGCCGGCAGTTTGTGAATTGCCGGCGCGGGCGCACGCCCTGTAAGAGGGACGCGTGAGGCGGCGGCGGCTTATCCGGCGCTTGTCCGTCGCAGATAAGGTAAGATTTTAGGGGCTTTCTGGGGGGTTTCACACAGCGGGGCACCCCCGTGCCCCGCGGAAGGCGGAAGTGGACCAACACTCATGATAGTGAAAATCCTGGGTGTTGGTCCACCTTAAAATTTAAAACACAAATGACGTAGGGTCCCCCCTTCCGGGGGGGGGGACCCTATTTTTTTTTTTTATTTTAAGGGTAGCAGACCTGGTAGCAGAGAAAGGGATCTGAGGGCCTCCATATGCTCGGTGGATATCTGAGGTAAGATCTTGCAAGAAAGGGAAAACCTGTAGCCATGTAGTAAGTTTGACAACTTGTCTGGCCTTTCCCTGTACTCTAGTTGCCAAGGTAATGAACTGAGGATTCAAAAAAAGGCCTGTCTCGGTCCTAGCGGGCCAAAGAAGGTACCCTTTAGGGGGTCGAGCAGGTCAAATTATGTTGAGGAGAGCCTAAGACTTATCTAACGGACTGAATAATGTTAACCACAGACCGCATCCTTTGTCTGCCTCCTTCGACAGTCTATAAATTAGATGCATCAGACTTGTTAGGAGTCTGTTTGACTAGTTGTCTGGCCCAAGGAAACAGAGGGCACACAAATTCAGACTTCTGAGGAAATAATCAATATCGGGGGAGAGTTCAAACTCCTGCTAGGAAAAGTAGAAAACTACAAAAAGTACAAAACTTCTTGTTTTACTCATTTTTTGGGACAGGAATGCTGCTACCAAAACTATTTTCTGTTGGAGTTCAAACACCATAACCAGCAGTCTGCAACATATAATAGACAAGTGATTAGGGACTCTCCAATCGGAGTAAGTGCCACAAAGACAGAACTCCAGAAAGAACCAGATGATCTGAAGCGAATGGGTGAACAGCACTAAAATTAAGGAAAGATGTGCCTTGATAAGATAGAAATCCCGCTCACTGAGAGGTTCCTAGAGTCATGAACAGCATTGCAGCCCACTGGGGGAAAGAATAAGTAGTAAGCGACTTAAACTAGTCCCCAGCATCTAAAATAAATGTTTTAAGGGTTTGGTTTTTTCATTAAATGATGCTGAAGGTCCAGTTTAAAGTCCCTGTCCAGGTAGACACCAACGTTGTAAAAATGTAAATTAAGACAAAGCTTAGCATCTCAAAATCTCAGATTATATGTAAATAATTATTAATTATGAAATCTAAGTAAAGCAGTTTTCTTCACTTTAGTTTCTGGTTTGTGGCCGAGGTTGGAAGGGTTTCTTATGGTGCAGCTTTAGGAATCATGCACATGCTATGGGACCCACGTGGCTTGCTGTGCAAGCTCACACAGAGCACCAAGGAATAGAGTGGCTGTTGGGCCATTTTTGTTTTGTGGTCTTCAAAAAATGAAACTGAATCCAGACTGCAGGAAATGGAGGAAAGTTACATGGAACTGCTCGCTACCTTGTTATTCCAAGTATACAGTCCCTTTAACCAGTGTGCACAGGCTAACAAATCTCCTAAATAATTAAAACAAACTTACCGCATAGCACGAGCTGCCTTCTTGCTATCCAGGTTTGCAGGAACATTAAACCTCTCAGCTCTCTTCTGAAGTCTCTGTAAAGTATACAAAGTAAAATGCTGAAACACTATGTAAAGAATAAATGAAAAAAAAAAACCATCACTGCACCCATTAAAATAGCTCCTACGAGCTTTCCAAAAAATTTTTTAAAATGCTGCTTCGCCATGACTTTTAAGCAATTATTTATTAAAGTCTATAAGCAGCATAATTCATGGCGGCATGTAGAATAGTTGCAGTTATACACTTGTCAGATTGATGGGTGTGAATGCACTTTATCAGCCATAAATGTATGTTGAATTTAAATAGTAAAGTTTTAACATTTGTTATGAGATACATCACACATGTGCTATAGCAGGCAAAGGTCATTACTAAACAATAGGGGTGTCAAAAAAAATTGATTCGCTCAAGTTTTGAATCGATTTTTTTCCCCCCTAGTATCGTTTCTGACTCCGCCCCTGCTACAGTAAAAAAAAAAAATAAATAATTACTCACATGGCCTCTCGTTCGACCCGGCCGGCTCCCCCCCCCCCCCCCCCCCCCGATGCTCTTCAGTCTTCAGGAGAGAGCCTGACAGGTCCTATCCCCCTCCTTTCCCAACCGGGCGCCACCATTTTTACTGCTAGCCATGCCCCCTTGGGTGGGGCTAATGATATTGCCATGCAGGTGTCATCCTGGCTCAGGGCGGCTCAGCCGTCAGATGCGATGTTCACTGGGGACAGGTCAGAGGCGTGCAGGAGATCCTCTGATCCCCGTCCAGCAATCACCACATCTGTCATCGGATCAGCAAGGGACACAGGAGCTGATAATCGGAGGTGAGTAAAAATAAAGTTTTTCTTTAAAGACATTTTTTCTGATGTGGTGGTGTTTTTTTTTATACTGGTAACCCTTTGTGAACTGGTTAACTGGTCCATGAGACCCCCTATATCAGTTCACAGGGCTGGCAAATCACCTGGGGCTAGTGGGTGACTTGCCATTAATCCCCGGCTCCCCAATTACCTGCCTTCACGAAGCCCGGGGGGGAGGCAGAAGGGCCCAGGCTCACAGAAGCATGTGGGCTTGTAGCCAGCAGGGCCGGGGGCCACCAAAGCTGGCCGCTGTGCCCTGTTCTACAAGCCCTGCATAACTGGTCCCGGGCTGGTTATGCTGGGTAGGGGGACCCTATGTCATTTTTGGCGGATTTTTAAGGGTTTTTAAATTGTGATAAATCGCCTGAGACAGAATTGGGATATATCGTATCATCATACACGTATGACCAGATTCTTGCCAATTCACACCCCTACTAAACAATTGTGTCAGGCTACATTTGGCATGGTCCTACACGGTTTTCAGTTTTTAAATTGAAGCAGAAATGGCAGAGATATCAGGGTTTACACATTCAGACAATGACATTCTTCATCCCATCCACCAATCAGCTCAGCACAGTGGGACAGAATTGCTGGTCCCTCCCTCCTCCTGCCCCACCCTTCACCACCTCCTCCAGATTCACCACAGATTATGCAGCATCACAGATCCAAGGTTTTTCAGAAGAGAAATCATAAGCTGAACCTGTAAACCCCAATATCTCAGCCATTTCTTCTTCAATTTAAAAATTGAAAACAGTTTAGGACAGTGCCAAATGTAGCCCGACGCAATTAACTTTGCCTGCAGTAGCGTTTTATCCCGAATACAAACTGTGACAGACGCTCTGTCTTTTGGATGTCATCACTATTCAGTTGCCCACCGGGCCATTCACTGGCCTTTTCTTAATTAGGTCATTGGAGTTTGGATTGTATTATAAACTGCCTTTGTGTTAATTGATTACGTCACAGGCAATGGCATTGTTCTGATTGAGTGTATTACAGACACCTATTGTTTTGCTGATTGCGTCATCGGCAGAGTTGGTCTGTGTATTTGTCATGAGGTCCACGGGGGAGGTCCCATTGCATGGAGACTTGTGTATATAAGGCCTAGAGTGGCACTAATAAAAACACTTCACCTTCACCCTCAATACTGAAGTTCTGTCTCTTATTGGGGGAAACGCTATATTACAATTCACTAGCCCTTGTAAGGGCTGTTCCTGTTTCCTCACGGACGACTCTGGAATTCCAGCAGCACCTCTTACGATTGGGAAAAGGACGTCTCGGGCGGTGAAGCCCTCCGGCGATAAGGGTTATCGCTACAATTGGTGGCAAGCGGTCGGATGGTCCTTCTACCCAGAGAGAGTGCTACCCTGATGGAGAGTCAGTAGGACAAGTTGAAAAGGCTGACCCTGAAGGATCTACTCGAGAGCCGGGGAAGGTCAGCTAGCAACCGCCCACGTCGGGAACTGATAGCCGAGCTGATCGAAATGGATCGTGCAGCAGTGAGGACCGAAACCAATATAGAGATCGATGAAGACGCTGCTCTTGTTCAAGCGGTTCGGAACAGATTGTCGGTCTATGGCCCGAATCCATCACAGGAACTGATCGACCGAGTCTTTGCCGCAGCAGAGGCAGAGGCCAGTAAGCGAAGGGAAGATCGGCGACTTTCAACCCAGCAGCCTCTCAGCCTCAGTTACACTGGGGGGAGAAAGATTCCATTTGCAGCATTTAAGTCCTTCCAGGAAAGTGATGACGAGATTGACGGATTTTTGGCCGATTTTGAACGCCAGTGCGCTTTACACCGGGTACCCACGGAGGAATGGGTCACCATATTATCAGGAAAACTATCTGGGAAAGCTTCCGATGCTTTCCGGGCCATCCCTGATGCGGACTTACCACACTACCATCTGGTAAAGGAGGCTTTGTTAGCCCGGTACGCTGTCACCCCGGAAGCCTACAGGCGACGATTTCGGGAATCCCAAAAGAAGGGAGGGGATTCTTACACGGAGTGGGCATGTCGCCTCCATCGTACAGCATCACACTGGGTCACTGGATGCAAAGCCACGACCGCTGAGGATGTACTACAGTTGTTTTTACTAGAACATTTTCTCAATGCCCTGCAACCAGAGCTAAGAGAGTGGGTACGTGACCGGAGGCCTCTAACGCTACCTGAGGCTGCTCGTCTAGCCGACGAGTACACCGATGCTCGCCAGACAGAACAGTCCGCTCCAAAACCACCACCTCCCATCAAATTTCAAGCACCTGTGGCTTCAGCGCCAACTCGTGACTCTGGGCCACATAGGCCAGCGCAGCAACCGAACCTCTCCACAGTTCAGTGCCATTGTTGCAAACAATGGGGACATTATCGCAGTGATTGCGCCCTAGAGCCTCCCCGAAACACGTGGGGGCAAAAGCAACCTTCCACCTCCCGTACTCCTGTGGCACACTGTTTGGAAGCTGAGAGCAGTTCGGAAGAGTATCTGGGGGTACTGTATGAAGCTGATCCCGTACAAGCGGCCATCCAAGACAACCGACAGCACCATTGCCAGGAGGTACGAGTCAATGGGCGCACCGCGCAAGGATTACGCGACACCGGAGCCACACTTACCTTGCTCCAACCTCATTTGGTCAAGAACAAAGACCGCACTGGACACACCGTTGCAGTAAGGGTGGCAGGAGGAGCTGTGTTTCGACTCCCCACCGCCCGAGTACATCTTGACTGGGGCGCTGGATCCGGCAGGGTACAGGTGGGACTTATGGACAACTTACCAGCAGAAGTACTATTGGGACATGATCTAGGACCAATGACTTCTGCCTACGCTACCTCTGGACCAGCCAGCGTCAACCCTGTTACAACCCGGTCTCCAGCCCGAGCTGCCGACTCCAGCCCACTGGTCGGGGAGACCCAGGGGTTTCGTCTGCATCACGTCATGTCTGTTACAAGAAGCCAAGAAGAGGATCAGCCATCAGGTTACATCCTTCCAGAAGGGAAACGTATGCCAAACACTATTTTTGTTGGGGGCATTGGCCGTCGGATTAATCAGCCTGAAATTAAGGATGTTTTTTCAAAGTATGGCGCTGTAAAGAGTGTCAAAATTATTAGGGATGCCTCTGGCGTTTCTAAGGGTTATGGTTTTGTCTACTTTTACGATGATGTAGATGTGCAGAAGATTGTGGATTCTCCGATCAGCTACCATAGAAAGAGATTGAAACTTGGACCAGCTATAAGAAAGCAAAGCACCTGTGCACACATCCAACCAAGGACTTTGGTGCTGAACTCACCAACGCCACAATATCCCAATGTTTGGACCCCACCCATGACCGATTCCTATGTACAGCCTACGTCAATGTTTAGTCCGGTTACTCACTATGTGCAGACTTGTACTTACACAGAACTCTGCCCATAACAAGAGTCCGGACAGCCCCACGTTAACCCGAACAGGGTCAATCCGGGTCTGCCGGGTGTTCCACAAAAAGGGGGCATTGTGACAGACGCTCTGTCTTTTGGATGTCATCACTATTCAGTTGCCCACCGGGCCATTCACTGGCCTTTTCTTAATTAGGTCATTGGAGTTTGGATTGTATTATAAACTGCCTTTGTGTTAATTGATTACGTCACAGGCAATGGCATTGTTCTGATTGAGTGTATTACAGACACCTATTGTTTTGCTGATTGCGTCATCGGCAGAGTTGGTCTGTGTATTTGTCATGAGGTCCACGGGGGAGGTCCCATTGCATGGAGACTTGTGTATATAAGGCCTAGAGTGGCACTAATAAAAACACTTCACCTTCACCCTCAATACTGAAGTTCTGTCTCTTATTGGGGGAAACGCTATATTACAATTCACTAGCCCTTGTAAGGGCTGTTCCTGTTTCCTCACGGACGACTCTGGAATTCCAGCAGCACCTCTTACGATTGGGAAAAGGACGTCTCGGGCGGTGAAGCCCTCCGGCGATAAGGGTTATCGCTACACAAACTATTTCTTTTACCACTAGAATTCATAGGGCTTCAACAAAAGCTAGCAATCTGCAAAGATAATGTAGGCAATATGGGTTTTCCCAGCAACACATGGCAAGAACATTATGGATAGCACATAATCTGATAACACAAATAACCTGTAACTGCTAAACATGCTGTTCACCAGAAATTGGGAGCAGTGCTGATTCTGCAACTCTCTCATTTTGGGTGTACCATCAGTGGAGATTAGCAGTGGGCTGATGGTTACAGAATTGAATTATCAGTTCAGATAAACATGACCAGCTTAAAGGGCCATTCCCGCCCAGGATTTGCGTTTTTTAAATATTGGACGAAATCGGAGGCATTGCCAGACTTCGACCGCTGGATTCAGGGTGCAGATAAGGGTCTTTCCTCATGTTATACCCCCCTCCCCCATCCAACTTTAGCACTAGAAGAGGTTGGCAGGGCGGGAAGTATTAAAAAAAACAAAAAAAAATAATAATCCCGGGCTGGAGTGGCCAGGTTAAGTTAGTGCATAATACAGAAAACTTTGTAGACCCAAGACCTGGTTTCAGTTAAGCCTTTACTGTGGACTAATGCTAGAGACCACAGTGTGCCTTTGCAAATTTAGTAAAATGGGTTTATATTCATGAAAAATAAAACCAGAAGGGAAATATGGAATATTCCCACCAAAACCTTACATCAGCTTGTGGGACTTCACTGGTGATCTTTACAACTTTCTTCTCGGCTTCTCTGTAAAAAACAAAAGAATCAATGTATTAAATTATGTCACAGTAATTATACGCATACAAAGTAGTCAAAACAATGACTTGTATCCTCCAGTACTTGAGCATTTAAAGTGTACCTACACTCAGAGGGAAGTTTATGGCATCACCTTCCATCCCCAGCCCAGTGCCCCAAGCCTGGGTTTCTTTTTTTTTTTTTTCTAAAGCCTTATAATATTGATAAAAAAAAAGGACTAAACAGGAAGTAGTATTATGGTGAATGGCCGTATGCTAATAAATTCTGTTACAACTAAACTGCCACATAATGCCATTTAGGTTGAAGTGCTCACCTTTGACGAGCTGTGTGTACTGTAACTGAATCATGTAGGATCCCTGGGGATGGGGCTGCTCAGCCACGGAGCAATATGGCCAACTGCATCCAGTTTGTGTTATGAATATTGGGCAAAGGCTTTAATAAAAAAAGAAAAAAAAAAGAAACCAAGGCTGTTTTGGGACACTGGGCTGGGGATGTGAGGTGACAACAAACTTCCCTCTTAATATAGGTGCACTTTAATAGCTGGCGGGGTATTTATGAGTTATTCCCTCTATGGCAGAATCGGTACAGGAACTCAAAAAGATCAGGAGATTGGCTGAGCTAGTACTAGGCGACAAATGAAAGATCCAAGCAATATATTGCCAACTGAATCAGTTGACCATCTTTAAGAAGAAAAAGATTGGGGGGGGGGGGCACAAGTTAGGTTGCTAAAATGTGGGGAGTCCCTAAAGGATAATTAACTGTTTCAAGTGGCAATAAATTGCTTGAATCTTTTGTCGGGTATAACTGCATTAAAAAAACTTAAATTACATTTCAATATGTTACATCTATTTCGCTATACTGATTGACTATATCTGTAATTAATGCAACCTGATGCAAAATGATCTGTATTCCCCGCTCTAGCATATTCCTATGACAAGAAAGTTACATTGTCTCTTATTTTCCTGTACGTAAATGTAATTATGCAAAAAAAGGACTGGTACTTTTCCCAGTTCTTGTACTTCTTGGATCCACAAGATAACAGGAGAGGCCATTGCTCTCTCCCTGGAAACCCTCCCCTCGCACTCCACAACTTGCATGGTTTGGAAATCTAGAAAATCCTTGTCTACCCATCTGCTAAAGCCTGGCCATGTATCCCAGCCCACTGGAAGACTTCAACACCATCCTCCACTGGCTCCTGGATTTGGGGGGGGGGGGGGGGGGGACATCAGAAGAGGCTCTAGGGGAGGGCACCAGTTGGGCCTCATTGATATACCCCCCTCCAGACCAGTATCTAGTCCACGCTTCCAGAATCTTTACTCCACCTGACCTCTCAAGACGATATGTCACACGCCACAATCCCCCCCCCCCCCGGCCTAGGTTTTTATCTTCCAGTTCTCTGTGTGTGTTGTATAGAAAACTTGGCTGACAGAAAGGATGAGACACAGATTCCTCATTAGAAAAGTGGTAAATGTTGATCCAGATGGCGAGAACAGTGTGTAAGTCTGAGTTGATTGCAATTGTACAACAAAAAGAAGTATTTTGATTGACTTTGTGCTGCTAGGTCTGTACTTAAGCACAATAATTCTGAACTGTAGATGTCAAATGCTGTGCTGTGTCAACCCGTTTAGTCTAAAAAATCTTTTTAAAAAAAAAGAATGTCTACTGTGAAATTGTGTAGCTTTAATATTATATCCATCCATATGAACTCAGCTAATGAGATGAGGAGTCATTTATACACTGGGACTTAAAACTCCCACCAAGTTGTGGTTTCTTAGATTAATTAGATATTCTGAGAGCAGGGGGGCATCCCCCCCCCCCCTCGAGAACGGGAGACATATTAACTTTCTCATCAGACCCCCTCCACCCGGACAAATGCAGCGCTCTGATTGGCCAGCACGGTCACATGGGTGTCATCAGCCACGTGATCATGGCAGCCATTCAGAGCGCTGGATTTGTCTGAGGAATCGCAATTAGGATGCCCCCTAGTGCAAAGAGCAAGATGAGTGGTGTTCCAGTTTAGGTGTGTAAAAAAAAAAAAAAAAAATGGAAGGAAAAGATGTAGAAAAGGATTGTACAAAATGGTTAGAATTTGCAGGCAATGGGGTAAAGCTTGAGATAAACTAACTCTGGTGAGAAAGACGGACATATAAACTACAAAAGGGGAGGTAATGAGCTTAACATAGAAACATAGAAACATAGAAGGTTGACGGCAGAAGGAGACCATACGGTCCATCTAGTCTGCCCTTATGTGTATACTGTATGTACTCTTTATCTTAGGATAGATGTGTGCTTATCACAGTATTCTAGCTGTGGCCTTACCAGGGCTCTATACAGCGGCATCACAACCTCCCTCTTCCTACTGGTGATGCCTCGAGCTATGCAGCCAAGCATCCTGCTTGCTTTTCCCACTTCCTGGCTACACTGTCCACTCATCTTGCAGCTATCAGTAATCAGTACCCCTAAATCTCTCTCCTCCGAGGTCCTGGCTAACACAGTACTGCCCATACGGTACTCAGAGCAGGGATTCCTTCTACCCAAGTGCATGATTTTACATTTAGAGACATTAAACTCTAGTTTCCACAGTTTTGACCATCTATCCAGTAAAGCTAAATCATTTTCCATGTTGCAGACACCTCCAGGAATATCCACCCTATTACTAACCTTTGTATCATCAGCAAACAGACAAACTTTTCCTACCAAGCCTTCTCCTATGTCACTTACAAATATATTAAAAAGAATGGGGCCCAGGACAGAGCCTTGCGGCACACCACTTGTAACTCGCCTTTGTTCAGATTGCACGCCATTTACAACAACGCTCTGATACCGATCCCTCAGCCAACTGGAAATCCACTGAACTATCCAGGGATTGAGTCCTACCTTCAGTAACTTATCTATGAGCTCCTTATGTGGTACGGTGTCAAAGGCTTTGCTAAAATCCAGATAGGCGATATCCACAGCACCACCTTCATCTAACACTTTAGTGACATTGTCAAAGAAATCAATAAGATTGGTCTGACATGATCTGCCCTCAGTAAAGCCGTGCTGTTTTTGGTCCAATAGGTCATTAATTTTTAGATGGGAAATTATCTGTTTTTTTAAGAGTGTTTCCATTAATTTGACCACTATAGATGTTAAACTAACTGGCCTGTAATTACTGGCTTCTTCTCTACTCCCCTTTTTATGGATTGGTACGACATTGGCCATTCTCCAATCATCTGGAACCTCACCAGTTGAAAGGGAATGGTTAAGTAAATCAGTCAGAGGGGCTGCAATCACAAACCTAAGTTCCCTTAGAACTCTGGGGTGGATTCCATCTGGACCCATTGCCTTACTTACCTTTAGATGTGCCAGCTCGGCTAAGACATCAGCCTCCAGAAACTCCGGAGCTGTGCCCTCCCAGCTGGATGTTGTGCTATGACCATGCCTGCTACTATCTGAAAATACCGAACAAAAGTAGCTATTCAGATGGTCAGCCACAGCCTTATCTCCGTCAATATATTTATTTTCCCCATTTCTAATTTTTGAGACTGCATTGTTTTTCTTCTTTCTGTCCCCAATGTTAACCAATGAAATGTAATAAAAGTCAACGCCGGCATACCCCTGAAAAATTTAATGGCAAGAACAACTTTTCTAAATAGGAAAACAAGGCAAACCGCATAAAATCAGAAATTATTTCTGGTTAATATTTATAATCTGGAAACTGAGTGAAGCATTTACTCGCTGGCTTAAAGTGGACCAACACCCAGGATTTTGACTATCCTGGGTGTTGGTCCACTTAGGTGGGGCACCCCGATCGGGGGTGCCCCGCTGTCTGAAACCCCCCCGATCGCCGCAAAAACTCACCTCTCCCCGCTCCCACGTGACCTCGTCCGGCCAATGACAGCGCTCAGAGCAGCTCTGGTATGCGCGTCCAAAGCCGCTTGGACGCGCATACCAGAGCGCTGTCATTGGCTGCGTCTCTCGCTTCCCTCTAACAGGGAGCGCTCCTGCGCCGGCCATTCACAAAACGGCCGGCGCGGGAGCGCGCCCTGCTAGAGGGAAGCGAGAGACGCGGCCGCATGCGCCGTTGGATCGCCGGTAAGGTGAGGATTGTGGGCCTCCTGGGGGGTTCCTCCCCGCGGGACATCCCGATCTCGGATGCCCCGCGGGGAGGGATCTGATCGGTCCGGGAATCTTATAGATTTCCGGGCCGATCCCCCCTGGGTGTTGGTCCACTTTAAACCGGACCTTCACCATGATTTTTTGAAAAGCCCATACCATTAAAAAACAATTCCCCAGCATCTAAAGTTAATATATTTTAAGTTTTTAGTCACTTATTCTTTCCCCCACTGGGCTGCAACTCTGTTCAGTACTTTAGGATACGAGCACCGCCATCTTGACTCAGAAGCATCATACTTACTGAGGAGAGTGGGATAAAGTACAGGGGGGCGGGTTATAGCTGTGCTTTGCTCAGACAGAGCAGAGCTGGGGTCAGGTAAAGGTCAGCAATCCCAGAATGCAGAGCGACACTGTCAGAAGGCACTTCCTGTTTGCAGGCTGCCTGATGTTCCATGAGCCGCCATCTTGGATGTTTAAAGGCTCATAACATGCAGTAGACGCAGGTAGGATGATTTTTAATATGAGCAATCTGTATGTACAGGGTGTGGGAAACATATAAGATAGACTCTTATTCAGAGTGAAGGACCGCTTTAAGAGGACAATAAAGAAGCACAAGTTATGCAAGGTGTTGCTTTATAGGTTCAGGATCAAAATGTTGGCACTGCTAATATTCACTTTACACAAGTTTTATACATTCCAAATGACACAATTGCAAGATGTCAGTAACTCAAGATCATTCCAAATAATATGTATGTAACCGCCATAAATTAGAATCAGCCACAATTAGTCAAAACACTATTTCTTTTTTATGGTAACACTGTTGGCTCTCATGGAGTTGACTTTTTGCTCAGCTGAAAACTATTTGCAGAAAGTCACACTTCTGGACATTTTCTTTGTAGGAAGTTCCCAGGCTTTAAAGCAAAATAAAAGTCAAGTGATGCCAGGCCCCTAAAAATAAAGCCTTCCCCCACATAAAGAGTGGGTTGTAAGAGCCCAATAAAGGCAGATTCTCTTGCTTAGAGGGAACATTGTAATGCTTTTGTTCTAAAACTTCCCATGGGGCAGTAAAATAGTTTTTAACAACTTTCACAGGAAGCATGGTGGGGTCATAGAAAGACAGGCCATTCCACATACCCCAGAGAAGTCAATAGCACACGGCGTGCTTTAGGGCTCACCAAAAGGCATTTTATAAGTGTCATTTTCTTTTTGTTCAGTGTAGCATTAGTCACAACACTATCTTCCCACTCCAAACATGACCACCATGGATGGTCATAACCAAAGGGCTTGTGAATTAAAAAAAAAAAGGCATGAACATACAGAGCCCTTTTAAAAAAACAAATCATGGCTAATAGAATGCTGGAAGTCACCTCATAAAAAGGGGGTACATAGATTGATTCAGGGGTTCTTTTTCTACCTAAATTAATAAACAATGTCCATGACCCTTCACCACAGTTTGCTTCTCATTTGCTTGGGAAGGAAAGAAAATATCAAGATTTCTGACCGTGTATAACTAAAACTTCAGGTCTGGCCTAAAGAGGAGCAATCTGTACATAAGACCCTAAGGCCAGTGGTCTCCCTCTCTGCAGTGCTTCCCGATTTGGGATTGCCCACTGTGTGAAACCCCCTGCTTCACTAGGAATGTTACATTTCTAGTGATCCCACGGTGGATGAGCAGAGGATTGCATCCCTACAACTGATGCAGGTGCATGACCTGCACAGGGCTGATCTGAATGGTTGGTCCAATTACGCACAACCAGGAGGGGAGCAGCCAAAGGGGATGCTTGTGCTTTCCATTCATTTATGGTTCTATGCCTATGCATAATTAGCCCAGCATAGACCGCCAAATGGAGGAGAGCACGCATATGTTTTGTCATATTTTCTCGCGAGCAAGTGGAACTGAAGTGCCTCTCGTGAAAAGGAAAAGAACTGTTAACCCAGGATCTGGGTCTTCAAAATTTCAGATAGATTCAGACAGATTTCCAATAGAACCTAAACTTATAGTGCATGAACAGAGAGACAAGGGAAAGGGTCACCCCCTACATGTGTATTTTAATTATTTCCCCCAGATGTTCTTAATGGGGAAAAAAAAAAAAAAGTTAGAGGTAGTGGCTATAGAAGGAACATTCACCCCCTTTTGAGTGCAAATCACCCTGGACCAAAACCCACCCTGGAGTCTGAGACTCCAGGGCAGGCATACTTGCTCCCCCCCCCCCCCCAGGGCATCCAGATTGTATGCCCCCCCCCCCCCCCCCCCAGTGTAAAATCCCCAAGGTCGCCCAGAAACTCACCTTCTCTCACCTACGGGGAAGCTATCCTCTTAGCAGGGTGTGTGCCCGCACCAGGCATTTGTGAATTGGCTGTGTGGGCACGCTCCCTGTTAATAGGTAGTGGGGGATGCGGTGTGCATGGATCCGCTTGCCTTAGACAAGCTTCCTGGACAAAGGGGCGGGAGCGGATCCGAGCGTGCTGACTGGACGATAGGCTGCGCATGCGCCGCAGGAATGGGGAAGGGTAAGCGAGATCGGGTGATCTGGGGGTTTCACACAGCTAATCAGATACAAGGACCAAAACCCAGGAAAGCCAAAGACCACTTTAAAGAGTAACTGTACAATATGTCAACATTCCCGGAATGTTCTTAAAATTGTATACTTGTTTTCCAGGTAATAAAATTAGAACCATGAAGTAACAAAATACAAATCTGAAAACTATATGTGCAAAACCTTTTTATAAGATACATGTGTATTATTTTACAAAGAACATTTCTATTCAGATATGGCAGTGACCAGATGAAATTCTCTTTCCTCTAATACTAGGCATGGGAGAATGCTCTCCACAATGGATATATGAGTGCACAGCTCCATCTACTGGAGAAAACACACATTTAGAGCAAATGGTTTAAGCATTGTCCAGAAAGTCTTTGTCCAGCCTCGCTTAAAAGTATTCCCCGTTGCGTAGGGCTACCCCAAAAATAAGGTTCTATTTCTTTTTTTTTTTTTTTTTTTTTTTTTAAACAAAGCTTCACTGCCGGGACAAAAAAAAAAAAAATAAAAAAAAAAAAGGGGGGGGGGGGGGGTCCACAAATTTGAAAACCTAATATTTCAAATAATTTGACCCTTCTGAAACCGATAAACATCTTTTCAGTCTTTCGACAGGACTGTTTGCACAAGTGAGAACCTACCCTTCAGTTCAGGTTAATTGCATACATGCTAATTATCTAATGGGAAGCCCTTACCCAGGTGGTGACTGTTTTTGGTCAGGCAGTCAGTGTATATTGCCAGAGTAATTATAAAAAATCTGATTCTCACCAGCAGAATAGTTTTCCCCAGTCTTCCACTCCAGAGCGTCACCAGTTCAGATACCTAAGGGACAACTCAAAAATCGATACCCCTTTCAATGGAGGGACCCCACCCCAAAAAAAAAAAAACCTATATTACCTGCCAAAAAAAGCAGTGGAATGCACCACTGTCTGCAATACCTTACATTAAGGGCAGCGTCTGCTGATGCCCTTACATCTACCATGTGGAATTATGTAAAGGTAAAGCAAAAGAGACCAGGTAGCCATCTTATATACCTGCTCAATTGAAGCTTGATGCTAAAAAGGCCCAGGATGATTAATCGCCCAGGCAGAATGGCCAGGGATCCCAAAGTGGGCATCCCATTCCTTGCAACTATAAGCCTTGATCACCGCTTGTCCAATCCATCTATTGTTGGTAGACCCGGTAGGTGCTAGACTTTCCTTGGACCCTAAGGAATCACAATGAGGACCATCTTGCTGATTCACCAAGTAGCTGTTTGATAATACTTAAGCACTTTGACCACATCCAGAGAATGAAGAAGTGTCTCCTTATGACAGGTAGGACAAGGACATAAAGGGCAGTACCACCTCTTCAGTAAGGTAATAAAGAGTAACTTGGGGAATAACTTGGTTTGCTTTAAGCTGTTTTTTGGGGGTTTTTTTACCACTTTATGCTTGTTCAGCACCATATATGGTGACTTAATAGATAATGCCTCCAATTCTGACACTCACTGAATGGAGGCAACAGCCACCAAAAAGACCATCAATAGTGTCAGCCAGGAGCTACCAGGATGGTTATAATCCTTTAGTGTGCGGCCTTCTTTAATAGGCGACTTTGTGGGTGGTAACGGAGGAAAAACATACACCTGGTTAATTTCAGACCATGGCAGAGCTAAATAGTTTCCCACAATTGCCAGATAATCCCAACCCTAGAGGACAATCTTTTGACTTTGCGATTTTAATGTAAAAGCAAAGAGATCCACATCCGGTGTTCCCCAGAGGTCGCACAGAACATTCCCCCTGATCCAGTTTCGATCACCTCAGAAAAGTGGTCTGTCCAAAACCGTATTGTGGGTCGCCAAAATGCATGGGACATGCATGATCCAACCCTTCCGAGTGCCAGCTTGCTCCTGGGTGCAATGGGGCATGATTCTAATACTTAAATTATAGAACCATGCTAGAGACCATCCTCTGACCAAGCCTGTCTGAAAAGTTAATAAAGAGGAGGTAGGATCTAAAATAAAACTGGTCTGGAAAAGCCAATCAGCCATTCTGTAAATCAAGCAATGGTAGGAAGTCAAAGGACTAACCATTCAGATTTGTTGACTGGACACCACCGCCCCCCACCGTGTGCTGCCTGGCCAAATCTGGTTGTTAGCAGCCACATGTTTGATGGCCGTGCGGTGTCACATGGCATTCCCGCCAATGTTACCTATAGAATAGGAGAAGCAAAATTAATTGCAACCGTTTTGTAATTGTCCATCACACATCACCTTTTCCACAGCAAACCCTACACCAGCTCTAAAATATCATTAAAAAAAAATCTGAGCACAGCATAGCTTAGTGTATACTTGGAGGATCAGAATGCTGAATGCATTTTCCAAAAAAAAAAAAAAAAAAAAAAAAAATGAAGTGCAATGCTATTATGGCAGTTTGACCTCCAGCACTAGTCTGTATCTTTTATTTTTTATTTTTTGGGAGGATCTGTATGACCAAATCCATTATTAAAAATCCATAAACAAGCTAGCTCATGAGGGGAGAAGATCCTCATATGCCCTGATTGAAAAAGAAAATTCCCACCAAGCTTGTGTTTTCGCTTCTACTTGCAGAAATTAAATCCAGGGGTGACAGGTTTTTAGCAGATTATTCCTTTTTTACAGGGGTGATCGGCCTCATTCCAATGCCAGTCTCATGAGCCAGCATGTGGGGAACAGCTGAATCGTCTACTTTAAATATCTGCCCAAACCATTGTATGATCGGTAAAAGCATTGGTGCACACAGAAGAATTGCAATAACAATCCGATATTTCTGTATAGGCCGATTCAGGGAACAGGCCATTGGAGTTGAGCAGATCTCCCCTGTAATGCCAAAATGCCACATTCAACACCTGTCACTGCTGATTATTTTTCCTTCCATTAGGTGACCACTCCTCTCGCTACCCGTCAAAATTACAGGGCTTAATTTATATTTTTGCTCCTTTAAAGTGGACCATTTACCAGGATGTCCACTATCTTAGGGACATCCAGATTTGGGATGCCCAGCTCTATCGCCCACTCAGCTCACCTCTTCGTCGGTCTCGCATGTGCAGGCTCTTGTCCAGTCAGCAAATAATGTCATGCATAATAAATGCATAGCATAAAGTCATGGTTCTGGACCTCAGTGGGTTCAGGGAGTGGCAGTAGCCGCATCACCAGTTTACCTGCGAAGTGCACTTGCTCCTGCGACCAGCCTATCTGAATGGCCAGGCACAGGAGTGCGCACAGCTGCAGGTATGCCATGACGCGTGATCACAGCGAGGGACCCGGGGAAAGGGGTTTGCCGGCTTTCTGGGGGACTAACACATTGAGGCATCCTGAACCGGGTTGCCCCAGGGACACCTAGTTGGCTGATTGCAGATTGGTCCACTTTTAGGCAAGTTGTCAGTGCTAAGCAGATGTGTGTGGTTATCCCTGCAGCTTTAAAGTGGACCAGATCGCCCGTGAGTTTCACTCACCTTTTCCTGTTCCCACGATGCAGGTGCTTGTCCAATCAGTGCATACTAATGTGTGCCGTAAAGCCGCTGATTTGAACTGCGATGGCCACATCTGCGCCCCCGTGTAGTGCACACTCCTAGCTCATGAATGGCGCAGGGAGTGCGCACAGCTACAGAGAAGACAGAGAAGCCATGCGGCCACTGGGATCAGTTAAGATTACTGGTGACCAGGGTGGTTTCACACAGCGGAGCATTCAGCATAAGATGCCTCGCAGGCAGGCTAGTGGCCAGTGCTGGAATCACAGGTCGGCCACTGTGGGCGATTGGTCCACTTTAAAACTGAGCAATACACTTTTGACATATGGGCATTCAGAATGTGGATACACATTTGCTAATGTGACAATCCTGCTTGCCGAGAAGAGGAAAAAAAAAAAAAAAAAAGCATTGTTTAAAAGGAAACCTAAACCTCGCCTAGCCACCTCTATGCAACTATTCCACCCCCTCGCGGTATTAGCAAGCACTTCATGACAGATAGGCTCATGTTTTCCCGGAAGCATGGAGAATAGCAAGAATAGCAAACAGCTGCACATGTGTGTGACAGCAGAAGAAATACTTGGCTGCAGTGTTCAGCCATTTCCTGAAATTAAGGAGTTCAATTAAAAATCCAAATGAACATTCAGAATAGTGAGAGGCGAGGTCACTTACACACCCCAACTGAGATTCCCAACAAGCTTGTGGTCTGGTAGAAATAAAATCATGAGGTGACAGGTTTTGAAGTGTATTAGGCTGTATGGGTCCCCGAAATTCCTAGTGGCCGTCCTGGGTGGACATGTTTCGCTACTATTGAAAAAGCTTTTTCAACACCTTAGATTGTTTTCTGATTACTTAAAGTGATGCTGCAGGCAAAGGTAATTGTTACACCATTGCTACATCTGGCTACATTTGGCACTGTCCTTAACGTTTTTCCATTTTTAAATTGAAGAAGAAATGGCTGAAATGTTGAGGTTCATGGTTTCTCCTCATGAATTCTCTTCTTAAAGTGGGTGTGGCCCTCGGATCTGTGATGCTGCATAATAATCAGTATAATGGGCAGGCTCTGCGCAATGTGATGAATCTGGAGGAGGAGGGAGGGACCAGCAATCCTGTCCTGCGCTGCAAAGCTGATTGGGGTGGGATGAAAAAAAGAGAATGTCATTGGCTGAACCTGTAAAACTCAATATCTTGGCCATTTGTGCTTAAATTTAAAAATGGAAAACAGTTTAGGACAGCTTCAAATGTTACACCATTGCGTCGGGTTACAATTACCTTTTATTTAGAAGTGTCAGGCGCACACCAATTTCTCTTAACATTTTTTTTTTTTTTTTGTTCTGCAATTTTAGGCCCATATTCTGTACATACAGGCAAGGGTTAAATAATACATCATCTCTAACATATATACAGGGACAGTAGCATATTCATTGCATATGTACAAGCAGGTTTAGTGTCAGACAATCTCCTCTTGCATGTGAGCTCTGTGATATCGGTAAAAGGAGGAACAAAAGTTGCTGCTTTGTAACTACAAAAGTCAGCATGGAAACAATTGTATCAACAGTATGGCCTCACTTGAGCCGAGGATAAAGTTATACAGTACAAGGCAAGAGTTTATGGTGTTTACAGTTAGAAGAAACATTTAGATACATCAGCAAACACTGTCATAATATGCTGCATGCTGAAGCCTGAGATTCCTCTTTGGGCTTACATTAGCATTATATCTTTTCAGCTTGCAGCTCACAAAAGACAGTCAATGTATAGTCATATGCCAATACAAGCCTTGTAAGTGTAAAACACAACTTATCACAATTCATAATGCATAAACAGCAAAACTGTAAAAAATAGTAAGCAATGAGGTATTACCCAAGTTTTTTTGTATAGCAAAGGTGGAGGACCGCCCCCATTGCATTATGAATTGTGATCGAAGCAGGACACCATCAGGCCCACCAGCTGCATTCCCTGCCTGATGGAAGGATGAGGAGCTGAGTTTGCGCTTGCAGACTGTCCACCTTCTGCTGAGGAAGAAAGATCCTGGCCTGAGCTGTATCCAGATTCATGCCCAGAAATGGCTTCACCAAAGAGGGAAGATTTGGAGTGGCTTATCACCCAGACGAATGACTCCAGTGTGGTCACTACCCGCTGAGTATCCAGCTCTGCCTGTTGGAAGGACGGAGAAGTGATAAGAATGTCGTCCAGACAGGGAAGAATGCGAATGCCATGAGCTCTCAGCAGAGCCATAATGCCCGCCAGCACCTTGGTGAATAGCCTGGGAGCCGAAGTGAGACCGAAGGGCAATGCCACGAACTGGTAATGCTGATCCTCCAGGGCGAACCTGAGGAATCTCTGATGACCTGGAAAGACTGGAACATGGAGGTTAGCATCCTTGATGTCCACAGAGGTCATGAAGTCCCCTGGGCGTAGTGTCTCCATGCGAAAACGCCTGGATCTGACAAACTTGTTGAGAAGCTTTAAGTACAGGATGGGTCTGACAGACCCATCTTTTTTGGGAACGGTGAAAAGGTTGGAACAATAGCCCTTGCCCCTTTCCCTTAAGGGTACTTGGCAGATGATCCCCAGCTCTAGTAGATTCTGCACAGCAAGCAACAGGCCCTGAGCTGACAGGGGGTCTTGAGGCAACCGGGATCTGATGAATCTTGGGGGTGGCCAGGCAGCAAACTCTATCTTGTAACCAGAGGATACTACCTCCTGAATCCACCGGTCTGACACATGACGCCTCCAGACGTGAGCAAAGAGCCAAAGCCATCCCCCCACCCGGATGGGTGAGGGCGCCCCTTCATGCCCAAGGGGGCTTGGGGGAAGACTTAGACTTGGAACCCCAGGGGGGGCAAGGGCGGCCACGCCCTCTGCCCCTGCAATCTCCCCGGGCCCCTGCAAATGAAGCTCCCCTTCCCATTCTGGACCCAGGGTAGGAGAGAAGAAAGGAACCTGAACCTCGAAAGGGCCGAGACTGCCGCCTGTGCTGGGGTAACCTGCCTTTCTTAGCAAACAGGTCCAGGCGATCCCCAAATAGACGCAGTCCTTTAAAAGGGAACCCAGTGAGAGCCTTCTTGGCAGCGTTGTCAGCTGCCCACTGGCGCAGCAAAACCGAGCGGCATATAGCCACCGCCAAGGCAGAAGCCCTTGGATGGTATCATCCAAGGGAGAGAGGACATATGCAACAAATTCCTCACAACGCAGAAGGGCTCTATACTCTCCACTAGCAGCATCATCAGGAGCCCCATCTAAAATACTCCTGAGTCCCAATAGCCACAGCTGTAATGGCAGAGGCGCAAACCGGACGCAGCGCGGACCCCATACAGGCAAAGGCATGGAAAGCCAGCTGATCAATGAACCGGTCCTCACCATCCCTCAGCTTAGTAGAGGCAGGGAAATGCATGACAGAAGTGTTGGACAACCCCAGAATTGGTGCATCCACTTTAGGAGGGAACGACCAACGCTTAACCACTTCAGCAGGAAAGGGATACCTCCTATCCCAACTCTTAGGCACCCCCCCCCCGGAGCCTGCTCGGTCGTTCCCACTCTTTGAGCACTAGATTATTAAAGTGAGTTTGCTCAGGAAACTCCAAACGTGGCTTAGCACTGTGAAACAACTCCCCCTGCTGCAGAGGAGCAGAGAGATAGAAAGTACTTAAAAAATGTGAGCCAAAAGCCTGTCAGTATCATCTGGAGCCCATGGGTCAGAGCCAGAATCAGCATAACCATTAGGCTGCTCATCAGATGATTCTGAATCAGAAAACAATTCCCCCTCTTCCAGGGGGGGTATAGCCAGCTAGGTCCAAAAATTCCTCAGCCTCCATAGGAAAGAGGTTAACGCCAGGCACCAGATGCCGCCTCTTAGCAGAGGCCTTACGAGCCGTAGAGCCAGCAATCAGCTTCTCAATGCTAAACCACCCTGGTAGACAAATCAGTCTGAGACTCCCCACTGGTATGCACCTCACTGGGAGCCAGATGTAAGCGTGGGGGAGTAGACGAAGCCACACGGGGCGCAGGCCCAGCCACAGGTAAGCCAGATTGCAGCGCAAGCGCCTGCTGGGCACAGGGTACACACACATTTTCATCACTAGTAGGGGACACCCCACACGCCACGCACAGCCGGGCTTGTCCCGAAGGAACCCCAAGCACATTATCCTGAGAAGCCTCCATATGGTGATTATCGCGGCCCACCGGCCAATAGGGATTTACGCTATAAGGCCACCCGGGATGTCCCAATGGCCCACTAGGGAAGTGGGAGGTAAAGGCAGAATAGGCCTCTAATAGCAAACT
The DNA here is from genome assembly GCA_027917425.1 of Gastrophryne carolinensis. Taxonomy (NCBI): domain Eukaryota; kingdom Metazoa; phylum Chordata; class Amphibia; order Anura; family Microhylidae; genus Gastrophryne; species Gastrophryne carolinensis. The sequence continues at coordinate 163,891,784 of CM051236.1, forward strand.
AAATAGAGGGGATAGGCCGGCAGAAACCACAATTAAGTTTGACCCGCCTGCAAGACATAAACAGAAAGGTCCCAAAAGCGGTATGCATACATAAGATATAAAAAATAAGCCAGCCCGCAGGGGCACTTACGGACAGCGGTAGGTAGATGCCAGCAACGCAGCACGAGAAGAGCAAATGGCGCCCGCAGATACCTCGAGGGGCGGGCCGCGGAGACAGTGATGCAGAACGCGCCATCCACAAGGCCCGCCCCCCACGAAGAACATCGTACAAGCGCGTGTGGCGACATTTTTAAAAATAACAGCCAGTGCAACCAACACACGCGGCAGCACAAAGCCAAAGCATACCACGGAATACAATCCCAAGGAGTGAAGAATACACATACACCCCCCCCCCCCAGAAATACCAGGGAGAGCGAGGGAGGGCAGCGGCCAACCTAAAAGGAGCCCACCGATGGACAGGGGGCGATAGCGCGGGAGGGGCATCCCATAAGGCTCACCATGGGCCTATACCGCCTACCCTTTGGTGGGGGATTGCGGTGGGAGCAGCGCTCCTTAAACACCTGACAGCGGTGCTGCCTACCGTCACCTGACCTGTGCAGCCAAAGCTGGGAGGCAGAAAAAAAGAGGAATGGGTGGGAATAGTCCTACAGGGCCGCAGGCTAATAGCCCCACTTATCTGCGAGTAGAGAGAGCCATCTTGTCTTCGCAGCGCCGACTGCAGAGAAGAACTGGGAATTTGTGGGAGGTCCCTGGAATATAAGGGGCCGGGAGGAGCCACTTTTTGCTGTCTCTGCAATCCAGCGCCATCTTGTGGATGTATTACCCAAACGTAAGGAATTATCTCTGGAGCAGGACGTGCTGTAAACTTAGAATAAATAACTTCTCAAACAAATCACCATAAAGAGGCAACCAAGGGCAACGATAACAAGGGAGGGATGAAACAGGCCGTGCTGTACACAGCAAAATCAATTCTACAGGTGAGTAATCGTAATCACAGAATTGTATTTTTCCTTGTGTACCGCACAGCCTGTTTCATTTCAATCATTACATCTGGGACATCCAACAGCAGTGTCCATAAAAGTAGGGTGGGATCCCCAAAGAGTAACAGAAGGCAGTTTAGGCCACTAGCGCCTGAAGCACCTTGCGGCCCAAAGCAGCATCAGCTGAGGCCCTAACATCAACCTTGTAAAACTTAGAAAAAGTATGAACAGAAGACCAAGTAGCGGCCTTACAAACCTGTTCAACAGAAGCCTGGTGCTGAAAAGCCCAAGAGGCACCAATCGCCCTAGTAGAGTGAGCAGTAACACGGAAGGGAGGTTCCTTCCCTTTGGCAGAATAAGCTCGCACCACCGCCTGTCTAATCCACTTGCAGATAGTGGATTTGGCTGGAGGCAAGCCCTTCCTAGGTCCGGAAGGAAGAACAAAAAGAGAATCAGACTTCCGAAAGGGCTCAGTGGCGACCAAATAATACTTGAGCGCCTTGACCACATCCAGAGAATTAAGGTTTCCGTTCTTTGGAATTAGCAGGGGCAGAACAATAGGAAGGTAAGACCATGTCCTCATTGAGATGAAAGGCAGATACAACCTTGGGCAAAAGTTCCGGGTTAAGACGGAACAGCAACTTATCCTGATGCCGCTCAAAATAAGGAGGTTTAATGAAAAGCACCGCCAACTCAGACTCGACGCACCGAAGTAATAGCGACCAAAAAGACCACCTTAAGAGTCATTATGGACAGCGCAGCATTGCACAAGGGTTTAAAGGGAGGACCCTGTAGAGCAGACAACACCAAGTTAAAGTCCCAAACCGGTAGCAGAGGCTTACGAGGCAGACGCACATGAGTAACTCCCTGGAAGAAGGTCTTAACAAGCCTGTGATTGGCAAAGGATCTTTGGAAAAAAATTGCCAGAGCCGAAACCTGTCCCTTGAGAGTACAAAGTTGAAGCCCCGAATTCAGACCATGCTGTAAAAACTCCAGAATCCAGGGAATGGAAAATTCCGGACAAAAAAAAAAAAAAAAAAAGAAAGAGACTTGGACTCGCACCAAGCAATGTAAGCATGCCAGACCCTGTAGTAGATAAAGGACAAGGATTTCTTCCAAGCCTGAATCAAGGTAGCAAACCCTTGCCCATCAAAATGGAGGTTTCAGCAGCCAAGCAGTTAAAGCCAGCGTTTGTAAATTGGGATGGCGTAGCTGTCCCTGCGTGAGAAGCTCAGATCGTCGGGCAGGACTAAACGATCTACTGCCATCTGTACGACGTCCGCGAACCATACCCTCCTCAGCCAGCGGGGGGCCACCAGAATGGCAGGTGCCCCCTCCTGGGCCATCTTGCGCAGCACCCAACCCAGTAGAGGAAAGAGAGGGAAGACAGAGCCGAAACTCTGTCCAAGGGATTGCTAGCGCGTCTGTGGCGAAGGCCAGAGGATCCTTGGACAGGAAGACAAATCTTGGAAGCTTGTGATTGTGACGGGACGCAAACAGATTCACGTCCAGCTGACCCCAGCGCCGAAACAGGGCGTGGAAGATCTTGTTGCCGAGGGATCATTTCCCCAGGCGAGACGTCCCCCTGCTCAGGGAGTCTGCCTCCTGATTCTCCACCCCTGGGATGTAAACCGCCGCAATGCAGGGAACAGTTCCTCCGCCCAAGACAAGATCAGGGACACTTCCTTGAGGGCTCGCTTGCTCCAAGTCCCTCCCTGATGAATGATGTAGGCAACCGCCGTCTGATTGTTCGAGCGGACCTGTACAGCACGACCCCGAAGGTGGGGGGGGGGGGGGGTCAACTGGGAGAGAACCAACCTGATCGCCCGCAGCTCTAGAATATTGATGGGCGTGTGGGCCTCCTGGGGACCCCACTAACCCTGGAACTTCAGAGACTGCCAAACTACCCCCCCAGCCGGTCAGACTGGCATCCATAGTGACAATCTCCCAGCGTGGAGGCAGAAAGGACCTGCCCACTAGAAGATTCCTCGAGTCCAGCCACCAGGAGAGGGACTGCCTGACCAGAGGGGACAGAGCAAACTCCTGATCCAGGGACTCCTGATTCCGATCCCAAGCCGACAAGAGATGTAACTGAAGAGGTCTCATGTGGAGCTGAGCAAAGGGAACCGCCTCGAAGCAAGACACCATGAGACCCACCAACTGCATCCCCTGCCGAATGGAGGGGTGAGGACACGATAGCAGGGCCCGCGTCTGCGTCTGAATGCTCCCCACTTTCTGCCGAGGGAGAAATACCTTGACCTGAGAAGTATCCAGCGACATGCCCAGGAAAGACCTCGCCAAAGACAGAGATAGTGAAGACTTGGCATAGTTGATCACCCAGCCGAAGGACTCGAGTGTGGACGTCACCACCTGAGTATCCCTCTCGGCCTGATGAGGAGACTGAGCCGCAATCAGAATGTCGTCCAGGTAAGGGAGGATGCGAAAGCCCTGGTTCCTCAGGAGAGCCATGACGCCAGCCAGCACCTTGGAGAAAACCCGAGGAGCTGAAGGGATACCGAACGGCAAGGCCACAAACTGGTAGTGTTGATCCCCCAGAGCGAACCTCAGGAACCTCTGGTGACCTGGGAAGATCGGCACGTGAAGGTAGGCATGCTTGATGTCCACCGTGGTCATGAAATCGCCCGGTCGAAGGGAACTTACGGCGGATCGTAATGTCTCCATGCGAAAGTGCTTGAACCTGACGAACTTGTTGAGGCCCTTTAAGTCCAGAGAGCCGTCCTTTGGGCACCGTGAACAGGTTAGAATAGTACCCCCGACCCTGTTCCTGAAGAGGTACCTGACAAATGACTCCGGACGCCAGAAGGCGTTGAACGGCCAGCCGCAGTCCCTGAGCCGACACAGGGTTTAGGGATATCCGGGATCAGAGGAATCTTGGGGGCGGCAAGGCTGCAAACTATCTTGCATCCAGAGGAAACTACCTCCTGAATCCACCGATCTGAGACGCAAAGCCTCCAGACGTGAGCAAAAAACCGAAGCCGTCCCCCCACCCGGTCGGGTGAGGGCGCCTCCTCATGCCCGAGGGGCCTTGGGCTTGGTTCCCCAGGAGAAACCGGGGCACCTGCGGGATCTCCCTTGACCCCAAGAGTCTCTGCGACTACCTGAGAAGGAGGACCCATGACCTCCCCTTGAAGGACGAAAGGAAGAGGAGCCCCGAAAGGGCCGAGCCGGCTTTCTGCATTAGGGGAGCCTACCATCCTTGGTCAGGACATCGAGAAGCTCAGAAAAAAAAAGACAGAGACCCGTGAAAGGCAGCCCAGAGACTTCTTAGCGACAGTGTCAGCTGCCCACTGACGCAACCACACGGACCGATGCATAGACCATGGCAGCCAGCACAAAGGCGATAAAATCAGAGCAAAGCAAAAATACCATTTTGTGATTACTCACCTGTAAAATGGGTATTATAAGTATGTCACACACCCCGCTTCCAATATTCATGACATATGGGTTATAACCAGTAGAGGGCAAACTTCTGCAGAGATGACAGGAAAAAAAGAAGAGCCCCTCCCAGTCCATAAATACCTGGGACCTCCCACACATTACCCAGTATAGGAAAGCAGTAAGGGGACCAGGAAGAGCCAATACAAAAAATTCAACAATAAAAAGGTTCACCATATAAAGGATCCAGAATACCAAAGGGCAGGGTGAAGCGGGGTGCGTGACACACTTATAATACCCATTTTACAGGTGAGTAATCACAAAATGGTATTATTCCAAGTATGTCACACACCCCACTTCCAATATTCATGACATATGGGACATCCAATAGCAGTGTCCAACAAGGGTGGGGATCGCAACAAAGCAATAATGCACAATTTTAAACCACTGCAGCTTGCAGAACCTTGCGGCCAAAAACAGCGTCCGCTGAGGCCTGCATATCAATCTTATAAAACTTGGAAAAAGTATGAACAGAAGACCAGGTAGCAGCCTTACAAACTTGTTCAACAGAGGCCTGGTGCTGAAAAGCCCAAGAAGCACCAACAGCACGAGCAGAATGAGCAGTGATCCGAAAAGGGGGAACCTTCCCTTTAGCAGCATAGACCCCAACAATGGTCTGACGTATCCATTTCCTAATGGCAGACTTGGCGGGCGCCAAACCCTTCCTGGGCCCGGAGGGCACCACGAACAAGGTGTCCGTCTTACGAAAGGGAGAAGTAGCCACCAAATAGTACTTCAAATAACGAACCAAAGCCAAAGAGTGCAGAACCCCCTCCTTGTCATTGCTAGGTTTAGGACACAAGGAAGGGAGAACCACATCCTGATTGAGATGGAAGGCAGAAACTACCTTAGGAAGGAAATCTGGCTTAAAGCGAAAGACCACATTGTCCTGGTGTCTTTCAAAGTAAGGAGCCTGAATCGACAGAGCCGCCAACTCACGTCTAACAGAGGTAATAGCCACCAGAAAGGCAACTTTTTGAGTGAGCAAAGAAAATGCAACATCCAGCACCGGCTCAAAGGGAGGCCCCTGGAGGGCCAACAGAACCAAGTTTAAATCCCAAACAGGCAACAAGGCTTTCGAGGGGGCCGCACATGAGTGACCCCCTGGAAAAAAAAGAAGGTCTTAACCAAAGGAGGAAGAGCAAAGGACCTATGAAAGAAGACCGCCAAGGCAGAGACCTGCCCTTTCAAGGTACTAAGCTGGAACCCCAAATCCACACCGTATTGAAGAAAATCCAAAATTCTAGGAATCGAAAACACCCTGCAAGGCAAGGCCCTAGCCTCACACCAATCAATATAGGACCTCCAAGTCCTGTAGTAGATGTTAGAGGAAGATCTCTTCTTAGCCCTGACAAATGTCTGAATCACAGCAGCAGACAAACCTTCTTCCTTTAGAATGGAGGTTTCAGTAGCCACGCCGTCAAAGCCAGCGTTTGCAAATTGGGGTAACGAAGTTGACCTTGAGTGATCAGATCCGGAAACAGAGGCAGAGGCAATCTGTACTGATCTACTGCCAGCAGTACAACGTCAGCGAACCAAAACTGTCTTGGCCACCATGGGGCCACCAGAATTGCTGTCGCACCCTCTTGGGACAGCTTGCACACCACCCTGCCTACCATGGAGAAGGGGGGAAACAGGTACAGCAAACCCCAGATCCCTCCAGGCAAGAGACATGGCGTCCGCTGCCAGGGCCAGGGGATCCTGAGACACAAATGCAGGAAGCTTGTGATTGTGACGTGAGGCAAAGAGATCCACCTCCGGAATCCCCCTCTTGTGACAAAGAGACCGGAATACCCTGTGGTCGAGAGACCGGTCCCCTGCTCAAGGAGTCCGACTCCATGTTTTCCACTCCCGGAATGTACACTGCTGAGATGCATGGGACATTGCACCCTGCCCATGCAAGAATCAGAGAAACTTCCCTGAAGGCACTCCAGCTGCGAGTTCCTCCTTGGTGAATTGGTGTAAGAGACCGCAGTCCGATTGTCTGATCGAACCTGAACCGGTAAACCCTGGAGGTGATGAGTCAAGCGTGACAGCACCAACCGAATATCTCTCAACTCCAAGACATTGATGGGGGTGTGGGCCACCCGAGGACCCCACAGCCCCTGGAACTGATGCATCCTGGTGTCTAGCTCCGCCTGTCAGAGAGAGGAAGCCGTAATACGAAGGTCGCCCAGATACGGCACAATGCAAACGCCCTGGGCTCTGAGAAGGGCCATTAAACCTGCCAGCACCTTGGTGAACACCCTTGGTGCCGAGGTCAGCCCGAACGGAAGAATCACAAACTGAAAATGCTGACCTCCCACCGCAAACCTGAGAAATCTCTGGTGTCCTGGGAAAATCGGTACATGAAGGTAAGCATCCTTGATGTCTATGGATGTCATGAAATCCCCCTGACGAAGGGAGTTGACGGCTGAGCGCAAGGTCTCCATGCGGAACTTCTTGGCTCTGATGAACCTGTTGAGAAGCTTCAAATCCAGAATGGGTCTCATGGAGCCATCCTCTTTGGAAACCGTGAAAAGGTTGGAGTAATAGCCCAGGCCTCTCTCTGAGAAAGGCACCGTGCATATGACTTCCATATCCAGAAGATTCTGCACTGCCCACAGGAGCCCCTGCGCAGCCCGGGGGTCCGAGGGAACCCGAGATCTGAGGAATCTGTGAGGAGGCCGGTACTCGAACTCCAGTTTGTACCTGGAAGAGTACACTTCCAAGATCCAAGTGCCGCAGCCGTCCCTCCACCCGCAAGGGTGAGGGCGCCCCCTCATTGCTGAGCTGGCTTGGCAGCGCCCTTGGGCTTGGAACCCCAGGCAGGACCAAGACGGGCACGTCCTCTGCTTCTGTCCCAGGAGTCACCTCTGAAGGTAGAGTAGGCAGCTCCTCTGCCTGCTCTGGCACCATGAAAGGAAGGAAGGGTAGCCCTGTAAGTGAATTCTTAGCCGCAATGTCGGCCGCCCACTGGCGCAATCAGACCGATCGGCGAATAGCCACCAGCAACGCCGAGGTTCTGCTACACATACATATTGTGTCATCCAAGGCAGATAAGACAAAAGTCATTAACAATTCACACCGCGTAAGCGCAGCAAATTCATCACTGGCCGGGCTAAGCTGGGAACCACTCAAAAGGCCCCTAATCACAGACCTGGTAGCCACAGCCGTGAGCGCTGAAGCACACACACACACAGGCCGCAAGGCCGAACCCACGCTGGCAAAGGCATGACATGCCATTTGATCAATACGTCGGTCCTCACCATCCTTTAGCGTGGTGGCGTCCGGAGAGTGCACAACAGATGTGTTGGACAATCCCAGAACGGGCGCATCAACTTCAGGAGGGGACGACCAGCGCTTCACCGCGCCCACCAGAAAGGGATACTTCCTATCCTATCCCTGAGGAACATCGGGAAGCCGGCTAGGCCGTTCCCAAATCAGAAGCATTTTGATAATCTGATTCTTAAACAATGGGAACTCCAATCTAGGCTTAGAGGTCCCAAAAAATTCCACCTTCTGCTGAGGGGACTCCACCGGAGGAGAAATAGCCAGCACCTCAAATAAGTGGGCCAGAATCCTGGGGGTATCCACGGCATCCCCATGCTCCTGCCCAGCATCAGCATCCAAAAACTGCTGATCCTCAGAGCCATCAGATCCAGAAACCATTCCCTCTCCTCAAGTGGGGAATAATCAGACCAGTCAAGAGAATAATAATCCTCAAAACCCAAAACCGGCGCGGCCGGTGGCAAATGTTTTCTCTTAGTCGGGGCCTTTCTGGCCGCAGAGCTAGACATCAATTTCTCGATGTTGGCCAATCTAGCACATACATCAGATTGCGACTCCCCACTAATGACAGTGTCACTTGGGGTACGGATCAGGCGGGGTGGAGTAGGTGATGAGACCGGCGGCACAGACCCAGACGCCTGGGACCCCAACTGCCGCGTTATGGCCTGCTGAGCACATGGTATGCAAACCAGTACATTATCCCCCTCAAGGGATACCCCACAACCCACACACAGCCGGGATTGCCCCGAAGGGAGCCCGAGCCCGGTATCCTGGGAAGCCTCCATATGGCGATTTTAATGGTAGTCGCAAGGACCAGAGGGAATTACGCTAATTATGCTACCCGGGATGCCCCTTTAAGTCCCGAGTGGGAGGATTTGTAAGACCCCAATTTATCCCAAAGGCCATACAAGCAAACACCAGGGAGATTATATATATATATATATATATATATATATATATATATATATATATATATATACACACACACAATGTGTACCACATAATACCATAGCCTCACCGCACATAGAATGAGGAGAGAAATCACATTGTTTAAAACACAAGTAATAAAGAAAAAAAAGCAGCCCCGCAGGGTACTCACAGCCTAAGGTAATGGCGTCGGCCACAGCAGCGAGAGGATAAGAGGAAAAAGAAGGGCGGGCCAGCGCGGATCGCGCGCTGCGCCTGGCCCCGCCCTCTTCCCATCCAGTACAAGCAACGCGGTTCCCAGCGAATAGCTGGGCGCCGCAAATGGCGCCAGAGACAGGGGGCGGGCCACCGCGGGCGCGCCGAGCACCCGGCCCCACCCCCTGCCCTCACGGAATTGAGGGCGAGAAGCTCTCCTCGCCGAAAACAGAGACTAACGGGCGGCCGCAGCAAGCAGACCACAGCACAAGCACACACACAACCTGCACACATAACAGTGAAACAACCAACCAAAGGGATAAAGGGGCCGCCCCCCCCCCCCCCCCAGTTGAGGGGAACAGGGAGACAAGGAAAGGGGGGATCCCAGGCTACAAGGTAGTGAAGGGATAACAGGGACAGGGCAACTCAAACCAGGATCACCAAACCTGGTAACCGCCTACCCCCTAAAATGGGGTCTCACGGAGGAGCATGGCTCCTATTATGACACCTGCTAAAGGTGTAGCCTACCCTCGCCCGGACCCACAGCCAAGGCTGGGATTCATAGTTGTTTCAAAATTTAATTCAGGTCCGGGCAGAAATAGGGCCAAAATGGCCAGGTGCAAACCCGGCTTACCTGTAAGGTCTGCAGAGACGATTACTGGGTAATGTGTGGGAGGTCCCAGGTATTTATGGACTGGGAGGGGCTCTCTTTTTTTTCCTGTCATCTCTGCAAAGTTCGCCCTCTACTGGTTATAACCCATATGTCATGAATATTGTAAGCGGGGTGTGTGACATACTTGGATAGGTCCTTATAATCCTCCCTTTTCTTACCAGAGCGGGCGGCCTCAGCAAGGCGCCTGACCTTTTTGATGGCAATGCCCACAATAGCCGCAGCGCAGATCGGGCGCAAACTGGCCCCTACAAAGGTGAAAGCATGACTAGCCAGCTGATTCATACACCGGTCCGCACTATCACGCAGTGTGGTAGTGTCGGGTGACGATATGACCGAAGTGTTAGAAAGCCCCAGGACCGGAGCATCCACCTCAGGTGGGCACGACCAACGCTTAACCAAGTCGGCGGAGAATGGATACAGTCTATCCAGCCCCTTGGGCACCGAGGGTAACCTATTAGGACGTTCCCATGCCCTAAGAACCATATTTGAGAAATGGCCCTGTTCCGGGAACTCCAAGCGTTGCTTGCCAGGGCGGAAGAGCTCGCCCTGCTTCTTCGCCACCTTGGGGGGGGGGGGGGCGATGTGTAATGTATAAAAGACAGCCGACAAGAGTCTATCGGTATCATCCGGGAGCCAGGCCAGGAGGACCCTAGGTCATCAACGTACTCGCCCTGACAATCCCCAGAGGAGTCCGAGTCACGGAACAACTCCCCCATACATGTCAAGGCCCGCCATACATGTCAAGGCCCTCGTCCTCATCGGCAAAGAGGGACAATTCGGCATCTAGATGCCGCTTTTTGCTAGAGGCCTTGCCCGCCGCCGGTCGGGCCAGCTGACGCTCAATGCTGGCTATGCGCAGCGCCAGATCTGATTGCGACCCCCTACGGGGGAGTAGGGGATGCCGTAGGGAGGACAGGACTGGAAAGAGATGCACTCGTCCCAACCTGTTCCGCAATAATACTTTGGGCGCACGAACACAAACCGCGCCGCCACCACTCAAAGGGGATGCCCCACACGACACAGGTGAGCCTGTCCCGAGGGGCCCCCAAGCTCGCTATCCCCAGAAGCCTCCATATGGTGATTATCAAGGCACAATAGGCCAATACAGGGTAATGGCTAAGAGAAGCCACCCGGGATGCCCAACAGAGAAGGGACGGGGGGGGGGGGGGGAGAATTGGACCGGGAGAAACCACAAACTGCTATCCCCTGAAAGACATAAGCAAGAGAACCATGAGAATCCCACAGCACATGCCCAACAGTATCACCCGCAGAGAACTCACGGACCAAGTGAGGCGAGCACCGTGCGCGCAGCAACAGTCAGACCCACAGGATGAAGACAATGGTAAGGGGCCCGCAAGCATCCAGGATGGCCAGCGGGCAGAGTAGAGAGAGCCGGCAGACGTGATCTCCGCAATGACCAGCTCAGGTATTAAAATGGCGTTGCAGCGCGGAACCACGAGGGGCGGGCCACCGGGGGAAGACGCAATACGCGTCATCCCGTGGCGCCGCCCCCAACGAAGGGCGCGAAAACGGCCTTCGCAATAGTGAAGGTGCAGAGACCAGAACAGCGCACGCCGTCACCCGACTGCAACCCCCCCGGCCCAGCCCCCTCAACAACGGCCACGCCGGGGAGAGGGGCGAGGAAGAGGGACACGGCGCCGGGGACAGCAGCAGCAGCACAGAGCGGGGAGGGGGAGAGATGAAGGGGAGGGCGAGAAGGAGCCCGAGGACACCACCACCCCCCAAAAGTAAAACACTCACCCCAACACAGAAAAACAAGTCAGCAGGGTTTCTCCCATCCCTCTATAGGCTCACCAATCGCCTATGGCCGGCTACCCTTCAGTATACAGGGTCTGCGGCCTGGAGCAAAGCTCACCGAGCACATGACCCAGGTGCTCCCCTACCATCACCCGATCCATCAACCAAGGCTGGGAGGCAAGAGGGTCCGGAAACTGGTGGAAATAGGCTTGCAGGGCCGCAGGCTTGGTTGCCCTGCTCGCCTGCGAAAACATAGAGAGCCATCTTCTGTCTTCGCAGTATGACTGCAGAGAAAACACTGGGGGTCTATGGGCGATTTCTGGCTTTTTATAGGGCCGGGAAGAGCCACAAGTCTTCTGCAGTCAACTGCGCCACCTTGTGGCGGAATACCCAGATGTAATGATTGAAATGAAACAGACCGTGCTGTACACAAGGAAAATCAGCAAGTGCCATCTAACATTCCAGTACCATGCAAGCTTATTATAAACCCCCTGGTGGCAAACTTGATTTGGGGAATTAAAATACTCAAAATAACTCATCTGATCACCACAAATCTCCCCCTAATGCTGGCTGGAGGATGTCTTCTGCATGGCCACCATTGCCCAGCCTAGTGACTTAAATTTTTGGGCTATTGCCCAAATTGGGCACATGGTGTGGGTGCAGGGTTACAAAATGCTTGGAATACCTCTTTAAATAGAAGACCATATAAAGAGGAATATAGTACCAAAAATAAAAGCGTACAACTTACCTTTTGGATGTCGCCGCTGCCTGCTGTGGCATCATCCAGCTGCTTCAGGGACCGATCCTCACCTCACCAACCGATTAGCCGTCTGTTAATGACAAGCACGGCCTCAGGATTTTGGGCGGCCCCATGGGCACTGCGCAGGTGTGAGATCAGCAGTGCCTGAGGGGATGCAAGATGGTGCTGCATACCGGAAGTTAGCCCAGAAACCTAGAAGATGGATCCCTCGGCGAGGTGAGTAAATAATGCCCTAAGGTAAAACCGGAGCGGGGGGGGGGGCAGATCTGTGAGGCTTGGGTGAGGTTTTAACCTCCCCCAATGTTCCTCTTTAAAGCCCAAGCTTGAGAATAATATTTAGTTTTTTCGAAATAGGTATAAACTTACATTTCTTCTGTCTTGGCATCAGGCTGCTCTTTTATGACGGGTTCATCAACTGGCTTTGGTTCTTCTTCCTGGAAAACAGAAAGGCGAGGAATAAGGAAAACCTTATAAGCTATTGTCCAGGCGCACTCAAATGTATTCCTGTTGTGTAGGGCTACACATGGCAAAGTTATCGTAAAGCTATAATGCTAGAGTAATTATAAAATAAAGTTTCACCTCGTGTTGTGCTGTCCTCCGTGACTGGAATAGAAGGGCTAAGCAATACAAGTACTCTGTGTACATTGCATTGGATTGGATTGAGCTGGGCTCGCGTGACATTGAGGAGGGCTCCATTCTAGCCTATCACTAAGACTCAACTTGAGGCCCTAAGGCCAAGTGGTCAGGGTCTGGTGTGCCATCAGATCGCCGGATAGGTAATTTCTGTGTGAATCTAATGGGGGGAGGAGCGATGCCCCAGGAAAAGGGAATCGGGTGGCCATGAGACGCTTTTGGCCACAAAATCAGAGGGAGGCACTCGAGAAATTTATCAAAAAAAATATATATCAATTAGGCGATGGGGAGAGCACTGGCCTGCACGAATATCAATTAGCATCTATATTCAAAACAAATAAACACAAGTGATCTAATCAGTGCAAATAATGTGCAAATCCTACCTATGATCCGGATCCCATAACAAACAACTATAAACGCTTTTGGTGCACTTTGACTGAATTGTTTGGTGACCATTCTTAACAATGCACAAACAATGGGTAATAAAATATTAAAATGATTAAATTAAGGCTCAGCACACAAGGTTCTGTCTTCAACAGTCTGGGTGCTATTTAGAGCATTACTCCCATACAGCCCTAAACAGCAAGACTAATACAAATATTCCATAAATTCACACCCTCTAACAATCCTACTACATTTAGTGCAATGTAAGGTGTGCCTCACCTGCCTTGGCAAGCCCCTCCATTACAATGAATGGAGTAGAACACAACCATCGGAGGCTCCCACACTGGGGGACTGAATTGCTAGGCTCCCACCCATGGTAAGTATGAAGATGCCAGTGCTGAGCAAAGGAGCTGTGAGATACACCGGTATAGAACTCCAGGACCATGCAAAAATCCCTGTTAGACTGGCGGTAATGGCTTTTCTATGAATCCTTCATGACAACCTAAACTAAACTGAACTAAAGGATCGTCATGGATTCATAGAAAAGCCATTACTGGTAAGTCCAACTGGGATTTTCTCCCTTCATGGCGACCCATGGAGAGGGTTAGCAAAGAAGTTAGGCTTAGGGGGTGGGAAGCTGCTAGACACTTTTACCAAATTCTGATGTTTCATAGAAGGAGATCTAGTCTAGAGAGTTTGAGGAAGGTGTGGGGTGAAAACCACATGGTCTTACAGATCTCTTCTGTAGAGGCACCTGTCATGTTCCCACTAAGCGGACCTAGCTCCAGTTTGAATGCACAGAAACCTGTGGAGGAAGAGAACTATAGTGTCAGGAAGGTGTAGGTTGAAGGCCTCCTTGCTCCCTTACTGATCTCTACTATATAGGAGCCAGTCCTCTTGCCCAGGAAGCTGACCTGGTTCTGGTTGAATGTGGTGTAGGGAGTCCTCTGGGTTTATAAGCCTGTACATAGTTTGCTTTATTAATTTGGCATAGTGGATTTTGAGGCATCTAGGTCTCTTTTTCGTTATAAAAAAAGTTATTCCACTAACCACCATTCCTTGGATCCCTCTCTTTTTTAATAAATAATTAATGCTCTTCCCATCTAAAAGTGAGAGCTTCTCTTCTTCTTGGGGCCTGTTATTAGATGTAGCATCTCTGGCAAAAAAAAATGTAAGCATCAGGTCTCAGCATGGCCCTATCTAGGAGAATAGAACAGTTGGGTTCCTTAAGACCTGCAGGCCACATGGATGATAAGATGGCCAATGAGAAACAATATTTGATAAGGCTGAAGTCTAAGTCATACTTGTAATCATTTTTTGAATTCTTCCTGTAGGAATTCGAAGACTGTTAGTATATCATCGTTCTTAGGCTTGTTGGCTAAACAAAACGAAGAAAAACATTTACAAACTATTGCATAGATGTGTCTGGTAGTCAATTCTTGACTTTCCAGGAGAATCTCATCACTTTGGCAGAGCAGACCTTCCTTTCTAAGAGGGCCCTCTCAGATCCATGTTGTCAGTTGAAGCTTTGCTGGCTCTGGATGCAGAGTGGGACCCCGATGAGCCAGTTTGGAAAATTTGGTAGATGCCACGGCCCTTTCATCACCATCCCTTTAAGCTCAAAGAACCAGGATATTCCTGGCAAAAAAAAATGGAGCTAGGAAGAGAATACTGACCCTTTTCCTGCACTATCTTCCGGATCTTTTGTGGTATCATTTTGAAAGGAGGGAAGGCATAAGCTAGGTGTAAATTCCAGGGATGAGCCAGGGCATCCACTGCTAAGTCAGTGAGCAAAATATTTCACATTTTGAGTAGTTCGTAATGACAAAGATCTTTATCGGAGGAAGACCTTTTGAGTTACCCTCTGAAGGAAAACCTCCTGGTTTAGGCACCACTTGGTCTGTTGAACCCATTCCCGGGTTAGAATGTGCTGTAGTTTTTAGGGTACCCTTTAAAGGAACAGACATTATTGACAGGACCTGTTCCTGTAAGAGAACAACGTCGAATTTGATAAGATTTATTAGTGTTAAGGACTTGGTCCTACCCCGCTGATTTAGGAATGCTGCTGTGAAAGCATTGTAGGACCAGATCTGGACTTCTCAGCCTGAGATATCTGGTAAAAAGTGATTCAGTGCTAGATTGAACCCCAAAAGTTCCCTGAAGTTGGAGGATCTGCCTGCTATGCATGGTGGCCCCTTTCCCTGGACCTGTTGACTGTCCCTGTGGGCTCCCCAACCCCAGGACCTGGTATCTGTTGAAATGACAGTCTTCCTCCTTTTAGGATAACTGGAACTGTCCACTAGGGGAGACCCTCTAGGAATATCCAACTCCATCTTGATCTCATGATCCAGTGAGTCTGGGCACCTGTCCCATGAGATAGGAGGAATCTCTGCCAGGTCCTGCCAAAGGACTTATCCAGTAAGGTGAGCAGGTCTAAACGATAATGCCTAACAACAGTCTTGGCTGAAGACCAGGTGGCCGCTTTACAAATCTTTTTAGAAGCCCCAGCTTGCTATGCCCAAGACATAGACACACTTCTCACTGAATGAGCTGTAATCTTCCTTGGGACCTGGAATCCATAATAAGCAAAACTAATAAGGTTCTTCATCCAACACGCCAAAGCTGACTTTGAAACTCGTTCCCTTTTTCTCATTCCAGAGAATGAAACAGGCCATCTGCCTTCCTCCAATCCATGGTCTGACGAAGATATTCCAGAAGACATGCTCTGACATCCAAAGATTTATGCACCAAAGAATCTTTACTGTCCTCTAAAGGAAGAACAATCTCCTGAGGTCTGTGAAAGTAAGAAGATATCTTCCGAAGGTAGCAGGGATCCACCCTTAATACCACTAGATCTAGAAAAATCTGAAGAGAGAGGTGATAGAATAAAGTCTGAATATCAGCGATTCTTTGTGCCAACGTAATTGCCACTAAAGACACGTCCTGGATTGGCTCAAATGGCGGAGCAGTCAATGCTGTCAGAATTTAGCTAGATCTCATTGAAGTACAATCCTTCATGCAAACTGGCTTAGATCGCCTCACGGCTAGAAGAAAACATCTGACCACAGAAAAGGATGAAAGTCTTTGTCCAGAAAAACTGACAGAGCTGCTAACTGTACCTTCTGTAACTAACTGTACCTGACACTGAGAGCCAGATCAGCTCACCTTTGGAGGAAGTTGAGAATGTTATCTAACGAAGGTTATATGCCGATTTCCCATTCTGAATCTTTCAAGTATTAAAAGTTTTCCAGACTTTCAAATAAATCTTCCTAGTTAATTTTTTCCTAATTGAGAGTAGGGTCTTGATAACCTTATTCAAAAATCCCTTTTTCAGAAGTAAAGAGACCTCAGTGTCCACAGGGTTAAACACCACTTCTGAAGATCTGGACAAGGCACTGGTACATGGAATAGCAAGTCTGGTCTTGTTGGAAGTCTCCAGGGCTCCTGAATGAACCAAGTTAGACCAAGAGTCGAGAACCATGTTCTCTTGGGTCACCAGAGAGCCAGAAGCAGAACTGTGGCTGGCTGACTAGCAAGTCTGTGCAATACTGGAGGAAGCTATTGAACTGGGGGAAATGCAGAGGCTAGCTGAATGGCCAATTGCATGCCAGTGTGTCTACCCCTAGTCAGACCAGAAGGATTTAGAGAAAAGAAAAATTCCACTCGTGTTTTTGTTCCCCCGATGCAAAGAGATCCACTTCCAGAGTCCCCTTTCTAATACATATCTGATTGAATACTTCCCGATATGGGGACCATTTTGACTCCAGCCATGGAGCGCGACTTAGGAAGTCCGCTACCTGATTCAAACACCCCTTCAGATGAATTGCTGATAATGACAGCAGGTTTTGTTCTGCCCAGAACAGGATTTTAAGGAAACCTTGTCCCTCCATGACGATTCAAATAGGCCATCATTGCAGCATTGTATGTTCTGATTTGAACATGCCAATTCTTCAGATGATGTGCAAAGTCGAACTGGGCTTTTTTCACAACAATCAATTCCCTCAAACTTGAGGAAGACTCACTCTACTTTTGACCACCTTCCATAAGCCATCAAAGCCCCGCAATGGGTCTCCATCCCCTAGAGGAGGCGTCTTATGATCCGATCCCTGGGATCTCTCCAGGGCAAGCTGCTGACAGATCTGTCCTTAAAAGGAGCAGTATCGCGAAATTTGCATTAAAAAAGATAAATAATTAAATAGCCACACAATAGCTTATAACATGTGTATAAATAATCTGGCGATAGAAAAAGAAAAAAATATATGCCTCTCTTTTAAATTGTATAATGACAATGGCTCAGTCCATTTGCTGAATAGGGGGATCTGCTGGGTTGTTTTTAGTGAGCTGCTTCATTTAGCCCACTGGTCTCCTAGCAACACTTTACCTCAGAGGCCGACACTGTAATCAGTGGTAATGGCTGTGTGTGTGAGGTGAGACCAGGTGACTCAAATGTGTAAAATCTATACAAAATAAACTAAACTGACTGAAAACTGAAATTCTTCTTTGAATAACTGTGCAGGAAAATCTAAAGGTATTAAAGTGGAACAAAACACTGAGTGGCCGACCCTGTAGTCTATAAGACCTGGCCATTGACCTTCCCCCTTGGGCATTCTAAATCGGGATGCCCCACTATGTGAAACGACCCCTGGATAACCACAGATCCCCCCATTTTTCTGGCGCGCTCACGAAGATAGTCATTTAGACAGGCAGGGCGGCCAGGAAGGTTACTGCTCAGGCTCCCCATCTGCGTGCAAACAGAGCTGATTGGATGAGAGCCTGTGCATGTGCTGTGGGACAGGGAAAGGTACGTTTTCACAGGCGAACTTGGGGATTTCACATATCAGGGCATCCCAAGTCGGGATGCCCCTCGGAGCACAAAACTCCAGATAGTGAAAATCCTGGGTTGGGCTTTGCTCCAAACACACAAAGCTGAAAGAAAGATCATATGGAAAAATGAAAAATAAGAATATGAAAGAGAAAATGGTAAACTGAAAGATTCTGCAGCAGAGCCAACATGAAGGGAAAACTGTCAAAATCAGCTAAATAACTTCTAGAGCTTTTCTGTTTTAGATATATAAGTTCTGGCCAGGCAATGTTGCAATGTTGTTATCTTATGCTGGACAGCTGCCAGCACTGAACAGCTGATACTTTGATACATTGTTTACCCCTCTCCTCAGCGTGGAACTCAGAAGGCATAAACATGAGCTATTAGTCTCCAGCTGCTCAACACACACCATTTTTTTCTACATTTGTAATTCTTACTCCAACACTTACCTACATTCAAAGTACCATTTAAATATAAGTCACCAAGAAAAATTTGCGATACTGCTCCTTTAAACAACCACCGTTCCAGGGACTTCTTTACTAGCTCTGGAACTTAAATAGTCTGCTCTAGGGACCCCTGAGATCTGCTCCAATTGTTTAAGATATGCAGCTGGAGGGTCCTTGAATGTAACTGACCCCATCTTACTGCTGGAAACACTGAGGTTAGATATCCCAGAACATTCATCGCCCGATGCCAGGTGAAAGAATGGGAATCTGGCCAGTTCCCTTGAGGTATCCCGGGTCCCTGCCGGCCTGTCTCCAGAGTTTGGGAAATGGGCTTGCCTGCTACAAACACGAAAACAACTGGATACCAGGAGGAAGTGCTAAAGCTTTATCTAATTCTAGTGGCCATGTGTTCCATCCTAGAGGCAGAAACATTATGCTGCCCGGAGGATGTGTTGAGAAAGTTGTAATTAGGAAAATGTCCCAAATTAATCAGGACCCTTCCTAGCAGAGTGTAGCAAGGGAGTGAAGGTCTGCTTTAATAAAATGAAACCCAAGTGTTAACAAAAGGTGAACAGCAATTTAACCTGTAGCAGTTTAAATCTGCCTCATGCATAACATCTTCCCTGACACAAATGGCATATAGCATATAGTACTTGTCTAAAAACAAATAACATAAAGGTAGCAAAGAAATATGGCATGATTAGTTCCCCAAACTTGCATTCATTGTATAGTATCATCTTATAGAATAATGTCTTATTTTTGCATTCAGCAGGGTTATGAGGTTATAGCAGCTCAGACACCGGCATGCTCTCAACAAAAAGGAAGGATATATACAGAGTAAAGTTAACTGTACTGACAGGAGTAGAGCCGGATGCAATCAGCTGGACCCCTTTAGAGCAGAAGACAGGGTAATCGTTTGATTGGGATCTGGATTGCGTTGATCTGATACAAAATTTCCCATAGATTTTGATAAAGGCGCAGAGACTAATATAACTATAATATAGCTTTATCAGCCACACCTGGAGTGAGGTAACCTGATGATTCCCAGGAGTTGCTCTCTTAAACTGTGAAGGCTTAAATCTTAACCCTCTGTATGCCATAGAGGGAGGCCAGAAAGAAAAATAGATAGATAGGTAGACAGCGCACATGTATTCCCCTTTTACTGGAAGCACTTGTGCTGAACAGAGAACCCAGTGGCGCATGGAAACGTAGTCACCACCCATGGCTGTAATGGTGGAATAGATAGATGTAGTAAGGGACACTAGAGGTCTAGGTTCCCTTTTAACTGCCTGTAACTAACTGAAGTCTCCTCACCCATTTCTAGCTTTATGCATGCCTGACATGACTTCTGCCAGGTATATGGAAGTGTAATGCTGCAGGATTCACAGCGTTTAAAGGGTTAAAGATCCTCAAGCTAGCTTTTGGTGGTCATTGCCTCTATCCTTAACCCTGGGTGGATTGGGCTAAAAAGGACAACAACATAAAGCCACAGCCATCTCTAACCACAGCAGAGCATGCTCATGACTCAAAGCTATGCCAGGACATGCTCTGCCTTGCTCAGCTACAACTCAGAAATAGGAGATAAAAGTGGCTTTTCTTGGAATAAATAAATTATTTACATATAATTCTGAGATGCTTTGAAATGGCTCATTTTACACGGTTCCCACCAGGGATATGGTAGAAGTTTGCATGTGCCTTCACAGGGACTTTACATCTGCCAGTATCTTTGTAAAGTAATCACCTGCTGGGACAAAGCTTTCCCGATTTGGGATGCCCTGCTTTGTGAAAGCGTACGTTCGCCCATTTTCCTCACCTTTCCATGAGGTGCAGCTCTTCTCCAATCTGCTTCTCCCGTCATGCCCATTAATGTGCAGCTGGAGAATATGAATGGAAACTTAGCCACGCACGATTGGCGGACAGCATCGCTCGCATTATTCGGCTGTGAGCAGCCATGGCAGTCATTTAGTTACGGCAAGCATGGCCGCTGACAGCCTGAGAAGGATGTGAGTGATGCAACTGTCGGCTGCACATTAGTAAGGTAAGCGGGTGCTCATTAGTAAGGTAAGCGCGGGGGGGGAGGGAATCAGGTGGCCCTTGAGTCTACAGTGACTTGTGATTCACTTTAAGAGCCCTGCCATTGTGTGCCGATCTATGCCCCATTTTTATCTCAGCTTGCTTGCTGCATCAAAGTACCAAGGAACAGGCTGGGGGCACTATAGTGAAGTCAGCAACTCGCATGTTTGGCAGCTAAAGGCAGTCAGTCATGTGACCACCGGCAACTATTCAAGCCCACTCAGAAAACCTAACTGGTTACAGGCAGTCACGTAATTGACAGCTATACAATGAATGTGGAGGTTGGTCAACTTGGCTACAGTGTTACTGTAAGAAATGGTCATCCTTCCTGTCAATTGCCCTACTAGCTTTTTTTTTTACTATACAAAACTGGCCAAGCTCCTCTATATCCATCCTGACTACACAGAACCCCAACATAACCTATCCTATAAACACTCCTACTCTAGTCACCACCTAACATTTTTTTATAACATTCCGTGGAGCCTTCAATTTTCTATCCTCCCGTTTTAAATGTAAGCCTTTCATCCGAACAAAAAACAACATTATCAGTAAAGATCTCAATATGCCCACAAGTGACAGATCACTGTAAACTCAATACCAATTCTGAAAATATTTGAAGAAGAGGGAAATCAATGTGGGTTTTTGTCCACTTTAAACTCACCGGGGGTAATCAGTGTCAGCACGAACTATCTGTCGACACTTAAATGAAATGCTATTGCAGGAGACCCAGGAGGACCACACTGCTGACAGAGACATAAATGCAAGACTACATTTTGCCAAAATGCACTTAAGCCAAAAAGAGAAAACGTCTTGTGGACAGACGAGACCAAGATAGAGCTTTTTGGTAAAGCACATCATTCTACTGTTTTCCGAAAATGGAATGAGGCCTACAAAAGAAAAGTACATAATACCTTCAGTGAAATATGGTGGAGGTTCAATTATGTTTTGGGGTTGTTCTGCTGCCTCAGGCACTGGGTGCCTTGAATGTGTGCGAGGCATCATGAAAACGGAGGATTACCAACAGATTTTGGGTTGCACTGTACAGCCCAGTATCAGAAAGCTGGGTTTGCATCCAAGATCTTGGGTCTTGCAGCAGGACAATGACCCCAAACATACGTCAAAAAGCACCCAGAAATGGATGGCAACCAAGAGCTGGAGAGCTCTGAAGTGGCCTGCAATGAGTCCAGATCTAAATCCTATTGAACACCTGAGGAGAGATCTTAAAATTGGAAAAGGCTCCATTCCAAAAAAATAAAAATTTCAGGAGTGCCAACATTTACAGCCATGATTGTAGCTCGGGCCCCCCTGCTGCAACTGGGCAGAGAGCACGTCATGACCAGGGCAGGCAGGCACACTGGAGGGGGGAGCCCAGGGGGAAGGCAACACAAAGCAGGGAACCCTGTCAGGCGATAAGATCTGGTACCCTATTGGAGCAGGGTCCTAACCCTCGAAGCGCCAAACCAAAATCGTCTGAGCCCCGGCGTGCTAAACGGACCCATGCGTACCCGCCTCACACTGCACTGGACCCATGCGTACCCGCCTCACACTGCACTGTCCCGCGCTAACGGTTTAAAGACCGACTTCGGGCATTCAAGCTGGGTCCTCAGCAAACTGCAGAGGGTAAGGTGCTGGGAGGCAGACAGAGTCAAAGCTCACGCTCCGATCAGCACTGTCAAAGCAACAAAACTGGAAATAAAGAAAAAATCCTGAATCTCTTCACAGTCCCATTGACTGCAAGAACTAGGAGTGTCTGCCCACAGCCTGCCTTATATAGGCCAGGAGGAGCTTAGTTTTGTTTTTTTTTTGCAGTCCCCACCTACGGCTGAGGTTATCCCACGCGTTGCTGATGGTGGTGCCCTGGAACCATGGAAGGGATGAGAAAACGACCTGTTATCTTTTGTAACAAGTGTGTGGCTTCAAATAATACTACTTATATATACACCAAGAAGCATAATGACTGGATGCAATACATATATTACTAGCACTACTATTCTCTTTTACTAGTGCTTATTTTTCATCTTGTCTACAAAAAAAGTACAGAAAGTATAAGACAAATTGATTACCTCAGTATCATCACCTAAAACATCTTCTTCATTGGGCTCCTCTTCAACTGCTGAAGGAAGAAAAAAACATTTGTCAGGTAATGTTTTTATCACATGGGACGTTGCTGCAAAGTGTATTTAATAGTGTTCTGGTGATTCAAGCCATTTCAGCATACAGCAAAACATGGATAACACTTGGATAGGTAGTGAGTGTAGTTCATGTCTTTGAAGGGATCCTATACAAAAAAAGACACTCATATCCCCAGTCCAGTGCCCCAAATCAGCCCGTTTTTTGTTTTACTAAAGCCTTAGCACGATATTCATTAAACCACTAACCAGATTCAGTCTAATGTTCAAATGGTGCCCATATTGGCTCCCTGAACTGAGCCTCAGCACCCCCTGTTCTCCAGTGATTAGTTATTCAGCTACACACTGGCCAGGCATGGAACTCGAAAGAGGAAGTGGCCAAAGAGCACACAGCCTGAGGTAAGTCAGAAAGCAGCGTCCCACTCACACAGCAGTGCC
This sequence comes from Gastrophryne carolinensis, assembly GCA_027917425.1. NCBI lineage: Eukaryota > Metazoa > Chordata > Amphibia > Anura > Microhylidae > Gastrophryne > Gastrophryne carolinensis. The sequence continues at coordinate 163,914,728 of CM051236.1, forward strand.
GACTGGCTGGAGAAAGAGCTTAGATAAGTATAAGGCACAGGAGTATGAATATATATAATTTTCTTTGTGCAGGTTTAGTGAGGTGTATGTGAAAGTTGAGTGCTTTTAGATTTATTGCAGTAATTCTAACAGATAAGGCTGGTCTCTTCCTTCTCCAGTCTCTCACTGCTGCTTTGTGACGACGCTGCTCTCTTCCTTACCTCAGACACGCTGTAAGCTCCGCCAAAGCTCCCTCCCTCGTTCTATGCTTGGCCGTTCTCTTACTCCACTACCAGCCATGACATTAGCCTCTTAGCATCTGCAATCTGGTCAAGAGCATTCTATTCAGTTTGAAAAGCGAGAGCATCTCAGCGTCCTTGTTCTCACATAGAAAGCTACTATAGTGCGAGAACAATGTCATTGTTTGGTATTAAAGTATTCACCCCAATTCCAGCCGGTGGTGCCACAGCGCCGAACATCTGCCGTGAGCTTCCTGAAGTCCAGACCGGCTGTTGGGAGCCGGCGCTCTCCGCAATGCACGCTCTCCTGCCCATTCACATGAGAAAGTCTAGTGCGACTTCTGAATGTAAAATATACACCTGAACAATCCATCCAAGAAAAACACAGGGATGATACATCCTGCCAGATAGCAGGAAACACCAATACAGAGGGATGACAGAAAGTTAATGGGGGGTGGTGTGGGGTTTCCTGTATCTAGATTGGAGTCCTCTTTTGGATACTATCCGAGGGGAAAATAATTATATATAAATATATATATATATATTTTTTTTTTTTTCACACCTTACTTACCTGACTGCCTACAGGTTTAATTCCAGTACTGCAGGCTGAATTAGTTCAGTTTAGATGCCAGATTTAGGTCACAGTAGGCATCTGCAGAGCCCCTGTTACACACTTGAGTTTCTGATAGTGATAGTACATTCGCAGTGAAAGCTCATATGGTGTACCCCATGGCCGATCAATGGAGCCTCTTCCTTGTGACTGGAAGCAGGGGAGCAGCAAAGCCAGCCAGGGAGTACCCTTGAAAGCACCAGAGAAGACAGCTCTGAAAATGGACTGATGCAGCCTACAGGGCTCTGTGCGTGTGGAAAAAAATGCAGTTAGGTAAAAATCAATTTGGACTGGAAGTTTAATCTGGATCGCTTAAGTTTTTACTGATTATTAGGATTAGCAATACTTCATTCCATTGAAGACATAACAAGAAAAGAAATCTGCTCATAAATCATCAATTGCATTAACATGAGCTATACCAACCATGTTCCTCCAAATACACTTGAAGTCTGTTGATTAGGTCACTCTTGTTTCCTTTAACATCTAGACCTCGGGCCAGACATTCCTGCTTGAGCTCTGCCAGCTGTGGGAGTCAGAAAGGAGAAGTAGAATCATTTTAACTACAAAGAGCACAATGGCATTAAAGTGATTCATTTTAGAATCGCTGTATTAATAATAATGGCATGTCGGTAAGCAGAGGTTTTTGCTTTTAAAATTAAATACGTGTATGCAAAGGTACCATGTGTAGGTCTATGCATGGGGTGATGAAGAGCGGCATTTTCAGTTGAAGAGCACCCTGCACACTTTTAACATCCTGCTTAAAGCAGTAGTGGTCAGTCTAAGGTAACAGACGTGCAGCCCGCAGACGGAAGGTGCTTGGCTGGGGTGGCGTCGAGGGGGGTAGTATGGTTGAATGCTGAGCTTCACCTTCTCCATGTCCTGCGCAGGCAGGGGGGAGGCTCAGCAAACTAAGACCTTCTATGATAGGTGGGGAGTATCGACAGTATGGCTCAAGAGTTGAAGACAGGAGAAGGGGGGTGGGGATCTCCCCGCCAGCCACAGCCTGGGATACTGAGGGCGGTGAATGCTTGGTTTGGAATGCCCTGATGCAGAGGTCGCTAAAAAAAAGTAAATCATGTTTCTGCCAGGATCTAACACGCTTGGCTACATATACTTTGAGAGCGCGTCATTTTTATTTGAAACTCTCTCCTTACACCCTTCACCTTGCCTTCTGCATTGCTATCTCCCCTCCAGTGCTTGAGGAACCGTTACCACGGAGAATTCAGTGTGTGCGTCTCTGGTTTTGTTCCATGCCCTGGGGGCAAGATGCTGGGAGGAGTATTTATACTCCCTGGGAAAAAGACTAGTGCAACTTCTATCATTGGAGATGGCAGCTTGGAATGCTACCCACTGGTTATCCACTTTTGGGACGATTGAAAGTCCAAAACCAATATTAACCTGTGCCTAGCAGCTGTTCAATGTGGAAAAGTGACAACCACAAAATTAATAAATACTGAAAGAGGACCAGCACTCAAAAATAAATTCTTGAAATCAGGAGGGGATCTGATGGAAATGCCCAGCCGCTGGCCTGCACCCTGTTGCCTAACCCCCACTGCTGGCCTGCACCCCCTCACCTAACCCCACTGCTGGCCTGCACCCCCTCACCTAACCCCACAGCCCAGCCGCTGGACCCCACCCCCTTAGCAAACCCCACAGCTGGACCCCTCCGCTGGACCGCACCCCCCTCAGCTAACCACGCCGCTGGACTGGACTTCTAGGATCCCACAGTACATGTGCGCAGCCATTCGCAGCACCCCCCCCCCAAACCTGGCAAATATTCAGTTTTGCAAGCAGCAGTGAGAACACAGCAGGGAAGCTGAGTGAGAGCTGTGCATGTGCCATGGGATCCCAGTTATAATAAGGCGATATCGCCCACTTCCTTCTATAGCGTTCTTGGTACAGCTGACCTCTCATTTGACAGCGTTTATCTAGACTCTGTCAACCAAGAAAAAGAAAAGTATCAGGTGTTATATGATTTAAGCACATGGTTTACAGTGTATGGAAAAGGCGGCACCACGGACCCCTCTTTAGGATAACTCCTCTGACAGCAGCTCAGTAAAGCTTATGAACCCCCCACAGCTCAGTCTCCCATTTATGCGGCGACCATACCTTCAGCTTATGAATATCTACAGTCTCCGCCATGTTTCCAACGCAGCTCCGGGCCAAACAGCTCAAAGGCACTGCTATTGGTGCGCCGTGTCTGTGACGTCACACTCGCGTCGCGCGCGGGAGATTCGACTTCCCTTCTGTTTCGTGAGGTTAAAAAAAAAAAAAAAAGAAAATCCCCCGCCGGACCTTTATCCTCTTCCCGCGCTGTCGCGCACACCGTCCAGCGGGTATAAAAACGTACAATTTACAGTGCTTCTCCTAGGAAGTAATAATATCTCATCACATGATAAGGAAGCACTTTTGATTGGCTGGCCACGTTGCAGTGTAGAAAGCCTAAGCCAATCATTGTGCGCCGACTGTAGCGTCGCCGCGCGTTGAAAATACGTCAAATTCACCTTCATATTTGTTATGGGCAAAATTGCGGAAGTTGAGTAGGTCGCCATCTTGGAACAGGATAGTCGTCAGCAGAGCTCCGCCCCAGACATCTGGCTGCGGAAGTGGCGGCGTTTCCTGGAGACCGGTGACAGGCGGCGGCCCTTGTTCCAGGTGATTGTTGCTGCTTAGTGCTGTTGGTGGGGTGAAGGAGGTGTGTGTATGTGTGAAGGAGAGGCAGTTGGGCCAGCTGCGGGGTGACGGGCCCCATACGAATGATGAGCAAGATGGCTGCTCCCTTCACAGCTGCCCTGGCGTAGGGTTGTATTGAGGAAGGCGTAGACACCAGCACCCCCTCCCCCCAGAGAGCGGGAACCCCTGACCCTTCCTAGTCACCCTGTATAGGAGATCTGCTGAGGTTCTCATTCTTCCAGGTTATGGCACATTTCTAAATAAAGGCGACTGGAATTTTTGTTTTTTTTCTTAAAGCAAACCTCCAGTCAAAAATCTCGAGTCCTTGGGGGAGAGGTGTCCAAACCCTGAATATTGAACTAGACCAACACACATTTTACCACAAAGTTTCTGCAATATATATTGGTCTAAATGCAGGGGAGGGGGGGCATCAGCAATGGGGAGCGCAAAGCATTCCGGACCACGGGACTGTCAGTAGCCAATCGTAGAACTGGATTTTACCAGGGGAAATGCAGTGTAGGTAAGAACTGGATGCAGAGCAGGCAATAGAGTAGGGCAAGCTGGGCAATTACTCGGGGCCCCTTCCTTAAAAAGTCTCTCTGCCGACACACATTTTAACGTATTTTTGTTTTGTACTATTTAAAGCGAAGCAAAACACAGAATTTGGCTATCCTGGGTTTTATTCTGTGTCCCGGGGACAACCTGAATATGCTCTGCTTAGTGAGCCTCCCCTCCCCAGATTGCCCAGTACAACTCGCATCTTTCGGTCAAGCGGTGAATTCACAGGCTCTCGTCCAATCAGAGCAGTTTGCCTTGACTAGCGTGCACACAGCCTGAGGATGTGGCCACTCTCACTCCCCATTGTAAACAATCAGAGTAGTTTAGCGGGTGACATAGACACCGCAAACGTGTCTGATTGGACGAGATCCTGTGCAAGCACCGTTGGGCCGAAGAAAGGTGGGTGAATACCAGCGACCTGGGGGGGTTCAAATAACGGGGAATTCCAATTCACAGGAAGGCCAGTGTCCAGGACCGAATGCCCTGACTTTTGTTCTGCTTTAAAGTGAAACAAAACTCTCCACAGGTAAACTCACCTTTCCTGCATGCGTGGGCTGCTGGTCACCCCCCCCCCCGCTCTTGAGATGCAATGCCGACACCTGCCAAGAGGCTGCATGTCATTTCCCCTCTATTAGGATGCATGAGGTGGCCCCAAGTGTGCAGCATCTTGGCATACCAGAATTTTTGGCAGGGAAGCATGCACTACTTTGAATTATAGGTGCGATTTGTAGTGTATCTGCACCCTCTTGTAAACATCCCTGGTCTAAGGCCACATTCACACCTGTTTGTTGTATTATAGTGTTTTGTACTGCATTTTTAAAGGATGTGATGAAATGTGTGGCAGGTTGTATTTTCCATGCTCTGCATTAGTCTGTTAGTGTCAGCTGGCAAAATGCGGCATGCTGGACCTTTTCCCAGAACAACACAAATACTATACCCAGAGAAAACGAAAAAAATTAGGGACTTTCCTTCACTTCCGCGCAGCTCGCCCGGGGACACTCCGATGCTCTGAAACCTCCTTGTTTTAGAGAACGGAGCTCCTGGTGCCTTGCATCGGAAGCTGTGGGATGCCGACTTAACAGCGGGAGGTTTCCGAGTGGCAGACAGGGCTTCAGCTGCAGCACAGGAGCCTAGGTGAGTGCGGTTTAATAAGGTCCGGTTTAATAATAAACTAGAACTGCAAAGAGAAGTATTGCATGTAGAACTGAGCCATGTCAGGCTACAGGGTGCATACCCAGTAGAGATCTAGGTCACTAGGGCATGGGCACCAAGCAGTGGCTAGGGCTTAATGCTTGTGCGTTCCCCTTTACCAAAGACTGTATTGTGAGGAAAAGCACACGTTCCTGCAGAATGCAGCCTGGGTGGCACAGCAACATGTAGAGTACAAGTACCATTTCTTAGCACTGAAAATGCCCATCGATTCATCCAGCATCCCTATGGAATGCGGGTCCCACCGGACCACAGCGCTTTCTGTGAGAGCATACAGTTTCCCACCTCTGTCCACGTGTAGCGCTGCTGTCGGGATGCTTTCGATGATACAAATGTTCTTCAGCACCCTGGGGGAGGGAATGAACAAAATAGAACAAATATGCTTCCCGACTTGTCTAGTGTTCTATATTCATCAGTAGGAAGAGAAAATCAGATCAGATAACTATACTATGTTGTGCTTTACATGCCGCCTTTTTCACACAGCACAACCTGCAGTGCATTTTCCCCAAATGTCCTCCAGGATGGCTTAGCCGAGTAGCTCCTCCCACCTAAATCGGAAACACAAACTGGACATGGTTAAATACCCTGCCCCTTCCTCCTGGAACTCAGTGTTTCTTCCCAGGAAACAAGCTGGAAACTACATCCCTATTTTTTGTTTGGTGATGTTGGATCCGGGCTCCCTCCCCTCTCTCCAGCAGGCTCAGGTGGTGCTCCGGGTGACCACTGCTGCCAGAGTCAGGGGGTTACCCTCTTTCTCCACTCCCCCTGGAAATTCCCTTCCCTTAAAGCGTCTTCAGGGTAGGACCCAGAATGCAGTCTGGGCGTGGATCCCACCATTTTCCCCCATAGGCTATGCAGAAGTGAGGGAGTCAGTGGGACATAAGCAGCCCCCCACCCCTCTGCAGGCCGTGATGGTGGGCAGTATGGGTGCAAGTGACACTATTGGAAGTTACCCCCCCCCACTCTGCGCAGACTGGACCAGGGGAACGGATATTCCTTGATTTTTACTTTTTTGGTCCTTGTAGGCTAAGGAATCAAAGTCTAGAGATTCTAAGCTTACAAAGGAATCCAGAAAGTATTCCAGAGAGACTAAGGGGCCCAAGACCTGAGAATAGGGGGCATCCATGGGAGGCTGATACCTTTGGATTAGGAAGAGGAAATATGTGCATATTCAGACGAGTCTGTCCATTCATTAGGCATAGGGAGAGGACCAGAGGCATAAGCTTGCTTCCCACCCTAGTAGGTTTAATTTTTCCCTTAAGGATACGCCTGGCCTGAGTCTGTCCTCTCAGACTTCTTGCATTTACCTAGGGTATCAGACAGCTCCCTAGAGAGAACCTTCCTTCTGCAATCCAAGATCAAAAGGATTGTCTCCCTCTTTTCTTACATTGATGTCTTCAGCCCTCCCAGCAGTCATTTGGGCCCAGCTACATTCAAGAATCCTCCAGATGCGTGCCTGGAACAGAGATATAAGAACATTGAATCCCCTGGTTACACTTCCAGATTGTGTTCATCAGTCCCTTTTGTGGTGGTTGGATCAGGAAAATCTATCCAAAGGGAGGCCCTGGCATCAGGTGGACACAATCCGTATCATGACAGACTTGAGTGTGCAGGGTTGGGGGGGGGGCATACCCTTCACTTCCAGGTTCAGAGAGCATGGTCCAACACCATGATCCAAAAATCTTCGCACTTTCGGGAGCTAAAGGCTGTTCAGCTAGCCCTAAACCATTTTGAGGGCATAAAAAGGAATCAAGATGCTCTTATTGTCTCAGACAATGCCACAGTCATGGCTTATCTCAGCCATCAGGGGGGCACATAATCAAGTTAATGTCTCTCTGTGAGACAATCTGTACCAAGATGAGAACATCAGTAGCCTCTTTGAGAGCAGCGCACATCGAGGGGGAACTAAATGTCCTGGCGGACCTCCTCAGTCAAGTTCAGATCAGACAGGCAGAGTGGGAGTTAAGCCAGAGTGCCTTCATGCAACTGGTAGACTTCTGGGGCTCCCTCGATGTGAATCTCTTCTCAACAAGAGAAAATTCCAAATGCCAACTCTTTTTCTTCATAGGAGCCCGGGAGCTCTAGGTGGACGCCCTTGGTCAAAATTTGGAGGATGTTCAATCTATGTTGGGCATCTCCCCCATTTCCGATTCTCTGGTCATAAGAAATATTGCGTTAGACCAGGCATGGGTGATCCTGATTGCCCCCTGGTGGCCCAGGAGACTGTGGTTCTTCCTGCTAAGGCCGATGTCAGTAGGGCCTCCAGTTAGACTTCCTCCGACCCCAGATCTTCCACATCAAGGACCAATGTTCCACCCTCGGGTTCAGAGCCCCCATTTGACAGCATGGATCCTGAATGGGGCTTTCCCGTTGGGTCATTAAAACCCTTCTTCAGAGCAGGAAGGTCTACGGTAAGGTCTGTAAGAAGTTTTCTTCATTTTGTTCTGCTCATAACTTTATTCGTTCAGGCCTTGCAGCAGTTTTGGAGACTCCTTTCTGCCCCCTCCTGTAAAAACCTGTACCTTTTAATAGTTCAGGTGGCCGCACTATCAATATTCTTAGATCATAGGCTTAGACAGGAGGATCTGATTGAGAGGTTTTTTGTTTCTCTGGAGGAAGACCAGTGAATCCCAAGGCCTTCCCTCTGGGACCTTTCTATCGTCCTGAACGATATTACAAGGCCACCTTTCGAGCCCCTGAAAGAGGCAGCAATTACATTTCTGACTCTCAAAGTGGCTTTTATCTTAGACGTTACTTCAACCAGAATGATTAGTGATATGCAAGGCTTGTCCATCAAGGAACCATATCATAAGGATTTTTTCAGATCATCTCACCATCAGATCTGACCCGCTTTACCTCTCGAAGATTGCTTCGAAATTCCACAGGTCCCAGGAGGTCTACCTGCCAGGTCCCGGACCTTAAGGGCCTGTAGGGGATTAAGGACCAGGTGCGGGGTATTTAACCATATATCCAGTTTGTTTCCTATTTAGGTGGGAGGGGCTACGGCTAAGCCGTCCTGGAGGACTACCAGAAATGCCATTACCAGTAAGCTAATTGTTTTTTTTAAGTGTACCCCAAAATGTAAAAGATTACAGAATGCAGCACTAATGTGATTTCTGTGCTTCTGTTTTTATTTTGAAATGTCACTTATGTTTACAATAACCTTTTTGTTTTTAGGATGAATGTTGGGGTGGCTCATAGCGAGGTGAACCCCAACACACGGGTGCTGAACAGCCGAGGAATATGGCTTGCCTACATTATTCTAGTGGGTTTCCTTCACATTATCCTCCTCAGTTTTCCCTTCTTCAGTGTTCCTGTCGTCTGGACCCTGACTAATGTCATTCACAACCTTGTAAGTTAGCACTTGTGATCATTGCTCTCCATCATACATGAGTGCTTTTGCCTTAAAATGGAACTAAACTTTAATGTACCCAAATCCTTTTTTTTTAAAGATATAGAACAGCAGCTTTTGCTGATTCAACCATAAATAAGTTAATAATAAACTCATGGTTGAGAGGGTCTCCCACTCCAGGTTCACAAGATTTCTTAAAGTGAACCCTCTCAATTGAATCAGAAATTTTAGGGACAGATTATAGTCAGCAGTTAAGTAGAGACAACAATGGGTACCTCTAGCTTTCCACACACGGACTGCAAAGGTCATAGTCTAAAACATACATTTAAGAAACCGTGTGTTTCTTATTGTTTCCCATAAACAATATCTCACAGGGAAAAAGCAAAATTTGCCTGCAGACATTGGAGTCTGCATCTTTTTGTAAACCATTTATACCTATATGAAAGGTGTAACTGGAAAGCTCCGACATGTCTGGCTATATAGAGATAAACTTAATAAGACTGAATACGTCAATCTCTATATAGCCAGATCCCATGCTCATATTTACTGTAACAAAATGGTAATAATACCATTTTGTGAATACTCACCTGTAAAATGGGTATTGTAAGTATGTCACACACCCCGCTTCAAGAAATTCATAACGTGTGGGTAATACTGACCTGTAGAGGGCGATATGCAGAGATGCCAGGAAAAAGAGAGCGCCTCTCCCGGTCCATAAATACCTGGGACCTCCCACTCATTACCCAGTATAAGAACAGCAGTAAGGTAAGGGACCAGAAAGAGCCCAACACAAAGCATAACAACGCAAAGTTCACCATATAAAGGATCCAGAATACAAAAGAGCAGGGTGAAGCGGGGAGTGTGACATACTTACAATACCCATTTTACAGGTGAGTATTCACAAAATGGTATTATTCTAAGTATGTCACACACCCCGCTTCAAGAAATTCATAACGTGTTGGACATCCAACAGCAGTGTCTATAAAGGGCGGGGATCCAAAACAAGGCAACAAGGCACAACTTAAACCACTGCAGCTTGCAGAACTTTGCGGCCAAACACAGCATCCGCTGAGGCCCGAACATCAACCTTGTAAAACTTGGAAAAAGTGTGAACAGAAGACCAAGTAGCAGCCTTACAAACTTGCTCAACAGAGGCCTGGTGCTGAAAAGCCCAGGACGCCCCAACCGCACGAGTAGAATGAGCAGTAACACGAAAAGGGGGTACCTTCCCTTTGGCAGAATAGGCCCCAACTATGGTCTGACGGATCCATTTACTAATGGAAGACTTGGCAGGCGCCAAGCCTTTTCGGGGCCCGGAGGGCACCACAAAAAAGGCGTCCGTCTTACGAAAGGAAGAGGTTACCTCCAAATAATACTTCACAACACGAACCACATCCAAAGAATGCAGGGCCCTCTCCTTGTCATTGCTGGGATTAGGACACAGAGAGGGCAGAACAATGTCTTGGTTTAGGTGAAAGGCAGAAACAACCTTAGGAAGGAAATCGGACTTGAAACGAAAAACCACCTTGTCCTGATGCCCCTCAAAGTACGGGGCTTGAATGGACAAAGCCGCCAACTCAGAGACACGCCTAACGGAAGTGATGGCTACCAAAAAGGCCACCTTCTGCGTAAGTGAAGACAAGGCAATATCATTCAAGGGCTCAAAAGGAGAATCCTGAAGAGCAGAAAGAACCAAATTCAAATCCCAAACAGGGAGCAAAGGTTTTCTAGGAGGCCGCACGTGCGTGACTCCCTGGAAAAAAGTCTTAACCAAAGGATGTAGGGCAAATGACCTTTGGAAGAACACCGCCAGGGCAGAAACCTGCCCCTTCAGAGTACTAAGCTGGAGCCCCAGGTCCAGACCATGTTGAAGAAACTCCAGGATTCTGGAGATGGAAAATTCCCTACAAGGCAACGCCCTGATCTCACACCAATCAATATAAGACCTCCAAGTCCTATAGTAGATATTAGAGGAAGACCGCTTCCTAGCACTGAGAGTTCGAATCACAGCATCGGAAAGACCTTCCTCCTTCAAGATGGAGGTTTCAGCAGCCACGCCGTCAAAGCCAGCGTTGGTAAATTGGGATAATGTATTTGACCCTGGGTGAGCAGATCCGGCAGCAGGGGCAGAACGAACTGATCCTCTGCTAACCTTACCACATCTGCGAACCAAACCTGTCTTGGCCACCTTGGAGCCACCAAGGGAAACGGAGGGAACAGATACAGAAACCCCAGATCCCTCCAGTTCAGAGACATGGCATCCACTGCCAGAGCCAGTGGATCCCGTGAAAGAGACACAAATGTCGGTAGTTTGTGATTGTGACGAGAGGCAAAGAGGACCCCCACCTGAGACAAATCAAGCGAAACACTTTGGGCTGAGAGACCATTCCCCCCGGCGAGCTGAGAACCTGCTCAGAGAGTCTGCCTCCGTGTTCTCCGCTACCGGAATGTAAACTGCTGAAATGCACGGGACGTGGGTCTCCGCCCAGGCCAGAATCAAAGACACTTCCTTGAGGGCACTCCTGCTGCGAGTCCCTACCTGGTGATTGATGTAGGCGACCGCCGTCCGATTGTCCGACCGGACTTGAACCGGCAATCCTTGCAACTGATGAGTCAAGAGAAACAGAACCATCCTGATGGCCCTCAATTCCAGAACATTGATGGACTCGTGAGCCTCCTGAGGCCCCCACAGTCCCTGAAACTGACGATCCTTCCAGAACCCCCCCATCCTGATAGACTGGCATCCGTGGTGACCGTCTCCCAACAAGGGGCCAGAAAGGATCTGCCCCTCGACAGATTGATTGGATCCAGCCACCACTGAAGGGAGCACCGAACTCGGGGGGTCATCGGGAAGGACTGATCCAACGACAGTGGTGACCCGTCCCAGGCCGCCAACAGATGGAGCTGGAGTGTCCTTGTGTGGAACTGAGCAAAGGGAACCGCTTCGAAGGAGGCCGGACGAGGGATAGACAGGAGGAGTCGAACCAACTCCTGAATCAAGAGAACATTGGCCTGAGGAAGAAACACCCTGGCCTGGAAAGTATCCAGGGACATTCCCAGAAAAGACACTAACCTGGACGGAGAAAGGAAGGACTTGGGGTAGTTGATCACCCACCCGAATCTCTCCAGAGTGGACACCACAGTTCTGGTGTCCAATACCGCTTGGCTGAAGGAAGATGCCATAATGAGAAGGTCGTCCAGATAAGGGACAATGCGAATACCCTGGGCTCTGAGGAGAGCCATCACCCCGGCCAGCACCTTGGTGAAAACCCTTGGAGCCGAGGTAAGACCGAAAGGAAGTGCCACAAACTGAAAATGCCGATCCTCCACCACGAACCTGAGAAATCTCTGGTGCGCTGGAAAAATCGGCACATGCAGATAGGCGTCCTTGATGTCTACGGACGTCAGAAAGTCCCCCTGCCGAAGAGAATGGATAGCTGAACGCAGCGTTTCCATGCGAAATTTCCGCGGGCGGACGAACCTGTTGAGGATCTTTAGATCCAGAATGGGTCAAACCGAGCCGTCCTTCTTGGGCACCGTGAACAGATTGGAATAAAAGCCCCGACCCCTGTCTGAGGGGGGCACTGGGCAAACAACTGCCATATCCAACAGACTCTTTACTGCCGCCTGGAGCTCCTGCGTGGCCAGAAGGTCCGAAGGCACCCGAGACCTGAGGAATCTGGGAGGGGGCCGGAGCTCGAACTCCAGCTTGTAGCCATCCATCTGTCCGAGACCTTCCGGTCCCAGACCTGGGAGAAGTGTTGCAGCCGTCCCCCCACCCACATGGGTGAGGGCGCCCCCTTATTGCTGAGCTGGCTTGGCAGCGGGTTTGGGCTTAGAGCCCCAGCTGTATTCTGGGCGGGCACGTCCTCTGCCCCGGTTCCAGGAATCTCCTCTGGCTGCCGGGAAAACAATTCCTCTGCCAGCTCTAGCCCCACGAAAGGAAGGAGCAAAGGAACCCGCCCCCCGAAAGGGACGACGCTGTTGCTGTTTGCGTTGAGGTAACTTACCACCCTTGGCAACTGAATCCAACTTCTCACCAAAGAGCTGTAATCCCACAAAGGGAAGAGCGGTCAGCGACTTTTTAGACACAAAATCAGCCGCCCACTGGCGCAACCAAACCGAACGCCGAATAGTCACCAATAGAGCCGACGTTCTGCCACACATCATCAGTGTGTCATCCAAGGCGGCTAGTACAAATGACAAAAACAATTCACACCTTTTTAAGGCCAAGGAACTCGTCGCTATCCGGATCTAACCCGGAAGAAGTCAACAGGTCCCTGACCACCGACCTGGTAGCCACCATCAGCAGCGCTGAAGCACAAACCGGCCTCATGGCTGACCCAACACTGGCAAAACCATGACAAGCCATTTGGTCAATGTGTTTATCCTCACCATCTTTAAGCGTGGAGCAATCAGGAGAATTTAAAACTGTAGTGTTGGATAAACCCAGAATCTGTGCATCCACCTCGGGAGGGGACGCCCAACGCTTAACCGTATCCAAGGGAAAGGGATATTTTTTGTCCCAACCCTGAGGGACACCTGGGAGGCCTCTCCCATTCCTTAGCAATAATCCCATCAAAATGCTTTTGGTTAGGAAATTCCAAGCGCGGCCTGGATTCTTCGAAAAATTCCCCCTTTTGCTGTGGAACCACCTCAGGAGGAGAAATAGCCAAAACCTCAAACATCTGAGCCAGAACATTAGGAGTATCCGAAGACCTCCCCAAGCCCCACTCGGTATCAGCACCCACAAACTGCTGATCGTCTGAATTATCTGATTCTTCATATACCTCCCCTTCCTCAAGTTGGGAGTAATCAGACCAGTCCAGATTATCAAGATCATCCAAGTCGGCCGCCGGTGAAGACGGCGACAAGTGCTTTCTCTTAGCCGGAGCCTTTCTGGTGACCGTGCTGGAGAATAATTTTTCAAGATTGGCCAATCGGGCACACATCTCCGATTGCAACTGCCCGCCCATGACAACGTCAGACTGGGCACGGATCAAACTGGGAGGTGGGGGAGGAGAGACCGGCGGCGCTGAACCAGACGCCTGGGGTCCGGACTGCCGCGTAATAGTGTGCTGTGCGCATGGAATACACAGATATACATCATCGCCAGTAAGGGATGCCCCACACCCCATACACTTCCGGGATTGCCCCGAGGGGAGCCCGAGCCCAGTATCTGGGGATGCCTCCATAAGGTGAACTTATAGTTGGTCGCAATGACCGAGGGAATTACACATATAAGCAACCCGGGATGCCCCTTTAATGTCCCAAGTGGGAGGATTTGCAATAAGCCAATTAAGAACCCAGGGACCCTAGGACCGGGAGAATCCACCTAACACCACTGTAGGTTATATCTGAAAGACATAATAAAAAAGGCTAATAAGAAAAGCGGAGTATAAAATATATATATATATATATATATATATATGACATAAAAATATATAATTATAGGTGATGGGACAGAAGGGGGGCCCACCGGGCCACTCACTGTGGTCCTGAAGACAGCTTCCTCTCTCCGTGAGGTAAAGAGCAGCTCTGAGGAGAGAAGGGGGGCGTGGCCAGCTCCTTCTGAGGAAACAGGCACAGAGAAAAGCACCTCAGCAGTGCCTGTGACACAGGGGCGGGCCGCAGCGCTGGAAAGCCCGTCCCCGTCCCCAAGAGTGAAAGCGTGAGGGGAGAAGCTCCCCTCCACCATGACAATGCAAAAAGGCCGGCACCGCAGTCATGTGCGGCCGCGGCACCGGTCTCAGAAGAGACAGAAGGAGGGGAGCGGGCCGTGGCTTTGACCCTGACGCCCGGCCCCGCCCCTTTTACCTCAGGGAGAAAGCCTGCATAAAAATTGCGGCCACAGCGCCGTTTTGACAGAGAAATACACGCTGTTATGAAGTAATAAATAAGTTAAAGTGGACCAACACCCAGGATTTTGACTATCCTGGGTTTTGGTCCACTTCGGCGGGGCACCCCGATCGGGGGTGCCCCGCTGTGTGAAACCCCCCAGAAAGCCCCAAAATCTTACCTGTCCCCGCTCCCACGTGACTGGACGGTCCAATCCCCGCCAACGTCCAGGCGGGGATCAGGAACGTCCGAGCGGCCGCCGCCTCCCTCGCGTCACTTTCGGCGCGCGCGCGCCCCCGCCGGCCATCCGCAGACGGCCGGCGCGAGCACGCCTACAGGGGCGCGAGGGAGGCGGCGGCGGCAGCTTGGGGTTTTTTTGGGGGGTTTCACCCCGCTGGACATCCCGATCTCGGATGTCCCGCGGGGTGGGAGGTGATCGGCCCGGGAATCTTATAGATTTCCGGGCCGATCACCTCTCGGTGTTGGTCCACTTTAATAACTATTGGGAGGATAATTTAATAAATTAATACATTAAAACATTATTAAGAATTAATGATTAAAAAATTTGGACCTAACACCGAATAAGGGGCCCTGCTCCTACCCTCCGCTATCCCGCTAGAGAGAGGGGCATTACCCAAAGGGGGGGACCACCCAAAGTGTAAGGCCAAGGGACGCGGCATCCCAAACCGGGGTCACCGTCCCGGATGACCGCCTACCCTCTTATATAGGGTCTCACGGGAGAGCATTTGCTCTTAAGCACCAAGGGTGCTTTTCTACCCTCACCCGGACCGTCCGCTTAGGCTGGGAGGCATGAGGTAACAGAAAAAAAAGATCCAGGCGGAAATAGATAACTAAAGGGCCGGGAGTCATCCCGGCTACCTGAAATCCCCCTGTGCAAGGAGGAGACCACATCTTCTGACTTGCTCGCCGTCTGCAGAGATGAAGACTGGGTAATGAGTTGGAGGTCCCAGGTATTTATGGACCGGGAGGGGCTCTCTTTTTTCCTGACATCTCTGCATATCGCCCTCACACGTTATGAATTTCTTGAAGCGGGGTGTGTGACATACTTAGAATATCAGATTTTTCCCCCAGCATCCTTTAGGATGGCTTAGCCACCTCCTCCTCACCTGTACAGGAAACACAAACTGGAAGAGCATTAATAGACCCACCCCTTCCCCTTGACCCTCGGTATTTGGTGGTTCCTCTCCAGGATGTGGATGAGTATCGTCATGTTTATTTTCTCAAAACATCCTTAGGGCAGCATGCAACTGAGATATTAAGGCTTTGCCCCAAGGTAGGAGCATGTGACCACCAGAATACACAAAAGCTTTAGCTCCTTTGCCAGAAACCAGTTCTTTGTGCTCCTACCTGGGGCAGGAGCAAGACCACCAGCTCCTGGACCAGGGGTTTAGGTAAGTAGGCCAGGTCAATGTGGGTCTGATTGGGCTGACCCATTCCCTGGCTCTGGAGGCAGCCTGCCAGGGACCCAGGGGATAGGCCCAATTCCCTATCCCTGAGTCATAGCCAGCATGGGGGGTCGGCACTAGCCTCAGACCAAGTATGCTAACAGTCTGAGGCATTGTGGAAATCAGAAGGGGGGATTTCCATGTCCCCTTCTCTTCCCACCATCCCCTGTCTCCTCCGATACCATATGGGGCTTGTGAGGCTTCTGGGGGTGATGTATGACAGCGGGCTGTCAGACAGCATTGTTCGTCTGGTGGTGCGGGTCTGTGGCGCTCACCACAGCCTGACCTCCAGTATGTGCGTGCCTCTTTTGCTTTTTCAGCCTGATGGAAGGGGGGGGGGGGATCTGCTGCAAGGGTCAATTCCACCTGGCGGCCCTCGATGACATCTGCGCTAGCCCCCTCTGTGAGACCCAGCTGATGCATGTGCTCCCAGCTTAAAGGGGAAGCACTCTGCTAATCGTAAGTGTCTTTCTGGCCTCCCTCTCATTTTACCTTAGAGGGTTAAAAGACTCGGCCATTAGGAACCTCCCTGCTTGCTTATTTATTGAGGGGAGATTATTGAGGAGAGGCGCCTCTACCCCACACCAGACTTCAGAATGGCAGATCAGGCAGGGGAATCCTTGCAAGTCCCTGCTCCTCCATCATCTACTATGGGAGACTTTGCTGCAAATCAACATGTTTCCAACCCGATTGATCCAATTTCATCGTAAACTGTTGGTTGCTCAGTCTAGGAAGAAGGGGTCCAGATCTGCTCTGGTAAGTCCCTTTTTTATTTATGGGCACACTCTTGCAGTTTTAAGCGCTACTTTGAATTGTGTTTGGAAGGTTATATAGGATCCTTACGGCCTACTACTCCATCTGTTGTATTTTATACCAAGCCCTCTAAGGAAGTGTCCAAGACTAAAACTGTCTCCAAGTCTAAGGATAAAAGTAAGAGATGCCCGATATGTGAAATTAAGCTACTAGTAGGAAGCCTCTTTGCAAGCCCTGTACTGATAAGGTTGTGTGTAATGAGCGTCAGCCCAGCATGACTGATATGATGAGAGTTCTGAGGGATCATATATTCTAAGTATGCAGAACGTCCTGCTCCAGATAATGATTCATAACGGATGGGATTACCTCTGTCAGAGGGCGCTTGACCGCAGAGATGGCAAAAAGAGGCCCCTCCCGGTCCATATATACCCGGGACCTCCCACAAATTCCCCAGTTTCTTCTCTGCAGTCGGCTGCGAAGATCAGAAGATGGCTTCTCTTATCGCAGGTGAGCGGGGCTTAACAGCCAGCGGCCCTGTAGGACTATTTCCACCCGTTCCACCTATTACTTAGGTGCTGCCTACCATCACCCGACCAGCGCAGCCAAAGCTGGGAGGCATAAGTAATAGGTGGAAATAGTCCTACAGGGCCGCTGGCTGTTAAGCCCCGCTCACCTGCGATAAGAGAAGCCATCTTCTGACCTTCGCAGCCGACTGCAGACAGGTGCTACTCCTTGCGGAGCCTGGCTCCGACCGCAATCCCCCACCAAAGTGTAGGCGGTGCAGGTTATGGTGAACCTGATTTGGGATGCCCTGTCTGCTCTTGCCCTTCCCTGCCCTGGTCATTGGTGGGTCTTTTACTGACATCCACTCTCCCCCCTCTCTCGTTATCCCATTCAGGGCGGGTGTGTATGTGCACTTATTGTCTTTTGTGTCTGTGTGCTTGCTCTTCATTCAGGGCTCCGCGCTGTCTTTTACTTTTTCATTTTTGAATTTGCCGCCACTGACACGCGTGTCTTTCAGGAGGGATAACTGTTTTTAAGCGGTTTCTCCCGGTCCTGTCTCCTCTATTGGTTATAATAACTTTATTAGAGGCCTACACTGTTTAATCCTCCCACTTCCCTGGCAGACATTTGGGCATCCCGGGTTGCTTATACAGCGTAATTCCTATTGGCCAGTTGTGCTACCTTAAAGTGGACCAACACCCAGGACTTTGACTATCCTGGGTTTTGGTCCACTTCGGCGGGGCACCCCGATCGGGGGTGCCCCGCTGTGTGAAACCCCCCAGAAAGCCCCAAAATCTTACCTGTCCCCGCTGCCACGTGACTGGACGGTCCAATCCCCGCCAACGTCCAGGTGGGGATCAGGAACGTCCAAGCAGCTGCCGCCGCCGCCGCCGCCTCCCTCGCGTCACTTTCGGCGCGCGCCCCCGCCGGCCATTCGCAGACGGCCGGCGCGGGCGCGCGCACGTCTACAGGGGCGCGAGGGAGGCGGCGGCGGCCGGCCGCCGCCGAAGATCAGGTAAGCGATTTGGGGTGTCTGGGGGGGTTTCACCCCGCGGGACATCCCGATCTCGGATGTCCCGCGGGGTGGGAGGTGATCGGCCCGGGAATCTTATAGATTTCCGGGCCGATCACCTCTCGGTGTTGGTCCACTTTAATCACCATATGGAGGCTTCACGGAATATTGTGCTCGGGGTCCCCTCGGGACAAGCCCGGCTGTGTGTAGTGTGTGGGGCATACCCTGTGAGCAGTGATGTGCGGGTTTGTGTACCATGTGCCCAGCAGGCGCTTGCGCTGCATTCTGAGCTATCTGTGGCTGGGCCTGCGCCCACTATGTCCTCACCCACTCCCCCTCGCTTGATTATGACTCCCAGTGAACTAAATACTAGTGGGGAGTCTCAGTCTGACTTGTCTTCCAGGTTGGCCAACATTGAGAGGCTGATTGCTAGCTCTGCGGCCCGTAAGGCCCCGGCTAAAAGGAGGCTGGGTGCGGCTGCCTTTCCTGTGGAGACTGAGAATTTCCTTGATTTGTCTGATTATACCCCACTTGAGGAGGGGGAATTATTCTCGGATTCAGAGTTATCTGATGATCAGCATTTCAGTGGTGCCGACTATGGCTCTGATCACTGGGATGCTGATGACACCAATAGACTGTTAACTCAGATTTTTGATGTGCTTTCTATCTCCCTTCCTGCTGCGGCTCCCAAGCTACAGGGGGAACTTTTCAGTACTGCTTAACCACGTCTGGAATTTCCAGAACAGGCCCATTTCAATAATCTTGTTCTCAAAGAATGGGAGCATCCTGGCCGGCTTCCTGGAATCCCTAAGGGCTGGGATAAAAGGTATCCTTTTCCCACTGATGTGGTTAAATGTTGGTCTACCCCACCAGAAGTGGATGCACCAGTATTGGGGTTGTCCAACACTTCTGTGCTCCATTTCCCTGATTCCACTACCCTCAAGGATAGTGAGGACCGGCACATTGACCAGCTGGCCTCCCATGCCTTTGCCTGTGTGAGGTCTGCCTTGCGCCCTGTCTGTGCTTCTGCTATTACTGCTGTTGCTGTTAGGACTCTCAAGGGTCTGTTGGAAGGCGCCCCTGATGAGACTTCTAGTGCCGAGTTCAGGGCCTTGTCACAGTGTGAGATGTGCATTGCATATGTTCTTTCTGCCTTAGATGACACCATTAAGATGTGTAGTAGAACCTCTGCCTTGGTGGTTGCTATACACCGCTCTGTTTGGCTGCGTCAGTGGGCAGCTGATAACGCTGCTAAGAAGGCCCTCACGGGGCTCCCCTTTAAGGCGCTGCGCCTATTTGGTGATCGCTTGGACCTGTTTGCCAAGGGGGGTAAGTTGCCTCAACGTAAGAAGCAGCTGCGGCCCTTTCGGGGTTCACGTGCCTTTGCCCCCTCCTACCGTGGATCCAGGTCTGGGAGGGGGCTTTCCTTTGCAGGTCCTAGGGGAGACTTCTGGGGCAGGGGCAGAGGTCGTGCCCGCTCCGGATCTTCCTGGAGGTCCAAGCCCAAATCTGTCACCAAGCCTCCTCAGCCATGAAGGGGCGCCCTCACCCATCCGGGTGGGGGGACGGCTGCGGCTCTTCGCTCATGTCTGTGGACAGCAGGTCTCAGACAGGTGGATTCTGGAGGTTGTGTCCTCCGGCTACAAGCTAGAGTTCGCCGCCTCCTCAGGTCTCGGATTCCTCTGGAACCCCTGGCAGCTCGGGGTCTGTTTCTGGCTGTACAAAACCTATTGGACATGGGGGTCATCTGTCAGGTCCCTCCTGGGGAGAGAGGTCGGGGTTTTTATTCCAATCTCTTCACAGTACCCAAAAGGGATGGTTCCATCAGACCCATCCTAGACTTAAAGCTTCTCAACAAGTTCATCACTTTCGCATGGAGACCATGCGCTCCGCGATCAGCTCTTTGCGCCCGGGGCACTTCATGACCTCCATAGACATCAAGGATGCTTACCTTCATGTACCGGTCTTCCCAGGGCATCAGAGATTCCTCAGGTTCGCACTGGAGGACCAGCACTACCAATTTGTGGCACTGCCCTTCGGTCTCACCTCGGCCCCCAGAGTTTTCTCCAAGGTTCTGGCAGGTGTTATGGCTCTCCTCAGAGCTCGGGGCATTCGCATTCTTCCTTATCTGGATGACCTCCTCATCACTTCTCATTCTTTCCAGCAGGCAGAATTGGATACCCAGCAGGTGGTGACTGCTCTGGAAACATTCGGATGGGTGATCAATCACCCCAAATCCTCCCTGTCTCCGTCTCTGGTGACCTCCTTCCTGGGCATGAATCTGGATACTGTTCAGGCCAGGATTTTTCTTCCTCAGCAGAAGGTGGATTCTCTTCAAGCTCTGGTTCATTGCCTTCTGTCCTGCCCTCGCCCGTCCATCCGGCAAGGGATGCAGCTTGTGGGACACATGGTGTCCTGCTTCGAGGCAGTTCCTTATGCTCAGTTCCACATGAGATCTCTTCAGCTCCATCTTCTATCAGTCTGGGACAAGAGTCCCCTGTCCCTGGATCAGGCCTTTGTTCTGTCTCCTCTGGCCCGGCGGTCCCTCTTGTGGTGGCTGGACTTGAGGAACCTGTTGGGGGGCAGATCCTTTCTGGGCCCCCTGTTGGGAGACGGTCACCACTGATGCCAGTCTGTCAGGTTGGGGGGGCTTCTGGAGGACCCTTTAATTCCAGGGGCTGTGGGGCCCTCAGGAGGCCCACGCCCCAATCAACGTCCTGGAACTGAGGGCGGTTTGGTTGGTACTGGCCCAGTTGACTCCTCACCTTCAGGGCCGGCCGGTCCAAGTTTGCTCAGACAACCAGACGGAGGTTGCCTACATCAATCATCAGGGAGGGACTCGGAGCAAGAGTGCCCTCAAGTTTGGGACTTGAATTTGGTTTTGTCTGCCCTTCAGGGCCCTCCTTTTGAGCCTGTGCATGGGGCTGCTCTGTCTATTCTTAATCTTAAAGTTGCCTTTTTGGTGGCTATCACCTGGGCAAAGGACAATGTTTCTTGCATTTCAGCAGTGTACATTCCGGGGGTGGAGAATCTGGAGGCGGACTCTCTGAGCAGGGGGACCTCTCGCCTGGAGGAATGGTCTCTCAGCAGCGAGGTCTTCATGTCCTTATGTCACCGTTGGGAAGTGCCAGAAGTGGATCTGTTTGTGTCCCGCCACAATCACAAGCTCCCAGTCTTTGTCTCTCTGTCTCAGGATCCCCTGGCCCTTGCAGTGGTTGCTCTGACCCTATCCTGGCAGGGGTTCCATCTCCTTTATCTTTTTCCTCTGTTCCCCCTGCTGGGCAGGGTTCTGCGCAAGCTGGCTCAGGAAAGGGTACCAGCAATCCTGGTGGCCCCCCGGTGGCCAAGACAGGTGTGGTTCGCAGATATCGTTCAGCTGGCTGTAGATCAGTATTCTCTGCCACTGGTCCGAGATCTTCTCAATCGGGGGCGGCTATGCCATCCCTTTCTCCTTTTTCCTTTGTAACCAAGCATATATATTGGCATTTACGGATGGTAATGGGTAGACATGACAAAGTGCTGAATGAGACAAGATGCCAGGAGAAATACCAAAGTCATGCACTCAGAAAAGCCTCATGACCATGCAGTAGCTGAAGATGTGCAAAGAGAAGATAAGGAAGCAGACTCTCCTCTACTTTCTTTGTACAGTGGATGGTCTACAAGCCATACCTGAAATAACTGCAAAAAAATGCCAGATACAAGTAATACAATGGTCAGAAATAGAGTTAAACCCACTAGACTATTGATTTATGTAAAGTTTGTTAAAATGTTAAGTCATTGTCCAGATATGGGAAAAAAACATACTCCCCTTTTATCCCCTACAGACGATCGCTCCTAGTTGGCACTCTAACACTTTCATGATCGATTGATCCAAGACCCACACCACCTGGCATGATCGTCTGCATCTATTGATGACTTGCTACCCCCCCAAAAAAAACACACACACCAATCTGTCACGGGAAATATGGTTTGTCCTCATTCATTGCTGTCCCGCCTTTAAAGTGGACCAAAACCCACAGCCCGATACTTTCCCCAAAATCCTGGGTTTTGGTTCACTTTGAGTAGTGTTGGCTAGTGGGCACAAGGTAGTGTGATCTCCTAGCCATGTAAAGGTAGGGCTCATTTACACAACCAATGCACAGTTCTAAAATATCTTCAGTGATTGCCAAAGTACAAGATGAGGTGTCCTCTTTAGCATTGGTTTACTTGATGCCTTGAAACATGCAGTCATTCATATGTAAACGAGGAGAAGCTTTAAAGCCCTAGCTTTTAGTAAGTAAGAGGTTTTAACCAGCTTACAGGTTTATTCTCCCTTCACATCTGTTGTGACAAAACAGGAAATTCATCTAATTGAATAGCTGTGGTGCAGAAAACCCATATTAAGCTGGTACCTCTTTCAATCATGCTGGAGTCATGGATTTTACATTCAATAAATGAACTTCCTGGTGACCTTTCCCATTCAACTCCAGAGTTTGGCTTTAATGTGGAAAATCCTTAAAACGTGCTGACGGGGTAGCCATTGGAAAGCTGACGCATGCAGTTTGATCTGAAGAGCTGTTAAGTTTTATTGATGATTATTTACTGTGGGGACCATAAAAAGTGTAATGGTTCAGATTATGACCACAGTCAAATGAATTGGCTTGACAATGATTGTAACCTTGTACTCCATTTCTTTTGGACTTTTCTTACTAGGTCATGTACGTATTCCTGCACACAGTAAAAGGGACTCCATTTGAGACCCCTGACCAGGGTAAAGCACGGCTTCTCACTCACTGGGAGCAAATGGATTATGGAATCCAGTTTACCTCATCCCGCAAGTTCCTCACCATAACGCCTATTGTTTTGTAAGTATTTACTGGTTGCGATGATAAAAGAACCTCTTGATTTATTTATGCCTAAATAAAAAGTTTATGCAGCACATTCACTATACTACTATGAAAAGATTAGCCACACCACCTTGTGATCAATGTTTCGATTTTTTTTTTTTTTTTTTTGAGCCAGGAGTGAAATTATGGTAGAATTTTGATAGAAATCTGATGGTTTGACGAGTAAACATTGGGGGTTAGGCTAAGAATAGGGCTCTGGTCGGATGGCAGGATTTGATGCATGTTTAGGGAAAGAAACTGGGTGCTTTAATGCCTGACCTTTTTATTTACCAGATCTGTTACCTAAAACTAAATAACGTTAGAATTATGAAGTTGTCTGAAAACCAACAGGCAATTCAAATGACATGCACTTAGTTGTTGTATGTAAAAGGTAACCTAGAAGGTTGACGACAGAAGAAGACCATACATTTCTAGTCTTCTGTATACTGTATATACTCTTTATCTTAGGATAGAAGTTTGTTCCAAGCATCTACTACTCTTTCTGTAAAATACTATTTTCTAACTGTTCTAGCTGTTCTGGAAGCCATATTTTGCATGTATGATATTTATCCCTGAGTGGGTGCGCACCTCAAGCCAGCACCTTCCTGTATTATTGTAGCGGTGCAGGTCTCTCTTTCCATTTTTACAAGGTTGATGTTAGGGCCCCAGCTGATGCTGCTTTTGGCCGCAAGGTTCTGCAGGCGGCAGTGGTCAGACCTGTCTGTTACCTTTGGGGATCCCACCCTACTTTATGGACACTGCTATTGGATATCCCAAGTGTAATGAATCTTATCTGGAGCAGGACGTACTGTATACTAAGAATAATACAATTCTGTGATTACTCACCTGTAGAATTGTTATTATGAGTATACAGTACGTCCCGGCCCTGGTTCTACTTTTAAGTAAATCTAATGAAATATAAAAAGGTAGAATGGGCTCTGCATACAACAAACCCTTTAAACCAGACCAAAAGCCTTGCACAGTTAAAAAAAAAAAAAATCGCCCACAACCGGCGTTACAAAAAGGTAAAATAATGTTTATGTGCAGCAATCTGAGTTTCCCTGGGATGCATATGAGCACCGATTCTTGTAAGGGTGTTGGTCTGGAACATTGATGTCCTGATTTCTTTAATCTTTTTCAGATACCTCCTTGCAAGCTTTTACACCAAATATGATGTAGTCCATTTCCTCATCAACACACTGTCACTGATCAGTGTCCTCCTTCCAAAACTTCCACAGTTCCATGGTGTCCGAATATTTGGAATCAACAAATACTGAAGCAGACTTTACATTCCAATCTCTGCGCTCCGACCATATAATAAGACGTTCTGTCCTGTGGAGCATGCTGGACTTTTTGTTGAATATAACTGGCCAAGCGTACAAAGCAGCTCTCCTTTCATGTATTTGTGTTTTAAGGTAGTTCTGTGAATATGGTCAGATGGACATCCTGTCATCAGAGAAGGGCATAGAAAGGTCCCCATTTTTTTAGATTAACTTGGGATTTGAAAATCATGTAACTGGTTTTGTGAAAAAAGTTATTTACCTACAGATGAAGACAGCGCAGTGATAATCACCACTTGTGCTCTACAGTATTAAAGAAAAGCCCCCCCCTTAACACAGAGGAGCAGGCACATGCTCTTGTTTATAGCTTTCGGTATAGTTACTTCTTTTAACTACTGTGAACAATTGTGTTTCTATGGTTTTAAATCTATTCTGAAGTGCTTTTTAGCAGCTTGTCTTGAAGTAGTACAATAAATATACAACATTTAAACTGTTTACAGAAGAACACTATAGCATTGTAGCCTATAGCATACTCTAGCCACCAGCTTGATGAAGTGAGCCAAGACTTCCGTTATACAAACTGACAACCTAAAAAATCTAAATGAAAACAGGCCCATCCCATGTGTGGCTGTACTTCCACATATCTGCTCTGCTGTGCGATAACTCTATCGCTGTACTTAATATTTGGTAAGGTTCTTCTCCCTGAATCATTTTCACAATGCTACCAAGGATTTAGAAAAAGCTGAAAGGGAATTTTTGACACGCTTAAAGTTTTAATATAGGTCACGAAATAATCTATAAATTACAAATAGCACAGCTCTAATGAAAAATGGCTCGGACTTCTTATTGGTGAGCTTTTTTTTTCCAAGTCATCCTTCAGCTTGACCACGTGGTGTTATAAGCAGTCAAGCTGAAGGATTCCTAAAAAAGCCGTTACCGGTAAGTCTAACAGAGGTTTTTCCAAGTCGTCCTTCAGCTTGACCATGTGGTGTAATAAGCAGTCAAGCTGAAGGATGACTTGGAAAAACCTCTGTTAGACTTACAGGTAACGGCTTTTTTTGGAATCTTTCAGCTTGACGGCTTATTAAACCTAAAAAAAACGGTTACCGGTAAGCCTAACTGAGGTTTTTCCAAGTTATCCTTCAGCCTGACTGCTTATTACACCAAGTGGTCAAGCTGAAGGATTCCTAAAAAAAAAAAAAAAAAGCCACTACCGGTAAGTCTAACGGAGGTTTTTCCAAGTCATCCTTCAGCTTGACTGCTTATTACACCACGTGGTCAAGCTGAAGAATTCCTAAAAAAGCTGTTACCTGTAAGTCTAACGGAGATTTTTTTTTGTATCTCGCTGCCATGTACAGCTTAGTGCAGCTTTGCTATCAGATAAGCAGGAAGCTGAATGATGGGACCAGGCAGCACAGGATGGGTTTGATAGCTAAAAATTGGCCTACATTTTTGTTAAATGTCCTCAAGTAGGTTATTGGCAGGCAGCATAGGCCCAAATCATTTGGACAACACTAATTAGTTACCTAATTGATGAACTGCCTAGCCAAATATACACTACTTTAAACTGTTTGTCTGCTAGGTGATATGCTCTTGTCTGATTATTAGACTAGATATAATAATAATTTATTACACAAATATCTTATGTAAAACATAAAACTTTCTTTGATCACAAAAGCAGATGTTCATTCTGACCTTGGAATCACTTGAGAGAATTTCCTTATGTTTACATGGCTCGCCCTTAGAATTATAAATTCTCAATATGGTCAGGAGTTTGTTAGCAACTGCAAGCTTTATAAACTGTAATTTATTTGTTGAGTGGCCCAGATTACAAGTCCAGGAGTCATTAATAAGATATTTTCTGTTTGCAACCTATTGCTGTATCCTAAGCATTGCTGATGCAGTCATGTTATTGATGGCAGCTTTACTTTTCAATTTTTGCTTCTCATGCAGAAAACTTGTAAAGTACTCTTTAAATATTTTCTATGACATCATCAGTTCCCCTGTATCCAAGGGGCAGATGAAGGAGAGAATACCATAGAGGAAAGGATTATTAGATGAGGTAGACCTGCTTTTGTTACAGATTCTCTCCATAGATGGCTGAAGAAGTTCAGATGCCTTTCCTGATGTGCCAGTCTAAGCTACTTTTTGCAGCAGCCCACTTCCATTTTCTATGTGAATATGCATCAGTGGTTAATATTTGGCAGTCTCCTAATAAAACCCGCAGTTAGGAGATGTGAGGAAACAAGAAATGAGTACTGGAGGGAGGTGGACAGTAATGGAAAATACATAAACCTGTCAAGTCCTGACACAGTGCAAGAATATGCAGTGAGAGATTGAAAAGTAACCGGTGACCGCCGCACAAGTGGTGGAGTGAGCATCTGCCAATAAACCCGAGTTATGCTTGTACCCAATTCAAAAGGGAATAGGAGTGTCAAATGTTTTAAAGCTGTTGGCAAGCTTCTGCATGATACTGTAAGCGACATGACATTCTTAAAATGTTGACTTTACCCATGTACAAAATGTCCCAGTTATTGTCATTCCTAAAGCCCATTGCATATATATTGCATATTATATAAAATATGTACCAATAAATGATAGCGGATTGTTTTAGTGACATTGTAGACTGCCTTCTGAGCACTTTTTGTATCCCTTTAAAGGGAAAGTAAAAACCTTTACTCAGCAGTATACCTGATTAATGGTCCATTTCCACAGAACAATTAGCGAATGAATATTCGCTAACATAAACGCATTTGGATCTGTGGAAATGCTCGCTGCTATCAAGGAGAATTTGCTTACTGCTCGTTGTATCGTTTAGGCTGACATAAAATTTCTCATTCATCGCTTTAATGTCCGCATGTGGAAATCATCTATAAATACGACTATACAAATATCTTAAGACCCCGTTGACACTTCTGCGCCTTCTCTGCATTGTTGTGCTGCACAACACAGAAGAGAAACTGTACATTATTATAGATGGGGTAGTTCACACATCTATGCTGCGCTGTGCAACACATTCAAAAAGCATGCAGACATTTTTTTCGGCACGCCATAAACGCGCAGGTCAATAGAAGTCTTCGGGGGGCGGGGAAGATGATGTCACCCCCGCGGGCGTCATCCCAGCGGTTCAGCTGTCAGATGCGATGATCGCTGGCCAGAGGAGGACAAGACCGGAGATCCTCTGATTCCCTGCCCCCCCTTCTGGCCAGCGATCACCGCATCTGTCATCGGATCGGCGAGGAACACAGGAGCTGACAATCTGAGCTAAGTAAAGAAAAACTTTTTTTTTTTTTTTTTTTTTAAATAGACATTTTCTCTGTGGTGTTTTTTTTTTTTTTTTTTTTTTTATTACTGTCAACCCTTTGTGAACTGGTAAGGGATCTATGTGACCCCTATACCAGTTCACAAGGCTCTGGCTAGAGGGTGACTTGCCATTAACCCCAAGCCCCCCATTACCTGCCTCCCCAAAGGCCAGGGGGGGGGGGGCAGAAGAGCCCGGGGCCATTAGACTGTGCGGCCTTGCAGTCTGTAGGGCCAGGGGTCAACCAAAGCTGGCTCCTGCACCCTGTTCTATAAGCCCCCATAGATGGTCCTGGGCTGGTTATGCTGGGTAAGGGGGACCTCACGCCATTTTTTAAGATTCCAAAAAAAAAGGTAGTCTCTCCCCCCCAACCCCCCCCCCCCCCCCCCCCCAGGAAGGGGGACCCATGCCATCTTTTTTTTTTTTTTTTTTTTAAACGCAGTATATCATCTTTGCGAAAGAATCGGGATATATTGTATCGCCATACGTGTATTGCCAGATTCTTGCCAATTCACACCCCTATTGCTAACGCATCAAAAGCGCAGTGTTTATTTTGATACATTGCCCATATTTACAAAACATCTGTAAAGAATATGGTAAAGTGTCTCACATTTTAAAGATTTCTCAGACAAGAGGGTTCGGGTATTGTACTGTATTTACAAAAAGCCTGCTCTTAACGCAACAGAAAGATGTGAATACAGCCTAAGTGTGATCTTAATTACAAACGCTTTAACAAATATTTGAAGACAAATCTTCCCTGTACAAACGCTAGTCACCTGATCTTTCCCGACTCTCGTATGCGATCGCTTTAGTGATATTCTAAGTATGTCACACACCCCGCTTCAAGACATTCATTACACTTGGGTATACTGACCTGTAGATGGCGATCTTGCACAGATGTTAATTAAAAAAGGTAAGACCCTCCCGGCCCATAAATACCTGGGACCTCCCACTCATTCCCCAGTCTTTCATCTCTTTAGCGGTGAGCAAGTCAGAAGATGATGTCTCCTCCTTGCAGGTAGCCGGGATGACTCCCGGCCTTCTATCCTTCTATTCCTGCCCGGATCCCCTTATTTAAATTACTTGCCTCCCAGCCTAGGCTGCTGGTCCGGGCAAAGGTAGTTGGCACCCTTGGTGCTTAGGAGCCGTGAGACCCCATAACAAGGGGTAGGCGGCTATCCGGGTTGGTGATCCCAGTTCGGGATGCCCCGTCCCTTGGCCCTACCTGGCATGGATTCCCCCTCTCCCGGATACCCTTAGGGGAGGGGGCGGGGGCCGGGTCCCTTATGGATTCCTCTCATTTATTGTGTGTGTGTGCGCTTTTACTTTTTGACTGGCGCCGGCATGCTGCAATGGCGGTGGTGAGCGCCCATGAGGGCTTCTTCTCCTCTGGGAGGCTGGAGGCTTCCCCGGATACTGGGCTTGTGACCCCTCGGGGCAATCCAGGCTGTCTTTGGGGTGTGGGGTATCCCTTTTGGGGCATGATGTATTTCTATGTGTACCCTGTGCGCAGCGGTCTATTACGTGGCAGACCGGATCTCAGGCGTCTGGTTCTGCTCCGCCAGTCTCCTCTCCGTCTCCCCCTTGCTTGACACGTGCATGTGACGTGGTCATTGGCGGGTCGCAATCTGAGGTGTGTGCCAGATTGGCCAATCTTGAAAAATTGTTTTCCAGTGCCGTTGCTAAAAAGGCCACGGCAAAGAGAAAACATTTGTATACGGCCGCGCAGGGCCTTGATAGGGAGGATTTTGACTCCCTGGATTGGTCTGATTGTTCCCCGCGTGAGGAACGGGAGCTGTATGAGCAGTTTGTGGGAACTGATACAGAGCAGGGCCAGGGGGACTCCTTGGATACCTCTAGGGTCCTGGCTCATATGTTTGAGGTCTTGGCTATTTCTCCCCCCGGGCCGGCTCCTCCGCTGAAGGGGGAGTTCTTTGAAGTGACCAAGCCGCACTTGGAATTCCCTTATCAAAAGCATTTTGATGGTATCATTCTTAAGGAATGGGAGAGGCCGACTCGGCTTCCGGGTTGGGACAGGAAATATCCCTTTCCAGCGGACGCGGTGAGGCACTGGTCATCACCCCCCCCCCACCCCCCCCCCCCCAGGTGGATGCTCCTGTTTTGGGGTTGTCCAGCTCCTCAGTCCTCCATTCTCCAGAGTGCACTACTCTCAAGGATGGTGAGGATAAACGAATTGACCAGATGGCTTGTCATGGTTTTGCCAGTGTTGGATCGGCCTTGCGTCCGGTTTGTGCTTCTGCGCTTTTATTGGTAGCTGCCAGGTCGGTTGTTAGAGGACTGTTGGCCTCTTCGGGCTTGACCCGGCTAGTGAGGAGTTTGCCGACCTTAAGCGCTGTGAGTTATTTTTGTCCTTTGTGCTGCCCGCCTTGGATGACACATTGGTGATGTGTAGCAGAGCTGCGGCCCTGCTTGTGGCTATCCGGCGGTCGGTTTGGCTACGCCAGTGGGCGGCTGATTTTGTGTCCAAAAAGTCGCTTACGGCCCTTCCCTTTGTGGGGTTACGGCTCTTTGGAGAGAGATTGGATTCGGTGGCAAAGGGAGGTAAGTTACCTCAGCGTAAAAAGCAGCGTCGTCCCTTTCGGGGGGCGGCTTCCTTCTCTCAGTCCTTTCGTGGGGCTAGAGTCGGCAGGGGTTCGGCTTTCCCCTAGTCGAGAGGTGATTCCTGGACCAGGGGCAGGGGTCGGGCCCGTCCAGGACACAGTTGGGGCTCCAAGCCTAGAGCCGCTGCCAAGCCGGCTCAGCAATGAGGGGACGCCCTCACCCTTGCGGGGGGGATGGGGGGGGCTGCTACTCTTCTCCCAGGTTTGGGTCCGTATGGAAACTCAGCACTCAATTCGTCAGGGGGACTTCATGACGTCCATAGACATCAAGGATGCTTACCTGCATATTCCAATATTTCCGGCACACCAGAAATTCCTCAGGTTTGTCGTGGACAATCAACATTTTCAGTTTGTGGCTCTTCCGTTTGGCCTTACCTCGGCTCCAAGGGTTTTTACCAAGGTGTTGGCAGGAGTGATGGCCATCCTCAGAGCCAGGGGTATCCGCATCGTGCCCTATCTGGACGATCTTCTTATCATGGCGTCTTCTCTCAGTCAGGCGCAGCTGGATACCAGGACAGTGGTGTCCACTCTGGAGAGTTTCGGTTGGGTGATCAACTATCCCAAGTCCTGCCTCACTCCCTCCAGGGTGGTGGAGTTCCTGGGAATGTCTCTGGATACTTCTCAGGCCAGGGTGTTCCTCCCCCGAGCCAAGGTTCTTCTGATTCAGGAATTGACTCAACGTCTCCTATCCATCCCCAGCCCGTCCATCCGGCTAGGGATGCGACTGGTGGGATTGATGGTGGCATCGTTCGAGGCGGTTCCCTTTGCCCAGTTTCTCACAAGGACGCTCCAGCTCCATCTCTTGGCGGCCTGGGATGGGTCCCCGTTGTCATTGGATCAGTCCTTTCTGATGTCCCCCCGGGTGCAGCGTTCCCTTCGGTGGTGGCTGAAACCGAGCAATCTGATGAGGGGCAGGTCTTTTCTGACCCCTCGTTGGGAGACGGTCACCACGGATGCCAGCCTGTCAGGTTGGGGGGGATTTTGGAAGAATCTTCAGTTTCAGGGGCTCTGGGGGCCTCAGGAGGCTCACGATCCCATCAATTTTCTGGAGCTGAGAGCCATCAGGTTGGTTCTGGCTCACTTGACTCATCAGTTACGGGGACTACCGGTTCAAGTTCGGTCGGACAATCGGACGGCGGTCGCCTACATCAATCAGCAGGGAGGGACTCGCAGCAGGCGTGGAGAACACAGAGGCGGACTCCCTGAGCAGGGGGTCATCTCGCCGGGGGGAATGGTCGCTTTGCCTCCGGTGGGGGACTCCGGAGGTGGACCTCTTTGCCTCTCGTCACAATCACAAGCTTCCAGCATTTGTCTCTCTCTCGTGGGATCCGCTGGCTCTGGCAGCTGATGCCATGTCTCTGAACTGGAGGGATCTGGGGTTTCTATACCTGTTCCCTCCGTTTCCCATGGTGGGCAAAGTGGTGCGCAAGCTGGCCCTAGAGGGCGCGTCAGCAATTCTGGTGGCTCCAAGGTGGCCAAGACAGGTTTGGTTCGCAGACGTGGTAAGGTTGGCAGCGGATCAGTTAGTTCTGCCCCTTCTGCTGGATCTGCTCACTCAGGGTCAACTACTCTACCCCAATTTACCAACGCTGGCTTTGACGGCGTGGCTGCTGAAACCTCCATCTTGAAGGAGGAAGGTCTTTCTGATGCTGTCATTCAGACTCTGGTTAGGGCTAGAAAGAAGTCTTCCTCTGCCATCTACTATAGGATTTGGAGGTCTTATATTGATTGGTGTGAGTTCAGGGCCTTGCCTTGCAGGGCGTTTTCTATCCCTAGGATCTTGGAATTTTTGCAACATGGCCTGGACCAAGGTTTGAAGCTTAGTACGCTGAAAGGGCATGTTTTTTGCTCTTCATCCTCTGGTTAAGACCTTTTTCCAGGGGGTTACGCATGTGTGGCCTCCTAGG
The DNA here is from genome assembly GCA_027917425.1 of Gastrophryne carolinensis. Lineage (NCBI taxonomy): Eukaryota > Metazoa > Chordata > Amphibia > Anura > Microhylidae > Gastrophryne > Gastrophryne carolinensis. The sequence goes on from CM051236.1 coordinate 163,946,895, forward strand.
AAGCCTTTGCTCCCAGTTTGGGATTTGAATTTGGTTTTGTCTGCCTTGCAGGGTCCTCCTTTTGAACCTTTGCAGGATATTGCACTTTCTACGCTTACTCAGGTTGTTTTTCTGGTTGCCATCACTTCTGTTCGGCGTGTTTCGGAGTTGGCAGCCTTGTCTATTTCGGCTCCTTACTTTGAGAGGCATCAGGACAAGGTTGTTTTCCGCTTCAAGACAGATTTCCTTCCTAAGGTGGTCTCGGCTTTTCATCTTAATCAGGATATTGTTCTACCCTCCTTGTGTCCTAAGCCTAGCAATGACAAGGAGAGGGTTTTGCATTCTTTGGATGTGGTTCGCTGTGTGAAGTACTATCTGGTGGTTACTTCTCCTTTTCGTAGGACTGACGCCTTTTTTGTGGTGCCCTCTGGGCCTAGGAAGGGTTTGGCTCCTGCCAAGTCTTCCATTAGTAAATGGATTCGCCAGGCCATTGTTGGGGCCTATTCTACCAAGGGGAAGGTTTCCCCTTTTCGTGTTACTGCTCATTCTACTCGTGCTGTTGGGGCGTCCGGGGCCTTCCAGCACCAGGCTTCTGTTGAGCAGGTTTGTAAGGCTGCTACTTGGTTTTCGGTTCACACTTTTTCCAAGTTTTACAAGGTTGATGTGCGGGCCTCAGCGGATGCTGTGTTTGGCCGCAAAGTTCTGCAAGCTGCAGTGGTTTAAGTTTGTGCCTTGTTTTTTGGATCCCCGCCCTTTATGGACACTGCTATTGGATGTCCCAAGTGTAATGAATGTCTTGAAGCGGGGTGTGTGACATACTTAGAATAATACCATTTTGTGAATACTCACCTGTAAAATGGGTATTATAAGTATGTCACACACCCCGCTTCACCCTGCCCTTTTGTATTCTGGATCCTTTATTTGGTGAACCTTTGTTAGTTTTAATTGACTTTCCTGGTCCCTTACTCTTACTGCTATCTTTATACTGGGTAATGAGTGGGAGGTCCCAGGTATTTATGGGCCGGGAGGGTCTGACTTTTTTTTTATTGACATCTCTGCAAGATCGCCATCTACAGGTCAGTATACCCAAGTGTAATGAATGTCTTGAAGCGGGGTGTGTGACATACCTATTTTACAGGTAAGTATTCACAAAATTGTATTTTTTCATTCGCAAATTGTACCATATAAATTGTACCATATAAAATGTACCATATAAAATGTACCATAAGTAAGACCTCTGATTGTCTGCAAAAACAAACATTTTGTGAACTCGATAAGAAAGAGGCTGGACTAATAGCCTTGCTTATTAAGGCCTAGCTACACACAACGCACAATTAATTAAAATATTAATCCTTTTATTAATGTTAAAATACACCAGTTTGTTACCAATGTTCAGTCCATCTAGTACAGCTTTCAAAATGCTGCAGGATAATTGTTACGGGGTGAAATTTAGCACATAATTTCCTTTAGCCATACATGTCTTGCCAGGTCTTGGCACTGGTTTTACAACAGATAATGTGCTGATGCTGAAGGTCTTAGTGGTAGCAAACTGCATCGACACAAGCCGCCAAACAGAACCGTAACAGAACATGACCATGTCATCATAGTTGATGCAGTCACAACGATGCAAGGAGGAAGTGGCTCCCCGGAATTGAACACATTCACTGAGAGGGTGTGTCATCACTATGTGCAGCCCACCTGGTGAACCTCATTGGTCACATGTTTGCTAGAATGCAGAAGAGGTCAGTATCTATATGCCAGAAGACCAGGCTTGAAGGACCACAACACACAGCAGGTAATTCCAATGTGGGATGCCTTTAAAGTGGACCAACACCCAGGATTTTGACTATCCTGGGTCTTGGTCCACTTCGGTGGGGCACCCCCGATCGGGGTGCCCCGCTGTGTGAAACCCCCCCGAACTCACCTCTCCCCGCGCCGACGGACAAGCCGCGGACAAGCCGCGGACAAGCGGCTCCTCCGCCTCCCTCTTGACGCGCGCGTGCCCGCGCCGGCCATTCACAGACAGCCGGCGCGGGCGCGCGCACGTCTAGAGGGGCGCGAGGGAGGTAAGGAGTAAAGAGATAAGGTAAGGAGTTTGGGGGGTTTCACCCCGCGGGACTTCCCGATCTCGGATGTCCCGCGGGGAGGGAGGTGATCGGCCCGGGAATCTTATAGATTCCCGGGCCGATCACCCGTGGGTGTTGGTCCACTTTAAAGCTTCCACTATAGTGCCCCAAACAGCGGTAGCATAAAGTCCAATTTTGACATTTTTGAAAGTAGATTTTTTTGTGCCAAAATTATGTTGTGAAGGATTGTACCTTGTGGCCCCACCCGGACATCATGTGGTATGATCTGTAAGCTTATTCTAAAATCTGATGTTCTGCACCCCCTAGAGTGTAGGGGAGGCACTCACCACAGTTGTACAAAGATACCCCCTGGTCCACACGGATTTAGGGCAGCATGGGGAATGAGAATATGGTCCATGTGACTGCTGGAGGGGCAAAACATGCTCTTATGCCACAGGCTGGGGAGTCCTTTCACTAATACCAGTAAACAGAGCTTGCCACCACCTTAGGCCACCTACCAGCTGTCATTTGAGAGTCTATTATCAGGGTTACCCGGGATTTTGACTATCCTTGGACTTAGTCCTTGCCCCCTGGGCACTCCGCTGTGTGAAACCCCCCAGGTCACCTGACCTGACTTACCCTTCCCCAGCCCTACGGCACCTGTGCCGGCTCTCGTCCAATCAGTGCGCTCGGATCCACTTCTGCACTGGTGGCCACATCCCCCGCTACCCTCTAACAGGGAGCGTGCCTGCATTGGCCATTCACAAATGCCTGGCGCAGACACGCACCCTGCTAAACGGCTCGCGCATGCGCCGTTGGACCGGGGAAGAAGGCGAGTTTCCAGATGACCTGGGGGGGTTTCACACAGCAGGGTAGGGAATCAAGCGGTCCTAGAATATTATAGTTTCCAGGGGTGTGGCTTTTGGTCCACTTTAAAGGCTACATTAAGAGGCTATGGTTGGCAGCAAAGGTTCAGAATGAAGTCTAACAAAGGTTGTGGGCAGGCAGCAGAAAGTGTTGTCCAAATTCCAGGCAAAGTTGATGGACGGGCAGCAAGAAGTAAGCAAGGTCAAGTGCAAAAGTCTCTGGAACAAAGAAAGAAGACACAGCTAGATAGGATCATCAGATAATCTTACGCCACCATCTTGGCACCTCCTATTTAAAGGCCAGTGTGAACGTTTGCGCTTTGTGGCAATTGTGTAACCATTTTTTCAGCATATCTTGATGAGTGTCAGCAGGCAATCATGCAGCTGGAATTCCTCAGCTCCAGCATGTTTTGGGGAAGGGCCCCAAGCCCCCCTGGAAGGCTGGGAGTGATCACACTAGAAAATAGGCGTTGTCATTGTATCTTTATATATGCAAAACTTTAGTAAATAAAGAATTAAAAAAAAAAAAGAAAATAGGTGAACATTGACGCCATCAAAACAAAAGACCATGCCATGGGTGTCTACCTATTCAGCTGCACTTACCCCATGGAACAGCTAAAAATACTGTATGTGGAAGCATCACCAGGGTAAGCCTGCAACCAGATAGCACAACGCATCACGACTAAAAGTCGGCAGCATAACGGTGACAACATCAACCAAGTAATCCATAAAGTTCCTTGTCTCCAGGCTCCTCGCTCTATGAAGATCCTCTAGCCATGTTTAGGCTGGCCTAGCAGAATCTGCATTTTATGGCCAAGACATCAATGAGGTGGCCTAACATAGGGACCTCTTCCAACAAACTCTTGAACATACAGCTGCCAGTGTGAGGTCTGGACAAACTTTGCAGCCTCTCCCATATTTCTCTGACAATCGTAACAAACAAAGTATATCCTAGCAAGCCACGAATACCTTAATAGGGGTTCTGGCTGGTACAGGAACACTTTCCAGATAAAGTAGATGAAACCACTCAATGAGCCTGCAAATACAAATAGAACTGACACATTTGTAGAGGTCACTCCACAAGGACAGTTGATTCTTCCTGGTTCTTCTGTCATTAGGCCAAGATGGAATAGGGTTGGTCAACTGCCATGTGGTCCTCAGTTTAAATTTTGTCCAAATTATATCAGATTGATAAGTGGGTATGACCTAATGCTGCATTGGACTGTAATATTCCGCAGATGGCTGTAGTTTATAGCCATTTTTCTGTTGCAGCCATTTACCGTGAACCCACCGATATTCTGACTGCTTTATGACATCTCACCGTCAAGAATAGAAGGGCCACCAACATGGAAGGGGAACTGTGAACAGGGTGGAAGGTGTCTGAGATAATCCTTCTGGCCCATGCCATGACACTCCTTTTGTACAAATCAGCTAGTCATGGTAGGAGATGGAGAAACACAGAACTGAGCCAATGATAGCACTGCAGTAGATAGTAAGGAAGGACCTTCTTAGTAAGGCCCGTCTGCTTCAGCTAGTGCAGAAAGATCAGTCTCTGCTGCAAATTTAGGACAGTTAAAATGTTCTCATACCATTTCAGTGAAACAAAACCAGGGATTTTGACTATCCCGGGTTTTGTTCCTTGCTCCCCAGACATCCTGATTTGGGATGCCTCACTGAGTGAACCCCCCCCAGATAAACTCACTTCTTCCTACGGCACATGCGTAAGCTCACGGACAATCAGAGCCATTTAACCTGCAGATTTAATGTTTGGTTAACAGCTCTGTTTATGGCAAGCAGGAGCATTGTGTGAGCTCTTGCCCCTAGCCTATCTGACTAGGGGCTGGGCACACTAACAGCCCAGAGATGAAGGGACGTGGCCACCCACTGTTTGCATCGGCAAAGGAAGCTTTAGGTTTTGTTCGACCAGACATGTTGTGTCCTTAACCCTTTGTATCTCCTCCCCACTTACAGATAATGCTGGGGTGCTCATCAGAGTGTGTGGTAACTCTACAATCAACTCCACTGTTTTGGCAGAATTGATCATGAGGCCGTACGTGATATAGCATCTATCAAGCGCTACAACACTGTTCTAGTATGCTTTCTCTACCCTGTTTCTGATCAGGCCGATGACCACCACCATTCATGGTGCTGCAGGTGAAAGGGGCCAAGTTTGACCTGCAGATATCTGTCAGCTAACAACTCCAGCCACATGCATATGGAGGGATTTGCAGTTGGGTCATTTTCTTTACCAGCAAGTTCAGCCTGATACTATTGAGGGCTGAACTAAAATACACAAAGCAGATTCAGGAACATCGGACCAAAAATAAAAAGGGGTCGACCACCCCCGCATTGACCCCTGCTTACCTTTTGGGTGTCACTGCTGTCTGCTGTGGTGACACCCAGCTGTTTCAGGGCCCGATTGCTAACCTCCCCACGGCTTAGCCGTCTGTTAGTGACAGCACAGATTTAGCCGAGCTCTTCAAAGTCCTGTGCCTCTCAGCAAAGTCTTGCAGGATATCAGGTATGGGCACTACACAGGTGCGAGATAGGGGGCTGCGGACAGTGCATGATAGCATGCAAGATGGTACCGCCCACCAGAAGGCCGTCCGGAATCCAAGGGACCCAGAAGATGGATCCCCTGGTGAGGTATTTAGTGCCCAAAGGTAAAACCGGAAAGGGGGCAGCAGATCGGTAAGGTTTGGGGGAGGTTTGAACCTCCCCTGATGCTCCTTTTTAAGAAGCAGAAGGTCAGTGTGTTCATGCACATACTGTAAGGCCATGTTGATGGTATCTTCTGAGTATCTGTTAGGCCTGTATGCTTAACTCAGTACTAGGCGCTCATTAGTCTTTATGACCACGGACACGAGGGCGTCAGGTCTGTAGTCAAAGTAAAAGAGAGGACAGCTTTTTAGGTACTGGTATGACGGTCCTATTTTTGAGGCATGCTGGAACCATTCCATAATCCAGGGATGCACAAAAGATGTCTTCCAAGGATAAAGATGAACTCCAGCCTGTATCCTTAAAGCTCTGCTAATGTGAAGGACACAGGTCCCTTCCACTTCTTGACTGCATATTTTGCCCTGAGAGCTCATTTTATATTATGTTCATCTCTGTGTTTCTACTGCTTGGAGGTATGGACTAGCAACCTTTGCCAAAGGTAGAGCTGAGATACCCAGAAGTTAAACAACTTTACTGACTGATCCTGGAGTATGTTAATCCACTGTCAAGAAGTATTAAACCTGCTTTCCTCATATATGCAGATGAAAATGGCCTAATAGCAAATACTAAAATCTTTTTTTTTATTTTCTAAAGTAAAATAATGAGCACTGTAATAAGTCTAAGGTAAATAGCAAGAGACAAGGAGCAGTTGTGGCCTAGCAATAGATCTTGTGACCAGAGAGTGGCAGGTTTGACTCCTGTCTGGCCCCCCCCAATGATCCCTGGAGCAGCCCACCACTAGAGACATGTGTAGACTCACTGAACAACAGGGGTTAAATGTAGATGAAAGATGTGCACAAACATATAATAACCATATATGCACAATCCCCCCCCCCCAACAAAAGAAAGATTGAGCAGCTTTATTAGGACTCCAAACCTCCTGGTTGGGAGAAAATATATTTTTCTGAAAGTGTTAAAGGAACCAATTATTTCAGAAGCCTGTTATTCCACAAGCGGACTTTAAAATCCACAGTACAAATAATGTTCTAAGAGCCTGCCATTTCATACAGCCTTGTGTGCAATACTGCTACACAAAGCACACATTTTAGTTTAATCTGTTTTTATTGAAAAAGATCAAATAAAAGAAGGAACATAGACACAAGCAAAGTGTCATACAACAAACAAGGAGAAATAAAGAAATTTTTTAAAGAAACAATGTTACATCTGTCAATACAACATTACGTTAGCTCCATCCATTGTCACAGCGTTTCACTTATGCCTGCGCAGCTACCAACTGCCTATGGCAGCAAAAATCAGAACGCCGGACAGAATAGTGAAAGAGAACCCACAGAAAAGGGAGAGAAAACGGTGAGGAAACAAGAAGAAAAGAGGTTAGGAGGGAAGTGGGGAAGATAGAGGGGTGGGGGGGAGGATGGGAGGGAAGCATCTTCGGTAGGGCCAGATGTATAGTTCCGTTTTGTCACTAAGATCCAGCCTCGTGACTGGCCAAGGTGTGGTCGAATGGCTATCTCTGCCACCGGGGTCACTGGATTATCGCCTGGAAACGGACCGAGTCTCGGAGGTCTATCCAGCAAGCCCAGGTCGTGGCGTACTTTTCTACCATACCCCTGTCGCTGAGGATGAGCTCTTCCATACGTCTAATACGCTCCAGCTCCACGACCCATTCTGCTAGAGGGGGGGCTTCACGGGACTTCCAATGTCTGGGTATGACAGCACGCGCTGCCGTTAGGAAATGCCTGAGTAGGCCTTTTTTGTATTGCGATATAGGGTCCTCCACTAGGGAGAGGAGGGTTAATTGAGGTGAGTTGTTCACAAAGATGCCCGTTGTCTCTGCATATATGCTAAGAACCTTATCCCAGAAGGAGGTGATGGCCGGGCACCCCCACCAGACATGGGTCATGGTCCCCTCCTCTACCAGGCACCGCCAACAACTGCTTGAAGTCTGGGGTGCGTACTTATGAATGTCAGACGGGCACCTGTACCATCTTGATATAATCTTGAAGCCTCTCTCCTGTGCCGCCCCCTCCAGTGCTGATTTATGTGTCAGGCTAAACATTTTGGTAAGGTCCTCCTCAGAAAAGGACCTATCCAACTCTTTTTCCCATCTGGTCACGTACCCCGGAGGATCCGAGTGCACGCTATTCAGTAGAGTATGGTACAGTGCGGAGAGGGCCAAAGCACACATTTTAATGATTAAACACACACACACAATGACCCTTGAAAGCATAAAACCTTTAATTTAACAAAATGTCATACAAGACCATTGAACTGCTCAGTCCTGAATTTCACCCCCAGTCCTGCACAGGGAGCCATTAGGCAGGAAACACATTATTTTCATTGCAGTGTAAAACTAAAGAAACAAAAATTAAACCTGCAGGCCCAAGAGATGCCCTTGCGATGATCACTCTCTTAAGTAGACAATAGACAAGTACAATCTACACTCACATGTCAAAAGCACCTTTACTTTAGCAAAATGTCAAACAAAATTGGCATTTGAAAATGGACCAACAGGTGAAAATTCAATGTGTTGAACTTGCTAGTCACAGCCAAGTAAAAGAAAAAAGCCCAGTTGTGGTCCAGAGCAACCAGCCAGGGTTCTTCTACTAAACAAGGAATGTGATTTGTGTTGATTGATAGTTGTTCCACTTTTGTTTTCTGTAACATCTGTAGGCATCTGGTTAAAGCTTTGTTAATGGAATTTATATGGTTAAAATGAAGGAGAATGAGTTGGTGAATAAAAACCCTTAGTCTTCCCTAGTCTACCTGTTCCCTTTCCAAGACACACACAGTTACGTTCCATTCTGCAGCAATGTTTTCTGCCCCATGGCTAAATATAATGTCCAGACCACTGAAGCGGAGGTCACTGAAACAAGACAAATGTCGCCTAAAAAATGCTTCCCATGCAGGAACTGTTCATTTAAAAAACAGTGACATAGGTAATTTGGGGCAGTGGTATATAATCAAGATCCCTCCTTACAAATTAAAAAAAAAAACTGGATTTTTTTTTTTTCTTTTTTTCAACCACTTCATTCGAATTAGGTGCAAAGAAAGCAAAAGCATCAGAATACACTTAAACCTGTTAACACAGAACAGAAATAGCAAGGCATTACACCTACCTGTTAAAACCATTTTAAAGGAAAACTCGCTTTTACTCTGGTTTTTGGTGTTCTGCCTTATTGTTTTCCTCTTCTATTACCAGTGTGTTACAATTGTGCCCCCAGACCTGTATACATGCATGCCGTTTCCAAGATTGTCTTGGTAGAGTAAGAGTGGCTTTCTTGCCCAAGCTCTTAGTATACTTTCTGACTCCCAGAAGCCTTCCACTATAACAGGGGAGCTTATTAGCATCTTTGGCAAAACAAAGCAGCAGCCACTACCTCCCCAGCTGATAAGGATTAATTAATGCAGATGGGGTTAAGCCTGTGGTCTCTGCCTCAGCCAATCAGATGATTACCAAGCCAGAGTCAGGAAGTTTTTGATCTGTACATCAGAACACCACTTTGAGGGGACAGTTCATATCCAAAAAAACACTCGCTGCCTACTCCAAAAACAGACTTGCCAGTTAAGGGTCTTGACTTTCTTAGACAAGCTTATTCCATGACAGAAGCAGTGAAAACTGGATGCAAACTGGCAGCCAGGCAAAAAAGCACGTACAGGACAACCAGCAGACACAGTTACATAGTTAAAACGGGTGAAAAAAATACATGCCCATCAAGTTCAACCAAGGGACGGGGTTGGGGAAAGTTATTTTTATTGTTTCCTGATTACAGCTAGCAGTGACTGTTAATCAAATTTTGAGCTAAAAAAAAACATCTAATCCACATATGTCAAACTTAAGGCCCAGGGGCCGGATACGGCCCTCCAAGCCTTTTTATGTGTCCCTCTGACAGGTACTAGACGGTGGTGACTGATTGGTGTCCCTTCTAGAAGGTGCCGTCACTCCAAGGCTTCTGTGTGTGGTGCTGCTTTCCACTGTGGATCGCAGTACGGCCTCTAATCCTGTCACCTTTTCACTATTCTGGAGGAGAAGACAGTAGTCTGTAACTGGTCTAAGCCTCTGTGCAGCCAGCTCTCACCACACAACCCACCCAACTTACTGACACAGCAGAGGGCTTACAAGTTATTGCCACGTGGGGGTGCGAAAAAATGATTATATGGATGTCCTGGGCAAAATAATTCAGCATCTCAGTCTGTCCTGGGCAGACAAGTCAGTGGTTGTCCTGGGGAAAATAACTATGTTCCTGCATCTTTCCTGGGCAAAACTTCTCTGTGACTGACTAAAATATTTATGTGCCTGTAACCATACATTTGAAAAATGAGTATGACACCCCTGACCTTATTGAAGCTGTTTTAGCTGATGCTGTAACAAGCTTCTGTGGGAGGCTATTCAGTGAGGGAGACTGAGAGGTTATCACACTTGTACAACTAAAATATACAATATACATATATGCCAAAAACATATCCTGGTAAATGTGATTGTCCTATACACAGTGCATAAATGTATTATATAATTAGATCTAGTGAAGGACACAAGCAAGAATTTAGTCGCTGGCCTTGTCCTAAATTGCCAATACTGTCACACAGAAGCTTAGGGCAGCTTTCTCACCTACTTTGGGCCTGTGTACACAAAACAAATAAAAACTGAAGTAGATATAGAGACATTTGCATGAATGTGTTGGGTGTCTGACTGTTATAATTTGCAGCTAAGTAATAGCAGGGGACAGCAGGTCACTGAATTGCATTGAGCACTAAACAAACTTCCCAAATGATTTAGTCATTTCATAGCACTAAAATGTAAGCCATTCTGATAGAACATTTGTAAGCAACTTCAATAAACAATTGTGGGAGAGGATGTGTGTGTGATTGGGTACGATAATGATGTGGATGGGCATGACCTGGGGGTTGCGTCTATGAGGTCTTTATTTTTATTCCTGAGTTAAAAGGGATTTTTCATGCAAAAGTTTAAATAAACAGCAGCTTACCTTACCAAAAGTTCCTCCAACACTGTGCCTCCTTTCACATCCACCGTGAATGAGGAAATACACGTCCTCATTTGCACCTCACCGATGTGGGCCACCAATACTAGCTCAAGAACCTAGTCCAGACCACACCCCCTTTCTATTGATAGCTTGAATGGCACCCTCAGAGCTACCATTTAAGCCCAGCTTACCCTATCTCTTCCTCCTTGCAAGCCCCATCTCTCCCAGCACCATCAACTGCCCACCCTGGACCAATGCCAGATAAAAGGGCCATGGCCACATGCTTCAGAAAACAAGTCATAAAGCTAAAACTATAAACCTTGATATCTAGGCCATTTTTTCTTCTAGTCCAGGACAGTGCCAAACATAGCCCGACACAGTAGGCTAATGATTTCCTTTTGCCCGTTCTATCACTTTAACTACAAAAACTGCATCCCTTGGGACCCCAGTGTCATGTCTACTTCTTGCACATTTAGAATGGTGTTCTCTTTACTCTCTGCCCTTGTTGTAGTCAAACACACTGTCACATGAGAAGGAAAGAGGATAATGATAGAGAAGATTCTGACCAGCCATCTCTTTACAAAAGGGGGGGGGGGATTGTTTTATTAAACATTGTGCCCAGTAATAGTGAACCACTTTATTGTTTCTGCTGTCTCTGACACGAGGGTGAAGATTTAGTCTCATTTCTTCTCTGCCCAAAGAAGAAAGTCATCTTAATAAGTAATGAGGTGGGAGCTGGTGAGGTGGGGGCTGGGTAGGATCCACAGATGTGACCACTGAGGACACAATGCCAAAACACTAAAGTGAATCTAATATTTCCGCACTCAAAAGGAAAAAATGGTTGGAGCTTAGTTTTAGGAATGTATTGTTGAAGTAACCATTTTAGAGAGGAAAAAGTCCTAATAAGGTTTCCACTTCTATGCAGAATCTGTATCATATTAAACAATGCCTCAGCATATTAATTGCTAATATGTTTTCCTTTTCCCAGAAGCGTAACCATAATAATAAGGCAGGAGGTCCATCTATGTCACACCACAACCATATGTTTACCATTTGTCATCCTACAAGACGAATAGGCGGGGCTAAAGAGTGATACCGAGAATTGGAAATAGGGCAGAGCCCCCGCCTCATTATGATGCACAAAATGGCGCTGAATATTGCCACATGGACTGCCAGGTTTAGTTCCAGGGCATTTTGTAAATCAGTGCTAGCATTTGAATTGCTATTAGAAAATCAGTGGGCTGCATCAAACCAAAAAGTGATTGGTGTCTCCAGAGAGGGCCACTAGCACACAGCCATTGCTTGTAAACTACTAAAAGGTACCTGGACTGAAAGTAAGATGGGGCTTGTTCTCTGACAAGTTGTTTCTTATACTTACACTAGACTTTAATTTAAGACTAAAGCACCGCTCTAGCCAAAGCCTTGTCCGCTTTCAAACAAATCAAAAGGTGGTTCTCTCAATGCACATAAAAGTCAGAATGATCCTTCCGCAGCCCCTAATACAATCGATTTTCATACATACGGGGTCTCCAACCTGTAGCTCAGCCCATGCGGTTCTTGGAGCCACGGTGTGTGGCTCAGGGTTGGACACTGGCTCTGCATTAACCTCGTGGATGTTACTAAAAAACAGGGGTAGAAATGCGCCTGTGGCTGCTGACATTGTCGGTGCGCCAGTGGAGGGGATAGGGGGGAGAGGTGGGCCTTTTGCGTCTCCTCCCTTGTCTGTCATTTCACCATCCTGTGACAATGCGGGAGATGGGAGGAGGTTTCCCCCATGGAAGGAGCCCTTTTTTCCAACTGAGTAGGAGGCGTTTCCTTACTAGCGGCTTGCTACAGTGGAAGCATGCACGGGGGAATGGTGCCATTGGAGGACAGGTTAGTTATTTTATTATAAATGTTGTTTATTGTTAGTGTGATATATGACTAAGGGCACCATGCGTGGCCTGAAACACGTTATGTGACTTGGAAGTGGAACATGTGAGTTGTTTAAATTTTTTTAAAACTGGATCAATAAACAAGTGATTTTAGACTTTACCAGAGTTCTGGACAATGGATATTCTACATAGGGGTAGAAATGTGTTGGCTCTCCTTGTTATCTGGAGCCGTTTCCAGTTGAGACCTGTTATATGGCTTTCATGACCTGTTCATGATTGACACAGCTTCCAACCATCTCTCACTGCTGAATGTGGCTCTCATGGTAAGAAAGGTTACGGGCCACTGCCATAGATCTATGGTCCAGATCTACTAAACTTTTAACTCAGGGCCACTGCTATACTGTATAGAATATAGGGCGATAAGGGCTCAATTTCTCACACTTTTGACAGAAAATAAGATGGTGAAAGGACTTGACAGTCACAAGAGGATAAATAAAATTATTTTTTATATTTCATAAGTCAATTTTTAGCCTTTTTTATAGGAAAAGCAGTGATGATTACAGCTGACAACTGGTACTAGTCCAAGTTAAAACAAGATTTTCATCAAGAGAAGTTTGAACTTGAAGAGCTGAAATGCAATAATGCCTCTAAGCCTTGCGCCACCTATAACTGTAGATTAAATGGAACCTGTGTATAGACCGCCTTCCCCTTGTAATGGTTAAATGACAACAAGCAGCATACAAAGAAAATAATCAACAAAATTCCACAACAAAATAGATTCAACTAATAGAAAACAAAATGAACAAAATGCATCTCCTTCACTTTTCTAATGCTTGTTACTCTTCACTGCAATGGATAACCAAAGCAAGAAGTATTGTATTGTATAGTCTCAGAGCAGTGTATAGTCCTGGAGGGGACCGGGTTCCTGACACACTGAAGTTTCTTCCAACAGCTTCGGAAAAATGGTTAAACAGGCTATCTTTGGTATGATGAGAAGGTTTTCTCTTTCTCCCCCAAAAAATAAAATAAATGATCGGTCAGGGTTATCATTGAAGGTGTCTGCCATGTAAAGCATTGCTGGTCCCCACTGCAACAGAAAAATAAAGCGAACAGAAAAGGGAAAAGGACATTTGATGTACTGCAAGCCCTTGGCAGCTTGGCTCCTGTCAGTGTCCAATTGTCTGACAGAGCCACAGGCATAGAGAGTATTGTGCAACTGACGCCCCAGCCATCAAACTGAGGGGGAGGTTCATCATCGCTGTACAGGGCGCCTCATTTTCTTCTTGCGTTTGGACTTTGTGTCACTCTTGGGTACAGATTCAGCTTTTGCTGGTCCAGCAGGAGACTGAGTTCCCTGCGGCGGCGGCTGTGGAGGGGTAAAAATGTTCCCATTGGGCATTGGACCGGGAGTGCCCTGAAATATCCTGTTCAAGAGATTCTGCAAATCGGCAACAGAGGTTGGGTTGCTTTCTGATGGAGCCCTGAAGTAAGAAGAAATAGGAAATGGCTAAGAGACTTAAAAATGTACTTTAGCAAATGTCTGTTACTAAATATAGAAATCCGAGATGTTATGAATGTAGAACCACAGTCCTTTTCATTTTTGTGCTAATCATAATTTGGTGATGTGGTAAATTCTTTCGTACTGCAATTGTTATATTGTTATATATAATTACCGTATATACTCGAGTATAAGCCGAGTTTTTCAGCCCACTTTTTGGGCTGAAAAAAGCCGGGGGGGAGCTGGCCTGGAGCGGCAGCTCCATCCGCCCCTAAGTCGGAGGAGAGGCAGAGGACCCCCGCAATCATTCCAGTGACGGAGGTGAGGAGAGCGGGAAGATCCGAAGCGGGCCGGCCGCAGGCGGAGGAGAGCGAGGCGGCTTCTCAGAAGAGAGTCCCCTGGAGGAGAGGGGGGGCGAGACAGCGGGCGGCAGCCGGCCGGGGAGCGGTGCCGCTGCAGGAGGAGGGGAGAGCGTCTCCCGCAGGTCTTCGGTCCGGGGGAGCCGGGCGGCGCCACCTGCTGCGGCTCCCCTGGCCACGTTCACACAGTGACAGCGCGGCGGAGGCGGGAGCGGCTGCCCAGAGGAAGGGACAGGCGGGAGAGAGGCCGGCGCTGAGTAGCGGCTCGGAGTGACGGCCTGTGGCCACGGAGACAGCCATCCTGTCTCGGACGCGCCCTCTGGTAAGTGCTCGCCCTCCTCTCTATGCGCACGAAACTGCAGAAAGCATCCGCCCTCTTTATTAAGCCTCATAGTCATATTATTAGTTACGGTATATGGGGATCACTTGTGTGTAGTCAGAGTAAGATACAGATAGATCGAGGAGGAACGACACCAGGAATTTCTGGGCCCAGGAAACGTCAAGTGTTTATAATAATACAGCCTCCTCCCTTCCCTTCATCCTCTCAAAATGGTGGCCGGCCGTTACTGCTGCTGGGAGGGACACCGGGGCCCCTCTGCAGGGCAGGACAAAAAAAACTATTCTGGAGTCCCTTTCCTTACTTGGCCATTTTTTTTGAACAGGGACGGTCTGTGTTTACAGGGTAATATGTGGGGCTTATTCTCAGGCTTTAACATATTTGGTTGTTAGTGGGGTAGCTGCTGCATTTCCCACCCTAGGCTTATACTCGAGTCAATAACTTTTTCCATTTCTTTGTGGTAAAATTAGGTGCCTCGGCTTATATTCGGGTCGACCTATACTCGAGTATATACGGTATATAAAAATGATTCCCTCTGATAGTCCCTTTTACTATCAGCTGTTTCAAATGCCATTGTTTGATATGTGCTATATAATGAAACTGGAGGTCAGCATTAATGTGCACACCCTTACCACATATTACAAAGAGAGAACAAGGCAGTGCTTGGCATGCTCTTAGTTACAGAGGATGCTTTCTATTGACTGTAACATTAGTAACTGTAACAGAGTATGTCCGCAGGGGGCACGCACTTCATGGACGGATCTTTAGCACAGGTATAGAAGACCTAAGGTGGGAGCCATTTACTGTTGCTTTGTCAAGAGCCATAAGCCATTTTAAGAAAAATATGAAAAAAAGCAAAAAAAAAAAAAAAACCTTACATGGCTGCCTGTAGGCTCAATCTCACGTAGTCCAGCTGGTTGAATTACAGATTTCTCACCTCCGAAGCAGAGTGCCCCCTCAACCAGCTACAAGCACGCCTTGTCCACCAATAACAGTTCCACCTTGCTGTCAATCAACAATGCCAACAAAGCACCACATTGTTATTAATCTTTCCCTGCTCTGTTTAAGTGTTTTAGATAAATTCTCCATCAGCCAATTAGCGTGCTCACTTTCATATGGCTCTCTTCAGTTCCACTGATGGCTAACCCGCCGGGACAGCTAAGCAGCCGAGCAACGGCAAAGGGACGCCCCCGGCCACATCCCCCCCCTCACCTTCTAGCTGCGCCGCGCCACCCATTCAGAAAGGCCAGGCGCGTGTGCAGAGATGCGGTGATAGCCCCATTACAAGGCGATTTTAACGGGGCTTGCGTGGCGGGAGGTGGGCAGAGAGGCCACGGAAGGGAACTCCAGAAAGTTGACCAAAACCCTGGATTTTGACCATCCTAGGTTCTGGTCCTTTCACCCGGGGCTGTGTGAAACCCCCAGATCACCCAAAGAAACTCACCTCTTCCCGGTCATACGGTGCACGCACGTCCGCTCGTCCAATCAGCGTGCTCGGAGCAGCTGACGTCACGCCATTTAAGAAGCCGTCCAAGTCCAGCGGCCCCGAGTGCACTGGTGGCCGTATCCCCCGCTTCCCTCTGACAGGGAGCGTGTCTGCATCGGCCATTTACAAATGGTTGTCACGGGCACACGCCCTGCTAAAGGGATAGTGGGGATGTGCCCGCAACCCACGCATGTGCCGTTGAAGCAGGAACAAAGGTGAGTGAACGGGGTGACCTGGGCGCTTCACACAGCGGGGCATCCTGATTTCGGATCTTATAGATCACGGTGGGTTTTGAGCCACTTAAAGCAAACAAAACTCGAGCAGCAAAACTGGGGTTTTGATGTCGGCATCAAAGGAGTATTGCAGCGATCAGGCAAGTTGTTTTATTATTTTAATGCCCAAACCAGGCTTAGCATGAGGGAAAGTTGGGGGGGAGCAGTGTTTGGGGGCTACAAAAACTTGGATCTTTTTGACTGTCGTGTTGTCGGCCATTATTTGAGGTTAGCATGTACAGATAGAGCAATACTTAAAATAACATATAATGGCACAGGATGTTACCTTTGTACTGAGTTAACTAGTTAAGCATGGGGGGCTTGTGGCATCTCCCCTGCCACAAATGAAGACTGGGTAGCCCTGTACTTCTGGATTCCATTCTGTGGCAGCCATTCACTGATTACTGGCCACCAAACAGTGGAAGGGGCACAGCAATGGATCAGTCCGCTCTGGTTGAATGCAAAAGTAGTCAGTACAGGGGGTTTCCCAGTCTAGGGCATGCAGAAGTGGGAGACCAATTGGGACCCCTCCATGCTTTATTTAACATTTTCATAAAGAAGGCTTCATGTATTCATGAAAAGATTCACACCTTTGTCTTCCTGTGCTTGCCGGATTTTTCGAGCCGAATGATATGTGATATGGAACCCTGTGAGTATCCGGAGAGATTCCAACACGCTGGCATCCTGCCCATTCTGTAAAGAGATTATAATTAAACTTACATACATTCACATATATATATACATCAACCCACTTCCATACTTACTCCCACAGCGCATGCAGTGAGCGGCCCCGGCATTGTAGCTATGCGATCTTGTGCCGAAACGGGGCGCTGCCCCAGGCTTCGGAAATGGTTTACCCTCACCCGGTCCAATGGTGCATATTCAAGCTCTCATCCAACAACGATGAATATGTCATTCCACAAACCGTTCTCATTGTTTTCAAAACCATTGAGATAAGCTGAGAGTCGTTCTGGGGTGTCTCACACAGCAGGGCATTCCAATCCCTGGGTTTTGTTCTGCTTTAAAGCATGGCCGGCTTTCACCCTACTTTGTGAAACCCCTCAAGGGCGCTGCAAAACTCGCTCCATCACCGATGTAAACATCGGACGGCTGCACCCAGCCATGCAAATAGGCTGGTGGCAGGAGTGTAAGGGATGTGGCTGCTCTTGCTCCCAAATGGTAAAGCGCAAAGCTGTTTGCTGAATGACATATGCATGGTCGAGAGCCCACACATGCACCCTAGGACTGGGAAGAGGTGCGTTTTACTAGGCGACCTGGGGTTTTCACACAGAGAGGCATCCCAAATCAGGGAGCACAGAACAAAACCCTGGACAGTCAAAATCCAAGGATTTGTTCCTTATTAAATCTATAAATTGCACTTGAAATGCCAGAAAACTTAAATATACTAACATCTTTATTAAATGTTTAACATAACCAAAAACAAATCAAACATTTGGGGATTCCTACCAGTAGGGTGATTAAAGCGTCATACACTGTCAAGACAATGCAACATATTAATCTGCACCGAGCAGTCCCAACAGGGTATCCGACCAAATGAAAACCTGGGAACAGCAGCAGCACAGATTGCAGATAGCTCCTATTATAGGAGCCGCCAGGTCCAGCAGTATATGCTGTGGCTTCAGGACTGTCCTGTCGGCTAGAGAGCCCCCTCCGGATAGTAAAGGGGGTCTACTGGGGTTTATCAGGTGCAGAGGGAGTCTGAATGAGGTTGATGCCAGGAAGACACATCAGCAGACATAGACAGGCCCTTTCTGGGTCCAGTGCGGGGGGAGGGGGGACTCACCTGAGCAGCGCGACGCTGCTGTTGGCTCGGCGGTTGCCTGGTTTTCAAATAAAAGTATCGCTGTGAAGACGTGTAGCTGGCTGGCCGCATCCCTGGCACGCTGTTCAGGTGCGCACACTTCCGTGCCCAACCATTCGAAAAGGCTGGGCGCAGGAGCGTGCCCGGCCGCAGAGAAGCCAGGATGCCTCAGGGGGTTTCACACAGCGAGGCATCCAGTTAAAATATACAGAGCTGCAGAGGGTTAGGATGTCACAAGGATAGTAGAAGCCTCAAACAGCTGCAACTTTAGCCTACAATGGTGATGGGAGAATGCAAGCACACACACTTTCTTATCCCCCGTGGGAACAGTGTATCATATGCTATTTCAAGGCACCTAAAAAGAGTACCGAGTTCCAAAAGACTATAGAGAATAGTTAAAGTAATCTAGCAACCATTTTTTGTGTGGTCATGGAGGAATGAAATGAACGGGCAAGATTTGGAGCCCTGCTATGGCTTCTACCCGGCGATACAGGAAATGGAGAGGCTCATGGGACAGGCATCAGGCAAGCTGCTTGCTGCCTTATTGTCGTTGCCTGGACAGTCCCTATAAGCTCCGCCCTGCTGTCTAAAACATTACCACGTAATTCTTTATAAAATCGCATTCACATGAGCCAATCAATTTACCGGTTATATCAAATACTTTTCCCTGCATCATAGCAAAATAAGTGATCTTAAGCCCGAGCATGCTCGATTCTGCCCAGAAGTCTCCTTCTTCTGCTGGATGCATTTTTCCACACTCGGCACAATAGCGGGCATTTGCTGGATCCCGGTCCATTTCAAATCGCCTGAAAAGTCAAACAAAAGGTTTTAGTTAACGCTGGCCCTAAAGACTTTACTATCAAGCCATAATGGTTAATCTCCCTGCACTCTTGGGGTCTATACTAATCACCAGAGACCTCTGCGAAAAGCTGCCAGGACTCTCAGCAACAGACTGGACAACTGAGTGGCATACTGGTCTAGCCAGTTAAACTAGAACACCACCATTTTGTTGGGGGGGGGGGGGGGTCGGCACCCATGTGACCGTGGCAACAAAGCACTCAATTTCTCTAGGGGGGGGGGGTTCACGATCAGAAAGGTGGGGGGTGGGGTTGCATCGGCAACCGGGATGCCCCCCTGCGCTCAGACAACAAATTATTCAAAAATGTTGTGTTCTGGTTTAAGCTATACCCCTAATAGGCACGGCTGACTGTCACTGGAATGTACTTCCTATAAGGGACAATCAATCTAACTAAGCTAGTGGTACGCCTACTCTATTCATTGCAATGGAGGGAACATTTCAGGTCTCAGCTCTCCTAGGTAACATGTATGGTAGGCCTAAAGTCCTCTAACTTTAGGTTTGCTTTTTTGGGGCATGTGCAGAATAGAAGCATAAACAGATTCTCTATAGGTACCTTGCACAGGACTCATACTCCACAGCACACATCGTAGTCAGAAATGCTGAACCCAGTGTGCAGGTAAACATCACAGCTGTAAAGGAGGGCGAGGACACATCACAGCTGTAAAGGAGGGCGAGGACACATCACAGCTGTAAAGGAGGGCGAGGACACATCACAGCTGTAAAGGAGGGCGAGGACACATCACAGCTGTAAAGGAGGGCGAGGACACATCACAGCTGTAAAGGAGGGCGAGGACACATCACAGCTGTAAAGGAGGGCGAGGACACATCACAGCTGTAAAGGAGGGCGAGGACACATCACAGCTGTAAAGGAGGGCGAGGACACATCACAGCTGTAAAGGAGGGCGAGGACACATCACAGCTGTAAAGGAGGGCGAGGACACATCACAGCTGTAAAGGAGGGCGAGGACACATCACAGCTGTAAAGGAGGGCGAGGACACATCACAGCTGTAAAGGAGGGCGAGGACACATCACAGCTGTAAAGGAGGGCGAGGACACATCACAGCTGTAAAGGAGGGCGAGGACACATCGCAGCTGTAAAGGAGGGCGAGGACACATCGCAGCTGTAAAGGAGGGCGAGGACACATCGCAGCTGTAAAGGAGGGCGAGGACACATCGCAGCTGTAAAGGAGGGCGAGGACACATCGCAGCTGTAAAGGAGGGCGAGGACACATCGCAGCTGTAAAGGAGGGCGAGGACACATCGCAGCTGTAAAGGAGGGCGAGGACACATCGCAGCTGTAAAGGAGGGCGAGGACACATCGCAGCTGTAAAGGAGGGCGAGGACACATCGCAGCTGTAAAGGAGGGCGAGGACACATCGCAGCTGTAAAGGAGGGCGAGGACACATCGCAGCTGTAAAGGAGGGCGAGGACACATCGCAGCTGTAAAGGAGGGCGAGGACACATCGCAGCTGTAAAGGAGGGCGAGGACACATCGCAGCTGTAAAGGAGGGCGAGGACACATCGCAGCTGTAAAGGAGGGCGAGGACACATCGCAGCTGTAAAGGAGGGCGAGGACACATCGCAGCTGTAAAGGAGGGCGAGGACACATCGCAGCTGTAAAGGAGGGCGAGGACACATCGCAGCTGTAAAGGAGGGCGAGGACACATCGCAGCTGTAAAGGAGGGCGAGGACACATCGCAGCTGTAAAGGAGGGCGAGGACACATCGCAGCTGTAAAGGAGGGCGAGGACACATCGCAGCTGTAAAGGAGGGCGAGGACACATCGCAGCTGTAAAGGAGGGCGAGGACACATCGCAGCTGTAAAGGAGGGCGAGGACACATCGCAGCTGTAAAGGAGGGCGAGGACACATCGCAGCTGTAAAGGAGGGCGAGGACACATCGCAGCTGTAAAGGAGGGCGAGGACACATCGCAGCTGTAAAGGAGGGCGAGGACACATCGCAGCTGTAAAGGAGGGCGAGGACACATCGCAGCTGTAAAGGAGGGCGAGGACACATCACAGCTGTAAAGGAGGGCGAGGACACATCACAGCTGTAAAGGAGGGCGAGGACACATCACAGCTGTAAAGGAGGGCGAGGACACATCACAGCTGTAAAGGAGGGCGAGGACACATCACAGCTGTAAAGGAGGGCGAGGACACATCACAGCTGTAAAGGAGGGCGAGGACACATCACAGCTGTAAAGGAGGGCGAGGACACATCACAGCTGTAAAGGAGGGCGAGGACACATCACAGCTGTAAAGGAGGGCGAGGACACATCACAGCTGTAAAGGAGGGCGAGGACACATCACAGCTGTAAAGGAGGGCGAGGACACATCACAGCTGTAAAGGAGGGCGAGGACACATCACAGCTGTAAAGGAGGGCGAGGACACATCACAGCTGTAAAGGAGGGCGAGGACACATCACAGCTGTAAAGGAGGGCGAGGACACATCACAGCTGTAAAGGAGGGCGAGGACACATCACAGCTGTAAAGGAGGGCGAGGACACATCACAGCTGTAAAGGAGGGCGAGGACACATCACAGCTGTAAAGGAGGGCGAGGACACATCACAGCTGTAAAGGAGGGCGAGGACACATCACAGCTGTAAAGGAGGGCGAGGACACATCACAGCTGTAAAGGAGGGCGAGGACACATCACAGCTGTAAAGGAGGGCGAGGACACATCACAGCTGTAAAAAAGGGTGAGGACACATCACAGCTGTAAAGGAGGGCGAGGACACATCACAGCTGTAAAGGAGGGCGAGGACACATCGCAGCTGTAAAGGAGGGCGAGGACACATCACAGCTGTAAAGGAGGGCGAGGACACATCACAGCTGTAAAGGAGGGCGAGGACACATCGCAGCTGTAAAGGAGGGCGAGGACACATCGCAGCTGTAAAGCAGGGCGAGGACACATCACAGCTGTAAAAAAGGGTGAGGACACATCACAGCTGTAAAGGAGGGTAAGGACACATCACAGCTGTAAAGCAGGCCGAGGACACATCACAGCTGTAAAGCAGGGCGAGGACACATCACAGCTGTAAAGCAGGGCGAGGACACATCACAGCTGTAAAAAAGGGTGAGGACACATCACAGCTGTAAAGGAGGGTAAGGACACATCACAGCTGTAAAGCAGGGCGAGGACACATCACAGCTGTAAAGGAGGGTGAGGACACATCACAGCTGTAAAGGAGGGTGAGGACACATCGCAGCTGTAAAGGAGGGTGAGGACACATCAAGTCACATAGGTAAGCTTGTCTGTCGGGAGTGAAATGTCTGATCCTGTTGGCTCTCCCCCAGCCTGCTGCCATGCCGGGCACATGGCGAAATGCCCCCACATCCCCCCGCTGCCAGCCAGCTCTGTGCACGTACTGTACTGGAGATGCTGTACTGCTGCCACCATCTTTCCAGCTGGCTATAAGGCATCCCCTGAAAATAAGCCCTAACGCCTATTTTTGGAGCAAAAATTAATTAAAGACCTGTCTTATTTTCTGGGGAAACAAGCTATGAAACTCACCCGCACTATTGGTTATTATTTTATAATGTCTGCTTGATCCTTATCTACATGTTCATTGAGCTACACAGCCGGCAGCGTACCTGTGTTTTCCCTGACATTTACTGCACATCATGCTGTTCATGGCTTCCTTCAAATCATCCTGCAATTTGCTAAGAAACTCGTTCATGGACTTGGCCAGCTCTGTTTCAGACATTCGTTTCCTGGGTACAAAGTATACAAAGAGAGATCTTTATTACCATTACAATCCAACAATATTGGGAAAGGGGGTTTTATACCCTACAAATAGAATTTCACTTAATAGGGAGGAAGGTTTAGGAACTTGTAATAGAAACTCTTCTTGCAAAGGTCTCCAGCAGCCTGGAATATAACAGAGTCAGGTTACCTTTACTGAAACGACGTACAGCAAAAAGCTGACTTAAGAGAACAAACCAGCCCCACCCTCGGCCTTCTAGGCTGAAACCCAGGTCCAGGCAGAGAAAGCAGAGGGGGGAGGGCAGAAGATTCAGTTGTCAATTAACCACATAAATAAATCACCATTAAAAATGACTTTAGCCCTGGAAAACTCTGTGTAATGACCAAACGTCTGGACATCTGGACACAAAATAAACTCCTACGTGTGTGACCAACATAGACTGAACATGGCAAGCAACTAGCATTTTTTAAGAATGAAGTCAGGAGTAGGGCAGCCTGTCCTGGTGTCAACTAAAGCTCTGTGCTGGGGAAATTCTTACATGTATTTCTGACAAGCATTTGCTATCAAGGAGTTTACTATGAAACTCACATGTTTTCATGTTGGCATGAAGTCAAAGTAATATAATAAAATATACTGAATACTTAGACTGGACATCCAGTGAATCGAAACCCCTCTGGAGTAATTTGTGCAAAATTGGGTGCCCTCCCCACCCGAGTACATCGGGCGATGCGGCTGCCTCACTGGTGGTCTGATTTAAAAAGAAATAATCTAGGGTTTCCACTAGGGGTGTAAGAAAAAAATTGATTCTGTCAAGTATCGCAATATTTCATGCAATGATACTAGAATCGATTCTTTCTTTCTAGTACGGATTCTGACTTCAGTAAAAGAAAAGTAAAAAAAAAAAACACTCACCTGACCCCTCGTTCGATCCAGTCGGCTCTCCTCACCATCTTCACAACTAGCCCCATCCTTTTGGGGAGCGGGACGAATGACGTCACCCCCGCTGGCGTCATCCTGGCTCCCATTGGCTCTGCTCTCAGATGCGATGATCACCGGCCAGAGGAGGTTGGGGCAGGAGATCCTCTGATCACCGCATCTGTCATCAGATCGGAAATTTGTGGTGTTTTTTAAAAATTTTTTACCGGTAACCCTTTGAGAACTGGTAAGGGATCTATTTGACCCCCTATACCAGTTCACAAGGCTCTGGGTCTGACAAATCACCTGCAGCTAGCGGGTGACCTCCCATTAACCCCCAGCCCCCCATTACCTGCCTCCCCAAAAGCCGGGGGGGGGGGGGGGCAGAAGAGCCGGTGGCCATTAGGCTATGCGGGCTTGTAGCCAAAGCTGGTCCCTGCGCCCTGTTCTACAAGCCCCTATAGCTGGTCCCAGGATGGTTATGCTGGGTTAGGGGGACCTCACGCCAATTTTGGGGGGATTTCTAAGGGTTTTTAACCCTTAAAATTAAAAAAAAAAATACCCCCCAGGAAGGAGGACCCATGTCATTTTTTTAAATTAATTAAAGGGTATATCGAATCGTCATACGTGTATCGCAATACGTATCGTATCGCCAGATTCTTGCCAATTCACACGGACAGTTTCCAACACTGAAGCCACACCCAGCTGTACCTTTTGAGATGCCAACTGCCTGGTCTCAAGGTGGTCGGATGCCGTTGGCCAGCCGCAATCTCGGCTTTCTCTTCGGTGCACCCTCTCCCTATCTGAATGGCTGGACGTGAGAGTGTGCTCAGCTACAGGGAAGCCAGGGATGCAACAGCTGGTAAAAGGGAGTTTCACAAAGCAGGGCAACCTGCTATAGTGTGCCCCGGGGGAAGGCTAGTGGCCGTCCCTGGAGTATTTTAAATTCCAGGGCAACCATACAAAGGTTTTGTTCAGCTTTAAGTGTTAGTATCTATATAAAAAAAGAATAATCATATTAATGTGCAGACCACTGTCTTCTTCACAGACGAGGCGAGAAGTGCCTGTAACAAGGTCATTAGGACAAAATTTAGTACTTACAGTTCATACTCCTTCCGCTTCTCTGGATTGCTAACCGTATCCCAAGCTGCACGTAAAACCTTAAAAGCTTCTTCAGCACGAGGATGATTATTTTTGTCTGGATGGACCTGGAAATAAAACCAAAAGAAAGTATAGTTTCAAGACAAATGCAGAAACATTTGAGCCAGGATTTACTGTGCTGCTCTCTGTATCAAGAGCTAAGCCTAAGCAGCTTTCAAAGTAAAGAAAAAAAAACAGCAAGAATTAACCATTTATGTTCAAACTGCGTTCTAGTGCACATTCCAGGCACGCACAGGTAAAAAGATTGGGCAGTGGATCTCTGGGCACATATAAAAGGTGCAAAGACAAACAGAATACATTAATAAAGTGCACCACGTGCCCCCATTCTGTAACAAACCAGTCCTGATAATGCTCTAGCTAACTGTTATTACCTCACTTGCTTTTGATGGAAAACCTTGTGACCTAGGGCTTTCTCCTCCATCTTCCTCGCCTACAACCATACATGACCACACGGCCTATCCAGGCTTGTCTCCAATAAAGAATGCCTCACAGTACACAACAGCTATACAATGCTCCTATATACACTATAGAGCTCCATGCTATACACGCTAATCACAGCAACACATCCAAAGAATAGGAACCTTCCTGCTGAAAAACATTATTTGCAATGCAGGGAATCATGGGAGGGAAAATTTAGGAAAGTTATTAACAATTTGGTCAATTATAGAGCACTAATCTTCTCTGCATTTTTGTAGATCAGGGCCTGACTTTTATTACTATTCATTTAGGCCACAGTTACAAAGGGCCTTATCTGGAGTGAAAGAGATAATCAGGGGGCATAGAGCACTGTAAGCGCAGTATAAGATCTTTTGGACTTGTTCCTCAAGGTTTCGATATTATTGCAAAAGTATGTTGCTCTTTCCCTTAGAAAACCGCTTTACCCAGAGCGTAGCAGACAATGACTTCATCAGCACAACAATGCTCAAGAGGCACGGAGGTGAGAATACCTCCCCAAACCCTGGTATTTTTAGTTTGTATACTGTTAATATTTATGCCTTTAGTCCCTAAAGGGTCCACAGCAGCTACTCCAAAAATGCTGTGACTCTAGGCTTTAATAAAGGCATTCTAGCTCCATTCCTCCCTATTAAACCTCTGCAGTTAAAGGGAAAGTCCACTTTTATGGAATTTCCTTCAGACCTCAAACCAGACTCTCCTTGCTTACCTGTCACCTACACTGCTCAACACTCCCAGCCACAGTGCCTCCATGAGGAGCTGGGCCAGCAAGTGGCTTGTGTTTGGAAGGCCCCTATTGAGTGCAAGGAGGGCCTCCATACACAGAAGATTCCCTTTTACGGAGACGCCCATAGCTCTCAATGGGAGCCAGTGAACACAGGTCGTATCCACTTGCTGGTTTGGCGTTTTATACCAGGACTGCGGTGAATGATAAGTAGTGAAAAGCAGGTGGCAGGTAAGCAGGGCTTACCTGATACTTTTATAAAGAGAAGCAAACTCCAGCCTAGAGTATATAAAACTCTAGGGCTGGTAGTCTCCCTCTATGTGGGGCAACAAAATTGGTTGGATCCACCCCTTGAATTGGGGTTTAGCCTGGGTTTGCCTAACCGACCACTAAAACCAAATCAACAAACTGAGCTGGTCAGACATGTGGCCCTTAAAGACAGGAAAAAGAAGTTTCTGACTAGGGTATAGTAGACCCTCTCCCTACACAGATATTGTAGGAACAGGGCTCAACAATTTCTGACCACGCCTAGGTTGAAACTAACCAATAATGTAATATATAAAATTCATTGGTTTATTGATAAGGCAAATTGCTAATACAAAGATCAGGTCTGTGCTCCGGCCGAAGCACATGCCACCTAATTAAAACCATTACTGGTGGATAGAGTTTTTACATTAAATACAAATTGATAGCAGAGTTGGACTTATCCTTGCAGGACAGACTAGTTTCGCTATCATAAGCTTCCTCAGTGTCTGCTAGGACTCTGTCAATTTCACTTTATCCACGATAGTCTAATGCATAGAAAAACTTTTTCAATCAAACAAAACATTGTATAACACTGAAAGATACAATTATAAATACAGCAAAAATACAATATGTTTACCTAGGAGTGTGGGGTAGCTGCTCCAGATCAGCGGACGACTTTAGGCAAAACATTAAATGCAGATATTTCCAGCACATATACAGAGGTATTTTCCTGGATGCATCAAAAGGCCAGGCAGCTTACTGTATAATTAGTGTAGCTCCCTTAGTGAATCCAATTAGAGAGATAAAATAATTATAAAATGATGGGACTAATGCCCATCTAAAGTATATGAATGATAGCCATGCAATAGATGCTAGAAACGGGAAAAAAGGGAGTACCTGAGATATTGTGCCACTGAAAGTGATACGACTGGCCCGTGCATCCACGGGTGCCAAGAGGTGCAGGACGCCTCCCTGCAGATGGAATACCAGGCGGGCGTCAGCAAGAACGCTGACACATCCCTGCCTCCTCTGCGGCGCGCTACCTCCTCGCCCCCCGCCGATGGAATGGGACTAGGAGGGCTGAGGGGAAATGGATGCGCGGCGCCTACGTCACTTCCAGCAAGCCGGAAGTGACGCCGGCTATGTGGGGCATCCTGATTTGGAATGGCCCCATGTGTGAAAACCCTGGAATTGCTGTAACCAAATCACCATAGGACATGCATGGGCCACAGAGGCATCTGTCTAGCTGCTGCACAGTCCCCTACCAAGGGTTTAAAGAAAAAAAAAACTGGGCCACCTGCAGACCTGATTCTCCAGAGTCACGTGGGCTGAACTGGTTGTTTCCAGCTCCCTAGCTATCTTCAGTGCACACCCATTCCAGTCACAGCAGAGGATGCTTCTTATTAACTGGAAGCAGAGCACCATGCGCTGATCACAGATATGCAGGGGTGCGGGGGAGACTGGTAGAGGCAAGCTGAGCTCAGGTGGGAAATAGCGGAAAAAAAATGAGAGGGGATTGGTAGAAGAGAGTTGAGCATAGGTGAGGTGGGAAGAAGTGAAGCGAGAAGAGGTAAGGTGTAAAGTTGGCAGGAATGAGGTGGGCTGAGGTGTGGTGTGAAAAGGTGAGATTACAGATGAGGTGAGCAGAAGTGAGATGGGAAGAAATGGGCAGGAGTCAGGTGGGTAAACGTGATGTGAGCTGTGGCAAGGTGGAGGGTTTGAGGGGTGTGCAGAGCTAAGCAGAGTTAAGGTGGGCAAAGGGGAGCTGAGCAGAGGTGGATAGAGACAGGCAGATGTGCAGGTTGTGCACCCATCGTGGTAAGCTGGAAAATGCCTGACTAAAAGATTGCAAGTAAAGGGGACTTCAGGAATGGGTGCCCTTTCATATGTTACAGACTCTTTAGCGCAGAACAAAATACAGAAACAGACGGCCTGGAATCTAAAAGTTCTCAGGTCCAGCCCCCGGCATTCCCTATGGGCTTCCTGAATCGGGATGCCCTGCTGTGTGAAACTCCCAGGGTGCTCCAGCAAAGCCCCAGGAAAGCAGAACGAAACCCAGGAAAGTAAACAAACCCAGGTTTTGTTCTGCTTTAAGAGTTTGCCGTCAAGGACTTCTATAAAGAGGCCAATAAGCTTCAAACAGAGCTGCTGAGAAAATGGGTCTTGGAGATGCCGCAGCCATGCTGATTGACCAGTTGACCAGAAGGCACCAGGGGCTGGGCCGTGGAGAGGACAGCAGCTAACCAGGCTGGGATGCACTTTTGATGCCTGGGCAGAAGCACCCAAAGGAAGCTAAAGAGCTGCCAGGAACTTAGCAGGAGCTTCAACAAAAAGGAGGCCTGAGGAGAATGTGACTAATATAAGCCATTTAGGAGCAGTTTGTCATGACATGGGCTTTGTTATAAAGTTTGCTGGAAAAAACATTTTGTGTCTGCTATATGGATGTTTGAGCCAATTATCCACATGTTATGCCTGCATTGCTTAAAAGATCCCAGAGTCTTGTGTGAAATGCTTGCTATGTAGGCCCAAGAACCAGGGGGGCATGTCACTGCCAGATATTAGGCTTTACTGGGCGGCCTCACATTTACAGAGAACTTGTGAGTGGGCGACATGCCAGGAAACAAAGCGGTGGGTTCAGTTGGAGGGTGCCGCGACCCTCACCTCACCGGACGTCCTGATGTGGGGCAGAGGGGCCTTGCCCCTAGACCTAAAGAAGCACCCGACCATTGAGGCAACACTGTGGGTCTTCGGGAAGTACAGGTCCTATTCGGAGATCTCTCCGTGCCCTTCCCCCATGGTCCCTATAACCACTAACCCGCTACTGGCCCCTGGATCATCCGGTGCGGACCTCAGGGGGTGGGTTGACTTGGCTGAGAGCAGGGGATCTGATTACAGAGGGGGGGTGGACACCACTGTCAGACTTGAGATCCAGGTGGGGAAGGGCAGACCTTGACCCATGGACCCTGGTTAGATTACAGTCCTTTGTAGCTGGGCAGGGATTGAAGAGAGAAAGGTGCAGGTCTCATACAGAGTTCGAGAGGGCTTGCCTGGATGAAGCGGCAAGCGACCACCTGACCTCCAAATTATACTCGTTACTGGTAGGAGAGCGCGAATGCCCCCCGACGTTTTGGAGGGAATGGGAGGCCGACTTGGGGGTGGAGTTCGAGGAGGGGCAGAGAGAGAAGATTGCATCTCTTGCCCACAGGTCCTCGATTGCCACCAGAGTGCAGGAAACTAACTATAAGATTCTGACCCGGTGGTACTACACTCCCGACAGGCTCAACAGAATGTCTGCCTCGGTAGATCCGCATTGTTGGAGGTGTGGGACCGAACGGGGCACTCTAGTACACATCCTATGGTCCTGTTCCAAGATTCGAGCATATTGGGAGGGGGTGCTGGCCATAATCTCTCAACTGACAGGGGGCCGGACCCTCACTGACCCAGCTCAGATTCTGCTGCATTCGACGAATCACTCCGTAAGCAAGTATAAGAAATCACTGCGGGCTCATTTGTTGAATGCAGCCAAGCTGGCGATTCCAAGATTGTGGAAACAAACAAGAGCTCCCACGGTGAGGGATTGGGTCGCGGAGGTGTTAAGCATCTCGGAGATGGAGGAGCTCACACTTGCTATACACGATAGAGATGAGCAATATAGGCGAACGTGGATGTCCTGGCTAACCTATCAGGAATCTGAAGAGTTCAAGCAGTTATTCAAAGAGCCAGAGTGCAGATGACTAGGACCTGTACTGCTGCGCTGACGTGCTGCGGTGGGGGCTCACCCGCGCCCCTCCCCCCCTTTGGCCCCCCTCGCGGTGGGCTTATTATCTTTTTATCTTAACTCCAATTGGCCCTGGGGGCGCCCTGTGGGAAGAGACATCGGCATTTTGGGTCCGGGTGGGAGCTTCTCGTGTCCATTGTGGGCGGCCCCACCCGGCAGCCTCCACGTGCTGTTGAGTTATTTGTCTGTAGACCTGCGTGCTACATAGGTCACCCAGCTGCTACCACACCTTCCCCTACACCAAAACCCTTGCCCCACTAGCCTATTGTGTTTTGTACGGTATGGTTTTCTGTATTTTTCCGGTGTATGTTCATATGCAAAAACCTTTAAATAAAGAGTTAAAAAAAAAAATCCCAGAGTCTTAAATCCAGTAAGTGTAAACTAGGAGGAGGTGTGGCGCACACATCAGGATTTTAAGATTTGCACACAGATGTAACCCCAAACCTTGAGTAAAAATGATACACCATATTTTTGTCCTATAAGACTCACCTAGGAGGAGCAAAAAACCCCAATTACAGGCAGTGTGGCATCCTCCCATTCCCATTTCCCATTATTGGTAGTGTAGCAACCCCCCCCACCCTCTTCCATTCCCCATTATAAGCAGTGTGGCATTCCCGATAGGTAGTGTGGCATCCTCCCCTAGGCGGCAATGTCGCAGAAAAAAAGTAAACCTACATAACCGGCACTCCTGTGCTGCTGGCTGGGGATCATTGCCCCCCGTCCCCGCCACTGTCTCTCTGGCCCAGCGTGTAGAGGGTGGGTGTGGCTTGCCCCAAGCATCCAATGAGGACAATGTATGCAGCCTGATGGACCTGAGTGTTTGCGTGTGCCAAGCTTGAGAAGCAGCGGTGGTAGGGACAACGGGCAGTTGATCACTGCTCCCCCATCTCCTGGCCTCCGCGGCGGCTGCGGGAGTGCCGGTTATGTAAGGTTACTTTTTTTTTTTTTACATTTGCCCAATAAAACGCACCCCCACTAACATTTTCAATGGTTTGTAGAAGATGTTTGGTAGGACTCAGGAGCAATTAAAGTGGTGTCACCAACCTTGCTATGTGGCAAGACATTTGTGTGCCCCTGTGGAAATCACTAGAAGCCAATGTATAGTTACAGCTAACACTTACCAACACAGCCAGCTGGCGATATGCTTTCTTTAGCTCCACATCAGAGGCATCCATTTCTACCCCTAACACCTGAAATGGGTTTAGTTCCTCCTCTGGCATGTCGGCCATAGCCAGAAGACGTTCCACTTCATCTCTAGACTGGAAGCGTCCACCAGTATTTGTTGTTCCTGTGCTAGCCTTTGCATGGCTTCTGTCTGTCCTTGACCTAGGCGGCCATAATTTTCCTGTCCATTTTTGAAGCCGACAAAAAATTCTGTTTTGTCGCGCTATGGCCCAAATCCGGTGTAGTTTTGGTGAAACCCAGGCCCACCAGCTACTATCTGCTCCAAATTTGTCCGCAGTTCTTTTTATGTAGTCCCAACAGCTCCGGGCAAAGCGTAATGAAAGAACAAGCAGCAAAAACAGTAAAGCACACAACATCTTCATTACACGAATGATCCATATTCCACCAACGCAAACTAAACTCCATAATTCTTTAGATCGATACTGTGCCCAAATGCTAAAGGTCCTTAGCTGATTTTTCAAATTTCCCAGGTCTTGAGCAGGCAACCATAACCTGACATACATCTGTGTGCCAAGCGACTCCACACATTCCCCAATCAAAAGCACCAAATCTATAAGTACCTGGATACAGTAATTTGAAAACTGCAGCAGGCGCTGAGGGACTAAGGCTTTCAGCTGATGTTTCCCTTCGCAGTGACTTTTCTTGCGACCCGATTTGTGCTTGCTGCTGGAAGATGGAAGTTGCCGGGCATCTTTTCTGGACTCGTCCCTTGTGTTGTTACGGGACTTTCCTTTACGAGCCCCTCTTTTCCCACCTGCAGGCCTAAAAGAATCATATTCTCCTAACCTGCCACTATCTTCATCCAAGGACCCATCCTTGTCCAGTTGCTGCTGCTGGTAGCAAGAAAAATCATGCAAATCTTGGCTACAAGCATGTGCACCAATATCAGTGTACGTGCTATCACCAACAAGCCCACTATCTAAACCTGAGGATTGTGCTGGATCACAGCCAGGACAACTTGCATCCACTGTTTGATGGTCAAAATGGTTGCCCAATTCATCTGTTACATTGTTTAGATGCTCCATTGCTATGAAAGGCCTTAGGCTTTTTGTCTCCAGCCACTTCTTGGTTTTGGGAAGCTGTCTCATAGTCCTGAATGCGGCTGTGCTTAGGCACATCAAATCCTTGATTCCCAGACAGTCGACCCTGTTCCTTTGCCATCGTGGTCAGTTGAAGATTTTACAGTTGCATCTGTAAAAAAGTTACTGTTTGCTGATCTGGAGTTATGTGCTCCACCCCTTTGCAGTGTGTTGTTGCAAGTAGGAACTGGGGATGTATTTTCACATCTTCTTCCTGGTCTTTCCATTTTCTGTTTTTAGTCCCCCCCAGAGGGGAAGGCAGAAGCTAGGTTATGGCATTCATTGTTGTTTAGCTACCCTGCATTAAAAAAAATGCATTAGATCATAACGTACATTTGTAACAGCCAAAGTATATAATGTTACTGTTTTAGCTATACTGGTCACTTCTCTCTTCATCCTTTAAGATAGGGAAATGGGGTTCTGACAGAGGAAGGCAGGATGGGCTAAGTGTACTGCCCCAACTGACACTCACTGACAGGGGCATGACCATGGGGGGGGGGGGGGGCAACAGCACCAGGAGATCAGTGGGTCCCCATTATTAATGCTCCTCCACCCTGTTTTATCATTTCTACTTTAGCATCATTTAGAGATTTTCTGGCTGCATCCAACTGAGCTAAAAGTCAGAAAGAAAAAGTTGTCTGTACGAGTCTTGAAAGGGCCCTATTTATGGCTTACACCAGGGCTCCGTCACATTTAGTCACAGCACTGCTCATTGGCAATGGAGAATAGAGTCACAGGAGAACTTTAAAGCAGAACACCACCCACTCAATGTAGCAGTTGGGTGATGGGTTTGGAGGATGGGAGAGTATATTATTTTTTTACGTCAGCTTTGTAGGTCCACTTTGATGTTCGGTCACAGTGCAGCCCCCTACATCGGTGAAAACGCCTGAATAGGGCATTAAGCAGGGCATAAGCGATTGTGTGTGTGTGTGTGTGTGTGTGTGTATATATATTTATTTATTACACAGTCAAAGCTTCACCAGCAAACGTTGGTGGGGTTTGCTGGAACGGGGTCACAGGTAAGAGAACCAATTTTAGGGGGAGTAGACTTAGTCTATCTTCAGCAGGAAACTGAAGCTAGGCTGCATAAACAAATCTATTTTTGCACAGAGTTCCTTCCATGGCAACAGGCCCGTCCCTTGCGTGGCAACCTGATCAAAGCCCGCCCCTTGCGTGGCAACCTGATCAAAGCCCGCCACTTGCGTGGCAACCTGATCAAAGCCCCCCCCCCCACTTGTGTGGCAACCTGATCAAAGCCCCCCCCCCCACTTGTGTGGCAACCTGATCAAAGCCCCCCCCCCCCACTTGTGTGGCAACCTGATCAAAGCCCCCCCACTTGTGTGGCAACCTGATCAAAGCCCCCCCCCCCCCCCCCACTTGCGTGGCAACCTGATCAAAGCCCCCCCCCACTTGCATGGCAACCTGATCAAAGCCCCCCCCCCCCCACTTGCGTGGCAACCTGATCAAAGCCCCCCCACTTGCGTAGCAACCTGATCAAAGCCCCCCCACTTGCGTAGCAACCTGATCAAAGCCCCCCCCCCCCCCACTTGCGTGGCAACCTGATCAAAGCCCCCCCCCCACTTGCGTGGCAACCTGATCAAAGCCCCCCCCCCCACTTGCGTGGCAACCTGATCAAAGCCCCCCCCCCACTTGCGTGGCAACCTGATCAAAGCCCCCCACTTGCGTGGCAACCTGATCAAAGCCCACCACTTGCGTGGCAACCTGATCAAAGCCCCCCACTTGCGTGGCAACCTGATCAAAGCCCCCCCACTTGTGTGGCAACCTGATCAAAGCCCCCCCCCCCCCCACTTGCGTGGCAACCTGATCAAAGCCCCCCCCACTTGCATGGCAACCTGATCAAAGCCCCCCCCCACTTGCGTGGCAACCTGATCAAAGCCCCCCCACTTGCGTAGCAACCTGATCAAAGCCCCCCCACTTGCGTAGCAACCTGATCAAAGCCCCCCCCCCCCCACTTGCGTGGCAACCTGATCAAAGCCCCCCCCACTTGCGTGGCAACCTGATCAAAGCCCCCCCCCCCCCACTTGCGTGGCAACCTGATCAAAGCCCCCCCCCCACTTGCGTGGCAACCTGATCAAAGCCCCCCCACTTGCGTGGCAACCTGATCAAAGCCCACCACTTGCGTGGCAACCTGATCAAAGCCCCCCACTTGCGTGGCAACCTGATCAAAGCCCACCACTTGCGTGGCAACCTGATCAAAGCCCGCCCCTTGCGTGGCAACCTGATCAAAGCCTCCCCACTTGCGTGGCAACCTGATCAAAGCCTCCCCACTTGCGTGGCAACCTGATCAAAGCCCCCCCCCCACTTGCGTGGCAACCTGATCAAAGCCCCCCCCCCCACTTGCGTGGCAGCCTGATCAAAGCCCCCCCCACTTGCGTGGCAATCTGATCAAAGCCCGCCCCTTGCATGGCAACCTGATCAAAGCCCGCCCCTTGCGTGGCAACCTGATCAAAGCACGTTCCTTGCATGGCAACCTGATTAAAGCCCGCCCCTTGCGTGGCAACCTGATCAAAGCCCGCCCCTTGCGTGGCAACCTGATCAAAGCCCACCCCTTGCATGGCAACCTGATCAAAGCCCGCCCCTTGCGTGGCAACCTGATCAAAGCCCACCCCTTGCATGGCAACCTGATCAAAGCCCACCCCTTGCATGGCAACCTGATCAAAGCCCACCCCTTGCATGGCAACCTGATCAAAGCCCACCCCTTGCATGGCAACCTGATCAAAGCCCACCCCTTGCATGGCAACCTGATCAAAGCATGTCCCTTCCATGGAAGGCAATGTGGGGTTACCTAGGTGAGATGAGTGGAGGGAGCAGGGTAGTGGCAGCTGGGATGGGGTGACACAGCAGCACAGGTAAGTACCCTGCAGCATGGCAGTGGGTGCTGCGGCTGCGCCCTTTCTCCCCTCACCCTGGGCGGCCCCGCAGGGTCTAGGCAGCTGCCCTGGGTGCGAGCCAGGCCTGACCCGCTGCCTCACACAGCAGAAGACACTGACACAAACACAGAACGAGTCGCGCTCTCACCAGCCTCGGGCTCCGGGAGGGGGGGGGGCAGCTCCCCGGTCACCGCTCCCAGCTGTCCCCGCTCCCCGGCACACTCTGCACAGCTCCTACACACTCACATACAGCGGCCAGCATCACTTCCGGGACCGACGTGGCCGTGCGTCAGCGTCACTGTGACGTCACAGTTACTGGCGCACGCTGCCCGCAGCGTGTAGCCAAGAAAATGGCGCTCTGAGAGGAGTTGCATGTTTCACCGAAACTCAGCCAGAGAAGGATTATGGCCAGAGGTGCCTCACACAGATTATGGGCTGCTCTAATCCTGGGTTTCTCCGTTGTATGAACCCCCCACCTTGGCTTACCTCTTCTGCAATGCTCCCCTCCAATCAGCCTTATATGTGGTTTTCTAGCTTGTTCCTTAAAAAGTAACTATTCTAAGCATACAGCACGTCCTGCTCCAAGGATAGTAATAACGTGGGTAATACTCCGCCTCCGGCGCCGTGTACTGCAGACATGTAGAGAACAAGCTCCTCCCGGCCCTACATATACCGAGGGACCTCCCACAAATCCCCAGATTTCTCTGCAGTGCTGGAACTGCGAAGACATGAAGTATAACGCTCTCGCAGGCGAGCGGGGCTTGACAGCCCGAGGCCCTGCGGGACTATTTCCACCCGTCCTCGTGAATTAATGCCTCCCAGCCTGGGCTGCGTTGGTCGGGTGAGGGTAGGCAGCACCTAGTGTGCTTACGGAGCTAGTCTCCACCGCAATCCCTCCCCCCACCATAGGGTAGGCGGTTAAGGCGAATGGTGAGCCTACAGTTGGATGCCCCTCCCGCACCAGTGCCCCCATGTCCCATGTAACGGTGAACCCTGTATTCGGGTCACCTTCCTCCCCAGATTCCCCCGTTAGTCGGGGGGGGAAAGAGGAAAAAGAGGGGGGGGTTGTGTGTTTGATGGCCTATCCTTGCCCTAATTACACTAGAGCCCTATGGTTTTTACCGCTACCGGGTGTCAGAGCGCGCTTCACTTTAACTTTTTAACTAACCGCAGCGTTTTTGTTCTCTATGCACATCCGGCAGCCCTGTTCGGGGAAGCTACGGCGTTTTCTTTCCCCTTATTCACTCACGCCTTCGAGCTTCGCGCTCTCCGGGGGGGGGGGGGGGGGGGGGTGGGGGCGGCGTGGTTCGGTCTGGCGCGTTCCGCGTCATCGCCACTCTGGCCCGCCCTTCGAGGTTCGTTGGGCGCCATTTCCTTCTCGCATGCGCGTGGTGAAGACGGTCCTCCCCTCGCAGACCTGTAAGCGCCCTCATGGGCGATCTTTTCCCTAGCTTGCTTCTTTGCGCTCGGCTCTGACATCCCTGTTCCCCTTAGCGTCAATCCCTACTGGCATATTGAATTTAATAATCACCATATGGAGGCATCCCAGGATATTGTGAACGAGGTCCCTTTGGGGCAAGCCCGTCTGTGTGTAGCTTGTGGGGTTTTACCTAGCAACGGTGACAATGCACGGGTCTTCGTCCCTTGTGCCCAGCAGGCGCTAGACGGTCTCCCCACCTCTTCCGAGGCTGGGCCCGCACCACGCCTTACTTCCCCTACTCCCCCAAGCTTGAGCCTAACCCCCAATACTAGTGGGGATTCTCATGCTGAATTGGCCTCTAGACTGGCTAGTGTGGAAAACTTCATCGCTGGCTCCTTGGCGCGCAAGGCTACTGCCAAGAGGCGTCATTTGAATCCTGAATCTACTATTCTCCCTATAGAATCTGATGATTTACTGCTTTTCTATGCACATTCCCCATCAGAGGAAGGGGAACTGCTCTCTGACTCAGGGTCCTACGATGACGAGTCCAGGAGTCAGGAGGAGTCTGGTACTGATCATTGGTCCCAGGACGACATTGATAGACTGCTGTCCCAGATCTTTGATCTCTCCCCCTCCCGCGGCTCCTCGGCAAAGGGGTGATCTGTTTCATACCGCTAGGGTGCGGTTGGAGTTTCCCGAACAAACTCATTTTAATAGCCTAGTGCTGAAAGAATGGGAACATCCCAGCAAACTCCAGGGGATTCCTAAAGCTGTGGATAAGAAGTATCCATTTCCGGCCGATCTGGTTAAGTGTTGGACATCGCCGCCCGAGGTCGATGCCCCGATTCTGAGTCTGTCCAACACCTCTATTATGCATTCCCCTGACACTACTACGCTGCGGGATTTAGAGGATCGGCGAGTTGATCAATTGGCATGTCATGCCTTTGCATTTGGGGGAGCGTCGCTCCGCCCGGTTTGCGCCTTAGCCATCACGGTGGTGGCGCTCAGGACGGTGGTTAAGATTGCTCTGGAAGGGGCGGATGACTTGCCCTCTGAGGCCGCCAACGCTCTGGCCACCTGTGAGACCTTTGTGAATTATATCCTATCTGCATCGGACGATGCTATTAATTTGAGCACTAGATCCTCTGCTCTGATGGTAGCCATACGCCGTGCGATCTGGTTACGCCAGTGGGCTGCTGACAACGTCGCCAAAAAGGCCCTTACGGGCTTCCATTTAAAGGGCTGCGCCTGTTTGGAGAAAGGTTAGATATCTTTGCCAAGGGTGGCAAGTTGCCCCAGCGCAAGCGTCAGATTCGGCCCTTTCGTGGCCCAAGCTCCCATTCGACCCCCTACCGTGGGGCCAAGCAGGTTAGAGGGGTGTCCTTCGCTGGGTCTCGCGCAGAGTCCTGGAACAAGAACAGAGGACGCCGTCCTGGTTCC
The DNA here is from genome assembly GCA_027917425.1 of Gastrophryne carolinensis. NCBI lineage: Eukaryota > Metazoa > Chordata > Amphibia > Anura > Microhylidae > Gastrophryne > Gastrophryne carolinensis. Next base: position 163,984,971 of record CM051236.1, read on the forward strand.
TCCTGGGGGCCCAAGCCCAAAGCCCCCCTCCCTCCAAGACCCCCCAAGCATGAAGGGGCGCCCTCTCGAACATGTCTGGAGATGCCTTGTCCCAGACCGGTGGATTCAGGAGGTAGTGTCCTCCGGTTACAAGATCGAATTTGCTGTGCTGCCCCCTACCAGGTTCGTTGGGTCTCGGATCCCACAGGACCCTGCCTCAGCTCGAGTCTTGATGCTGGCTGTGCAGGACCTTCTGGAGCTCGGGGTCATCTGCGAGGTCCCCCTAAGAGACAGGGGCATTGGGTTTTATTCCAACCTGTTCACGGTGCCCAAAAAGAACGGGTCAGTCAGACCCATTCTGGATTTGAAAATCCTAAACAGATTTGTCAGAAACAGGCATTTTCGTATGGAAACTCTGCGCTCGGCCATTGCCTCGCTGCGTCCAGGGGACTTCATGACGCCTGTGGACATCAAGGACGCTTACCTGCACGTTCCGGTGTTCCCAGGGCACCAAAGGTTTCTCAGATTTGCGCTGTTGGATCAGCATTATCAGTTCGTGGCCCTGCCATTCGGCCTTACTTCGGCTCCCAGGGTGTTCACCAAGGTGCTGGCAGGGGTGATGTCCCTCTTAAGACTAAAGGGCATACGCGTGTTGCCCTACCTGGACGATATACTCATCACCTCTCGGTCTCTGCGGCAGGCAGAGCTGGACACTCGGTTGGTAGTGTCCACCCTGGAGTCCTTCGCTGGGTGATCAATTACCCAAAGTCCTCTCTGTCCCCCTCCTCGGTGACCCCGTTTCTGGGGATGATTCTGGACTCTGTTCAGTCAAGGATATTCCTTCCTCCACAGAAGGTGGAAGCTCTGACAACGCAGGCGAGGTCCCTGCTCTCGATCCCTCATTCCTCCATCCGGCAGGGAATGCAGTTGGTGGGCTCGATGGTGGCAAGCTTCGAGGCGGTGCCCTTTGCCCAGTTCCATTTGAGAACCCTGCAGCTTCACCTTCTGTCAGTATGGAACAAGGACCCAGCGTCCTTGGACGAGATCTGGGTGGTTGCCCCCTCGGTCAGACAATCCCTTGCGTGGTGGTTGGACCACAGGAACTTGACAAGGAGCAGATCCTTCCTGGCTCCCTCTTGGGAGACGGTCACAACGGATGCCAGTCTTTCGGGCTGGTGGGGATTCTGGAAGTCCCTGCGCTTCCAGGGGAGGTGGGGCCCTCAGGAGGCCCATCTTCCTATCAATGTCCTGGAACTCAGGGCGGTCAGGTTGGTGCTGGAATGATTGACCCAGAAGGGTCTGGCGGTTCAGGTACACTCAGACAACAGGACGGCCGTAGCCTACATCAATCATCAGGGAGGAACCCGGAGCAAGGGTGCTCTCCAGGAGGTATCTCTGATTCTAACTTGGGCAGAGACCAATGTCCAATGCATCTCGGCTGTCTACATTCCGGGGGCGGAAAATCTGCTAGCAGATGCTCTGAGCAGGGGGGCGTCCCGTCAGGGGGAATGGGCCCTCTGCGACAGGGTATTTCAGTCCCTGTGTCACCGTTGGGGTGTGCCAGACGTGGATCTCTTTGCGTCACGTCACAATCACAAGCTACCGAGCTTTGTATCCCTGTCTCAGGATCCTCTGGCTCTGGCCTCGGATGCCCTGTCAATGTCTTGGAGGGAGTTTCGGCTCCTGTATGTGTTTCCACCAATTCCCCTTCTGGGCAGAGTGCTGCGCAAGATCGCTCTGGAAGGGGTACCCGCGATTCTGGTGGCCCCAAGGTGGCCAAGAAGAGTGTGGTTCGCGGACGTGGTTCAAATGGCAGTAGATCAGTATGATCTGCCAAGGTTGCCAGACCTCCTAACCCAGGGGTCTCTACGCCATCCCAATTTACTAACTCTGGCTTTGACGGCTTGGCTATTGAAACCTCCATCTTAATGGAAAAGGGTTTGTCTGCTTCTGTTGTGGCTACTATGGTGCAAGCCAGGAAGAAAACTTCTGCTGCTATCTATTATAGAGTATGGCGTGCTTACATTGACTGGTGTGAATCCAGGTCTCTTGCCTGCCGGGAATTCTTAGTCTCCAGGGTGCTGGAGTTTTTACAACATGGTCTAGACTTGGGTCTTAAGCTTACTACCTTGAAGGGCCAGGTTTCGGCCCTGTCTATCTTCTTTCAGAAGACCTTTGCCCAGCACCCTCTTATCAAGACCTTCTTTCAGGGAGTCACTCATGTGCGTCCTCCTCAGAAACCTATGGTTCCTGTTTGGGATCTGAACTTGGTTTTGTCGGCCCTGCAGGGGGCTCCTTTTGAGCCTATTCATGAGGCCGCTCTCGCTGTGCTCACGCTCAAGGTTGTCTTTCTGGTAGCTATCACTTCGGTTAGACGTGTGTCTGAGTTGGCTGCGTTGTCTATTCAGCCTCCCTACTTTGAGAGACACCGGGATAAGGTGGTGTTTCGCTTCAAGCCAGACTTCCTGCCTAAGGTGGTGCCTGCATTTCATTTGAATCAGGATATTGTGCTTCCTTCCTTGTGCCCTAATCCTTGTAACCCTAAGGAAAGGGTTTTGCATTCCTTGGATGTGGTTAGGGTTACCACTCAGGCCTTTAGGAAGACGGATGCTCTCTTCGTTGTGCCTCACGGGCCTAGGAAGGGTTTGGCTCCCGCCAAGTCTACCATCAGTAAATGGATTCGTCAGGCTGTGGTTCAAGGCTATACTGCTAAGGGGAAGACTTTCGTCTTACTGCTCATTCGACTAGAGCTGTAGGGGCTTCTTGGCCCTTTCAGCACCAGGCCTCTGTTGAACAAGTTTGCAAGGCCGCTACTTGGTCTTCTGTTCATACCTTTACAGTTTTACAAGGTTGATTTTAGGGCCTCAGCTGACGCTGTGTTTGGCCGCAAGGTTTTGCAGGCGGCAGTAGTTTAAACTGCTTGCTGTTGCCTTTTTCTGTTGGGGATCCCACCCTACTTATGGACACTGCTATTGGATGTCCCACATGTTATTACTATCCTTGGAGCAGGACGTGCTGTATGCTTAGAATAATACAACTCTGTGAAGTACTCACCTGTAGAGTTGATATTATATGCATACAGCATGTCCTGCTCCACCCCACCCTGTTTCACCTTGTTCTGGATCCCCTGTTGGTGATTGTTATCTTTGGTATTATTGCTTGTTTTGGGTGGTTGTTTTCTCCTGGCCTCTCTTTCTCACTGCTTTTCAATGCTGGGGATTTGTGGGAGGTCCCTCGGTATATGAAGGGCCGGGAGGAGCTTGTTTTCTACATGTCTGCAGTGCACGGCGCCGGAGGCGGAGGATTACCCACATGTTATTACTATCCTTGGAGCAGGATGTGCTGTATGCATATAATATCAACTCTACAGGTGAGTACTTCACAGAGTTGTATTTTTGATGGCAATAGTTAAATAATAGCCCAAAACAACTGCATCAATAATGGGAGACCCATAACCACCTTGTGCAGCTGTTAGGACCATGTGACGCGTTTCGGGTCTGGAGTGGCCGTTATTCATTGAAGCGCGTTACATGGTCCTAGCAGCGGGACAATGGTGGCACACTCCTACTAATGTTAGCTGAGGAGGACTGCCAATGTGATCTCATTTTTGGTGGATTGGGTGAGCCGGGTACACTTGCTCTTTTTTCATATCGGGGGTATCCAAATTTCCAGGGCCCTCCTTTGATTAATTCCTACAAACCACCTAATACCTAAAGCAGAACAAAACCCACCAGTGCCCGGCCTGGAATCTAAACCTTCATGCTGGTGGGGTGGGCCTGAAGATGTGTGTGTGTGTGGGGGGGGTATACCTGTGCTGCTGTATAAGCAGGACCAGCTTCAGGTTTATGTGGGCCCTTGGGCGGCATGGTCTCAGTGGGCCCCTTTGTGGTGGGGAGTCGCGGGTCAGGGGTCTATAAATTCCATGGGCAAAACTAAGAAGGGCTGCTTGCCCTCCAACCCCCTATTGGAACTGTTTTTAGTGAGACTCACAAAGCTGGCACTAGAAGGGTTAACCACATTGTGCCAGCTATCAGTGGGCCCCCTGAGGGGTGGGGGCCCTCGGCAGCTTGCCGGGTGCTGACGCCGGCACTGTGTATAAGGCACAATCGTATATACACAGAGACAACTTATGGATAACAGATTCTCTTTATTAAAATGCCCCAACAGCCATGTTTTACAAATTTGCTGAGGCCCCCACGAGCCCTGTTTTTCTTACCTGTTCCTTTTTCCCACAACAAATTCAGACCAGGCTATTTATGACCTCCGGTCTGGGTTTCCCTCAGAACCCAGAATGGACCACATGACCCCAGAGGGCAGTCGCAGGGCCTGATTTTGCCAGGTGAATTAGGATCCAGTAAGAAAACTGATGCTGGGGGAGGCATCTGCTATATCCAGGTGTGGCCGCCGCCTTGCATTAGTCACAGTGCTTTCAGTACGCCCCCTTCATGTTACCTGAATTACTTTGTACATATCAGAGAAAGGGAGCTGCTGCTCAAATGTCCTGCTGCCACCCACAATCCACTTCTTGTTACCTGAATTACTTTGTACATATCAGAGAAAGGGAGCTGCTGCTCAAATGTCCTGCTGCCATCCACAAAACCTGGCTCCCTTTCCTGCTGCAGTGCACTGCTTTGGAATCCCAGGACAAAGGTATTTGGTGACCCAGAGAGGGCATCCTAGATTGGGAGGGTTTCACCCAGGCCTAGAGGCTCACAGTGAATTAAAGTGGATCAAAACCCAACCTGGAATCTCGCCCCTGGGGCATCCAGATTCAGCATGCCCCACTTTACAAAAACCTTCAGGTCGCCCAGTAAACTCACCACCTCCCCGATCCAATGGTGCATGCACAAGCAGTGGTCGCTGCCTGCTGTATCTTTAGCAGGGCCCACGCCAGGCATTTGTGAGGCTGACATTTTGAAGTCAGGGCAGTCAAGCACGTTGATTGGACTAGGGGCCACGCATGCGCCATAGGACCAAGGAAAGGTGAGTTTACTGGGGTGTTTCACACAGCGGGGCATCGTGAATCGGGGTGTCCCGGGGCAAGGACCAAAACCTGTAATATTCAAAATCCCGGGGTTTGGTCTATTTTGAGGGTTTGGGGTGGAAAGGGTGGGGCTTTAACACTTGTTTCAGTTTCCCCTTCAGGGGGAGGAGCCTTCTCTCAGGTGGTCATCCTGAAGCACTTGTAGAAATACCTTTAAGGGTAAGACTAACAGGGATTTTTTTTCTTGTATATACCTGTTTGGCCTGTTGTGGTCTTCCCTGTTCTGGTCTGTGATTGGCTGGCCGCTGGTTAGGACGGAAATTAAGTCTGTTACTCTTCCAATGCCTGAAGAGGCCGGCACCGCAATGCTAGTACAGTTGTAGCTGGGGCACATGTTTCTACGCCATTGTAATCGCTTTGGCGTCAGGTGCACTCCCACATAAGCGAAGAAGCTGACACTTGTGCAGGAAGACTCAACGCCATCTTGGTCCCACAGGATTTCCTCATTTAACTAATTCCCCCCCCCCCCCCCCCGTGCAATGCACCTGCATATACATTCAATAAAGAAACCGAGGGGCACCAAGATGGCACAGAGGAGCGCTATTTAAAAAAAAAATGCTCCAAAAAGTGAAAACCAGCACAAAAATAGTATTTACTACATTGACATCCTTTCTTTTTGATATATAAAAAATAAGTTTCATTAACCTATTTTTACCCCAGCTGGAAGATGCCCCATGCAGCATTCCTATATGTTACAGATATTCTGCAGGAAAATCTACTGAACTGTATTGCTACTAAAACTTTGGTAGGGATGAGGAACATGTAAGGCTTGGGAGCCTAGTGATTATGTTTACATAAAATGTTTTGAAGGATTGATCGAAGTTGCCATGGGTAAGGGTTTATGGGTCAGGGGTCTGGATTTCTGGAACTAGGAATCTGGAGAAAAGGACACAAATAGGGTTGAGTGAGCCTGAGCTGCAAAGTTTGCGTTTGTACCAAACTTTGCAGGCTGGGGCCCCACAGACGGAAGTCCGTGCTGGCGTTCAGCTCGAACCTGGAAAAGCTGGTTGAAGGACTGCTGAGTAGTCAATCAACCCGGCTTTTACTGTCCTCGCAGCCAATCAGGTCAACAATAAGCTGTCATACAACCAGGACTGTTCCTATGATTTCGCAGCAGAGGGCGCCAAGGTTCCCCGTGCGCTCGCATTTTGGCAATAGAAATAGTAGGGCCAGTAAGCGCGCAAATATGCGCGCGCATTTGTGCATCATTTGAGCCAATAGATTTGTGCGCATGTGCGATAATGCGCGCGCATGCGCATTGCAGATGCGCGAAAATGCGCTCGCTTTTGCGCATGCACAGGGGCCTTTAAATACTGGCGAGCCCTGAGCTTCATTGCCAGTTGGTCATTTCTCCTGCTTGTTCCTGAGTTCCAGTCATCCATACCTGTGTACCGACCCGGCTTGATCCTGACTACTCTCCTGTTCTCCTGACGACCTCGGCCTGTTTTATGACTCCGATCCTGATCTGCCTACCCACGACCTTGGCTTGTTTACGACTCCGATCCTGATCTGCCTGCCCACGACCTCAGTTTGTTTACGACTCTGATCCTGATCTGCCTGCCCGCAACCTTGGCTTGTTCTACGTTCCAGTCCAGCTCTGGTCTGCCTTCTACCCAGAACTTGGTAATACCCACTCCTAGTTTGCCTGACCTGGGGCCTTCCTGCAGCCCAGTCTATCCTCACCATTAGAGGCTCTAGTGAAAACCAGGTTGGTCCTTAGATTCCAGTCTTCCCGGTCGAGAGGTGATCCGGTTCTTAGTCTCCGCAATCAGGGTTCACACCTGGTAGCCTGACAGTACCAACTGGCCAGTCATGAGCTCTGGTGGAGATCACCCAGCTTTTGATGCCTTGGTCCAGCAGATGACCGCTCTGACGCAGGCAGTGAGCAATTTACATGGGGGATTTTTACAGCTTGAGTCCCGCTTGGATACGCTTCAAGCCAGCCTTGCCGCTACTAACCCTGTCCTGCCATCAGCTTCTGTCATGCCTGTGGCTGCCGACAACTCCAGCTCTGTATCCAGTACCTTGGAACCCCGCATACCTTTGCCTGAACGTTTTTCTGGGGACCGCAGCCGTTTCCGGTCATTTAAGAATAGTTGCCAGTTGCTGTTCAATCTCCAACCCAAGATATACCCTACTGAGGTCATCAGGGTCAAAACTGTAATCTCTTTGCTGCTGGGGAACCCCCAGATTTGGGCTCATCGGTTACTTGAACAATCAGACCCAATCATTTCTTTGACGCCATGGCGACTATGTATGATTACCCTGGGCGCATAGCTTGAGCTGAAGCAGTTCTTCGGACCCTTCACCAAGGACACCGACCTGTCGAGGAATATGTGGCTGAATTCCGTTGCTGGAGTACCGAGACTCTTTGGAATGACCACGCTCTCTGCCATCAGTTCCGTTTAGGTCTGGCGGATTAGGTTAAAGCTGAACTGGCTCGTGCTGATCTTCCTGCATCTCTGGAAGAGTTGATCAAACTCTCTATCAAGATCGATAGGAGACTAAGGGAACGTCGTCTTGAGAAGATTAATCCTCAGTCTTTCCATTGGGGTCCTCCTCAAGCAGAGGCTTCCTTCCCCAGTCCATCCTCTTCTGATACTAACAGTAGTTCTGAGCCGATGCAACTCAGGGTTTCTCGTCTTCGTTGACATCTGAGGAACACCTTCGCAGACGCCAGCATAATCTGTGCTTTTACTGCGGGGAAGCTGGTCACTTCCTTTACAGATGCCCGGTCCGTACCCCAGGTAAAATGTTACCTAATAAACATTCTTCAGGCTCCCTTCTGCTCTCCGGTGCTAATCATATCTCTGTTCTGCTCTGTCTACAGTTGCCCGGAAGAAGAATTGAGGTGGCAGCTATTATCGACTCTGGAGCATGCAGTTGCTTTATGGACTTGGAATTTGCTAGGATCCACGAAATTCCCTCCCGACAACGTCCCTTTCCACTCCCTATCTCTCTGGCTGATGGTTCCACGCTCAAGACCGGTCCAATTACATCACAGACTTTGTCATTAGCGGCATGTATCGATCCAAATAATTTTGAATGGCTCAGTTTTGATCTCATACCATCCCCTGCTTTTCCTGTTATTTTGGGACTACCCTGGCTCTCTCGATTGCGAACACATCAACTCTACGCTAAATTAGAAAAGTGTGAATTTGAAAAGACGTCCATCTCGTTTCTGGGGGTTCTCATCTCGGACCCTAGTAAAATTTCAGCAGTGCTTGAGTGGCCATCACCTACTTCCTGTAAAGAGGTCCAAAGATTCATTGGTTTCGCCAATTTCTACCGCCGGTTTATCCGTAACTTTTCTGCCATAGTCCGACCTATTACTGAATTAACCAAGAAGGACAAGGCCTTTGAATAAACTGAATCGGCACAGCAAACTTTCCAGACCTTAAAGGAGTGCTTCACTTCAGCCCCTATTCTCGCACATCCTGATTCCACTGATCCCATTCCACCGTTCGTCTTGGAGGTTGATGCGTCATCCATTGCTGTGGGGGCAGTTCTGTCACAGCTATCAGAAGAAAAAGCGGTTCTGCATCCTATCACCTTTTTCTCCGAGAACTTTTGTCTATTAAACTAGCCCTCGAGGAGTGGCAGTACCTGTTAGAGGGGGCGGAACATCCTATCCTTATCCTAACCAATCACAGGAATTTGGAATACTTACGCTCTGCCAATCGTTTTTCTCTCGCTTCAATTTTCATGTCACCTATCGGACTGGCAGCCGTAACATCAAGCCGGACGCTCTGTCCAGGTTGCCTCTTCCAGACTCTTCTGATGAGACTGATTCCTCTGAGCTACCAATTCTCTCTGAAGGACACTTTCTGGTGTTAGAGTCTGAACTTATTTCCCAGATTCACAGAGCTTCTTCTGAACGACCACTAGAAGATTGTGAAAATTTGCCTTGTTCCGACGGCTTGTTTATTCATGAAGGCAAGATATTTGTGCCTAAGACCTCCCAAACTGCAGTTTTGCAAACCTTCCATGACCATCCTCTGGCAGGACACTTCGGCCTACGTAAGACTCAAGAATTGGTTCATCGACACTTCTGGTAGCCTTCATTAAAGAAAGACTGCGCTACTTTTATTGACCATTGTCAAGTCTGTGCCCGGAGCAAAGGTTCTTCTTCCAGACCTATGGGATTGCTTCTTCCTCTGCCGGTGCCTGAGAGACCATGGACTTCATTGTAGAGTTGCCTCCTTCTGAATGTTTTACCACCATCCTAATGGTAGTGGATAGGTTTTCGAAGATGGCTCATTTCATTCCCTTGACGGGCATTCCTTCGGCACCCACACTTGCTTTAGTTTTCATTCGGGAGGTGGTCCGGCTACATGGCATGCCACTGAGATCATTTCAGATCGAGGATCCCAATTCACTTCCCGATTCTGGTCCCGTCTGTGTGAGTCCCTCCAAATTTCTCTGGCACATTCCTCCGCTTATCATCTGCAGTCAAACGGGCAAGCTGAATATACCAACCAGACACTGGAACAGTACTTACGTTGCTATTCTTCAGCCCTCCAAGATGGTTGGCAGAATTTGCATATAACAACTCTTGCCACAGCTCCACTTCCAAGTCACCCTTTTATGCAAATTACGGGTTTCACCCCAATATCTTACCCGATCTTCCGAGGGATATCAATTTACCAGCTGCCCAGGAGCTGGATTCTTCTTTGGCTGAGACTCATCGAGAGTTAAGAGAATGTCTCTGTAAGGCTCAGGAACAATATAAGAAGAATGCGGATCTCCATCATCAATCATCTCCGCTATATGCTGTCGGTGACAAAGTGTGGCTGTCCACTCGAAACCTTAGGTTACGTTGCCCGACCAAGAAGCTTGGTCCCAAATTTGTTGGTCCATTTGTGATCAAGAAACTTATCGACCCAGTAGCTGTTGAACTCCGCCTGCCGGCATCCCTCCATTTTCATCCTGTGTTCCATGTTCCCTTACTTAAACCAGCACTCTCCACTGAATCCTCTGTTGACAGTTCTGATTCTTTGCTTGAGGATGACTCAAATGAATATGAGGTTGAAAAGATTTTGGATGTTCGTCGCAGAGGAATGGCACTTCAATATTTTTTTTTTTAAAGTTTCTTTTTATTTGCAGTTCAACAAACAACAAAACCATCAAGACAAGTTACATATAACATTGAGGTGCCGCAGGCACCGTTTTTCAGTAGCATAAATTCAATGAACATTTAGACACGACAGCCATTCACTCACCACATTCATACAATCTGGACCTGGATATCTAGTTAATTATTCCCTGGGATGGAGGAGTAGGTCAGAGAGCCATTTCTCCCAGGATGTTTCTCCCGTTTCCTTATCACATTAAGGTGCCACAGGCACCAGCTCAGTGGCACAGTTTCAATAAACATTTAGACACAACACCATTCACCCAACACACATACAATCTGGACTTGGGTATCTAGTCAACTCTTCACCGGGATGAAAGAACCAGTCGGAGAACCGCATCACCCAGAATGCTTCTCCCGCCACCCCAATTCCACCTTAGCTTGCCCAATGACTCACCCACCATGAGTACGTAGCCTCGCCCCTTTAAGTATGCCTTTTCCTTCCCTAGTCGTCCTCTGAAGCGGTATCCTGATTCTGCAGCCAGGGACCCCACACTTTCTCAAACTTATCGGGCACCCCCCTGGCCGTGTATGTCAGTTTGTACATAGTGAGTTTCTGGTTAACTAGAGCCCTCCACGCCTGTATGGATGGTTTGGCCGGGTGTTTCCAATTAAGCAGATTCCTGGCATAAAAGAGCAGCAGCCTAATAATGATTTCAGCGGCCTCGACAGCGACAGTGATTCGACCACCCCCAGAAGACATAAGGAAATCGAGCCGGTAATCCGGGTGCCCACCACTCCTCCAATCAAATCCATCACCTCTCCCCAATATCTCACCAGAACCTCACAGGACCAGGTCATATGTTTCCATGTACCAGCCTCCCTCTCACACCTGGGACATAAATCATTAGCCATTAATCCCATCCTATGTAAACGTATCGGCGTGATGTAGGCTTGATGTATCCACTTGGTCTGAATAAATCTATCTCTGGATTCTATGACCGATGAGTGTAGGTTATCTAAGATTCCTTCCCAGTCATCCCGGCCCAGAGTTTGGTCCAGAGTCTGCCACCTGCTTTCAACCCTCCCCCTGGGGGACTCCAGCCCAGCAACCAAGCACTTGTACAATGTAGAGACAGGTTTCCCCAGGTCCGCCGCTCTCACCGCACTCTCCACCTGGGGCACCGAAAAGTTCGGACTGTCCCTGTGGAATTGAGTTTGCAGCGCGTGCCTGAGTTGCAGGTAGCGAAAGAAGTCCCGGTGGGACGTTCGAAAGGTCTCCCTGATCTGGTCGAACGACATAAGCACTCCATCCCTGTACACCTGGCCCAGCGTCTGGAGGCCCCTTCTGTCCCAGAACTGCGGATCCTGCATTGAAACCAACTCAGGGAGCTTGGGGTTGTTCCAGAGAGGAGCAAAGGGGGACCAACACTGGGCCTCGTCCAGATTCCTGTTCAGCTTGGCCACTCTTTCCCATATGTTACACACTGCCCTCATACAGCCGGTTGCCTCCCGGACCCCCCGAACCCCCTATACACCAAGAGGGATAGTTTCTCAGGAGAACCCATCACCGCCACCTCCAGACCCAGCACTGGGTTGTTCCGCGGCTGACAGAGCCACCAGTGCACAAACAGGAGCTGCGTAGAATAGAAATACAGTTGCATGTGTGGGACCGCTAGACCCCCCTCCGCCACCTGTGCTTTCATTATTTGTCTGTTAAGCCTAGGTGGAGACTGCCCCCAGATAAAGCCAAACAGAATTGAATCCAACGTCTTGAAGTGGGAGGCCGGCAGCAACACCGGCGAGGCCTGATATATATACAGAAATTTTGGAAGGAATATCATTTTGTATATATTAATTCTGCCCATGACTGAGAGGGGCAGGTTCGCCCACTGAGCCACCCGCTGCCTCAGCTTCAGCATAACAGGGTATATATTCAGAGATATGAACTCACTTGGTTGCCTACTAATCATGATCCCCAAGTATTTAAATTGTTGGACTATTTTTAATTGAGACCTCGGGGAGACATCGGGGGAAACAGACTCGTCCACTAACATTAGACTGGATTTCTCCCAATTAATCCTCAGCCCCGAGAACCTCCCAAACACTCCGATAGTGTCCAAAGCTGCGTCTAGACACTTATGGCCATCTGCCAGGTACAGCAGTGTGTCGTCTGCATAGAGGGATATCTTTTCCTCCACTGCTCCCAGCTTCCATCCAGTGATGCTTGGGGAGTTCCTGACAATGATCGCCAAGGGTTCAATAGCTAAGGCAAAAAGCAGCGGCGATAATGGGCACCCCTGTCTTGTCCCCCTATGGAGCGCAAATGAATTAGAGTAACATCCATTAACCCGTATTCGGGCAGTTGGCCTTTCATATAGCAGTTTGATGTATGTAATAAAACTAGCAGGGAGCCCAAATCTCTCTAAAACTGCCCAAAGATATTCACACTCTACCGAATCGAAGGCTTTCTCATTATCTAATGATATAACCACCCATTTCCCATGATTGTCATGTATAACTTGGAGATTGGACATCAGTCTGCGGAGATTCACACACGTGGTGCGCCCTGGCATAAACCCTTGTTTAGCCTAGTGGCCAGTATTTTGGCCAATATTTTGGCATCTTGGTTCAACAGGGATATGGGACGATAGGACGCACAGGAGTCAGGGGGTCTCCCTTCCTTATAAATGAGGACCACATGTGCCTCATGAAAAGAGGCCGGAAGGCACCCACTTTCAAGCGCTTGCTTCAGCACCTCCCACAACTTTGGAGTCACTAGTTCAAGGTCCTGTTTATACCACTCGGCCGGCATCCCATCTGGCCCCGGCGCCTTCCTGCTAGAAAGCATCCTAATTGCGCCAGAGACCTCATCCATGGTGATAGGGGAGTTCAGAGCCTCCCAATCTTCCTCAGTCAGCCTCGGAAAGACAATCTGATCCAGATAGTTAGCCAAATCAGTCGCCCCATAGTTCGCCCTCGAGGAATACAGGGCCGAGTAGTATTCCAGAAACCTCTGGGCTATCTCCTCCCCCCCTGTTACTCTCACCCCATTATCTAGGATTTCTGCAATGTGGTTGGGTTGGCTTTCGGCTCTCGCTAGGTAGGCCAGGGTCTTACCGTTCTTATCCCCTTTATCAAAGATTGTTGCTTGCTTATATAGCAGTAATTTCCTAGCCGAGTCGGTCAGAAGCAGATTATATTCCCTCTTTAATGCCAACAGTATTGAATGGTCCCTGCTATCCGAGGTTGTACTAAACTTCTCCTCTGCCCGCGCAAGTCTGCTTTCAAGATCTGCCACTTCCCTCCCCTTCTTCCTCCTAGCTGCAGCAATAGCGCTGATGGCCACCCCCTGGTAACAGCTTTGAAGGCATCCCAGCATACTTCCACCGATGTCTCCGCCGTATTACAATCCCAAAACGCCTCAGTAGAGGATTTCAGACTACTCTTAATGTCGGGGGCTTCCAGCCATAGAGGGCTCAGGTTCCATCCCACCCAGTTCTCCTGCCTCCGTGTCAGCCTGGCTGTGATCAGTAGGGGTGAGTGGTCCGAGACCCCTCTCGGGAGATAACTACAAGTCGCCACCTTGGTTAGAAATTCAGGCGAGGAGAACGCAAGGTCAATTCTAGACAGGGACTTGTGTGTAACCGAGTGACAAGAGTATGCCTTGTCGGTGGGGTGCTGCCACCTCCAAAGCTCCTGTAGCCCCAGCGTCTCTGCCCAATTTGCGAGTTGGGTCTTGGGACCTGGATTCTTACTCATCCTGTCCAACACCGGATCCAAAACCATATTAAAGTCCCCTAACAGTAGTATCGGGGCTGGGGGGTAGGAAAGTACTTTCTCCATTATTCTATCCAGAATCCCGGCAGAAAATGGTGGGGGAACATACACTCCAACTATTATCATATCAGTGTCCATTAGTTTGGCATGGAGAATAACATAGCAACCCTCTCTGTCAATGTGTACTGAAAACAACATAAACGGGGTACCCTTAGAAATCAACACAGACACTCCCCTTGAGTAGGCAGAGAATGGGGCATGAAAGGAACTCTGGATCCATGGCCTCTTCAACGCCAGCACTCTCTGGCCCACCAGATGGGTTTCTTGGAGAATAACCACATTCGGTTTATGCTTCTTAACAAACTGGAGGACAGTAGCCCTCTTAATCTTATCGTTAAGCCCCCGGACATTCCAGGAGAGAAATTTACACTCACCCATTATCACCGCTCAAAGTGCTACCATCAAGGATCACCTCTCTGCGGCTCCCCAACCCCTCCAGATATCTTCCTGTTACTTGAGTCCAGCAATCATACATCACAGTCATACCAACCCACAGACAACAACTCACAAAACAAATAATGGAACATTTAAACTGTAAACCCCCCCCAAGCCCACCCCCCACCCCGCTCCACCACCCCCCAACCTTGGCGAGCATCATATCCCCCAACAAAGTAACACAACACTGGTTTAACTATGTGCAATTGGGATGCGCAGGCCCACTGCCCAAGGGGCTGCTAAAACAAGCTTGCTAAGCAAATACAGGTCAGCGGATTATCCGCCGCGGGTTCCCAGAGCTATCCAAAGACAATCAGGGAGGAAGGAGGGGGGGGAGTACTTCAGAAAGAGGGGGACAGGAGGGGGACTCGGGGGGGGAAGGGACAAGAATGGGCACTGGGCGGGGTGGGAGGGAGGGGGATGGAAAGGGCAACAGCGCTTGTCGCGCCCTGGGAATCCGGAGCCAGAGGCTCCCCTGTAACAGTTACTGAAAAGATGTACTGGCTAATTGGGCATCACAAGAGACACAACTTCAGAAACTTAAACAAGATGCATAGCAAAACACCACCACGGGTCCCCCAGAACACCCAACAACGGGGCTCCCGGGAGAGCAGCGGAGGCGGGCCCCCGCCACCGACGCAGGCCGATGAGGGGGAAAAAAAAACATGTCAAAGCAATGGCTGGTCCATTCTCTCCGGTCAGAGCCCAGTTCGTCAGGCCCCTGGCAGAGAGTCAAGCCATACGTTAGCTTCCTCGGCCGATGTGAAGAACTTAACAGACTCTCCATCTTGAACACGTAGTCTCGCCAGGAACAGCATGGCGTATTTAATCTTCTTCTTTCTAAGCCGTTCTCTGACATTATTGAATGAGCGCCGCAATTTCTGAACTTCCGATGTGAAGTCCGGGTAAAAGGACAGCCGGGCGTTCTCATAAGACACCGTACCTTTCGTCCTGGCCTTGTAATGGAGAACTTTAAATATAAGTGGTCTTGGCGGGGCCCCGGGCGGGGGGGACCGCAGCGGGATTCTATGTGCTCTCTCTATTGTGAAAAATTTGGTCAGGTTTCTGGGTGCCAGGGTGTCTCTTATAAGGCTTTCAACGAACTCCTCCGGGGAGGAGCCCTCCGATTTCTCAGGTAGTCCCAGGATTCTAACGTTATTCCGACTATTCCTATTCTCAGAGTCCTCGGCCCTTCCCAATAGGACAGTCACCTGCCTCCGTAAGGTCGCAAGCTCCCCTTCTTGTACCGACAAATGATCCTCCGTCTCCCCAATTCTCCTCTCGTTCTCCCACGTACGGTCTCGGATTTTATCCAGGTTGTGACGAAAATAGTTGAATTGCTCCTGTAGAGTGTCAAATTTAGTCGTAAGGGAATTTTGACAGGAGGCGATGGCAGCCATGATTGCCGCTGTGTCCGGATTAGAGGGCTCCTGCCCGGCTCTGCCTGGAGCCTCCATTGTTTGCGTGCTGCAACTGACCAGTGTGGATTTACGCTTCCTATTTCCTGACATAAGGCGTACAGGGTTCAAGGAGCTTGTTTTGCTGCCCAGATATAGGGATCAGGGAGCTCTCAGAAGCCGCACAGATATAGGGTTCAAGGAGCACTCAGCTGCCGCACAGATATAGGGCACAAGGAGCTTTTCCTGCTGCACAGATATAGGGTTTAAGGAGCTTTCAGATGCTGCTCAGCTGCTGTACAGATGTAGGGTTCAAGGAGCCAGTTTTGCGGCACATAGATGGGGGTCCGGGGAGCCCGTTTTGCTGCGCTGAGATGGGGTTCCAGTAGCTTGTTTTGCAGCACAGATATAGGGTTCAAGGAGCTCTCAGCTGCTGCACAGATATGGGGTTCAAGGAGCCCGTTTTGCAGCACAGGTATGGGGTTCGAGGAGCTTGCTCTGCGGTACAGATATAGGGTTCAAGGAGCCTGATTGGCGGCACAGATATAGGTTGCACGAGGCTTTCAACTGCACAGATATAGGGTTCAAGGATCCTGTTTAGCGGCACCGATATGGGGTTCGAGGGGCGCGCTCCGCGGCACAGATATGGGGTTCGAGAAGCTTGATTTGCGGCCCAGGTATAGGGTTCAAGGGGCTCCCAGATGTTGCACAGGTAGAGGGTTCAAGGAGCACTCAGCAGCTGCACCAATATAGGGTACAAGGAGCTTGCTTTGCGACATAGATATGGAGATCAAGAAGCGCTCAGCTGCTGCACAGATATAGGGATCACGGAGCTTGCTTTGCGGCACAGATATGAGATCTAAGGAACTTGCAGATGTTGCACAGGTATATGGTGCAAGGAGCTTGCAGATGCTGCACAGATGTAGGGTTCAAGGAGCTCGTTTGCAGCACAGATATAGGGTTCAGGGAGCTTATTTGCGATGCTGACACAGGGTTGAAGGAGCTCTCAGATTCTGCACAGATATAGGGTTCCAGGGACTTGTTGCAGAGGATCCGAGGAGCTTACTGCGGTGACCCAGATAGATGGCACAGTGGAACTCGCCGTTGCCGCACAGATATAGGGAACAAAGGGCCCTCTCACTGCTGCACAGGAATGGAGGTTGCAGCTGCCTCCCGGGGCCACAGAAGCCGGCCCCAGCACTGCACCCCACATGGGGCTTATCGGGCCAGCTGCAGCACTTCCCCAATGGGGGAGTCCAAGGAGCCCACCAGATCCGCTCCAGTACGGGGTTAAGGAGCTTCCAGGCACTTTCAGGGGATCTTATTTTCTCTTCTGGCCGCCCTCACTTCACACAGAAGGGGTATAATGGTATGAGCAGCCTAGGATGTTTCAGTCTACCTTTATACAGACAGGTGTGGTATTTATGCCCCAGTGTCAGCCGCAGCTCCCCTCACTGTTCCAAAATGGCGCCGGCCTCTCTCCCGATTTCCCGCCATACCGGTGCCTGCTGCGGTCTTCTGCTGGGGGACTCCTGGCACCCCTGGGGGGGATCCCCAACGATTGTCCCCACTGCCCAGAATATACAGGGGCAGGTTCTTGTCCGCCGCTGCTCCTCTATCACACGATGGGGCCGCCCGCCCCCACCCCCAGGCCGACTGCCGCCCGCCGCCCGGACTGCACTCACCGCCGACCGCACCGCGGGGAAGCACTCTGCTTGATCTCCGGGCGCTCGTCCTCACTTTCTCCGCCTCAGTCCGCCTCTCACGTGCTGGGGCCGCGCGCCTCCGCCACCAGCCGCCGCAACTCCGGATCCTCCAGGCCGCCGACAGTACCGAGATCCGCCCCCGCCGCCGCACAACCGCGGGCCTCCACAGCCACAGGTGCGATTCTCCAGCCCGGGTGGGTAAGAAGGAAGTGTCCAAGTGTGCCCAAAACAGCGCAGAAGGCAATCAAATCAGGATAAATGCAGGAGCCCCTAGCAGACACGTCCGTCTAGGCGGCCATCTTAACCACGCCCCCCGGCGCTTCAATATTTAATTAAGTGGAAAAACTATGGGATTGAGGAGGATTCGTGGGAGCCGTCTAGAAATGTCCACGCTCCTCGCCTGATCCGACCTGGTCCTAGAGTCGGCCGGAGGCCTCCCTTAAGGGGGGGGCAATGTCATACAACCAGGACTGTTCCTATGATTTCCCAGCAGAGGGCGCCAAGGTTCCCCGTGCGCTCGCATTTTCGCAATAGAAATAGTAGGGCCAGTGAGCGCGCGAATATGCACGCGCATTTGTGCATCATTTGAGTCAATGGATTTGTGCGCATGTGCGATAATGCGCACGCATGCACATTGCAGACGTGCGAAAATGCGCTCGCTTTTGCGCATGCGCAGTGGTCTTTAATTTCTGGCGAGCCCTGAGCTTCATTGCCAGTTGGTCATGTGGTAAGGTGCAAGGTGCCATCATTCACGGAAGGTATGTGGCACCAAGGTACCTGGCCTTGGTGCAGTAAAGCCGTGTAGTTTGTTTTCCAGCATCAGCTGCTAATGGCAGTCTGGTGCTGAAGTTTTAGTATAGCCAAAAGGCTAACCCGGGGCGGTTTTACTGGGATGGAGTAGAGCAGGGTGGGGCTCCATCCCCTACCCAGGTCCGGGTTTTACAGGCCGCATAAATAGCCTGGGGAGTCAGCTGTGCAGGGTCTGTGTCTGGAGCTCACTTGTGAAGTGAGACTCTGTGGGCCTGGCTGGAAACTCCTGTGCAAGCTGTTTCATGTGGACCAGAGGCGGATTCGGCTGCAACTTTGCAAGTTTGCACGAGGACTATAAAGGCCGTTGCCTGTCTGGTTCATTTCTGCTGTATTTTCCTGAAAAGGTGATGTAACCCAAAAGGACATTCTGTTTTATGGATTTTGTGTGAATAAACACGGACTTTAAGTTGAACGTTCGCCTCTGAGCCTCTATACTGCAAACATCCTGCTGTCTACCAGAGCTGATCTCCACATTTGGTGGCGGATGTGGGCAAAACAGTGAGACTGTTGCTAGGAGCAACCAACAGAAAAGTTTTTTAAGCCTGCCAAGCTGTTACCTGTGACCGCAGACAAAATAGAGGCTGTCGTAAAAAGCATTCATGGAGGCGAATCTGCAGCAGCGCGAGGCCAACAAGCAGCAGCAGGAGACCAACCAGCTTCTGTTACAACATGTGATGGCGTTGCAAGCTGCAGGAGCACCCAAAAGTGTCCCCGACGCCCGGAAAGCTGTCCGCATAGCGATTGTCGGATATCGTCGGATATCGTCGGATGATGTCGAGACCTACCTGGCGGTGTTTGAAAAGGTGGCTGCAAGGGAGAAGTTGCCTCGTGACCAGTGGGCTGACGTCATTGCTCCATTTTTGGCATCTGGACGCCAGCAGGTGTTGTTTGATCTTCCAGACGAACAAGCCGCTGACTACCCGACTCTGAAGGGTGGGATACTGGCCAGACTAGGGGTGAATGTGTGGGTTCGGGCTCAGCGGGTGCATCAGTGGAGCTATCAGTCGGCAGAGCCCGCCAGACCCCAATACTATAAACTGCTTCAAAAATGGCTGCGACCAGAAATATAAAGCCCCACTGCCATGTTGGACCGATTGCTGGCGGACATGTTCTGGAGGGCGTTACCACACCCTCTCCAGCACTGGGTTGGCCAGGTATCCCCCGGCAACGCTCTAGAGATGGTGGACCTAGTGGAGCGATATGAGGCCACCAGGAACTTGCAAGGGGGTTCTATGGGGATGGATTGAGGGAAACCCCGGAGGTCCCCGCCCCAGCCCAGGCGTGTGGTGTCCCCTAAACCCCCCCCAGGACCTACCCCCCAAAGTCCCTGAGGTTGTGGGGCAAAATCACCTCTGTCAGGTAAAGGTGGGGAATATCCTGGCTGTGGCCCTTTTGGACTCGGGGAGTATGGTTACCCTAGTGAGACCTGCCATGGTACTGCCCGATGAATACATGGGGTGGAAAACCGGGGTCTTGTGCATACACGGGGACTTGAGAGACTATGCCACAGCACAAGTGACTCTAACCACCGTGTCCGGCAGCTAGAACCACGAAGTTGCTGTCGCCGCTAAACTCCCATACGAACTTATTATTGGGAGAGACTTTCCGGGGTTCATGTCACTATAGACCAAGCTGGGAGTTCCGGAAACCCGCGAGGCGGGTGTGTCCCCAATAGACTGGCCCTACTCAGGGGTGACCCCGGAACCTTGGGAACCAGAGTCAGAAGGGACAACGGTACGGGTGACCGCCAATACGGTGGAAGGGGGGGAGTCAACCCCACTGAGTGTTATGGTAGGAGATGTGGAAGATTTGTCAATAGGTCCAGAGTTGGCAGATCTCCATGTCTCCACGGGTAGTTTTGGTACAGCACAACACCAGGACCCGACTCTATCTCGGGCCTGGGAGAATGTACTTGAGGTGGAAGGTGAACCACAACAGCCAGGGGCTGAGTTATGCTGTACCGGGTAAACAAGGTACGTGAAGAGGTTGTGGAACAATTGGTGGTACCCAATCCTTATCACAAGCTTGTGTTGGATTTGGCCCATCAACATGTTCTAGGGGGACACCTAGGCCAGCAGAAAACCCAGGACCGAATTCTACAACGATTGTACTGGCCCAGTGTGTACAAGGAGGTGGAGAGATATTGTGAGTCCTGCCCAACATGTCAGATAACCAGTCCCCAGCCTCATTACCGTAGTCCCCTAGTTCCTCTCCCAGTTATTGAGGTGCCCTTTGAGCGGATTGCCATGGATCTGGTGGGTCCAGTGCCAAAATCCGCTAGAGGGCACCAACATATTCTGGTAGTCTTGGACTATGCCACGCGGTATCACGAGGCAGTGCCCCTGCGACACACCTCAGCCAAACTCATTGCTAAGGAGCTTATGGAAATGTTTTCCCGAGTAGGTATACCTTATGAGGTCCTGACCGATCAAGGCACCCCTTTTATGTCCAAGGTAATGAAGGAGCTCTGTAATCTGTTGCAGGTGAAACAATTGCGAACATCCGTTTACCACCCGCAAACGGACGGCCTCGCAGAAAGGTTTAACCAAACTTTAAAAACCATGTTAAAACGGGTGGTCGCCAAGGATGGGAAGAATTGGGACTTGCTTCTGCCCTATCTGATGTTCGCAGTGCTAGAGGTGCCCCAGGCCTCTACTGGGTTCTCGCCCTTCGAGCTCTTATATGGTCGGCATCCTCGGGGCCTGTTGGAAATAGCCAAGGAGGCTTGGAAACAGCAACCCACACCCCACAAAAGTGTGGTAGAATGTGTTACTCAGTTACAGGAACGGATAGAGACTGTGTTGCTGCTGGTGAGGGAATATATAGAGGCAGCACAGCAGGCCCAAAGTAGGGTTTATAACCGGCAGGCTAAGGTATGGAACTTTAACCTAGGTGACAGGGATTTGGTTCTGGTGCCCACAGTAGACAATAGGTTTCTGGCTAGGTGGAAGGGTCCCTATGAGGTGGTTGGAAAAGTTGGGGAAGTGACTTACAAGGTACATCAGCCCGGGCGGAGAAAGCCAGAGCAGGTGCACCATGTAAACCTGCTGAAGCTGTAGAAAGACAGAGAGACCCCTGTGGGTGACAGTCCCCAACCAGGTATGTTAGGGGTAGAGCTTCCCATCCCTCAGTCTGCTGTTAGAGAAGCGGTAGTTTAGGTGAAAGATGGCGACAACCTCTCCTCCAAACAGGCCCAGGAAGCCAGGGAGTTTGTCAGCAGAAACACAGATGTGTTTTCAGATCTCCCTGGGCGCACTTCTATCATCTAACATGACGTTGTCACGGAACCTCAGGTCAAGATCCGGTTGAAGCCTTAGCGAGTCCCGGCGACAAGCTATTGCAGAAGAAGTGCAGCAAATGCTCAGGTTAGATGTGATTGAAGAATCAAGGAGTGAGTGGGCCAGCCCAATAGTCTTGAAGTTTCTAAGTTTGATGCCTACCCTATGCCCCGAGTAGATGAGCTTAATGAGAAGCAAGGCCAAGCCCAGTATTTTTCTGTTTTGGACCTCACAAAAGGGTACTGGCAGGTACCCTTGACTGAGGCTGCCAAGGAGAAAACAGCCTTTATCACACCAGAGGGACTGTTCCAGTACAAGGTATTACCCTTTGGTTTACATGGCGCTCCCGCTACGTTCCAAAGGTTAATTGGTATTTCTTCCGGCCACATCGTCGGTATGCTTCGGCATATCTGGAAAATATCGTCATCCATAGTACGGATTGGGAAAGTCACCTGCCCAAAGTCCAAGCCATAGTGGATTCCCTCAGGAAGGCTGGTTTGACGGCAAACCCAAAAAAGCGTGCCTTAGGCTTGGAAGAGACTAAATACCTGGGCTATGTGGTTGGGCGAGGAGTGGTCAAGCCCCAGGTTAACAAAATAGAAGCCATCCATAGCTGGCCAAGTCCTAACACTACCCGCCAAGTGAAGTAATTTCTGGGGTTGGTGGGGTATTACATGAGGTTCATTCCCAATTTTGCCACCGTAGTGGCACCTTTGACAGACCTGTTAAAGGGACGCAAGTCTGTCATGGTGAGATGGAATGAACAGGCCGAAAAAGCGTTCTCTACTTTGAAGTCTACCCTGTGTGGGTCTCTGGTGTTGGTGACACCTGACTTTAAGAGGGAGTTTATAGTGCAGACCGATGCCTCCAAGGTCTCGGTGCGGTACTGTCTCAGGAAGTCAACGGAGAGGAGCACCCCATTGTCTACGTGAGTCGCAAGCTGACACCCGCAGAGACCCGGTATAGTATAGTGGAGAGACAGTGCCTGGCCGTTAAGTGGGCCCTTGAGTCTCTTCACTACTACTTGTTGGGGAGAAGGTTTTGTTTGATTACGGACCATTCTCCCCTCAAGTAGATATGCCAGGCTAAGGACAAGAATGCCAGGGCCACCCGGTGGTTCCTGTCCTTGCAAAATTTCAAATTCTCGGTAGAGCACAGAGCAGGACGGATGTTGGGTAATGCGGATGCCCTATCCCGGGCACATTGTTTGTCATGTGTCCACCCCCTCAGGGTTGAACAAAGGGGGGGTATGTGGTAAGGTGCAAGGTGCCGTCATTGACGGAAGGTATGTGGCACCAAGGTACCTGGCCTTGGTGCAGTAAAGCCGTGTAGTTTGTTTTCCAGCATCAGCTGCTAATGGCAGTCTGGTGCTGAAGTTTTAGTATAGGCTAACCCGGGACGGTTTTACTGGGATAGAGTAGAGCAGGGTGGGGCTCCATCCCCTACCCAGGTCCGGGTTTTACAGGCCGCATAAATAGCCTGGGGAGTCAGCTGTGCAGGGTCTGTGTCTGGAGCTCACTTGTGAAGTGAGACTCTGTGGGCCTGGCTGGAAACTCCTGTGCAGACTGTTTCATGCGGACCAGAGGCGGATTCGGCTGCAACTTTGCAAGTTTGCACGAGGACTATAAAGGCCGCTGCCTGTCTGGTTCATTTCTGCTGTATTTTCCTGAAAAGGTGATGTAACCCAAAAGGACGTTCTGTTTTATGGAGCCTCTATACTGCAAACATCCTGCTGTCTACCAGAGCTGATCTCCACAGTCATTTCTCCTGCTTGTTCCTGAGTTCCAGTCATCCATTCCTGTGTACCGACCCAGGTTGATCCTGACTACTCTCCTGATGACCTCGGCCTGTTTTACGACTCCGATCCTGATCTGCCTCCCCACGGCCTTGGCTTGTTTACGACTCCGATCCTGATCTGCCTGCCCACAACCTCGGTTTGTTTACGACTCTGATCCTGATCTGCCAGCCCGCAACCTTGGCTTGTTCTACGTTCCAGTCCAGCTCTGGTCTGCCTTCTACCCAGAACTTGGTAATACCCACTCCTAGGTTGCCTGACCTGGGGCCTTCCTGCAGCCCAGTCTATCCTCAACATTAGAGGCTCTAGTGAAAACCAGGTTGGTCCTTAGATTCCAGGCTTCCCGGTCGAGAGGTAAGCCGGTTCTTAGTCTCCGCAATCAGGGTTCACACCCGGTAGCCTGACATAGGCGGACCATCTTGCTGCACCCGTGCTCCGCCCCAACCAATCAGGAAGGGTGGTAGGCGGAGCAAGGCCACGATGGGGGATGGCTGCGAGCTGGGATAACAGCTCCCAGCCTCACCAGCAAGCAGGTAGGAGTACATAGCACTGCCTGCTATGAAAGATGGGGGGCTTTGTCACAGTCTGCTATAGAATAAGATGGGGGACTTTGTTACAGTCTGCTATGTTAGAAGATTGGGGGCTTTTACAGTTGCTATGGAAGAAGATAGTGGGTTTGTTACAATATGCTATGCAAGATGATGGAGGGCTTTCCCACAGCCTGCTATGGAAGGTGATGGGGAGCTTTCTCACAGTCTGCTATGGAAGATTGTGAGGGCTTTCTCACAGTCTGCTATGGAAGATGATGGGGGCTTTCTCACAGTCTGCTATGGAAGATGATGGGGGCTTTCTCACAGTCTGCTATGGAAGATGATGGGGGGGCTTTCTCACAGTCTGCTATGGAAGATGATGGGGAGCTTTCTCACAGTCTGCTATGGAAGATGATGGGGGCTTTCTCACAGTCTGCTATGGAAGATGATGGGGGCTTTCTCACAGTCTGCTATGGAAGATGATGGGGGGGGGCTTTCTCACAGTCTGCTATGGAAGATGATGGGGGGCTTTGTCAAACTTCCCCCATTTTACAGCCATATTTGGGCCCCAAGTTCGGGTACCCATTGACTTCAATGGGTTTCGGGTTCTCAAATGTCATTAAACCGGACCTTCAGATTTAATGAAAAGCCCAAACCCTTATAAAATGATTCCCAAGCATCTAAAATTAATATATTTTAAGTGTTTAGTCACTTACTTTTTATTCGTTCCCCCACTGGGCTGAAACTCTGCAACTGTTCAGGACTTTAGGATACGGGCACCACCATCTTGCCTCAAAAGCATCACACTTACTGAGGAGAGGAGAGTGGGATAAAGTCCAGGGGACAGGTTATAGCTGTGCTTTGCTCAGACAGAGCAGAGCTGGGGTCAGGAAAAAGTCAGCAATCCTAGAATGCAGAGCAGCACAGTCAGAAGGCACTTCCTTTTTGAAGGCTACCTGATGTTCCATGAGCCACCATCTTGGATGTTTAAGGGCTCATAACATTCAGTAGATGCAGGTAGAATGATTTTTAATGTGAGCAATCTGTATGTACAAGGTGTGGGAAACATATAAGACCGCTTTAAATGACAAGCTGTTCTGTAATGAAAAACATTTTCATTAGGGGGCGCCAAATCATTTACTATTGGTCAACAAAAGTTAAATATAAAAATTGGATCTGAGCATTGCCCTTCCCTAGCTGATCCAATGATACTCAGAATTTTAAACTGGGATGTAAAATCAGTGACAAATTCTGTTAGTCTTAGTCTAGTCTTATGTACTACGTTTTTTTGTTTATAGAAAGCACTTTTTTCACATTAGGATAAAAAAGTATCAGAAAAGTAACTGGACTTTCTCTGATCATTGCAGCATAGGGGTATCCTGATTTGGGATGCACCGCTGCAAACCCAGAGACCAGGCAATTCATATTTAAAGGGAGAGTCTTCTTTCAATGGAATGTTTGAAAGTGTATATTTTTTGTACCAAAAGGATGTGTTTAAGATGCTAAGCTGATCTAGTTTTTCTTATAGAAAACATAAGAAAAAAAAACACACATTAGATAAGTCAGGCACCTTGAGGGCATCCTTTTTGGCACAAAAAAATGTACACTTTTAAAAATGCCTTAGACTTGACATCCAGTGTAAGGTTACTATTCACCCTGAATAAGAGTCTATCTTGTATTTTTCTCCCACCCTGTACATACAGATACACATTACAAATCATGCACCTAGTGCATTTTCTGAGCTTTTAAACATCCAAGATGGCAGCCCATGGAGTCTCAGGCTTCATGCAGACAGGAAGTCACATCTGACTATACCACTCTGAATTCTGGGATTGCTGTCCTTTTCCTGACCTAAGCTCAGCTCTCTCTGTGCAGGGAACCGCTACAACCCTGCCCCGTGCACTTTTAACCACCCCTCCTGAAAAGTGATGCTTCTGAGGCAAGATGGCGATGCCAGTAACCTGGAGTCCTGAACAGAGTTGCAGCCCAGTGGGGAAAAGAATAAGAAGTAAGCAACTTACTTAAAGCGGATCTTCACTCTGAATAAGAGTCTATCTTATATGTTTCCCACACCCTGTACATACAGATTGGCCACATTAAAAATCATCCTACCTGCATCTACTGCATGTTATGAGCCTTTAAACATTCAAGATGGCGGCTTATGGAAGCCGCCCTCTTATCAGGCAGCCTGCAAACAGGAAGTGCCTCCTGACTGTGCTGCTCTGCATTCTGGGACTGCTGACCGTTAACTGACCCCAGCTCTGCTCTGTCTGAGCAAAGCACAGCTATAACCCGCCCCCCTGTACCTTATCCCACTTTCCTCTCCTCAGTAAGTGTGATGCTTCTGAGTCAAGATGGCGGCGCCCATATCCTAAATTCCTGAACAGAATTGCAGCCCAGTGGGGGAAAGAATAATAAGTAAGTGACTAAAAACATAACATATATTAATTTTAGATGCTGGGGAACCGTTTTTTAAGAGTTTGGGCTTTTCATTAAATCACGCTGAAGGTCCGGTTTAATTTTAGATGCTGGGGAATAGTTTAAAGGTTTGGGCTTTTCATTAAATGATGATAAAGGTTCGGTTTAAAGTGAACAAAAACCCCGTGCTGTCTAAAACTCTCCAGGGCCAGCCAATTGCCCCCAGGACCAGAAAGGTTGGGAACAAAAGCACCCTATGGATGCTAACAAATAATTGAACAATTATTCTTACTTCATTGGAAAAAAGGAAGCAACTAACCTCTAAAAATGCCTTATCATATGTGCAGGTAATTTTGTTTTAGGAAAAATTAGAACAGACATTTTTATTGTTTTTTTTGTGTGTGTTAAAGTTGAAAATCTAATGGAGCTGCAGGCAGCAATTCACACCCAGATGTGCACCCAGAGTTGAACTTGCTTCACTAAATATTAAGCATAACCCTGTTTGGCAGTTCTTACTCAAGGCTCTGATCCCCAAGATTCATCCACTTGGGGTTATGGTAAAAACAGACTTAGAATTCCATATCAGCTATCCTGGAAGAGGATAAAAAATAAATACCCCCAATAAAGTCCAGCTGAGGAAAGTCCAACTTTTCCTCATTACTGCCAGTTTGGGATGCCCTGCTGTATGAAACCAATGGGTTTGCCAGCTATACTAACCAAGCTGGCGAACTCAGTAGTTTTCACACAGCTCTAAAGCAGACCCAAAGTGGGGTTTGGTCTCTTTAAATCACTTGTGATAGGCAGACTTTAACCTTCCAGAGTCTAGCGATGCTTCAGGCATGACCTTGAAGATACTGTAAAAGCCCCCCACTCAATCTGCTGTTCGCACCAGCCATTTGTCTGAATGTCTCTGCAGGGGCTCATCACTGGCTGCACCGCCCCCCTATAGCAGTGTTCTGGCCACTCAGATAGATGGCGGTGTCTGAATGTAGCAGGGGATGCAGCGCAACCCGTGCATGTACCATGGGATTGGCTAGGTGTAGATCATTTTTTGGGGAGAGTAGTGACGGGGGGGGGCCTGTCCAGAGTTTGCTCTAGGGCCCATAAGTTTGTAGTTATGCCACTGCCTTTTCTGAAGACCTGCTTGTATGTGGTTTAATAATTCCGTTACTTAAAGTGGACCAAAACCCAGGGTTTGACTATTCTGTGGTTCAGTCCTTGCCCCCGGGCACCCCGATCAATCGCCCTGCTGTGTGAAACCCCCCAGGTCGACTGAACTAACTCACCTTTTCCCGGTTGTACGGCCTGTCGTCCAATCAGCGTGCTTGGATCAGCTCATGCAGCCTAAGGCTAGCGGATCTGAGCATGCTGGCAGCTGCATCCCCCGCTACCCTCTTAACAGGCAGTGTGCCCGCGCTGCCCATTGACAAATGCCTGGTGTGGACATGCGCCCTGCTAAAGGGATGCTTACACTGCAATCTGGCCTTCCAGTGGCTGGGCCTGCACCTCGTATCACTTCACCTACACCCCCAAGCTTAAATCTCACTCCTACTGAGTTGCATACAAGTGGGGATTCTCGGCCTGATGTGTCTTCTAGACTGGCTACTGTTGAGCAGTTGATTGCTAAGACCTTAGCGCGTAAGGCCCCTGCTAAAAAGCGGCACTTGACGCCTAATGTCACTTTTTTCCTATGGAAAGGAGGAGTTTTGGGATCTTTGTGGCTATACCCCTTCGAATGAAGGGGAGCTTTTCTCTGACACAGGGTCATCTGATGAGAGGCCAAGGGGTCATGACGATTCTGGCTCTGACCCCTGGACCCCGGATGACACTGACAGATTGCTGACCCAGATTTTTTAGGTTCTGTCCATTTCTCCCCCTGTTGCGGCTCCCAGGCAAAGGGGGGAACTCTTCCATACAGCTAAATCACGTTTGGAATTTCCAGAGCAAACACATTTCAATAACCTTGTGCTCAAGGAATGGGAGCACCCCAGTAGACTTCCTGGGGTACCTAAAAGTTGGGATAGGAAGTATCCCTTTCCTGCTGATATGGTAAAGTGTTGGTCATCCCCTCCCGAGGTGGATGCCGGTCTGTCATGCATTCCCCTGACTCTACTACCCTGCGGGATGCTGAGACCGGCACATTGACCAGCTGGCGTCCCATGCCTTTGCATGTGCGGGGACAGCACTGCGCCCGGTCTGTGCTTCTGCCATTACGGCTGTGTCCACTAGAACCCTTATCAGAAATATTCTTGATAGTGCCCCTGATGACTTGCCTTGTGAGGTGTTCAATGTACTCTCCAGTTGTGATGTTTTTGTAAACTTTGTCCTCTCTGCCTTGGATGACACCATTAGAATGTGTGCCAGGACATCTGCCCTTGTGGTGGCTATACGCTGCTCGGTTTGGCTACGCCAGTGGGCTGCTGACGAAGCTCTCACTGGGTTTCCCTTCAAAGGACTACGCCTGTTTGGGGACTGCCTGGACCTTTTTGCTAAGGGAGGCAGGTTACCCCAGAGCAGGCTGCAATCTCGGCCCTTTCGGGGTCAGGGCTCCTTCTCCTCCCCCTACCGTGGTGCTAGACAAGGGAGGGGGGTTTCCTTTACTGGGGCCCGGGGAGATTTCTGGGGTAGGGGCAGAGGACGTGGGCATCTCCCAAGCCCCCTCAGGCATGATGGGGCGCCCTCACCCATCCGGGTGGGGGGACGATTTCAGCTCACGTCTGGAGGCTTCATGTCTCAGACCGGTGGATTCAGGAGGTAGTGTCCTCCGGTTACAAGATAGAGTTTGCTGCCTGGCCGCCCCCAAGATTTATCAGAACCTGGATTCCTCAGGACCCTGTGTTAGCCCAGGAGCTGGTGCAGGCCGTGCAAGGCCTCCTGGAGCTGGGGGTCATCTGCAAGGTCCCTTTAAGAGAAATGGGCAAGGGTTTCTATTCCAACCTATTCACAGTTCCCAAAAAGGATGGTTCAGTCAGGCCCATCCTGGACTTAAAGATCCTCAACAAATTTGTCAGGAGCAGGCGCTTTCGCATGGAAACTCTGCGCTCTGCCATCAGCTCCCTGCGCCAAGGGGATTTCATGACTTCTGTGGACATCAAGGATGCTTACCTTCATATTCCTGTGTTCCCAGGTCATCAAGGGTTCCTCAGGTTCGCTCTGGAGGATCAATACTACCAGTTTGTGGCATTGCCCTTTGGTCTCACCTCAGCTCCCAGGGTGTTCACCAAGGTATCAGGGCATCCGCATGTTACCTTATCTGGACGACATTCTCATCACCTCCCAATCCCTACATCAGGCAGAATTGGATACTCAGCTGGTGGTGTCCACCCTGGAGTCATTTGGTTGGGTGATCAACCACCCCAAGTCCTCACTGTCCCCCTCCTTGGTGATCCCTTTCCTAGGGATGAATCGGAATACAGTTCAGGCAAGGATTTTCTTTCCTCAACAGAAGTGGACAGTCTGATTGCACAGGTCCAGTTCCTGCTATCTTGTCATCATCCCTCCATCAGGCAGGGAATGCAGCTGGTGGGCCTGATGGTGGCGTGCTTCGAGGCGGTCCCTTATGCTCAGTTCCACTTGAGGCCTCTGCAACTCCACCTCTTGTCAGTATGGGACAAGGACCCGGCGTCCCTGGACAGGGCCTGTGTGCTATCCCCCCTGGTCAGGAGGTCCCTCTCGTGGTGGATGGACTCAAGGAACCTATTGGGGGGCAGATCCTTTCTTACCCCTTCCTGGGAGACGGTCACCACAGATGCCAGTCTGTCAGGTTGGGGGGGGGGGGTTCTGGTAGTCCCTGCGGTTCCAGGGGAGGTGGGGCCCTCAGGAAATCAATGTCTTGGAATTGCGGGCGATCAGGTTAGTTCTGGCTCAGTTGACTACTCACCTTCAGGGCCTGCCTGTTCAGATGTGCTCGGACAACCAGACGGCAGTGGCCTACATCAATCATCAGGGAGGGACCCGGAGCAAGGGGCCTCCAAGTGTCTCTGGTCCTGACCTGGGCGGAGACCAATGTTCCCTGCATATCAGCTATGTACATCCCGGGGGTGGAAAATCTCCTGGCAGACTCTCGCCAGGGAGAATGGTCCCTATGCAGCAGGGTGTTCCAATCTGTGTCACCTTTGGGGCCAACCAGATGTGGATCTGTTTGCGTCCCGTCACAATCACAAGCTACCGGCCTTTGTCTCCCTATCCCAGGATCCTCTGGCCTTTACCACGGATGCTCTAGCAATGTCATGGCAGGACTTTCAGTTTCTGTATGTCTTCCCTCCATTCCCCCTGCTGGGCAGGGTTCTGCGCAAGGTGGCTCTGGAAGGGGTGCCAGCAATTCTGGTGGCTCCCTAGGTGGCCAAGAAGAGTGTGGTTCTCTGACGTGCTGCAGTTGGCAGTAGATCAGTACACTCTGCCTGTGGTGCCGGACCTGCTCACTCAGGGCTCACTACCCCATCCCAATCTACAAACTCTGGCTTTGACGGCCTGGCTGCTGAAACCTCCATCTTGATGGAGAAGGGGCTGTCTTCCTCGGTTGTGGATACCTTGATTAAGGCTAGGAAGAAGTCTTCTTCTTCTATTTATTACAGAGTTTGGCGTGCTTACATTGACTGGTGTGAGTCTAAGTCTCTTCCCTGTCGTGTCTTCTCTATTCCCAGGTTTCTGGAGTTCCTACAGCATGGGTTGGAGATGGGGCTCCAACTTAGTACTCTAAAAGGTCAGGTTTCTGCCCTGGCTGTTTTCTTCCAGTAGTCCTTTGCTCAGCATTCTCTGATTAGGACTTTTTTCCAGGGGGTGACTCATGTGCGTCTCCCACGTAAGACTATGGTGCCTGTTTGGGATTTGAACTTGGTTTTGTCAGCCTTGCAGGGTGCTCCCTTCAAACCTGTGCAGGCTGCTTCCCTGGCCATCCTTACCCTCAAGGTTGTGTTTCTGGTGGCTATCACCTCTGTTAGGCGTGTGTCTGAGTTGGCGGCGCTTTCCATTCAGCCCCCCCTACTATGAGAGACACCAGGACAAGGTGGTGTTTTGCTTCAAGCCAGATTTTCTGCCTAAGGTAGTGTCTGCCTTTCATTTGAATCAGGACATTGTTCTTCCTTCATTGTGCCCTAATCCTAGTAATGCTAAGGAGAGGGTCTTGCATTCTTTGGATGTGGTTAGGTGCCTGAAGTACTATCTGGTGGTTACTGCACCTTTCAGAAAGACTGATGCTCTTTTTGTAGTCCCTTCTGGTCCTAGGAAGGGTTTGGCTCCTGCCAAGTCTACTATCAGCAAATGGATCTGTCAGGCTGTGATTCAGGCCTATTCTGCTAAGGGGAAGAATCCTCCCTTCCGCCTTACTGCTCATTCTACTCGTGCTATTGGTGCTTCTTGGGCTTTTCAGCACCAGGCTTCTGTTGAACAAGTTTGCAAGGCCGCTACTTGGTCTTCTGTTCATACCTTTTCAAAGTTTTACAAGGTTGATGTTAGGGCCTCTGCTGATGCTGCTTTTGGCCGAAAGGTTTTGCAGGCGGAAGTAGTCTAAACTGTCTGCTGTTAACTTTGGGGATCCAACCCTACTTTATGGAGACTGCTATTGGATGTCCCAAGTGTAATGATTCTTATCTGGAGCAGGACGTACTGTATACTAAGAATAATACAATTCTGTGATTACTCACCTGTTGAATTGATATTATGAGTATACAGTACATCCTGCTCCACCCCACCCTTGGTTTTACATTATCTTGGATCCCCTGTATGGTGATTGTTATCATTGTTATAGTTATTAGTTTGGGTTGTTTTAATTCTCCCGGCTTCTCGTTAACTGCTTTTCATTGCTGGGGATTTGTGGGAGGTCCCTGGGTATTTTAGGGGCCAGGAGGAGCCTGTTTTCGATGTCTCTGCAGTTCAGCCCCATCTGGCGGAGTAATACCCAATAGTAAGTACTATATCTGGCGCAGGACGTACTGTATACTCATAATATCAATTCTACAGGTGAGTAATCACAGAACTGTATTTTTCAATCTCCCCTGTCCCTCATACTTGGTATCTTCATGTTGCCCCAAGGCCCTTAGCTACAATGCCTGAAACAGGAATTTAAATGGATTTTCCAGGCAGCTATGTTGATGGACGTCCCCATGTCTGCCTGATGATAGAGGATGGAGTCACTCTTTCTCCCTCATCAGTAAGTATGAAGATGCCAGGGCCAAAAGGTGAGTATGGACGTTTTTATTTTAATGCCTGTGCCGCATTTTTCAGAAATTGTATTTCAATAAATATGCTTTATGTTCTATCTAAGTAGCCTAAATACTTTTAGAATGGTGAGAAAAAGCCTGATGTTACCATTTTACTACAGTAAATTTGTTATTACTAATTATTGGACATTTACTAAGGAGTCAAAGCTATAGTTTGATAAAATAAAGGAGTTACAGTCTGGATTTTGGCTTACCATATGCACAGCCCTGGTTAGGGCCAGCCCTCGTTCCTCCATATTGGGCTCAGTCAGGGGAGGAGGCAGTGCCTGTTGCTAAGGCACTGCATGGAATCTACAGCACATCGCCCAACCGCCCCGATTCCTCCATGGCCATCACGGGTTGTAGCGGCTGTCCCGGTGTCCCGCAGGGCCACCATGAGCCATCGGGACAGTATCCCAGTAGGCCGGCACCTCACTGCCTGTAATTGGGGATGCCCCTCATTGCCTGTAATGGGAGATGCCCCTCACTGGCTGTAATGAGGGATGTCCCTCACTGGCTGTAATGAGGAATGCCCCTCACTAGCTTTAATGTGGGATGCCCCTCACTGCCTATAATGAGGGATGCCTCTTACTGCCTATAATGAGGGATGCCTCTTACTGCCTGTAATGAGGGATTCCTCTCACTGCCTTTAATGAGGGATTCTCCTCACTGCCTGTAATGAGGGATGCCCCTCACTGCCTGTAATGAGGGATTCCCCTCACTGCATGTAATGAGGGATTCTCCTCAATGCCTGTAATGAGGAATGCCCCTCACTGCCTGTAATAAGAGACGCTGTTCACTGGCTGTTATGAGGGATGCCTCTCACTGCCTGTAATGAGGGATGCCCCTCACTGCCTGTAATAAGAGACACTGTTCACTGGCTGTAATGAGGGATGCGTCTCACGCTCTGTAATGGGGGATGCAGCACACTGCCTATAATAGAGGGATGATGCTCACATGCTGTATTGAGGGATACCCCTCACTGCCAGTAATGGGAGATGCCATACACCGCCTGTAATGAGGAATGCCGCACACTGCCTGTAATAGGGGGTTGCCCCACACTGCCAGTAATGAGGGATGCCACACTCGGAAATGGAGGATACTGCTTACTGGCTGTAATATGGTAATTCTGCACACAGTAATGGGGTGATTGGGAAGGGGATTTAAGCACACCATTTGGTTCAGAATATTCTTTTTTTCTTATTTTTGTCCTCTAAACCTCGGGTGTAGATTGCATCACCTAGCAATCTATTTAATATGCATCAGCTGGAGGGATGCCACTGTGGCTGAAACATGCACTGTGGGATCACCAGAATCCCCAGCATGTGGGGGGAGAATCTTTTAGACTCCAGGGCCAGCAAAACGGGGTTTGCTTTTGGAGAAAGCTGGGTGTGAATTGGTGGGAAATTTGGTGTGGTTATGGACGTGGCTAGGGGTGTGGTTTAATCACACATTTTTGGCACGCTACACGTGCCTCTACATTTGTCCCGCTTTTTATCCTCAAAAGTTGGGACGTATGATCTAAGGTATTGAACAGGAGCTGCACTGTAGGAACTAGCACTGAGAGTTAGTTCATCTAGAAACTGCCCTGCATTTTTACCTATGCTTAAACAGGACCAACACCCTTACAACAAACAGTGCTCAGGGCAGGATTATGAAGGGGGCACAAGGGGCGTGCGCCCTGGGGCCTCCACCACTTGCCATACAAGGGGGGGCGCCACCAACCTTTGGGTTATGGTGTAGGCTTTCCAGGTGGCTTTTCAGTCTTTGGTCTGACGTGTCGTGGGACAGCAACAAAGCAATCAGCGGCAGTGCGGGCCCCTCGCGCACTTTTTTTGTTTTTGGAAAACTGCAGCCAAAGCCACCACAGGGCAGGACAGAGAGTCTAGAGCAGCAAAGCCGCCGTCAGTAACACTACAGTGATGGGTGGGTGCAGAGCTGTCAATCGGTGGCCACTCACTGCACATAAGCCACCAAGCACAGCCGCGGGCAGCTCAATGCAGAGAAATGTTTTCTGCTGAACCAGCTGGGCGACTACACCCCACCCAGAATGGCAAATCAGGGGTTCCCAAGCAGCACTCACCTGCACAAGGGTGGCACAAGGGACTCGATCTGACGTTCCAGTAAGTAGGCAGGTGCCAGACAACCACCAATCAGTTACTTGGCTGGACTATTTTTTTTTTAAATACTGTATTTGGGGCCTCCACCAGATTTTGTGCCCAGGGGCCTCCACCACACTTAATCTGGCCATGCAGTGCTCATTTGCACCCCAGGGCAATTCAGATTGCTGCACATAAAAATGTATTTACCTTTTTCTAACTCCTGCTGTGGTCAGTTTTAATGGCATCTCATGGATCTGCAGGCTGCCTGCAAACAGGAAGTGCTGCTGGTTTTCCTGTTACCGTGCTGAGCAGAATGGCTGGGATGCTGGGAAAGTAGGCTCCAAAATGAATGCTACCACTAGAAAATCAGTGTGGCTGTGTTTCAGCTTTAAGCGGGTGCAGGAGCAAATGTAAACACTTACCATGATTCAGTATCATGCATGCAGATGGGACAAGGGAGTTTAGGGGAGTTTTCTTTTCCAACTATGCCAGTTGTGCAAGTGTTAGATGAAGGTGGTGCTGTGGATATCGCCTATCTGGATTTTAGCAAAGCCTTTGACACTGTACCACATAAGGAGCTCATAGATAAGTTATTGAAGGTAGGACTCAATCCCTGGATAGTTCAGTGGATTTCCAGTTGGCTGAGGGATCGGTATCAGAGCGTTGTTGTAAATGGCGTGCAATCTGAACAAAGGCGAGTTACAAGTGGTGTGCCGCAAGGCTCTGTCCTGGGCCCCATTCTTTTTAATATATTTGTAAGTGACATAGGAGAAGGCTTGGTAGGAAAAGTTTGTCTGTTTGCTGATGATACAAAGGTTAGTAATAGGGTGGATATTCCTGGAGGTGTCTGCAACATGGAAAATGATTTAGCTTTACTGGATAGATGGTCAAAACTGTGGAAACTAGAGTTTAATGTCTCTAAATGTAAAATCATGCACTTGGGTAGAAGGAATCCCTGCTCTGAGTACCGTATGGGCAGTACTGTGTTAGCCAGGACCTCGGAGGAAAGAGATTTAGGGGTACTGATTACTGATAGCTGCAAGATGAGTGGACAGTGTAGCCAGGCAGTGGGAAAAGCAAGCAAGATGCTCGGCTGCATAGCTCGAGGCATCACCAGTAGGAAGAGGGAGGTTGTGATGCCGCTGTATAGAGCCCTGGTGAGGCCACAGCTAGAATACTGTGTGCAGTTCTGGAGACCTTACCTGCAAAAAGACATTATTCAAATAGAACGGGTCCAAAGGCGGGCAACGAAAATGGTGGAAGGACTTAAACTTAAAACTTATCAGGAGAGACTTAAAGAACTTAATTTGTACAGTCTGGAGGAAAGAAGGGAGAGGGGGGACATGATTGAGACTTTTAAATATGTGAAAGGATTGAATAAGTTTCAGGAGGGAAGTGCTTTTAAGAAGAAGCTTAATGATAGAACAAGGGGGCACAACCTGAAGCTAGTCGGGGGGAAGATCAGGAGCAATGTTAGAAAATATTATTTTACAGAAAGAGTAGTAGATGCTTGGAACAAACTTCCAGCAGAGGTAGTTGAAACATCAACTGTCACTGAATGTAAACATGCCTGGGATAAGCACACATCTATCCTAAGATAAAGAGTACATACAGTATACACATAAGGGCAGACTAGATGGACCGTATGGTCTCCTTCTGCCGTCAACCTTCTATGTTTCTATGTTTCTATGTTTTAAAGCGCAACACAACCCTGTCAAGTTGGGATGCCCCACTGTGTAACCGCCCTGCTGGGTTGCCGCAAAGCTCCCACTTCCCCTGGTTACCATGGCGATGTAAACATCAGAGGTCGCATCCCCAGCATCTCTGGCCTGGGCGCGGGAGTGCACACACACACTCTGCGGCTGCTCACTATTGCTAAGCTCTGTGTCTAAACAGAGCCGTATTGCCCATCATTAATATGCACAGCCTATGATGCTGATTGGACAGGAGCCTGCTCAAGTTTTTATGGGCGATGGGGGGGTTTCAGATAGCGGGGCATCTCAAATCAGGATGCCACTGGGGCAAGGAACAAAGAAGGAAAATCACAGGTTTTGTTCCGCTTTTAGAATTTTCTTTCCAATATTCACAAATATCTGTAGGTTCCTAAAACTGTGATTGCTACAAGTTTGTGACTTATTGCTATTTTTCAGTGTGTTCATCTTTTGTTTTTTTTATATTCCTATTGCAGTAATTAAGGGAACAGTTAACAGAAGGCTGGCAGCCATAATACAATAACTGAAGCAAAATGGTCTCTTCTAATCCATTTGTAGCCTGAGAAGTGGAAGATTAGAAGTTCTGTTCCTCCCCAGGGCCTAGTGATAGGACATTTTATCTGCAGCTAATGGGGTGTGCGTATGCCATCAACTGCTGCCCTAGGGCCCCAGACTTTCTTTTTCCATTAATATGCCACCAACTCTGCAGCCTTCAGAAACCTTAACAAACTTTATGTAAGCTGCTGAATAAATAGCACAGCGAGTCCTAGATCTTAGCCAATGAAAAAGTGCAAAATATGCTGATTTGGCTATTAAACATAGCGACGCCCATAATTCGCCCGAGGGAAAGCCTGGCGTTATGACAGCTTTCCTGGTTCTTACTATAATTTATGGCTTTACAAGGTATTAGTTTTAGCTTACTTATAATAATGATTTCATATGTGTGTGTAATCTATTTATATACTGTATATACATGTAGTTTTTTTACATTTTATTATCCATCTATCTATCTTATATGTCCATACATTTAAAGAGGACCAAAACCCAGGAATTGATCAAGCGGGGGTGCCCCTCTGTGTGAAACCCCCCAGATCGCCTAAGCCAACTCACCTCTTCCCGGTCATACGGCGCATGCACAGCCGCTCATCCAATCAGCGAGCTCAGAGCCGCTGACGTCACGTCATCTAAGAGCGCGCTCACGGGCGCATCCTCTGCTTCCCTCTAACAGGGAGGGTGCCCATGCCGGCCATGCCCTGCTAGAGGGGATGCAGCCGCTGCTCGCGCATGCGTAGCGGACCGGGAAACAAGGTAAGTGTATGGGGCGACCTGGGAGGTGTCACACAGCCGAATTCGGATGCCCCGCGGGGAGGGAATCCATTGGCCCAGGAATCTTATAGAGTGAATAACCTATAAGGAGTTGTTTTATTCTAAGTTTGGAAAAATGTCTTTTGGATGAGCGCCATTGGACTTGCGGAGGAGCTAATTTATTATGAGCGATCTGGGGGGATTAACACAGCAGGGTATCGCAAAGCAGATGGCCAGCGGCCAGCCCTGGAACCTTTTATATTCCAGGCCTGGCCACTCAGGGATTTGTTCCCCTTTAAAGTCATTGTCCAAGCTATAAAAATTAACGATATACTCCCCTTTTGTCCTTGCAGATGATCGCTGCTAGTCTGGGCCCTATCGCTAGTTGCCCGGGTCAGACAGGCTGCCCCTGTCATCTATCACTGTTCAGAGCGTGTGTCAATATCTGACACTGCCCCTCCATTACAGTGAATAAAGGGAGCATGCCGGGAGTGGGGGGGGGGGGGGGGTGGCAGCGTTGTGAAACTGGTGATCGGCCACACATGGTGAGGGACTCGATCTGAGAATTAGGTAAGAGCCACCGAACATATGCAGGGGACAAAAGGTGAGTATAGATTCTTTTTTTTTTTAAATTGTGTGGACAATCACTTTCAAGTAGACCAACACCAGACCTAGAGTCTAAATCACTGTAGGTTCCACATAGACTATTCCCTAGGTGGCATCCCAAGTCTTTAGTATCATCCTGTAGGCATGCAACCCGCGTGCAAGTAAAAGGCAATGTATGCACTTTACATGTGCTGCCCATCGACATCTATGAGCTGCATTGTGATTGCGCAAAGATTTGAAGGGGCCTATTTCTTCAATGGGTATGATTCTCCTTCTGATTTCCTCATGCTGGAGTACTTCTACATCTACTAGGTATTTTCACAAACGCGCACTGTGCCTTGTGCCTTCCCTGCATCGCGCCATTGTTTCCTGTCCTCCAGCAGTGCCGGAACCTTGAGGCGGCGGCTCCGGAGCGGGGTGTGAGGCTGCGGCTTCTGCGGGTGGGGGGGACAAGGTGGGCGGCTCCAGCGTGGGAAGAGGTGGGCGGCTCCTATGGGGTCCGGGCAGAGGCACCGGTGGAGGACGAGGCAGTGGTGAAGGACCAGCAGCAATGGATTGGGCGGGTGGGGAGTATGGCCCCTCACCGCAGGTAAAGTGCAATACACGCACTTTACCTATGGCACCCATAGACTTCTTTGGGGGCGTGTTGCAGATGCATGTAGTTTTGCTAATCACAGTACATTGATTTGAAAGGACACATTCATTTTAATGGGCTGAGTTCTCTCGAAGTTTTTGATACAGAGTATTTTACTCTAAGGCAAAAGGCCATTTGTGAAAGGGTCATACTATGCATGGCAGCTCTTTTTAGGGGATGCCCCCTAGTGAAGGGTTTATGCTAGACCTAGAGTCATTTAGATTCTTTCAGTTTTTTGTATAAAATGTGAGCCCATGTAAAATAAATTGATTAAACAACCATTTGGGACTTAAATTCTTCTGTGTAGTGATCAAAATGTTTGTTTGGGGTTGACTCCTATACTGACAAAAATGCGCTGTACTTTTACCACTAATTAATGCTGTGCACACTCTACCATGTCTACAGTTTTAAAGCGGACCTCCAGTCAAATAGGATGTAGGAGCAGTGTGGAAGTGCTGACAAAGTTAGAGTCTGATTCACTACTAGCGCCAGGTATTGCCAGATGAGCATCTGTATAGCGGTGCTTAGAGCGACTGCTAGTAGACACTGTAAGCAGGTATCGGGCGCTGTAACAGAGCGTCTCGGTCGATGTAGTTACCTGGCCGGCATTGATGAATGTGATGTGTGTTGGGCGCTGTAACAACAATATTGCGCTGAATCGTGCGAGAAGTAGCGCCAGCTCAGTGCATCCGGCACTCGGAGCTTCACACCATATTTAACAAAACAAAACATGATGGCACTCTAAAGCTGGGCGCCAGACGCTGTGTGATTAAAGTCTGTTTTAGAACACATATCCACCAGTAACAAAACGAAAACACATGGAATGACATTGTTTTAACACTGTGACATTAACACTTTAGTGCCAGACCTGTAAATACAATTCTGCATAAAAATATAAAAAGTCAAAAAGTTTCTAAAAGTGTTTGTTTGCAGCCAGGAGACGTCACACAATGATTTGAGCAACAAAAAAATACAATTAAATTGGCAAACACGCTATTTATACACAACTAATGAAGCCCCATTGAAATGTATGAGAAAGCGCTACAGAGCGACAGGTAATACCTGGCACTCTGGAACCTAGAGCGCAGGAGCTATACGCTGAGCCGCCTGTAATAATACATGACGCTACATGGCGCAGTTAGAGGCGCTCACCAGGTTCGCTTTCCTAAATGTGGTTTTGCGTACAGTGCCCGGCGTTCACCAGACGCTGCCTGCCGCTACGTAGCACTACCTGGCGCTATCCCTTCTTAAATAACCCCCTTAATTATTTTGCCCAATTTAAGCTTCCTAGCTACCAAAATCGGGATAACCTGGGGATAGCATTGTAAACTGGAGGACTGCTTTTATTTCATAGTAAACTATTGAATGCTCTTAGCCCTACTATTCTAACATGTAAGCTTAGATTGATGCCTAGGGACCAATAATAGAAACCATTGTGAAGTGAAAATGAAACAGCATTTTTTGCATTTAGAGTGCAAGCTATGTTCTTAGTCAAGATCCCTCTGTGTGTTAAAAAATATTTTGAAACATCTGAGCTACATTTTTATTCCAAGCATCTCTGAGCAACCTTCTGATGGGACGAGAATAATAAGGCTTTACATTGCCCTACTGAATGGTTTTATCCTGCAGGTCACAGACCCCTCTGACTGTGCCCTTGACAATGGCGCACAGTTGTCAGTTAGAAAATCCCCCATAATCCACTGCATGAAACAGCAGTCTATGTGTAGGGAAAGAATGGAGAGGAGGCGTGATAGGGATAATAAATCTGGAACATTTGTATCTTTACCCTCTCTCTCTCCTCTAGGTCAAGGACCAGAGAACAGTGGGCGCTTTGTGTGCCCCTCTGGAGCTCAGGCAGCCAAGCACATGACAAGGAGTAGTCGGCCTGTGATGAAACTAGAATGGCATGCCAGATAGGGCAGCGCTGACACACATACTCATTTTTCTACCACACCACAGCCCACTGACTGACTTTTTATTTGGCAGGACCTCCGTCTATGTTCATAGATGTCTTTTGCTGCACAATACCTTACAGCAAGTGTGGCAGGATGAAAAGAACACTCCCACAACATTTCTCATTAAGGTGGACCAAAACCCAACACGATCGACCTGGGAAGCCATAAGATTCCCGGCTCGATCGATTCCCCCCCCCCCCCCCCCGGGGCATGCAAAATCAGGATGCCCCACTTTGTGAAACCCCAGGTCGCCCCATTCACTTACCTTGCATCCAGGTCCAACGCCGCATGCGTGAGCCGTGGTCGCATCCCCGCTATCCCTCTAGCAGGGCGTGTGTGTTAGAGGGAAGCAGGGCATGCTGGCCTTAGACGTGACGTCAGCGGCTCCGAGCACGCTGATTGGATGAGCGGCTGCACATGCGCCGTAGGACCGGGAAGAGGTGAGTTGCGCTCGGCGATCTAGGGGGTTTCAGACAGCGCGGCACCCCGATCGGGGGAAAGGACCAAAACCCAGGATAGCCAAATTCCTGGGGTTTGGTCCACTTTAAAGAGGGGATTTATTGGGAGCAGGAAAGGAAAGGGTTAACGGGGTCTGGTGGGTTTCTTCCTCTGGGTCTTGGAAGGGAAAGGGTTTGGAGATGCCTGTCATGGGTAAAAGGGAGGCTTACTTACTTAAACCGGACCGACACGGGTTCTTACTTTAACGCGTGTTGGTCCCTCTGTCTGCTGATAATAAGAACCTGAGGGGGGCATCCAGAACGCTGGAGCCCCCTCGCACCTAACTACAGAACGCTTGTAAAACTCACCTTCATTATGAGCCAGCTGCAGAGGGGCCAACACCCGTTAAAGTAAAAATCGTTGTTGGTCCGGTTTAAGGGAGCACTTAATTGTGTAATATTATAAATCCCTATAAACATGTCAGCTGATGAGAGGAGGGGTCACTTCTACACCCGAACTGAATAAAACTCCCACCAAGCTTGTACTTTATGAGATCCAGGGTTGACAAGTTTAGTCTATCAGGGGTGACAGTCAGCACTGAATTCCTCTTCCTTTCT
This sequence comes from Gastrophryne carolinensis, assembly GCA_027917425.1. NCBI lineage: Eukaryota > Metazoa > Chordata > Amphibia > Anura > Microhylidae > Gastrophryne > Gastrophryne carolinensis. The sequence goes on from CM051236.1 coordinate 164,026,843, forward strand.
TGAAAATTCAAAAACAAGCCTGGCTGGATATTTCTAGTTGCCAGGTGTATCCAGCATATTTATATGTATTTTTTATCACTGAGCCATTTTTCGGGATAGTGCTCCCTATGGAAAGTGAATCAGGTTCCTTATCTAGGGGCACCTCCAAAAATAGTAATTGAGGTCCACTTACCAGTTAGGTACAGGTAGGGTTGTGTGTGCCCACACAGGGAAGCTGTAGTCCCCGAGTGTGTGGGCTACAGGCAGCAGGATGCGTTGCGGTCTTTCAGGGAGCCTCTGTGCTGTCCTCAACAAATCCAGCCAGGACCTCTGTAGGGAGAATATGATGGGTTAATAAGGGAGGGCACAGGGTATTCCTGAGCTTAAAAGGGTGAGGCAACAGATGTTCTCACCTTGGCTGGGGATGTGCAGCCTCCATTTTTATCCCTGTCGCCCCGGTCCTGGGTTGGTTGTGAGGAGGTTATTGGTGGCCCCGCGGTGCCGTGGGATGCCACATGGCACCTTGCGTGTGATAGCCGTCCATCTGGCCTGACGCTGTGCGGTCCCGGTGGGGTTGAGCGGTGTCTAGTTGAATGCTATTCTCCTGCCTGCGATCCCCTGGTTCTTCCCAGTTTGGGATGCCCCTCTGAGGTGTTGGGTCTGTATCAGGAGAGGGGTAGCCTTGTGCAGCAGAGTTTGCTCTGGCAGGCAGCCCCTCCCATCTCAGCCACTGTCCTCCATTGTGACTGGTGGGTGAGGATGGGGTGGGAGGAGCTATCCTATAAAAAAATATCTGGTAGGAAGGAAGAAGGAGTTAGTCTTTGACCAGAGAGAAGGGGTGGGGTTATTAGAGAGCAGAATGGGAGGAGCTATACTAACAGGGAAAAGGGCGGAGTTAAGCCCTTAGCTATATAAGGTGGGTATATACCAGCTAGGTCACCCCTTAAAAGCCCAGTTTCACACCAGTCAGTATGAGTGTTGGGAATGGCAAGCACAATGCAGTAGCATAGAAGTGTTTCGGGGTGCCTGGAGAGGACCATGTCAGGAGAGAGAACCCTTGGGGGTGCCTGAGCGCGTGGATTTAACAGATAAGGAGCCACCTGGTGTTGGGAGTGTGCGTGGCCATGAGAGGTAGTCCTCTGAACATGTTTCAATTCTTTTAGACAATGTATCCATAATGTTTATCTGTAATTCATTTAACCCCATGACATTTAATAGAAAACTCCCTTTTTGTCAGCTTTTTGCTTTCCTCTTCTGGAATGTAAAATAAACCTGTGTGTTAGGATTGTGCCTGTGATTCACTTATTATCATGTCTCTTAAATTCCTGTGCATCTGTCTTGGTAAAGTAGGAGCAGCTTTCCTGGCCTTTAGTATACTTTCTGACTACAAATCCCAGAATCCTTCCATTGTAACAGGTGAGCATATCAACAGCTTTGGCTAAACAAAACAGCAGTAATGATATCCTCAGCTGAGAACATTGCCAGTAACCATTTAGCTACTGGAACACAAGACTGTGATCCCCCGCCATCTGATGAGGTTGAATGAATGCAGAAGGGGTTAAATCCGTCTTAGCAAGCCAGAGTCAGGAAGGTTCTGGAATGTGCATGAGAACACCACTTTGATGTATATTGCTAAGGTAAACACATTTTTGCTAGGAAAAAAACAGATAAGCTTAGCAACGCCTAATGCGAGCAGATCCAAGCGCGTTGGTGGCTGCATCCCCTGCTACCCTTTAACAGGGAGTGTGCCCGTGCTGGCCATTCACAGATGCCTGGCACAGGCACGCGCCCTGCTAGGGAATGACCGGGAATGAAGTTAAGTTTTCAGGGTTTCACACAGCGGCGTCCCCAGAGGGGAACGAGTATGCCTGCCCTGGAGTATCATAGACTCCAGGGTGGGTTTTGGTCCACTTTAATCATGACACCCCTTCATACCAAAGCACATTATTTACCAGCCCCAGTAAAGTCCCTTTCCAGGCAATAACTTCCTGCCATCCTAACCCCCTTCAGGAGCTGTGTAAAATGAGCCATTTCAAAGCATCTCAAAATCTTTTAATATGTAAATACATTCTGTATAGTAAGCAAAGCTGCTTTCTTCGCTGACATTTCTGGGTCATGGCTGTTAGACCATTTTTTTGCATGTTCATGGAAAAATAGAATTATAAGGAGAGCAAACTTTGGAGCCCTGCTCAGCTTCTACTAAGCACTGCAAGACATGGAGGAGAGGCACATGGGTAAGGCTTCAGGCACTCACTGCCTTATGTTTGCCTTGCTTTATGTTTAGATACCAGGATTTCTTTTAAAAAGGAGTAGTTTAGTTGGATCAGTTGGTTGCCACATAACTATAAACCAAGCTCCATGGTCCATTGCCCTTGGGGGCCCACTGATAACCCCAACAGACAATCAGTGTGTGCACTGGCTTGGACCCTAGTCTGTTTTTTGTTAAGTATTAGTATTGTTTAAAATATTTAGCATATATATATATTTTTTTAAAGAGGGATTGTCATGGTATGGTAATTACCTGGCCGACCCCACAAACGCTGGCCAGTGGCCGCCATAGGAAGTGGCACGTTTCTTGACAGCCACCTGCAGCATCACTTTCGATGCTGCTATGGCATCCCCATTGCCTAGCTGTGGCAGACCCTGGCTGGCTCAGCCTCCCTGCATCCTGGTCCTCTCTGCTGACCTGTGCCACGTCCCACTATGTACAGCGCCATCTGGTCATGTCCAGTGGCAATCTCTGTTGCTTACGTGTATCACATCTGGTCATGTCCAGTGGCAATCTCTGTTGCTTACGTGTACCACATCTGGTCATGTCCAGCGCCAATCTCTGTTGCTTACGTGTACCACATCTGGTCATGTCCAGCGCCAATCTCTGTTGCTTACGTGTATCACATCTGGTCATGTCCAGTGGCAATCTCTGTTGCTTACGTGTATCACATCTGGTCATGTCCAGTGCCAATCTCTGTTGCTTACGTGTACCACATCTGGTCATGTCCAGTGGCAATCTCTGTTGCTTACGTGTACCACATCTGGTCATGTCCAGCGCCAATCTCTGTTGCTTACGTGTACCACATCTGGTCATGTCCAGCGCCAATCTCTGTTGCTTACGTGTATCACATCTGGTCATGTCCAGTGGCAATCTCTGTTGCTTACGTGTATCACATCTGGTCATGTCCAGTGCCAATCTCTGTTGCTTACGTGTACCACATCTGGTCATGTCCAGTGGCAATCTCTGTTGCTTATGTGTACCACATCTGGTCATGTCCAGCGCCAATCTCTGTTGCTTATGTGTACCACATCTGGTCATGTCCAGTGCCAATCTCTGTTGCTTACGTGTACCACATCTGGTCATGTCCAGCGCCAATCTCTGTTGCTTACGTGTACCACATCTGGTCATGTCCAGTGGCAATCTCTGTTGCTTACGTGTACCACATCTGGCCATGTCCAGTGCCAATCTCTGTTGCTTACGTGTACCACATCTGGTCATGTCCAGCGCCAATCTCTGTTGCTTACGTGTATCACATCTGGTCATGTCCAGTGCCAATCTCTGTTGCTTACGTGTACCACATCTGGTCATGTCCAGCGCCAATCTCTGTTGCTTACGTGTACCACATCTGGTCATGTCCAGCGCCAATCTCTGTTGCTTACGTGTACCACATCTGGTCATGTCCAGCGCCAATCTCTGTTGCTTACGTGTACCACATCTGGTCATGTCCAGCGCCAATCTCTGTTGCTTACGTGTATCACATCTGGTCATATCCAGTGGCAATCTCTGTTGCTTACGTGTATCACATCTGGTCATGTCCAGTGCCAATCTCTGTTGCTTACGTGTACCACATCTGGTCATGTCCAGTGGCAATCTCTGTTGCTTATGTGTACCACATCTGGTCATGTCCAGCGCCAATCTCTGTTGCTTATGTGTACCACATCTGGTCATGTCCAGTGGCAATCTCTGTTGCTTACGTGTACCACATCTGGTCATGTCCAGCGCCAATCTCTGTTGCTTACGTGTACCACATCTGGTCATGTCCAGTGGCAATCTCTGTTGCTTACGTGTACCACATCTGGCCATGTCCAGTGCCAATCTCTGTTGCTTACGTGTACCACATCTGGTCATGTCCAGTGCCAATCTCTGTTGCTTACGTGTACCACATCTGGTCATGTCCAGCGCCAATCTCTGTTGCTTACGTGTACCACATCTGGTCATGTCCAGTGGCAATCTCTGTTGCTTACGTGTACCACATCTGGCCATGTCCAGTGCCAATCTCTGTTGCTTACGTGTACCACATCTGGTCATGTCCAGCGCCAATCTCTGTTGCTTACGTGTACCACATCTGGTCATGTCCAGCGCCAATCTCTGTTGCTTACGTGTACCACATCTGGTCATGTCCAGTGGCAATCTCTGTTGCTTACGTGTACCACATCTGGTCATGTCCAGTGGCAATCTCTGTTGCTTACGTGTACCACATCTGGTCATGTCCAGTGGCAATCTCTGTTGCTTACGTGTACCACATCTGGTCATGTCCAGTGGCAATCTCTGTTGCTTACGTGTACCACATCTGGTCATGTCCAGTGGCAATCTCTGTTGCTTACGTGTACCACATCTGGTCATGTCCAGTGCCAATCTCTGTTGCTTACGTGTACCACATCTGGTCATGTCCAGCGCCAATCTCTGTTGCTTACGTGTACCACATCTGGTCATGTCCAGCGCCAATCTCTGTTGCTTACGTGTATCACATCTGGTCATGTCCAGTGGCAATCTCTGTTGCTTACGTGTACCACATCTGGTCATGTCCAGCGCCAATCTCTGTTGCTTACGTGTATCACATCTGGTCATGTCCAGTGGCAATCTCTGTTGCTTACGTGTACCACATCTGGTCATGTCCAGTGCCAATCTCTGTTGCTTACGTGTATCACATCTGGTCATGTCCAGTGCCAATCTCTGTTGCTTACGTGTACCACATCTGGTCATGTCCAGTGGCAATCTCTGTTGCTTACGTGTACCACATCTGGTCATGTCCAGCGCCAATCTCTGTTGCTTACGTGTATCACATCTGGTCATGTCCAGTGCCAATCTCTGTTGCTTACGTGTATCACATCTGGTCATGTCCAGTGCCAATCTCTGTTGCTTACGTGTACCACATCTGGTCATGTCCAGTGGCAATCTCTGTTGCTTACGTGTACCACATCTGGCCATGTCCAGTGGCAATCTCTGTTGCTTACGTGTACCACATCTGGCCATGTCCAGTGCCACGCTCTGCTGCTGACCTGTGCTATGTCTGGCCACGTCCAGTGTCACACTCTGTTGCTGACTATCTTATAGAAAGTCTGATCCATTCTACACCTCATGTAGCAAAGCATTTCTTCTTGTAGTGATCCGAGCTAGAAACTTTAATCCCAATATGAATTTCTCTAAATAGCTGAGTAAGTGGCTACAATGCTATTATCAGGTTTGAAATCCCATTAAAATTAAAATATCTCAGGAGAATCTTAATCGTACAGGTTCTCTGATGCTTCATTTGTTTCGAGAATGGAAAAGCCATAAAAGCTATGATCGATAATTACATCTGCGTCATCTTTTCTATCACGCGCATTATGCCCTGAAGATACTCCACAGAAAATGTTCTTCACTTGTCTGGTGGAAAAGCTCTTTAGCTTTGTTCTACTTGTTCTTTTTTATATTGGCACAAAAGTTTATTATATTTATTCTGTTATTGGAGTAATCTGGAAATTAGTATTAATGGACAATAGGCTCGATTCAGAGAGACACAAACAAACTTTCGGTTTGGTGCCGACGTCGTAAGATTTTCAAAATTTCCCGCTCTCGCATGAACGTTCGATCGATTCTATGCATGCTTCGTAAACCTTCCGTAGCGCGTCCGTGTGCTCGTATGCCAGAGTACGCAGACGAGGATGTCATTTTCCATCGAAAAGGTTCAGATTTATTTTGCCCAACTACCAACGTAGCCTTTCGTTTTTGCCCTTTTCCCATCGTATCCTCACACGAATCCTATCATTTTCCCGCTACATCCTGCTTCATTTTTTCCTAAAGTATCTGTCCAGACGAAATTCTTGCGATATTGCGCCTGCGCACTACAAACTTCTCTCATTAAAGTGTTCGCCTACATAATTTCACTTCCATCACTAAACTCACCCTAACCACTTAGCGCTCTCCTGCCTTTTCCCTGGAGCTCCCTTAAAGCTCACCCTAACCACTTAGCGCTCTTCTGCCTTTTCCCTTGACCTCCCTTAAAACTTACCCAAATCACTTAGCGCCTTGGTTCTTCTTCCATTTTCACACCCTCAAACTTACCCAAATCACTTAGCGCCTTGTTTCTTCTTCCATTTTCGGTCCCTAAAACTTACCCAAATCACTTAGCGCCTTGGTTCTTCTTCCATTTTAGGTCCCTAAAACTTACCCCAATCACTTAGCGCCTTGTTTCTTCTTCCATTTTCACACCCTCAAACTTACCCAAATCACTTAGCGCCTTGTTTCTTCTTCCATTTTCACACCCTCAAACTTACCCAAATCACTTAGCGCCTTGTTTCTTCTTCCATTTTCACACCCTAAAACTTACCCCAATCACTTAGCGCCTTGTTTCTTCTTCCATTTTCACACCCTCAAACTTACCCAAATCACTTAGCGCCTTGTTTCTTCTTCCATTTTCACACCCTCAAACTTACCCAAATCACTTAGCGCCTTGTTTCTTCTTCCATTTTCACACCCTCAAACTTACCCAAATCACTTAGCGCCTTGTTTCTTCTTCCATTTTCACACCCTCAAACTTACCCAAATCACTTAGCGCCTTGTTTCTTCTTCCATTTTCGGTCCCTAAAACTTACCCAAATCACTTAGCGCCTTGGTTCTTCTTCCATTTTATGTCCCTAAAACTTACCCAAATCACTTAGCGCCTTGGTTCTTCTTCCATTTTAGGTCCCTAAAACTTACCCAAATCACTTAGCGCCTTGTTTCTTCTTCCATTTTCACACCCTCAAACTTACCCAAATCACTTAGCGCCTTGTTTCTTCTTCCATTTTCACACCCTCAAACTTACCCAAATCACTTAGCGCCTTGGTTCTTCTTCCATTTTCGGTCCCTAAAACTTACCCAAATCACTTAGCGCCTTGGTTCTTCTTCCATTTTATGTCCCTAAAACTTACCCAAATCACTTAGCGCCTTGGTTCTTCTTCCATTTTTGGTCCCTAAAACTTACCCCAATCACTTAGCGCCTTGGTTCTTCTTCCATTTTCGGTCCCTAAAACTTACCCAAATCACTTAGCGCCTTGGTTCTTCTTCCATTTTCGGTCCCTAAAACTTACCCCAATCACTTAGCGCCTTGGTTCTTCTTCCATTTTAGGTTTCTAAAACTTACCCAAATCACTTAGCGCCTTGGTTCTTCTTCCATTTTCACACCCTCAAACTTACCCAAATCACTTAGCGCCTTGGTTCTTCTTCCATTTTATGTCCCTAAAACTTACCAAAATCACTTAGCGCCTTGGTTCTTCTTCCATTTTCGGTCCCTAAAACTTACCCCAATCACTTAGCGCCTTGGTTCTTCTTCCATTTTAGGTCCCTAAAACTTACCCCAATCACTTAGCGCCTTGGTTCTTCTTCCATTTTCACACCCTCAAACTTACCCAAATCACTTAGCGCCTTGGTTCTTCTTCCATTTTATGTCCCTAAAACTTACCCAAATCACTTAGCGCCTTGGTTCTTCTTCCATTTTAGGTCCCTAAAACTTACCCAAATCACTTCACGGACATCACAATCTTGATTTTCAAATATGTCATTGTCCCCTTGTTTTTTTTCAATGTATGTGTGCAAATAAATTGGACAACTTTTTTTTTGTTTTTTTTTGGTTTTTAATTGCTCCATTGCCATTTGTTGGCAAAATTTTTCTGGCAACTTTGGCCCCAAAAAATTAATAACTATATACAAATTGTTTTGGCTTTACTCAAAATATATACACTGTTTTTGTTAAAAACTTTAAAAACTATATACAATTTACAACTTTTTAAAAACCTGAAAACTATATACAAAGAAAGTTGGTGTTTAACCAAGCAAACTATGTACAAATACAACTATTTACAAATCTACAGGGCCAGGAACCAGGACACTAGTCTTCCTCTTCTGTTGTCCCCAACGTGTCCCGCATCGCCTGCAGATCGGCCACCAACTCAAGGACCCTCCGATTGATATCAGCAAGTCGCTGTCTTGTGGTCCCTTCCCAAAAAACAGAAATTCTAATTATTCGGAGAACAATACATGTTTATCACCTGTGTAATTAATGTATTTAAAGAAACAAATTAAGTATAATGCACATATGATTAATCACAGGAATTAAGGTTAGTAAGTGGCCACAGGACAGTTGGGCAACTAATTAAGCAAATTCAGTGGCCACAGGACAGTTGGGCAACTAATTAAGCAAATTCAGTGGCCACAGGACAGTTGGGCAACTAATTAAGCTAATTCAGTGGCCACAGGACAGTTGGGCAACTAATTAAGCAAATTCAGTGGCCACAGGACAGTTGGGCAACTAATTAAGCAAATTCAGTGGCCACAGGACAGTTGGGCAACTAATTAAGCTAATTCAGTGGCCACAGGACAGTTGGGCAACTAATTAAGCTAATTCAGTGGCCACAGGACAGTTGGGCAACTAATTAAGCTAATTCAGTGGCCACAGGACAGTTGGGCAACTAATTAAGCTAATTCAGTGGCCACAGGACAGTTGGGCAACTAATTAAGCTAATTCAGTGGCCACAGGTCCCTCTTATATTGGCATTGACTAGGGCATTATGTGTTTTTGTGTTCATGGGAATTTAGACCGAAATCTCTAGAATGACATGACTACTTACTTGGTTGGTGGCCGAGAGATGGCTCGTTGGGGACAACACCCTGAGGTCCTGGTTCCTGGCTCTGCTGTGAAGAAGTGCCTGTAGAAACATGGGCCAAATGGTTAGTTTGGATGTCTGATTCCGCAGTCCTCCAATGTTTTGAGCTAAGTCTGGGTCACATCACTCACCTTCTCCAGGGTCTTGTGGGCTCCTATCTGCTGCCTCCTGACCCACTACTTCACCCGCAACCGAAACATCTACAAATACAGAATAAAGGATTCAGTTTGGTGATATCAGGAGCTAGCAATTCTCTTTTTTGGTGTAGACATGAAGAGTGACATACCCGAGGATCCCACATGCGTGGCAGGGTACGACTGCCTGCCCACGCTGTGCCGCCCCTCCTCTGTGGTAAGGTCCAGGGGCTGGTCTGAGGAGGCCACAGAGGAGGGGTCGGCCCGTCGCCCTGGAGATCCACCACCTTCACTCCCAGCTGCAGAATCATGCAGCACTGGTCGTCCTCTGCGCCTCCGGGTGCGGCGAATTCGGTAATCCATTTCCAACACTAGAAAAGAAAAGGCATTCTAAGTAAAGTCCTACCTTCTGTCTTAGTTACATATTGCATGCAATCGCAATCTACTTACTTGGAAAATGGATTCCGAAGAACCTCCGCACCCGGGGCATGTGCAGCCGTTTGAGGTCCGACCAATGCTGCATGATCTGCGTGTGGGTGAAGGTGGTGTTGGTCTGCTGTTGGATGGTGGAGATTATCTCCAGGGCGACGTGGCGTTTTTCAAATGTGTTGGGCAGGTAGTCGTACCTGCGCTCCAGCATGGTCTACAAAACAGAAAGAAAACATCGACTTTACTTCTCAATACATATCAATATGTGTCAGCCAAACATTTTTTGGGGTAATTACATTAACACACACACATTTCTAGTGTTCATTAATTTCACAATATGGCCTAAATGTTGTTTGGCACGTGTGTTGCGTGCCTTTGGTTGTGCATGTAGTTTATCACATTTTTAAACAAAGCCATTTATTCCTGCGCTTCCTTCACATATAGAGCAGCATTTCCTAATCTAACAAAAGTCCATCGAATACACTTACGAACATGATGATCTCTTCTTGTTGGCGGGTGAAGATAGTGGGTGCCATCTTGCTTCTTTTTCTCGGCAGCAGATAAGTAACGCCCCAGCGCGTTCCGCACGGCCGTGCGAACGTACGCAATGCCTCAGCGGGTTCCGCACGGCCGTGCGAACGTACGTCACACGCTGGCTTGCTTACTTAAAGGTCCCTGCACACCCAGCTGATTATTTGAGAAAATCAAAATGGCACCCAAAAAACCTCCGGGCAAAACTGGAAAGGAGCAAACGGGGAAGAAGGCAGCCAAACGGCAGGAGCCTTCCGAAGGGCCCAAAACCAGGTCGCAGCAGCCAAAAGCAAAATTACGGCCTAGTACCAAAACGCCGGCCAAGCCAACTACCAGCTATGGGCAAAAAAAGGAGCAGGCAGGCAAACCAAAGACCCAGGCCACAAAGGCTAGTATGGCTACTGGGCCAAAAACGGGTAAGAGGGTCCGAAGACCCACCCCACCCTGCCCCACTACAACACCCACAATAGTCCGCAGTAGGTCCCGCAGTCCCCCTCGAGGCCGAACCAGGTCCCGCAGCCCCCCTAGACGCCGCAGCAGGCCACGCAGCCCACAAAGAGGCCGAACCAGGTCCCGCAGCCCCCCTAGACGCCGCAGCAGGCCACGCAGCCCACAAAGAGGCCGAACCAGGTCCCGCAGCCCACAAAGAGGCCGAACCAGGTCCCGCAGCCCCCCTAGACGCCGCAGCAGGCCACGCAGCCCACAAAGAGGCCGAACCAGGTCCCGCAGCCCCCCTAGACGCCGCAGCAGGCCACGCAGCCCACAAAGAGGCCGAACCAGGTCCCGCAGCCCCCCTCGAGGCCGAACCAGGTCCCGCAGCCCCCCTAGACGCCGCAGCAGGCCACGCAGCCCTCAAAGAGGCCGAACCAGGTCCCGCAGCCCACAAAGAGGCCGAACCAGGTCCCGCAGCCCCCCTAGACGCCGCAGCAGGCCATGCAGCCCACAAAGAGGCCGAACCAGGTCCCGCAGCCCACCACGAGTGTGCCCAAAAAAAAAACAGAAGAGGGCCGGCCCTGCAAGATCGCCCTCACCCTTGGTCCGCCCTACTACCTCCAAGGGCAGCACTACTTCAGGCTCCGATCGAAGCTCTCCTGCTCGCCCACATTTGGCACCGGCACAGGTGGAAAGGCAAGGTTACTATGCCACATCAACACCTGGAACTTCTGTGGCCAGCCAGGCCAGAACACCCAGTCCCTTGCCCAGTCCAGGCCAATCCCCAGGCAGCCACCATTCCCTGCATTATACCCCACAAACCCAGCCAAGGATGTCACCCCATTTGGATGACACCATGGAGGACCCACAACCCAAAACAACCGGGCGCACATTGCGAAGAGGGCAGTTGAGTGGGCGTTTTGGTGAGGCCCAAATTATGGCCTTGGCTAGTGGCCTGACCTTAGTTTATGATGAGCTATATGGGCGCAGATCAAAAAACACCACCAAACAGCGCAGAGCCAACATCTTGGCAGACCTAACCAGACAAGTGAATGCAGCGGGGGAAGAGTTAAAGGATGTTGTACAGATTCAGCGCAAGATATCGGACCTCAAATATGCTGCACGGAAGAAAGAAAATCAAAGGCGGATTGACAGGTAAAAATGTTAGCTTTAGGATTAGACTGGATGTTGTATTGGCCACCTGGTTCTAAATTACCCTAACTCTGTTTTGCAGCATGAAAACTGGAGGAGGTTTTCCCTCCAAACTCAAGTTGACCCCGGCTGAGGAGATGATTTATGTATTGATGCATCCAGTCGCCGTCGAAGGCCACGCGGCCCTAAGGGACACAGATTCCCCGACCCGTCCTGCAGGTGAGTAAGATGTATGTGACCTTTACAATTAGTGAGCATGCACAATTAGCCAGTAACACATCTGGGAAGCCAGGCACCTAGGCTGTGGCTTGTAGGTGATTTCTGTGTTGGGCCAGGGTGTGGCATGTGTGTGGCCACTTAACTGTTGATTTTTGGTCCACATACAAGACGTGAATGTACATTGAACCCGAGTGTAAAAGTTTGTGGCTTCCCATTAAACCAGACCTTCACCATGATTTAATGAAAAGCACAAACTCTTATCCAAAAAATCCTCAGCATCTAAAATTAATATATTTTACATGTGTAGTCACTAATGTATTATACTTTCCACCACTGGGCTGCAACTCTGTTCGGCAATTTAGGATACGGCCGCCGCCATCTTGACTCCGAAGCATCACACTTACTGAGAAGAGGAGAGTGGGATAAGGTACAGGGGGGCGGGTTATAGCTGTGCTTTGCTCAGACAGAGCAGAGCTGGGGTCAGGGAAAGGTCAGCAGTCCAAGAATGCAGAGCAGCACAGTCAGGAGGCACTTACTGTTTGCAGGCTGCCTGATAAGATGGCGGATTCCATAAGCCGCCATCTTTGATGTTTAAAGGCTCATAACATGCAGTAGATGCAGGTTGGAAGATTTGTAATGTGGTCAATCTGTATGTACAGGGTGTGGGAAACATAGAAGCTAGACTCTTAATCAGAGTGAAGGTCCGCTTTAATGGCCTCTAAGGGATGTGGTCAGCCACATAACAAGCTGAACTTGAATGTTTGGCTTAGTTGAGTAGAACAATGTGGAAGTAGTTGTAGGCCAAAAATTTACCAACATAATGGCATGGAAATTGAAGCTTATTTGGCCCCGTTGTTGAAGTGCCCATGACAGTTTGGACCCGTTAACTAATTCGGCATATGTCTTTTGACCCGTCAACAATGCATAGGTGTGTGTTTACATAGTGTCTTTGCTTCTCATGCAGGCCACCATCATCGCTCAGCTACTGTGGAATCCACTGCCAGTGTGGACATGCCGTCAACTTCCGTGCAGCCTAGGAGGGAGGAACCGATATATTCGGTAAGTTTATTGAGCAAATGTCGTTTAGCCATGTTACTTTGCATGTTACTACTAACAGATTGACATATGTAGTGGGCAAGCTAACATCTAATTTGTCTCTGTCCATACAGACCCACACACTCATGGATGAAATCCAGGAGCTGGAGGAGGATGGATCCTTTATGTGCCCTTCTGAAGATCTACCCCTGGCCCAGAATCTGCAACTGGTCCAAAATGTTTCACCACCAACTCAGCAGCAGCAGAGGGAATCTGGCAGCATGGTGGCTGCACATGATGGCCAGCATGCACAGACTGACAGTCAAGTCCCCAGTGTTGTCTCTGCTGTTGAGGATAGTGAAAGCATGCCTGTGTCTGTTGAGGGGCCCAGACCAACAGCCTCGGCACGACCCCGAACCAGGGGATTGGGGAGGCGGAATCCGCTACGGCGCAACCAGGGGAGGGGCATGGCAATGTTGGACGCATGGCACCACGAGAGGGTGACCTTCCAGCAGCAAAACCAACTAAACCGAGAGGCACTGCATGGCCGGATCGAGAACCTAAATACCACATTACAGGCTGTGCAGAACGAATTGAGGACCCTCAACAGCCACATGGAGACTGCCAACAATGACAACCGTGCCTACAGGGGTGAAATGGTAAATATCATGCGCAACATTTTGGACCAGTTGCAGATTCAGAATGCCACACAGGCCCACGTTCGGGCCAATCAGCAAGGGCCACCACCTGGGTACTATGGCCATCACCCATATTAATGTCTCCACAACATGAATCTGTACAACATCTTTGCTCTTAATCCCCCCTGTATTGACTTGTCTGGTGAGGCAAACCAAGATACCCTTGGTGTATGCCTTGGGTTGTGTGTTTTTGATTTGCGCCCATATAGCTCCTTAGAGTGGTGAGGTAGGCCACTAGCCAAGGCCATATCTGAATCCTCACTGAACGTGCCACTCAAGCTTCTACCCCTGTACCAGGTTTACACCTGTGGCAGGGCCAAATGTGGCCAACCAGGATTGTTTGTTTTTTTCATTATTGCCATGGTTGATCTAACCATTAATCCTTTGTGTTACCTCAATTTTTTGACCAAATTGGAGTGAGCAGCAACTCCAAGTTGGAGCTCTTATTTTTTACAAATAAACAGTTAAAGACACCTGTGGCTCCTAAATTTTATTGTCTCTTTTTTGGGTGTCACAGAGAAATATATACTTGGACATTCACACAGTTCACACATCCAAAAAAGAGAGTTGGAAAGCATTAGGCCTGTGGTGAGTAATTACTTTATTACTTATTTGAACACCACAAACATAACGAAACATACACAAAGGGAAATAAAACTAAATCAACAACACAATGTTAAACAAAGGCCAATACAGGTTACATTAAGCAAAATGGGTCGCGATCAAATTAGTCCGCACACTTTGGCCAGACACACTACTGTGTGTGTCCAGAAATGACTCCTCCTGGTCTTCGCTGGGTGGAGAGGGAGCAAATTCTACATACCGGGGGACCCGTTGTGAAATAGCAAAATTGTGAAGAACAGCACAGGCCATTATTATGTCTATGACCTTTTTCGGATCATATTGCAGGGCGCCCCCGGTATGATCCAAACAACGAAACCTAGTCTTCAAAAGACCAAAGGCCCTCTCTACCACAGCCCTGGTCTTGCGGTGCGCACAGTTGTAGGCATCCTGGGAGGCATCCTGGGGCCGGAGTACTGGCGTCAAGAGCCACGGCAGCAGCGGGTATCCTGAATCACCTTATACATAAGATTAGGAAAACAAACATGTAAGACCATCAAGGCACCAGCAACATCAATAGGAGGCTATTTGTCAATTGTGTGATCAACATGAGGCAACATTTGCCACTGTCCCAGTCCCAAACTAAACATCTGTCCTAGAGGTTTACAAAAGGACAACATACAAAGAGTGAGGATGAGGGACAATCATACATATGGATCCCAGCTCTGGGTTTCAAAGTGTGCTTAGGATGTAGGTTTGGCTGACCCCTTATATGCTTTGTGTGAGACCAAAACAGCAGAAACACGCCACATGCACTTTATCCCGCTCTACTCTCGTGTGGAAGTGCAAACCAGCTTAGCAAAGATGGGTCCGAAACTATGCTCAAGTTAAGTGCACGATTCCACACAAGGGTGGTGTAAGAGGGATTATTAAATTAGACCAACAGATAATTTAGAATGTGGGTAATGCAGGCCAAACTTGGCGAAACGCTTGGTTGGTTAATAACTAACATTCAAGTGTGGTTTCACATGGGCAGAAGTTTATTTAAGGTGTAAGTTTGGCAGACATTACTGCCAAATGCTAATTAAAAACAAACATCCACAACTACATTATGTGGTTTATGTTCACTTACCAAGGAGCCATGCACCGGAAAATTCCCCAGACTCAAACCGTCGGTACAATCCTGATCGTCTAAGGATGTACGCATCATGGGCTGAGCCTGGGTAGCCGGCGAGGACGCTAAGGAACCGCATGTCCGGCCCCACCACTGCCTGCACATTAAAGGAGTGGCCCATTTTGCGGTTCCTGGAAAAAAAGGAAGACAAGAAAACATTAGGAAGGCATTTAGAAAAATGAACACACACATTTCGATAAGGAGGGACCATTACAAGGTGGGAGCATTACAAGGTGGGACCATTACAAGGTGGAGCCATTAGAAGGTGTAAACATTACAAGGAGGGACCATTACAAGGTGGGACCATTACAAGGTGGGAACATTAAAAGGTGGGACCATTACAAGGAGGGACCATTACAAGGAGGGACCATTACAAGGTGGGGCCATTACAAGGTGGGAACATTAAAAGGTGGGACCATTACAAGGAGGGACCATTACAAGGTGGGACCATTACAAGGTGGAGCCATTAGAAGGTGGAAACATTACAAGGAGGGACCATTACAAGGTGGAGCCATTAGAAGGTGGAAACATTACAAGGTGGGACCATTACAAGGTGGAGCCATTAGAAGGTGGAAACATTACAAGGAGGGACCATTACAAGGTGGGACCATTACAAGGTGGAGCCATTAGAAGGTGGGTACATTACAAGGAGGGACCATTACAAGGAGGGACCATTACAAGGAGGGACCATTACAAGGAGGCTTAACCTAAAATGAAACCAAAAATTAAAAACATTACTTACCTGTATATGTACTCGTCGGCAGCAGGAGGCACCAGGGCGACGTGGGTACAGTCAATGGCACCAATGACGTTGGGCATGTCGGCGATATTATAAAAACCAAGCTTAATGGCGTTTCTGGCTACCATATCATCGGGGAAAAAAATATATTTGGGGGTTAGGGTAGCCATGCCTTCCAAAAAATGTGATAGTGCGCGGCTCAGCGTAGGCTGTGAGATCCCCACGGAGAGGGCACCCAGCCTCTGGAACGAGCCGTTCGCCAAAAATTGCAGGCAGCCAAGCATCTTGGTCATACCTGAAATTGCATGCCCCTTCCTTGTGGTGCGGGCTAACCATGGCCGCAGCTCACTATACAATTTATGGAGGGAAGCGCGATTAAGCCTGGTCAGCTCGAACAGCTCAACGTCATGCATGCCATTGATGTTCATGCGTCGCCGCCGGTGCAATCTGGGCTCTGACCTCAAGATCCCATCAATGCCAAACAGAAGAAGACCTTGATGCTCTTCAAAGTCACTCTCCATCACGCTTGGCTGCCTAGTCCCGAGGTCAAAAAGGTGCCGTAAGACGCTCGACAAGGAAATGACTATATGGGCGTCGGAATACTTGCCAATCAGCTCTCTGAATTAATCGCCAGCCCATTGCAATGACGTAAATGATTTGACCGATCGAAACATTTTCGATTTCGAAGGAAAAAAGTCCCGAAGTTGCGTAAAAACACAAAATGAATTTCGATGGACGAACGAACATATACGTCTATGTTCGAACGTTCGTGCGAGTCGAAAATGGCCAAAAAAAAAGGAAAAAATGACAAACACCCAACAAAACTTTCGATTGCAAATACGAACATAATGACATTTGGGATTTTGAATCGAGCCTAATGTGCTTCATGTTTTATGGACTTTCTTTTGGTGCCCAATATACTTTCCAACCCAAAACACACTGGTAGATTATCAGGCAGTGCAGTGATTCAGATAAAGCTAACCACCATCACCCAAATAAATGCACAAAGAAGCCTCATGCTTTCAGATGAGCAGGTGCAGTTACTACACTGCTAAGACACAAAGGGACACTTTTGTTACCTATGCACTGCAGTACTTGAGTTGGCCACCACTGAAAATACAGCACTTCCTCCAGCAGATAAAATTACTCTTAGCACAACCCAGGTGAGTATATTTGAATGTAGTAATTAGTAATATGGTAATCGTTTCTTTACTAAAAACAAGTTGCCCCCTTTCTCTGGGGCTACTAGCCCAGAGCAGCAGACATAGGGGCTGGAGGCAAAGTAGCTGGCCAGACTTCCGCTTGGCAAGCAGATTAGGTTCTAGGGAACCCCTGGAACTCCTGGCACATTATGATGGGCAACTGTTTCAAAAGTACTCACAGCTCAGCTGAATGCATGGTCACTTTGCACTGTGCATGGCATCAATGCAGCTTCCTCCACTGCTCCTCCAAATCCAATGTGTACACCAGCACTTCAAATAAAACTCTTCATTTATTGTAGACATTAAATTCATCCAACAGCAGGTGGGACAACATACATAGACAAGGCGCTGCTACATGCTACATGCATTATGATGGGCACTGGGGCTGGGCTTTTCTGCACCTCACCTCGTCCTGTGGGGGTGTGGGTAATTAGGGGGGGGGGGGTGCCTGCAAGTCATTGTATGACATTGGATGGCTTGCCGCTCCACCCAGCCATTGAACTGACATACTGCTGCCATCGTCCTCTTGGTCTCAGTGGCTTGGTGGAAGCTCTCCAACAGAATCTGCCGGAGATATTTAAGCCTCCGGGAGAGCCTTTTATTCCTTATTCCATCAGCGATGCTTAGGATATAACCAAAAGCCACGGCAGATCAAAACCCTCACCGGATGGCCCTGGAGTCTAAAAGACTCCAGTGCTGGTTGCCGATCGCCACAAAAACTCACCTTTCCCAGGCTCCCACTGCATTTTTGCGACTCGCAGCCAAGTCTGTGGTGTCCCTTTAGCTGATGTGCACTTCAGCACCCCAACCACTCAGATAGGCTGGGGGTAGAAGCACCCCACAGACTAGAATAAAGCCGGGGATTCGGCTAACAAGCTTGCCATGTCAACCAGCACATTTGAGATCAGGAAATCAATTCAAGATCAGCCAATCAGTAATCTCAAATCTGCCAGCTATTTCTGCAAGTACTCCAGTGGGGGGCATTTGTTTGGGGGACGGGGGGAGAATTTGTGGGTTTTGGTCTGCTTTAAAGGTTTTTTTTTCCATGGGCAGGTACAGCACTTCACTGACTTAAAGCCAAAGCTTAAGGAGGGGGGACCTGTGTCTATCTGAAGAACAAAGAGCAGACAACACAGAAGACACACCACTAAGATGCTGCAGACTATCACACTGCTGAATAAGTTAGCAATGCCGAGTTCTTCAAGCATGCCACCGGGTGACCCGTGTCACTGGCAGCTTGTTCAAAGGAAAAGTCCAACTTAGTGGATTTTTCCAAGAGACTCCAGGGCCAGCAAGTGCCAAGGGTAACAATAAGATCCACTTACCTTGCTTCCGCACTACCGATCAGCCGCCTTGTTTTCAATAAACCGAGGCTGCAGGTGGATGATCGACAGTGCAGGAGCCACGCTGAGGTACAGGGCCAGATTAAGTATGGTGGAGGCCACTGGGCACAAAATCTGGTGGAGGCCCCAGATACAGTATTTTTTTTTCTTTTAAATAATAATCCAGCCAAGTAACTGACTGGTGGTTGTCTGGCACCCGCCTACTTACTGGAACGCCAGATCGAGTGCCTTGTGGGCCGCTGCGTGCCATTCTGGGCAGGGGGGTATAGTCGCCCAGCTGGTCCAGCAGAAAACAGTTCCCTGCAGTGGCTGTGCTTGATGGCTTATGTGCAGTGAGTGGTTGCTGATTGAAAACTCTGCACCCACCCATCACTGTAGCGTTGCTAACGGCGGCTTTGATGCTCTAGACTCCGTCCTGCCCTGTGGGGGCTTTGGCTGCGGGTTTGAAAAACAAAAAAAGGCTTGCCCAGACGCGCCCCCACTTCTGCTCTAAATATCAAGACCCAAATAGCTTCCACCACGTTGTCTAGATCAATAAGCCCGTGGTTAGAAAAAATGGAGCAGCAGATTCAGTCTAGTACTCCAAAAGAAACAATTCTTAAATCTTTCGATGTTGTTAAGAAATCAGTAGATTAATTGTGTGACGTCTTAGTAGAGGGCGCTAGGATTACAGCTAAATCTGCTGCTTTAGCTAATACTGCTAGGAGAGCATTATGGCTCAAATCATAGTAGGAGAATTAGATAACCAAAGCAAAGCTTTGTGCACTACCTGCAGGAGGTACCTGTTTGGTACTCAACTACAAACCATCCTGGAAAAAGCCTCTAATGATAAAAAAGGGTTTCCAATCAAGAGAAGGGAATTTAACCCCAAAGGTTTCAGCAGAATACCAGGCAAAAAGGACAGAGGTGGAGGTTTTAAAAACCAAAAACTTCAGGCTTTCTGTTATAAAAGAAAAGGGGGAGAACAGGGGTCAAATAAACAATGACTTTCATCAGGTAGGGCAAAAACTCAAACACTACACATAGAGAATTATCCCAAATCATTGGGTACTGAATCTTATTCAGGTAGATTATCACATAGAATTTTAGACAACTCCTCCAAATCATTTCTGTGTTTACCCCAAGATAGTCTTTCCCCTCTCTACAATCTGCGGTTCTCGTCCAGAAATTTACTTTGATAAAACAGAGGGTGCTGGTACCAGTTCCAGAGCAACAAATAATGCAGGGTCATAATTCTACGGTGTTGCCAGTACCAGAACTGAATGGGAGCGTAAGATTGATCATAAATCTGAAACCCCTAAATCATTTTATTAATTACAGAAAGATCAAAATGGAGATTATTGCATCCACTACAGTCCTGATTGCAAAGGTCTGAACCTGATCTGAAGGATGAGTACTATCAAGTTCTGATCTGTCCAGATCATCAGAAATTTCTGAGAATTGCACTAGCCATGGAACAGGGCATCCTATACCTGCAGTTTACTTGTCTTCCATTTGGGATAACAACAGAAGTGTTAGGGCGAGCGCTGCACGCCCGTCTCACAGCAAGTCACTTACCTCCATGGCTGCATGCAGCCGTCATCCATCTTGCAGCACTTCCCTCATGGCTGCATCCAGCTGCCGCCCTTCCCCCCATGCTTCCTCCTCACATGCTCAGGTGCGCGCACGTCTCCGTCCACTAGAGGGCGAGCGCACTGGATTCCTGAGATTTAAAGGGCCTGTACAGCACTGATTGGTGTTTGGTCATCCAATCCTGCATCCTCTTCCCCTATTTAAAGAGGCACTTTCTTCCTTCAGTGCCGGATCTTGGTCTCTCCATGCTTGTTGAAAGTCAGACATTCTTGGATTGCTCACCCGTGTACCGACCTCTGCCTGTCCCCGATTCTGAACCTTTGCTGCCTGCCCCGACCTCGGCTACTCACCTTTACTGCGAACCTGTGCTGCCAGCCCTGATCTCTGCCTGTACTTACTACGCCTTTTGCCTGCCACTTGTGTACCTCGCTGAACCTCGGCTGACTGTGGGACTGGGCCGCTGTTGGGGGGTAGCGACCTGGGGGTCACTCGCCGCACAAGACCAACCTGCCTTGCGGTGGGCTCTGGTGAATAGCGGTGGCCCCTTAGACTCCGCTCCCCTGACACGGTACCCGCCATCGGTCCCACGGTTAAAGCGGATCCACACCTGAGTCCGCTCCACCCGGTCCGTGACAAGAAGTAGTGGCAGTGTTAAGACAGCAAGGGATACTGGTAGTCCCATATGTGGACGATCTATTGATTGTAAGCGGATCAGGCGAACTACTACTAATTCACTTCTGCTTCACCAGCAACAGGTTTGCTAATTAACTGGCAGAATCTTGTGCCATCTCAATCCATTAAATTTTTGGGCATCTTGCTAGACTCT
Organism: Gastrophryne carolinensis; assembly: GCA_027917425.1. Taxonomy (NCBI): domain Eukaryota; kingdom Metazoa; phylum Chordata; class Amphibia; order Anura; family Microhylidae; genus Gastrophryne; species Gastrophryne carolinensis. The sequence continues at coordinate 164,047,764 of CM051236.1, forward strand.
TGCAAAGAAATGTCCTTCTTACCCCTTGACAAGCAACAAAGTATTATTCAATGTTCTGCCACATTTCAGTGTTCATTTGGCCAGGCGAATTAGTCAAAAATGATCTAATTACGATTTTGTGTTCACTGATGGTTGTCCCACATAACAGATGATCAGATACACCACAGCGAAAGAACAAGTGTAGTAGCCTTTATTGGGGTATTTTTTATTTTTGCCCAAGGTAGAATGGGTAATGAATTAACGTTTAATAATAGCTGAACAAGGGGTGCAGTTATGACAGTGGAATGTCCCCCGTTTATGTGTTTTCAGAAAGGTTTGACCGTATATCTTATGTGTGATGTCCCATTTAATGATAAGGTTACTTATTGTTTTATTGTGCCAGTGTATTAATGTTGGGGGAGAAGGGAACACCTTTCTCACTTCAGGGTCAGACTTAATTATATCCCATTTTGCACAGAGGCAGTTCTTTAGGCTTTTTTTATGGGTGCCATATTGGCATTACAGAAGGAAATCTGTTTTCTCCTTTACTTTTGGGTTTTCTGCTAGAAGGGCTATACATGTGATATTCAGTGCTTTATTTAGGGCTGTACTGAGTTCATTTTCTGTGTAGCCTCTTGAGGCATAGTCATTACACCGCGCTCGAGCATTCTCCACCACATCCTCATCAGTAGAGGTAATATGCCTTATTCTGAGGAGTTGTCTGGTGATGATCCCTTTAAAGATGTACGGGGATGAAAACTACCATGCAGTTTTGCATTGCTGACATCTGTGGGTTTCTTCTAGATGTCTGTTTTACATCTATTGCCCGTTTGGTTACTTTCACATTCAGAAAGTTTTGAGTAACTGGATTGCATTTCATAGTGAACTAAAAGCGGTCCTGAATAAGAGCTTATCTTATATGTTTCCCACACCCTGTACATACAGACACATGCTCACATTAAAAATCATCCTACCTGCATCTACTGCATGTTATTAGCCTTTAAACATCCAAGATGGCGGTTCATGGAACATCAGGCAGCCTGCAAACAGGAAGTGTCTTTTGACTGTGTCGCTCTGCATTCTGGGATTGCTGTCCTTTCCCTGACCCCAGCTGTCTATGCAAAGCCCAGCTATAAACCGCCCCCCGTACTTTATCCCACTCTCCTCTCCTCAGTATGTGTGATACTTCTGAATCAAGATGGTTGCATCCATATCCTAAAGTCCTGAACAGAGTTGCAGCCCAGTGGGGAAAAGAATAATAAGTGACTAAAAACTTAAAATATATTATTTTTAGATGCTGGGGAATAGTTCTTTAAGGGTTTGGGCTTTTCATTAAATCATGCTGAAGGTCCAGTTTAAGTCTTAATTGAGCCACAGCACTCAACCCTGTTAGCTTGCAGACCAACCTAAAATCTGTCTCTAAACTTGGTTAGAGCACCACCATCGCCAAGGTGCCTCTGTGGGGTGCAGTCCTAACTCTAATCTATGAGAGCCCATTTGGGACATACAGTGCAATAGATAAATTGGGAGCAGGCTTACCTGAGGTTGCCCTAAACCTCAAGTGCAGCACATGGGGTGGAAGGTTCAAAGACCTTGCAATACAGCCTAGACCCCACACACCATGTGCTTGCACAAATTCAAAAGAAACAAAGGGGGGGTGGCAGCCCCTCAGACCATTTTATAACTAACCTGGGAGGTGCACGTTAGCAGGGCAATTAGGATACAAAAGTCTTAAAGGAGCCACAGCACTCAAACCATTTAGCTTGCTGACCAACCTACAATCTGTCTCTAAACTTGGTTAAAAACAGAGGACTCAGTCACACACATCTGCAGAAGTATGCTTAAGCTGCACCACCAGCGCCAACCCTGTGAGGTGCAGTCCTAACTCTAATCTCTGAGAGCCCCATTTGGGACATACAATGCAATAGATAAATTGGGAGCAGGCTTACCTGAGGTTGCCCTAACTTAATTAGGGAATGCCCCGTATTAAGGTAAGATGCGAACTCTAATAGCTCATCTCTGTCGCCACCTATGCAAAAAAGATGTTATCCACTTAGCGGAGCAAGCATCTAATGATTTGGTGTAATAGGATGGCTTGAGGAGTTTAGTCTCCCCATAGTACATCCTTTTACCTGTAGGAAATAGGGATCATCAAAGCAGAAGTCATTTTTGGTGAGGACCCCTTCGTCATATAGATGTGGATAGATGTGAATAAATTTACCACATCGAAAGAGCCAATTAAGTTGACATCCATCATATCAAGTGATTCCAGTGTGTTCAGGAATTCCTTTGTGTCCCGCAAACACCTCGGTAACTTTCTCACAATGGTCTGGAGGAAGTCATCAATAAAAGTTGCTAATGTTTGAAAAGACTTTTATGTAATTTAGGGAGCAAGCATAGTACCGGTACTCTATGACATGTGCCAAACTCAAGGCCCAGGGGACAGATGTGGCCCTCCAAGCCTTTTTATTTGGCCCTCTGCTAGCTGGCAGATGGCTGCAGTGACCCTTCTAGACACCCTAATAACTCCAAAGCCGATGAAACCTGCAGCAGGTATTTGCACTTGTGTGTGGCGCTGCTAAGTGGTGTGCTGGTACACGGTGGTGCGCATATGCTTGAGGGAGAAGATAGTGTCTGCAACTGCAACTGCCACAGCAGAGGATGCTACAACTGCTGCAGGGGTTATTGCTATCTACTGCTAGCTATTGCCAGTAGAGATGAGCAAACCGGTTCGGACGAACCGGAATTCGCTCTGAATTTCAGGAAATATTTGATTCGGCACGAACCCGAATATTTTGTGGTTCGTGCCGATCGAATTTTTCCTGAAATTAAGAAAAAAAATGCCGGCATGGTGGGAGCGGGCCGGCCGGTTCTGCTGTCAGCGGGCCGGCAAAGCCAGCCCGCTGACAGCGGAGCCGGCCGGCGGGCCGGTAAAGCCGGCCGGCCCGCTCCCGCCATGCCGGCATTTAAAAAACAAAGAAAAAAAAAAAAAGAAAAAATGCCGGTATGGTGGGAGCGCTGACAGCGGAACCGGCCGGCGGGCCGGTAAAGCCGGCCGGCCCGCTCCCACCATGCCGGCATTTAAAAAACAAAACAAAAAAAAAAGCATTTTTGCCGGCATGGTGGGAGCGGGCTGGCCGGCTCCGCTGTCAGTGGCCGGCTCCGGCTCCCACCATGCCGGCATTTAAAAAAAAAGGCAAACACTTACC